>CM069908.1:56912075-57154807 GCA_036172215.1 Camellia granthamiana | reverse complement strand
TACATCTTTTTCTTTTCTTTCTTTTGCACATCTTTTTTTTTTTGTTTCTTTCTTTTGCACATTTTTTTCTTTCTTTTTCACACTCATTGGCGGCTGACACGCTCAAGAGTATGGAAACCGAACCAAAGAAGCATGGATATAATAAGGATGGCCTGGTTGGTAACTCTGAGGTAGCCTTTTCCTCATGCCTGGACTACAAGAGAACAGAGGGGAAAGCCATGGAGATGCAAAAAGATGGAAGGTGGTTAAGAGACTCAACATCACCCATGATATACTAGTATCGGTCAATTCCTCTAGAAAAACAAAAGATACCATGCCAGAAGTCCATAGAGAAAAAAAATCACTAAGGCGGAAGACTCTGATATTTGCTAATCCAAGAGTGTGTACAGAATGAGACATACTAATCAAAAAACACACACTCCAAAATGAGTAATGACCACAGAAAACACACACATATTAATATATAATGGATATTCTCATTAATTCCAATATGTACCAAGGACCACTCAAAAATTTCAAACTTGCAAAACCATACTAAGAAAATCTTTTTTTTTTTTTTTGGATTTTTATTTTATTTTTCTTTTTCTAGACAAAGCAAGACATAAAAAAAAAACATGCACACATTTTTTTTTTCATTAAAAAAAAACACACAGAAACCCAAAAACTAAAACAAATAAACAAATTAACATAAGTCAAGTTTTCTCACCTAAACCGCTTTAGTATGAACAAAGTTGTAAGCATTGCGGTTCTTGGGTGGTGTTTTGACGTTGTGGTTCCCTTTGCTTTCAATGAGAACCCGTCTTGACATGGTTTCTAATTTCTAATTCCTAGGTCTAGGAAAACACACTCTCTGTTCATGTTTGGTCTCAAGCAAATCAAAATAGCAAGGTTTATTATGACCCTTAACCTCCTTATGACCAATGAAGTGTCACCTACCCTATAAGAGGTTAGAATTTTTTCCATCTCTATGAGACACTCTCCCATGCAATTCATAACAATAAGGGTGAATATGACCATGCATACCACAATGATGACAAATAAAAACAGGATGTACAGGGTGTACCTTTTTTTCTTTTACCTTACCAACTCTAGGAAGTTTGAGAAGTCCATCCTCATGTTGAATTTTTTGTTCTCCTTTTCCTTGAGTTCTTGTATCATGAGATGTAGATGCACTCTGTTTTTGCTCTTTGTTATCACCAAAGCCAATGCCACTCTTGTCACAACTCATTTGTTGAGACCCAATGATATCCTCCAAAGTCTTTGATCCTTTGTTCCAAAGACCAATGGTAGCCATAGCACACTTGAGTTCTTCCTCTTTCTTGATCATTAGTTCTTCCAAAGCAACTTGAGACATCTCGAGAGTTTCAATCTTTTTTTCATATGTTGCATAGATTTGTTGTAGCTCATTCCTCTCTGTCTCACAAGTCAAGAGTTTTGCACAAAGAGCTTGTCGATCATTAGCTACCTTGATGGCATTAATCCTGGCCTCGGAAATCTCCTCTTTAAGTTTGACATTCTCACTTTCACATGCTTTGAGTTTCTTTGTGAGTTTGTCATTCAATTTGAATAAGTTAAGAGACTCCTTATACAACTTTTCATAAGCTTGCTCAAGCTCTTCATCTTCACTCCCCGAGGATTCGTCAAGTAGGGGTGGTCGAAGCATAGAATTTCCCTCACGAATTGAATCCATTATCACAAATCAAACAAGATCTCGTTCTAAAAGAATTTTTTTTAAAAAAATAGAACGACCCGCTCTGATACCAATTGAAAAATCTAGAAATTCCTCAGATATTGATTTGTGATTATGTATCAATTTTAAACAGTATATAACAATTCTAAACAAACAATCAAGACAAATCAACACAATGATTTTAACGTGGAAAAACCACAATTGGACACCTCCAACTGTGATTAAAAAATCACGGGCAACAGTCACAAAACAATCCACTAAGAAGATTTAAAGGAATTACACAGGTATACTCTCAATTACCTAGCGAATCCAGGCCTAATTGAACCAACCTCTATGTGCCTCTTCCAACCCCGTCTTCACCTCGGAATTGTCTTTACGATGAGCCACTCCAGAATCCACCGAAACTTCAGGCTATTCTTCAGAATCCACCGAAGAACAACTCTCTCTCTCTTGTATATAACAAACAAAACCTTTGATGTACTCTCTTTAAACCATGAGTTGAATGCTCAATAAAACATCAAAGAAAACTAACAAAATATCTCCAGATATAAACCTTAAGAACCAAAAAGAAGATCTGGAGGAATTAAATAGTTTTGGGAGAAAACCAACTATTTATAGAAAATCTAAAAGTAATCCTAGTTTTTGAAGAAATCCAATTACTTATAAAGTTCAAAAGTAATCATAGTTTTGGTAATCCTAGTTTTGGAAGAAAATCAACTTCTTAAAGAAATCCTTGTCAAATGAGATTGCCAATAATAAAACCTAACAGAGGGGAATTCCTGGCTACGCCACTGGGTTTGGTAAATGTTTTTGTTCTTACCCCTACCAGGCTTTCCGTTAGTTTCTATTTTCATCTTGTACTATTTTATTATCCTAATATAAAATTCAGATCTTGTAAAATTAAAATTTAGACAATGACCTAGTGTAAGTGCATATATATTCATATTTTTTTTTTCTTGTTTCAGTTTATTCGTTCAGAACTTAGCTTGCCTCTAGTCTCATTTTTTGACGAGAGGATCTAGTTTTTGTGAATGTGGGCTCATTGTGGATTCATTTTAGTGATTCAAATCACTTAACTTGTAAAACTCATTGAATAGATTATGTATACAGAAATTCAAGATGAATCAATATCAATACCTACATGAATAATTTATACTTGTATAAAAAATTGACTATTTAATTTGAAAATCATATTTAGTCACCCAATTATTAAAGAGAAATGTGCTTTAATGATATAGTTTTTGATAATTGATTGATTTGATTTTTTTCCATTAATAATTTTCACAACGAGTTTAATAATTTGAACAATCCGATCACCCAGACAATACCAAAGTAAGCCCACATTCACTAAACTGCGCCCTCTAGTTAAAAAATGGGATTGGAGGCAAGCTCGCTCTATTGCTTTATATCATTAAAAGTAAAAAATCAAATATATATATATATATAAATAAATTTAAAATCCTCCTAAACCCTTGTTTATTTTTAAATTTTAAAATAAATATTTATTAATGTGTCTGTTTCTCCTCCTCTCTTTGTGTGTTGCAGTCTAAGCAAACTGTTTGGTGCAATTTATGTTTCTTACTTATTAAATAACTTAAATAAATAAATATATATACGCTTTTAAGTCTAGTAGCAAAGTAATACTTTTTAATAATTTAAAGAATCTACTTATATACTTTTATAATTTAAGATATTAAAATAACACTTTTTAATAATTTAAGAGATTTTTATGTAGATAACCTTGTTTTTTTCAAGTAACTTACACCGCACTAATTGAACATTTTTACACTACAAATATGAAGAAAAAAAAAATACAAAAAGTTTATATATATATATAGAGAGAGAGAGAGAGATCTAGAACATTTCTTATCGGAGAAAGACAGACCACAAAGTCTCCCTAACATTGTCGGAGGGTCGGGGAGCGGCTCCGATTAACTCAAAAATTAAAAACAAAAATCACCCGACACTCTCTCTCTCTGTTTCTCTCTGTGTCCCACCACTCACTCACTCACTCACACTCTCATTCTCACTCTCACTCTCTCTCTCTCTCCCTCTTCTAATAAAAAATTTAAAAAAATTATTTGAATCCTTTTAATTTTATTTTCATAATATATATAATTTTTAATATAAAATTTTAATTTTAGAAAATTAATATCATTAAAAATCTACCTTTAAAATGAGACTAATATTAAATATATTTAATAAAAAATTAAAATAAATAAAAAGTAATTACTATGTTTAGTTATGTTTGAAATTTTTATTTTTTAAATATAAAAATTAATTTGATGAAATAAACACACAAAAGTCATATATTTTTTAAATTCTCAAAAACAATCTTCATTCAAAAAAATATATGAAAATAGTTTATTTTGAAGGAAATAAAAAATACACAAATCCAATTTGTGCATAGGCGCAAAACAAATATAGGGGAGTTTTTAGAAGATGGTTAAAAGTTAATTTTTTGGCATTTTTGATTTTTTTTGAAAAAAATGTGAGAAATGATGTAACTTAAAATGAGTTAAAAGCTGAAAAATAACTTTTAACCTACTTCTCAAAAGAGGACACAGCATGTTTTTAATTTTCATATGATTTTTTTTAGGATGAAGATTGTTTTTGAGAATTTCAAAAATATATGATTTTTTTGTGTTTATTTCATCAAATTAATTTTTATGTTTAAAAAATAATAATTTCAAAACATAACTAAACATAATAATTGTGATGCCCCAAATTTTTGGAACATCAAGGAAAATTAAATAAACAAAATGACTTAATAAACTAAAAAGTTGACATCTTAATAGGGCATTCCAACTCTCATACATAACCAAAGGTTCAAATAATATTAAATAAAAACTTGAAATTATTCAAATACAACATCAAATGAAATTATAAGGTCCTTAATAGCTAATATATAAGATAATAAAGTTATTCGACTTTAGTAATGATTTCAAGTCAGCCAAGGCTCTACATTAGCGTCAACTCCATTTCAGCTTCAATTATTTCATCGCCAAAACCTGGCATAAAACGTCAGGGCAACAAAAATATATGCCATGAGTTTTGCAACATAATAAGAAAACATAACCAACTTACCATTCTTTTTAAGAGAAAAATAATGATATTATAAACATGAGATAACAATATAATTGTAAACATAAATTACAACCATTAAAGTAATTTCAATAATTTTAATAAGTTAGGTGACACTCGAAATCTCACCAAAGAGATTTAACTTACCAACCACTAAGTATGGCAACGGTTAATTTGAAACCCTCCCTTGGTCAAATATTTAAGTGTTACCAACCGTAACCACTAGGGATGCCCACGTCCGGAGTTATATACCCAAGTAGTGGCGTCCGTGGTCTGCCTCAAGGAAACGGTCTGCCAGGGGTACGTAACCTTCCTGTGTGCCACCGGTACATCCACCCTTATTCCAAAACCGAATACCGAAAAGGATTCAAATAAGTCACGTGCCATCTTAGAGTTTCACAACACAATTTACGTGAGTATTCTCAAAACCAGGGCTCACCCTGAACAACCGGTATTGACCGTCAACCCTTAATTTCGTACACTCTTTAAAACCAAGACTCACCCTGAATAACTGGTATTAATCATTTATCAGTAACTTTATATATTGAACACAAATTATTCAAATCACAACTTTATATACCAACTAAAAAAAAATTCCCAACGTAAAACATTATGCATGTCACACAATAATAGTTCAATGTACAAAATTTAGTAGACAATTACTTAAAACCATGGTATGAACATAATAACTTAGATACAAGAAATAAACCATAAATACACGGACTTTTCTTAAATTTTTGATTTACTAAATTAGACTAGCACAATATTAAAGTGATGATTTTATCCTGTCCAGAAAAATTTTCAGAATATATATCTTGCAAATAAAATTATAAATACATTACTTATACAACTCTAAAATTCATATCAATCTACAGAATACTCAATAAACATGTTATGGTCATTTTTAGAAAGCATTTTCCAAAAATAAATTATAAATAATTCTTAAAAATTCCAAGGGTGTTTATGACACAAATTTGTCACATTTCCTTATATTAATGCCATGCTTAAATTTATAAATCAAACCCATAATCTAAAAATTTATCATGAAACTAGACTTCTCAAATTTCATCTTTTAGTTAGAAATTATCAGATTTGGCTTAGTATAGAATTTTAAATAAATTTTCAAATACATGGTAAAACCTGTCTCACAGTTTCAGATTTAGTTAGAAATTTGTATAAATTTGTAGAAAGCTCAAAAATTGTTACCAAAATTCCTGGATGAACTAGACATCATTATCAACAACTTTGTAGAGAAATTATCTTGAAATTTTGAGTATAAAATTGTCTAAAAATTCGGGCAACATTCTGGCAGATTCAAAACAGACTATTTTCATCACAATTTCAGATTTAGGTAAAAATTTGTATAAATTCGTAAAAAGCTCAAAAATTGTTGCTAAAATTCCTGGATGAACTAGACATCGTTATCAACAACTTTGTAGAGAAATCATCTCGAAATTTTGAGTATAAAATTGTCTAAAAATTCGGGCAACATTCTGGCAGATTCAAAACAGACTATTTTCATCACAATTTCAGATTTAGGTAAAAATTTGTATAAATTCGTAAAAAGCTCAAAAATTGTTGCTAAAATTCCCGGATGAACTAGACATCGTTATCAACAACTTTGTAGAGAAATCATCTTGAAATTTTGAGTATAAAATTGTCTAAAAATTTGAGTAACATTCTAGCAGATTCAAAACAGGCTATTTTCATCACAAAATTCCTATATATATAAAATTTCTATTTATGAGTAATCATTTTAATCACAAGGAAGTAATCTGAAAATTTCACTAATAAAAAGAAATAAGAGGGTTGAGAGGGTTTTCTTACTTAGTAATAGAGTGACAAAATGGTTGAGAATTTTGGCTTCCTTAATCTCCTACTCTTCTTCCTCTTCTATCACTGAGCTTGGTTGCTTCAGGGATTTCTCTCTTCTTCTTTTTTTTCTCACTGAATGCTTGCATGCACCCCCTAGACAATGAAGGCTTGCATGCATATATATATACAATGCTTGTCGCACAAATCTCTCTCTCTCTCTCTCTCTCTCTCTCTCTTCGTTCTAAGTTTTCTTTCTCTCAATTCCAAGAGCATCATTAGCTCTTCTTCCCTAAACAAGCATGCAAATCAACATGTGGAAAGTCTCCACCAAATTTCTGCAAAAGTTTGATTCCCTCTTTTTTTTTTTTTGTATTTGTATTTGTGTGGGTTTCTGAAAATTGATACACTAAGATTTTTAATTAAAGTATTTAGTAAGAATAATTATTATATTGAATCCTAATTAAAATAATTTATAAACAACAAATATTGAACATCCACAAAATTATTATTCTTAATAATGTCTTTGTTAGTGATTGAATTGAGTCAATTTAAAACTAACTTTTACACTAATATACAATTCAGATAGACTGTAGACAAAATTAATTAATTAATTTATTTATTTATTTTCTTTTAAAAATAATTAAATGTGGGGTTTTCACAATAATTACTTTTTATTTATTTTAATTTTTTAAAATATATTTAATGTTAGTCTCATTTTAAAGATATATATTCATTGATATTAATTTTATAAAATTAAAATTTTATATTAAAAATTATATATATATATTATAAAAATAAATTGAAAAAGATTAAAATATTTTTTTAAATTTTTTATTAGAGAGAGTGTATGTACGGGATAGAGTGGTGGGAGACAGGAGAATTTTTTTTAAATTTTTTTTGAGTTAATCTGAGCCACAAATTGTTTGTGTGGTGATATAGTGGTATTTTAGGAAATTAGTAAAAAATTAATTTTTTGACTTTTTAATTTTTTTTGATGACTCTTTTGATAAAAAGTTGGATTATTTTGAATAAAAAACTGATTTTTTTAACTAAAAAAAAGCTAATTGGTGTTCCCAAAAGACTCCATAATCCAATCTGACCCGTCCCCAGAGAGACAGGGTTGGAGAGAATGACAAGGAGAGGATATGAACTCCCTTCAACGTCCTCATTCATCCACAGTAACATAGCTCATGTCACGTATTTATTTCTACAACAACGATTCATTCCCCTTTTTCCATCACCCCTTTGACCCCTTCTCTCTCTCATTGGTTGCTTTTTCTTTTTCTTTTTCTTTTTTTTCCTGCTCCTCCAATCACTCCCTGACACATGGCAAAGGGGGGTGAGGGGGTGACCCCCAAAAGGGGGTCTCAAGTATTATTCTTATTTCTATGTAGTACTTTTTAACTTTAAGCTTGATACTTTTTCACTGAAGAGTGGTTAGGAGGTCAAGTTTGGAAAGTTGTCAAAAAGTTAAAAAGTTAAAAAGTTATTATTATTTATTAAAAGTCAAAAATTACGGTTGCACAACTTTCAATTTTAATTTTTCCCTACACACTAATTTATGTAATTTTTTAATACATATTTTTTCATAAAAAGTCAAAAAGTTAATCCAAATAACCATTTTTTTTTCAATTTTTTAGTCCAAAAAGATAAAAAGTACACTTATTTAGGACACCCCAAACAACTCCTAAGTTAGCAAAGGCTGGGATTAAATCCCTAAGTCCTAGATTCAAAAAATTTTGGCCCAATTTTTTGGGCGTAACACAGTTGAGTAAGAGGTTAGTTTTAAGTAGTTTCATCATACTTCGTGTGGGTTTAATACTCCCTCACTATGTAAGTCCTGAATTAAATAGAACTTATCTTAGGAGGTCAAAACAAGTTCCCAACTTATAATCTCCTAACTCAAAACGGACAACAGGATACCCTGGTGATCTCTATAAGGGCGTTGTCTTAAACCTGCAGGCGAGTGAGAGGATTTCCCCTGTAACGAAAATAAATAAATGTATAAAAGAAAAGAAAAAACACTTTAAGCTTGGTCCTTTCGAGGTTGTTCAATCAAGACACCGTTTACTTTGAGTAATGATAAGGACCACAAATATTTTATCAAATATCTCATATAGGTGTAAGACCTGCATGAGACTCACAGAGTGTAAGTCTCACACTCATATGAGACATTTGGTAAAATATTTAGTAAAATATTTGAGATCCCTAACATTTTTCTTTTACTTTATTAATCAAATGGAAAAAAAGCTATAGAAATTTTACATATTTTTTGTCATACATTTTGTTACATATTTTGTGATAAATCTTATATTTTTGGTTCTGAAATGATGTATTTTTGTTAAAATGTT
Source organism: Camellia granthamiana (assembly GCA_036172215.1). Classification (NCBI taxonomy): domain Eukaryota; kingdom Viridiplantae; phylum Streptophyta; class Magnoliopsida; order Ericales; family Theaceae; genus Camellia; species Camellia granthamiana. Next base: position 57,145,867 of record CM069908.1, on the reverse strand, counting down.
ACATATTTTGTATTTCAAAAATATCTCGTTAAAAATATGTACAGTAATTTTATTTCTTAACCACAACTTATTGTGCATATATGCATCACACAATAAAAAAAACTTTCCTAATCAAATTTGTAGATCTTATTAGATTTGAGGTCCATTTTGGCAACTTTGGTTTTTTTTTTGGGGTGCTTTTTTTAACTTTTTTTTGGAGGGTCACATCACTTCTCTATTTTTTTTACATATTTTTTCAAAAAAAATAAAAAAATTAATTTTTTAACTTACTTCCCAAAACAACCTGAATTTAAATGTACCTTAGAAAGAACAATCAAAGACATTATAATCTACATTAAAGATTTTTTTATTTTGTACATTGAGTATTTGATTTGATTTTTTTATTTTTTTTCGATAGGTAAAAAATTATTTACAAATATAAAAAAATTCTTCAAACTTAATAATCAATTATATCAGAAAATCTAACAACATATAAAGAATTACATCAAAGTGAAAAATCAATCAGGTAGAAAGTAAATTCCAAAACATGTGTTTTGGAAAAAAAATTCCAAAAACTTATTTAGTTGAAATTTTTTTTAAAAAGTTCTAAAATAACTTTTCTCTCTACTGCACATCAATCAATCATTTTTTCTTTCTCCTTTATCCTTCCCAATCATTTTTTCTCTCACACACACATCTATTCAACTACAAAAACATATCAAATCATTCCAAATTCTAAACCTCCAAAATTATGTTCAAAATATACAATCAAACAAATTTTTAAATTTTCTAAACTCTCTTCAGAAAATAATTTTTGAAATAATATCTCAAAACACAAACCAAATACGTATCTTTAATTGTGAATAAATGATTAATCTTTATTGTGGGCAATCATTTACTTTTAATTAAAAAGGTTTAACTTCTTTCAAGTTATCATCTTAACTTAAGAGTGTATATTTGGACTTGGTAGACCTATTTTGAAACCGATTTCAATGATCCGAATTGTTCACTAACCCAATTGATTAAGGAAAATATGAGATTATGAATTTGTATTTTAAATATTTCTTATTTAATTATGATAAGGTCAATCATATCAAGATCCTTTAAGTTATTAGCAGATATAGTTCACCTCTTTTATTTATGAATTCGAAGATTATGATCTTTTCAATTATAAAAACTGTACAAATACCTCCCAAAGCAGGTAAAAGTTATGTGTTTTTTATGGGTTTTTTTTTTAAGGTGTATTTATTATAATTAAAATGTACAAAATATACATGTTTATGGATTATGATTAAAATGGCTTTCAAGCCTTAGCCAAACCTATTGTTTTACAAGAATATGATTTCATTTTATAAATTACTGCACATTTTAACTAAGGAGTATCAGATTCATTAATTGACTTACAAAATTAACAATGATTCAAACCTAAAAAATGTTTCAATCTTGTGATGATATTACAGGTAAAATATCGAATGGTAGCACTGGAGATGTAGCTGATGACTTTTATCATCGTTACAAGGTATGCAGTTGATAAATATATAAATATATTTCAAAATGACAATTGTGGTATACAGATTCTTTATTTCATTCTTCTTAATCCAAATCTCATTTCTACCACACGATCAAAACTTTCTAACCTAATCGTATGGTAGATTCAGTATTTGAGACAAAATAACACGAGGAAAAAATAAATAAATAAATAAATAAATAGAAGAAGAAGAAGAAGAAGAAGAAGAAGAAGAAGAAGAAAATTTGCACCTGATTCAATTCAGTGCAAATTTTCAAAAATAATTATAAATAAGTGTAAAATTTATAAATATTGATAATTAAAATCATAAATTTTTCATGAATTTGTAATAAATTTTTGAAACTACCACGCAATGGTAATGTCCCTCAAAAGAATAAAAAATAAAAGATAGTGAATCTTCCGTCATAGTTGTAAAGGAATGATACTTCTCAAATTATTGATACATAAACAAAATTTTGGTACAGAATTTTCTATAGAATTGTATAACTTTTTGTGATCCCTTCACTACTGTTCTCATAATTTTAAAAATATCATTATTGCATCGTTCTTTTTTTTTTTTTTTTTGTATAAAAATTATGTTTCTAAGTTTTCACATTTCTCCTAGTTGGAGGTACACAAGGTGATCCATTATTATTGTGTTAAGTTAGTAATTCTTTAATTTTATAATATACTTTTTTGTTTCTTTTGTTTAATTAGTGTAACTATAACAAGTGTTTGGATTTACAATAATAATTGAGAGAGACACATGTATGTATGTATGTATGTAACAGGAAGATGTGAAGGTGCTGAAGTTCATAGGACTAGATGGTTTCAGAATGTCCATCTCATGGGCCCGAGTATTACCTCGTAAGTTCATTTTTATTTTCAATTCAATTCAATCCATCCCTACCCTTGATTTAATTATTTATAAATAATTTTAAAAAATTGATAATGCCAACAATCATCATAAGATTATTATTAAAGAGTCCAAAAGGTATTACTATGGTGTTCTTGATGAATAAGAACTGTATAATATATTAAGGGTGGGTTTGACATCTAGTTAATTAATTATAAAAAGAAAAATGATATACAAATTCATTTTCTAGAGTTAATTATATGTAAGTGATATGATTAGTTGATAATTGAAAAGATATCTTAATTAATTGTCATATCATTAAACTTAAAAATTAAATCTAATTTTTAGACTTGTATAACAATATCCTTATAAATAAAAAAAAAAAATACATTTAGATAACATGAGTCTTTGTAATTAATGATAGATCCCATTGTGTTTCGTATATGACTAAATATATTTTTTTAAATAATATTATATATAAATAGATTTTTAATCAGATCTACAATATAAATAAATACACATGACAACCGTTGGCCAATTGTGTTTTTTAATGATAACTTTGTTTTTTAATGCAAGAAGGGATACTTGCACTCTTTTATATTATTGTTAAATATGGTTAATAATACTTAAATGAGTTGACAACAAAACAAGGTTAGCTGTCACATACGTGTGTTAATGCATGAAGTATACTACCCCCTCTTTTACGTTAGTGTTAAATAGGGTCAATAATACTCAAAAGAATAATATTAGTAATAATACTATATGCGTTAATTAATGTACTAACTAATATATTAATAGATGATGTAGTATAATTTTAAAAATTTTAGATATTTATAATTTGTATAATAGGTGGATTAGTAATTATGATATAACACTAATTGATACACCAATATGTATATTAATTACTGTATGTAGCACCACCAATACTCAAAATCATAAACCAACTAGGACCACCATGATCCTCTTAAGTGTTTAATTCGAAGGGGAAGGTCGTAAGTTTAACTCTTTCTTGGGAGAATTGAATTAGGTGGCAAATACTTGGTCTTTGCAAGAGTGAGAAGGAAAATTTCTATAGATACTAATCTAACAATTAAAAACTGATTTTGATCATATTTAGGGGCGTAGATAATTTTAATACATTTTTCACATAAAATATGTTGAAATACTAAATTTTGCATAATTTATTTACTAAGAAATTGGTAAAAGAGGAAAGACAAGGTTTTTATTTTTATTTTTATTTTTATAAAAAAAAGTTAACATTAAGCCTGGGGCTAAAAAGCCTGATTTGTGAAGGACTTTTGATTTTTTTTGATTATTTTGACTTTTTTGTTGAGAGAACGAATGTAATGATTATGGGTTAGATATGATATTTTGTCTTATTGGACTAAAAAATATATTTTATTTTTTGTGACTATTTTAACTAAAAAAGCTCCAAACCTCTCTTTCCAAATGGAGCCAATGTTAGTTCTATTTGAAGCCATGGTATTAACTATGATATTTCAGTGGGAGAAAAAGGTTAAATAAATAAAGGTGTGTTTGTTTTGAAGGGTTAGAGTGTGGGGATTAGACTATTAGTCCTACCAGACTAATAGTCCATTGTTTGTTTTAATTTTTTTTGCTCCGAACTAATAGTTCCCCTGGACTATTAGTCCCATATTTGTGGGGACTATCCTATCTCATTGGGGGGGGTTAGGATTATTTTCATGGGATTGGTATCACATGGGGATTAGGTTCTGAAATGTCCGTTTTACCCCCATGCTATTACTTAGCAAATAATTAGAAAAGGGTAAAATAGTCTTTTGAACATTTATAAATTATTTTTTTAGTGTTGTTAATTTAAAATTATATATTAAATAAAAAATTTAAATTATAAATTATAAATTAAATTTAATTAAAAATAATAAATTAAAAATTATGACCTTATAAATTAATTTTTTTTAGTGTTGTTGAAAATTTAATTTATATATTAAATAAAATTATTTTTTTAGTGTTGTTAATTTAAAATTATATATTAAATAAAAAATATAAATTATAATTAAATTTATTTAAAAATAATAAATTATAAATTATGGCCTTATAAATTAATTGTTTTTAGTGCTGTTGAAAATTTAATTTATATATTAAATAAAATTATTTTTTATTGTCGTTAATTTAAAATTATATATTAAATAAAAAATATAAATTATAAATTTAATTTAATTGAAAATAATAAATTAAAAATTATGGCCTTATAAATTAAATTTTTTTAGTGTTGTTAAATTATAAATTTTAAATTATAGATTACAAATTTAAAATTATATATTAAATAAAAATTATAAATTACAAGGGTAAAATAGTCTTTTGAACATTTATCATTATCTAGTCCGTTTAACCAAACATTGGATTTACTAAAAATAGTTCAATCCAGACATCTAATCCTATGACTAAACAAATATATGATACAAATCCAATCCAACCAAATAGTGACAATGTATCCCGGAATTAACAGTCTGATAGATTACAATCCCCCTTATCCAGTCCGTCCAAATAAACACACCCTAAAAGTACACTAGCAGCCAAGGGCGAACCTAGGATTCGTCAATAGGGTGGGCTAATATTAAGGTAAAATTATACAAATATATTTTAAGTATAACCACATAAGAAAAAAAAGAATTTAATAATATAATCTAGACTAATATATAAATTTATTGATTAGAAACAATCTAAGTTGTGCTTGATGAGTCTTTAAATATTCGAATTCATCGATTTCAGAATCTAGATCAATTTTCAAAAAGCATGAAAAACAATATGCTTTATTTTTTGAAGGAGAATACTCTAGCCCAAAAAATTGTTTAAACCAAATATGTTGAAATCGACGATTCTGCTTTCCAAATGAGGACCTAGGATACTCAAGTTTAGGTTGATAAGGACCCAACTTCACATAAGCTCGTCCAACCTCATCCCGTTGATTAACCGGATATTCACAAATTAGCAAGCGTAAACCAGGATCCCGTTCAATAACAGTTGAATCAAATTTGTTTGGTTTATTTGCTTGAGGCATGGAAGACGGTTGCACATTAGAAAATGAGGTTTTAACAACATTGGATATTGTACTACTAGACTTCTGTTTTGATTGATAGAATGAGAAAAGGGTTTTGCCTTTTTTGAGTGTGGAGGTTCTATTATTTATAACCAAAAAAAAAAATTAGCCCTATTTAATATTAAACCAGAGTATATTCGCAATAATTTTAAACATTAGGGTTTTTATATATATCCTCAATAATTTTTATTTAAGCTTTCATTATTTTTATATATGTTCAAAAAAACTTCTTCAAAGTTCAGAAATTAAGAGCAATATAGAACATTGAATAAGGCAGTATCATAAAAAAACTAAAAGCAATATAATATTTGTTGCATAAAGACAAAATTTCAAAACCATTGTTATTCAAATCCATTCTCAACCAACAAAATAAAATAATTGGTTAATTACACTTACCAAAAATGTTAGGAAAGTGGAACTACTGCAGGCCGCTGGAGACGACAGAGAGGGCCACTGCCTATCTATTAGAAGATCTAAGGATTGTTTTAGAAGATTTGTTCTTTAAACAAATACAAACATATTGGGCTACCTATCTATTTTTTTGAGTAAGTATTGGGCTGCTATTGGGCTGCCTATCTAAAAAACAAATAAAAAAACTATTAGCCCTTATTTGGGGTTGGCTGGACTGGAAGAGGTTAGGAGGCTAGACTGGGCTGGGAAAAAAACTTTCTACAAATTTGTTAAATTTTGAGTTGGGTTGCAGCCACCTACGCCCAGCCCTAGGTCCGCCCTTGTTAGCAGCATCGATGTACATTTAAAAATTATATAAAATTAATAAAAAAAAAATTGTATAAAAACATATAAATGTATTTGGAATAACTCAAAAGAACATTTAAATTTTAATTATTCTGACATTATCTCTACCTTAATCACAGTTAGTATAAACCATAAACAAATAAGAGCTGAGTTGTTGCCAGCTGGCTTTCTCAGATAAAGCTGAAGTAATAAGCTTTAGGGTACTGTTATGGTGTGCAACTTACGCCTTACACTTATGCCTTTCTGTGTTCAGTCCTACTTTTTATTTTCACCTTCCACTTACACTTTTTATGTAAGTGGCACATGGTGTGTAACCTTGAGGGTTGCACACTTAAGAAAAGTCCTAAGCTTTATTCACTCGATAGTACATGCCAAAAGACAACAAATAGGGCTATTTGGTTGTTGAGACTTGAGATTGAATAAAACACATTCACTTTGTTTACTTTTCTTTTCTTTTTTTTTTTTTTAAAAAAAAAATTATATTTCTTTATTTTCATTAGTTTTTTTAATATTTTAAGTAATTTTTTTTTTAATTTTTAGACACATTTAACATAAATATACTTAAAAAGTATAATATTTGTGAATTTTTTTTAAAAAAATTCACTAAATATCAAAAAATAAAATAAAAGGACAAAAATTCAATACATTTTTTGGACGGCCAATAAATTCCATATTTGGAACTTATAATCTATATAGTCCCATATATTTTTCTTGTGATCCATTTAGTCTTTTTGGATGTGTAATAACTCATTTGTCCGCCATATTGAAGTGTCACATTTGAAAAAAGTACATTAAGGATTTTTTTAGTATCACATCATACCTGTTATGTTAGAGTGTCACATATGGAAAAGTACATTAAAGAGTTTAATTTTTTTAGAGTGTCACATTATACCTGTCACGTTGGAGTGTCACATGTCACATTTGAAAAAAATACACTAATTTTTTTTTTGAGTGTTACATCATGCCTGCCACGTTGTCACATTTAGAAAAAGTACACTAAGGAACTTTTATTTTTTTAAGAGTATTGCATCATACTCGTTACGTTGTCATATTTAGAAAAAGTACACTAAGGAACTTTTATTTTTTTTAGAGTGTCACATCATATTCGTCACGTTGTCATAAAGTACACTAACGATTTTTTTAATTTTTTTTTTTTGAGTGTCACATCATACTTGACATGTTGTTGCGTTTGGAAAAAAATACACTAAGGAGTTTATGGCTCCGTTTGGCAAGAGCTAAACAGGGCTTTTTTGACTATTTTAGCCACAAAAGACAAAATAGGCTATTTTAGCCATAAAAAATAAAACATTACATCCAACCCATAATCATTACATTATTCTCTCACAAAAAAAGTCAAGAAAGCCAAAAAGCCCTTTTCAAACCAAACTTTTTAGCCCAGGCTAAAATAGCCAAAAAAGCCAAAAAGTCAAAAAGCCAACCCACTTCCCAAACGGAGGCTATATATTTTTTGGAGTAAAAGTTTTGGAGTGTCCAATTATACCCGCTACGTTGTTATATTTGGGAAAAGTACAATAAGGAGATTTTAATTTTTTTGAAGTGTTATATCGTTGGAGTGTCACATTAATACCTGTCACATTGGAGTATCACATCATGCATGTCACATTAATAAAATAGCATAGTTGTCTATCAAAATACTACCAAAATAAATAAATAAATAACAGGACTAAATAAAAAAAAACTCTTTACTAATAGGACTTAATAGATCAATAGAAAAAATTTTGAATTAATTGGAGTACTTGTTTGTGAGATGAGATTTATTAGTAAATATCTTTTCGTATTTTTGTATATTTATTAATTTTTTAAAATATTTTTTAATAAATATTTTACTATTTAGATACTTCTAATTAAGGTGGATTTAAAAAAATAAAAAAATTTATTTAAAATTTTAAAAATATTTACTAAAAATAAAAATAAAATACAAAAAATAAAAAACTTAATTTTTAAAAAGTAAAATTTGAAAAACTGAAATCAAACACATTCCCTAATCTTCCTAAAGCGGCATTAGGTTTGCCAAATTGGAGGAATTAGTTTGACCTGCCAAACTATTAATCCCCCAATTTCATGGGATTTACAACTCGTTTGGGATAAATATACCCCTTGAGTTATTTTCCCTCATTCATTTAATTTAACAATCAAAATAATTTATCGTATCTCATTACATGTACAAACTCATCCAATATTTCTTGGTATAAAGGTTTATTTTGACAATTTTAAAAAAAAAAAGTCAGCTTATTAACTTATTTAGGTTGCATCATCACTCTATTTTTTTTATATATTTTTTTTAAGAAAAAAAATTTAACTAAGTAAAACACAAGTAGATGAAGAGAGATTTATGAATAAATACTCTTACAAAAAATATTGCAGTTCCACTATATTACTTAGGATTGTTAATATGCACCCTTAGAACATACGTTCAGATGCTTGAAAAAATTATAAATCACCGTGAATGGGAGAGTGTATTAAAAAATGGAAAATACCTTTTATGCTTTCGTAGGCTGTGTTTGGTTAGAAGATTTGACGAGGGAAATGAAAAAGGAAAAGAAAAATAGAAATAGAAAGAAAATGAGAAAGAATTAATATAGGATTGAAATTCTAAGTTATGTTTGGTTGAGTTGGGAAATTGAGAAGGAAAATAGCATAAGTGAATTCAAAAGATAAAAAATGAGATTTCATTTTTCTCTCATTTTCTTTTCCCTGTATTTTTCATTATAACCAAACAAAAAATAAAATTATATTTCATTTTCTTTTTCCATTTATCTCATTAAATTTTTGAATCAAATATCGAGCAAGGATACCCTTCTTAAATTCTCTCATTGACTTCCTACTTGATGGGCTATTGGGTTCACTTTTGGGCTCAATTTCGATGATCCGAATGTTTACATTTTAGAATTTGTCATGTACATCATACCTGTAAAAATCAAATTGATCGAATATTGGAAGAACTAAAAATCGTTTATTAAAAAAAATTTAATAAACAGTTTAATTATTTAATAAAACTTTTAGTTCACGTGATTTTTGATATCCAATTGACTTAATTTTTTATAGGTATGATATATATGAAATTTTTTAAAATGTGAATGGTTCGGATCATCAAAATTGGATCCAAAAGTCAGCCCAATAGCCCATCAAATAAGAAATTAAATAGGAAATTCAAGAAGAAAATCTTTGCCCATCACATAATAATAAAACCCTGTCACTTATGGGGAAAATAACTGCGCAGTTGTGCAGGAAAAAAGTATGCAAAATTGTTAAAAAATATAATATTTAATTATCAAAATATATATAAAAAAAATTATTACACTGTACAATTATTTCTCCATTATTTTTTCGCTCCTCTCCAAATCCCAATGCGGCCAAACAAAAAAAACAGAAATGATACATCTAGAGAATTTTAAAAGAGCGTTAAGGCCTTTTTTTAGGGCAAGTATCTGTTTTAGTTAAAAAATTAAAAAATTATTAAAAAATTAAAAATTTAATAACTCATATTAAAAAGTCAAAAAAAAAATTTTTACATATTTTTTTGTAAAAAGTCAAAAAGTCATCTTAAATATATTAGTTTTTTTTATCTTATATTTTAGCAAAAAAACTAAAAAATTATTAAAATAGTCTATTATCAAACAAGGCCTAATAATGTTAATTTTTTTAAAAAAAAAATCAAAGTTAAAATATCACCCACACGTTAATTAGAATTATTAGGGCACTTAATTTAGAGAACCAAAAAATGCAGCTTTATGAGGAAGACTTGGAGAAGTTATTGGGCGGTCATGGTGTATCGTCATGCGGTATTTTAAGAATATTATAATTGATAAAAAGAAAGGACTCACAAATTTAGATTAAGTGATTAAAAAATTATAAGAGAGTATAATAAATTATAATTGATATGGGATATAGTCGCATAACATCCGAAGACCAAGCAATTATTTTTTCAAAACGTGGGTGCACGAACACATATTGAGAAAATGAATTTATCAAGAAAAACTCTATTCCAACCTAAGGGCTTGGTTTGCGAAGTGGGGTTAGCTTTTTTTATTTTTTAACTATTTTAATTTGTTTTAAAAGTTTATATAAGTTAATTTTTTTAATTTTTGTGAGAAAAAAAATAAAATGATTATAATTTAGATGTGATATTTTATCTTATTGTCTTTTTAACGTATTTTATCTTTTTATGAATAATTTAACCAAAAAAGCCCAATTGCCAAACAAGGGCAAAATTTGTGGTAAATTATAAATACATTTTTTTAAAAAAATTTGATTAAAATACAAAGTGTCTCTTATGATTTGAAAAATTACAAATATTTTCTTGTAAAAAATTTTTATTGAAAAGAAGTAACTAAAAATATAAATAACTGCCTCCTATACAATAATAAAATTACATGAATTATTAATTGAAATATATTTCTAACATCATTAAAAATTATTAATTGAGTTAATGATTTATTACTAAAAATGGTAATTTGTTATGAAATTAGAAATCTCAGGAGGTGAAATGTGATTTCTAAAACTATAAACGATAATTCGTATTTTAAGCAAATTTCAAGAGTATGTATCCGTAAATATCCCAAAATTATATGAGAGAACATCAAAAGAAATATGTGGCATTTTTTTTTTTTCCTTTTTGTGTAAATATAAGTTATCTTTATAGATATTTTGTTAAAAGGTTGTCATTAAGTTAAATTATTTTATATCAAAATTTTGTAAGAATTTTCTATTTGTAAAATACTGAGAAATTTTTTTTGTCAAGTGATGTCTATTTTACCTTTGTGTTGGATGGTGGCTTATAAGTTAGTTTTTTAGATTATTACAAAAGACGTGCAAAAAATAGAGAGATGATGCGATTCAAATAAGTAGGGATGTAATAAGTTCAAGAAGGTTGGTTTTTAGGTGAAATTTTACACTGAACCGATAATGTCGGTTCTATTAATCGATATAGCCCAAATTTTTCACTAAATTGCACCAATTCAAATAATTTGGCGCGGTGTGGTTTTATTTGTATAGGGTCTTTCAAATTTGAGTTACTTTTTAAATTTATAGTATAATAAATAATTTATATAAAAATTTTGAAGTAGAATTAGAAACAAAATATAATATGAAAATCAAAGTCTTAACACCAAAACAAAGCTAAAATTTAAAACTATCATCCCATACAGCTAAATCACAAGTCTATCAAGTATAGTCGAAACAAAAAATTGAAATTGACATAAATATCTGCTATAGTTATATAAACATAATAGTAACAAAACTTGACTCAAGCACATATGACATATGATTGGCAAACTAACAACTTATCACATTGCCAACATTTATTGTCAAACCTGGAATATTTAAAAAAAAATAAACAATTAAGTGAAAACCAATTTCATTATATATTTAATATATATTATATCTAATATGAGAAATTTTCAGTTAATTTCGGTTTAATTCGGTGCAAAATGTGTCTAAACTAGTACCGAACCCAAAAAAAAAAAAATTTAAAAACCTCACAAACTAATTCATATTAAAAAAAAGCAGACCAAATATAACTAGTTTGGTTTGATTTTTTCGATTTTTCTTACATCTCTACATATAAGTTAATAAGCCAATAAGCCGGCTTTTTTTTTTTTTTTTTCCCCCAAAAGAAGCTGTGAGCTATAAGGTCATGTCATTATACGATGATACTATGGCCTTTTTTTGAAAGTTAGCGATTTTAGTTTGTTGGTTTTTTTGTAATTGATTTGATGTTATAAGAAAAAAAAAATGAAATAATTATGAGTTGAAGGTGTTTTGGAAAAATGGTTAAAAGCTGACTTTTTAGTTTTTTTTTTTTGAAAAAACGTATAAAAAAATGTTAGAGATGATATAACTTAAAATGGATTAAAAGCTAAGAAATAACTTTTAACCCACTTTTCAAAAGAGGCAAGATATCTTATTGACTATTTTAATCTATTTTGTCTTTTTATGAGCAATTTTAACCTAACACTCTTCCCAAATAAGGCCTACATGTGGTATTGAACAAATTGTAACACTTTAGTAATTAATTTTGACGTATGACTAAGAGCTATTTTGAAAAGATGGTTATAATCAGCTTTTTTATTAAAAACTGTTTATAAACAGCTTTTTTGTGAGAAAGGAAGTGGATTATAACCCACTTCCCAAAAGGGGCCTAAAATTAACACTACAACAAAAATACATTTTAGTAACACCATACTAGTGGCATGTTCTTAAAAAATGTCACAAAAAGAATATTTGGTGACATTTTTTAGAAAAACGTCATAGAGCCACAAACATACAAGGCTCTAGTGGCATTTCAATTAAAAAAAAATGTCACTTCACTACAACAAAAATATCACTACAACAAATTTACACTTTAGTGACACTACACTAGTGGCATGTTTTTAGAAAATGTCACAAAAATAAAAAATTGGCATTAAATGTTTTAGAAAAATATCACAGAACCACAAACATATAATGGCATTTCAATAAAGAAATGTCATATCAATTTTATGGCATTTTATAAAATAAAGACACAAAAAATTATGTTCTGACATTTACCAACAGATGTCACTAAACTTTAGTAGCAATGGCATTTAGCGTGGGAGAACTAAAATCCTAAGGCGGGAATTAAATTTTTTGGTGACCAAAATTTTGATAGCTGAAAGTGCATCTTCGGCGACCAAATCCGATTTTGGTCGGCAAAAGTTAAGTTTTTTAGCAACTAAAAAATAATTAGTAACCAAAAGCATAAAATTGGCGACTAAAAAATATTTTTAGTCGCCAAAAGTGGTCTTTTTTTATTTTGCTAGTAAATAGTTTATTTTACATAAATTATGTTCAATAAAATAATTATGTTTATACATATGCTTTTATATTAATATGGATGTATGTACTATATAAATAATATATGTTATATATATAATCATATGATGCTATAAAGGTGTAGTGGGAAGAGTGTGGTGTATAAAGTTTATGGTGTGGGAGGTTAGCGGTTCGAGTCTCTGCAAGAGCGGATCAAATTGTTCTACAACGAATTATCGTTACGAATGGCACTTGATAGCGTCACGAATAGTGCCTACCATGATATTAAAGTGTCACTGAAAGGTTTTAGTTTTAATAGTGTAATGGCACTTATAAGTGTCAATAACTCTTTTTTTAATGGCGCTTGATAGTGCCACAAATAATATCTGCCATGACATCAAAATGTCATTGAAAGTTTTTAGTCATGATGGTGTAGTGGCACTTGCAAGTATCTACCGTGGCACGGATACAAATACCGCTTGTTCAAAATGCCACAAGACTAAAAAATGTCATTAAATCAATAATTTTGTGACACTTTTAAATGTCACTAAATTAAGAAAATGTTATAGTGTAACATGCATTGGGTAAATGTCATTAATTATTATTCCTCTTACTGTTTTATAGTTTAGGCGGTCTTATATAACATTTTAATACTTGTTTTCAATTAAAAAGTTCTATTCTTTCTGATTTTCAATCATCATTTCTTCTTGTTGTTATATTTTTGGTTTTTCAGGTGGGAAACTGAGCGGAGGAGTGAACAAGGAAGGTATCGCCTTCTACAACAATGTCATCAATGAGCTTTTGTCAAAAGGTTATAATTTACTCTCTCTCTCTCTCATAGTTTTTTTTCTAATTTATTGGATACTGAAATATAATCTTCTAAGATATGTTAAGAAACATAATTACAAAAGTTTAATTAGTAATTTTACATCTCAAAATTAATATATATATATATTTATTGAAATTAATATTTAAAAATCAAAAGTCCTCAAATTAAAATTTTGTCTTAAGCCTCAAAAAAGGTTTTGGCCGCCCTAGTTAAGTGGTAAATAGTTTAACTTGGTTCATATAAGGTATGTTTGATTGGATAGATTGAATAAAAGAGAATTAGAATTTATTAGACTTGAATTTTGAGACTGTGAATCCTCAGGACTATTTGATTGGATTAAATGTGTATCCCCTATTTGTTTTCTTATGAGATTAGATGTCTGGAAATGATTATTTTTAGTGAATCCAATGTGTAGTTAGACAGACTGGATAAGGATAAATAAGTAAAAGACTATTTTACCTTGTTTCAATTGTTTACTAAGTAATAGCATTATTAAACATATCTTTTATATTTTAATTATTTTTAGCTAGATTAAATAAAATTTTATTTTATTTTATTTTTTACACAATTAAATAAATTTTTTTTTTTAAAAAAAATAAAAATAAAATATCAATAAAAATATATGTTATTTTTTATTTAAAATTTTAAATAAATTTATTTTAAAAAATAATAATAATTAAATAATGAAATTAAATAAAAACATCTATTAAAATTTAAATAATGAAATCAAATAAAATATAAACGAAATTTTAAAATAAAAAAATCAATAAAAAAATTGTTTTAAAAAATTAAATAAATAAAACATCAATAAAAAGTTATATAAAATTACTTTATTTTTAAATTGAGACATTTTAATTTTATTAAATTTTACTAAATATAATATATAATTAAATAGTAGAAGGTCAAAATGGTCATTTCACCACCTAATCTCATGGGATTGTTATCCCATGAAAATTGTCACACATTCCCCCCGGGATAGTATAATCCCACATATGAGAGATAAAGAGTCTAGTCGGACTCCATGTCCGACAGACTAAAAAAATAAATAAATATAAAATAAAAGACTTCCAATAGATTACAATCCAAATAGTATTTAATCCCGTAATCCCTCGAATGAAACGCACCAATAATGTTCCCATAACGGGTGCAATACACTAGTTAAGTCTTACAATTGATGCGGTTTTCATTTCTCTATTACCCTCTTGCCAATTGTAAAAAGTAAAATAAAAATAACTTAGGTGGTGAAGGGAGTGAACTAGGGGATGCGGTTTGTAATAAGCTTAACTTCTTCTTCTTCTTTTTTTTTAATGTTAAAATGGAAACCTTTGTTTTGTCTAACATATTGTTATTCTCCATGTACACACAGGTATACAACCTTTTATAACAATCTTTCACTGGGATCTTCCCCAAGCCCTAGAAGATGAATATGGGGGCTTTTTAAGCCCTCACATTGTGTAAGTTAACATCTCTTCATACCATATTAAAAATGTTACTCCCAAACTATGCTTAGAAAATATTGATTAGAGGTATTTAAATAGCTTCTTGGTTTAAAAATGTTACTCCTAATTTATGTTGTAATATACGAAGGTCCTCAACCCTAATACACCTTCAACTTCTCCTCACCATGAATATTTACCATTTTGGGCAGGAATGATTTCCGGGATTTCGCAGAGCTGTGCTTCAAGGAGTTTGGTGACCGAGTTAAACATTGGATCACGTTGAATGAACCATGGACTTACTCCTATGGGGGTTATGATGCAGGTCTCCTAGCACCGGGCCGTTGTTCGGCTTTTATGGCATTTTGCCCTGAAGGGAATTCTGGGACTGAGCCCTATATAGTTTCCCACAATTTGCTTCTTTCTCATGCTGCTGCTGTGAAACTATACAAGGAGAAATATCAGGTGAATAATAATTAGTTGTGTTTTCATTTTTTTCAAAAGTTTTAACCGCCCATTTTCAACTCCCGGCACCATTTATAAGATTCAGTTTAGTTGTGTTCTCTTTTTCTTTTGGATAAATTATTGCACTGGTAATCCTTATATTTTACAATTTGTATTATTTTGGCATCTACAATTTTAATTAGATCAATTTTGACTTTTAATTTTAAAATTTTTTTTTTGGGTCAATTTAATTCAATTGATAATGCCGATTAAGCTTTTTGAAAGAAAATTGTTGCTGAGTTGGCTGAGATGAGTTGAACAAGTTTATAATTTTGTCTATAAAAAATAACATATGCCATTTGTGCACATTTTTCATAAAAAAAAATAACAATTGTAATTAGTTAAACCAAATTGAGATAAAATCATAAATTCATGGTCAAAATTAACCGAATTAAAATCAGAGAGACGAAAATGACACAAATGCAAAAATATAGAAACTACCAATGTAATTTACCCTTTTCTTTTCTTTTTTTGGAAAAATGTAGAACTTTTTCCGGGCAAATTATTCTAAAAAAATGTATTTTTTTTAAAACCTTTTAATGCAATTTTAAAAAGTTAATTTTATATTTTTATATTTTCACATAATGAAAAACATAAAAACACGATGGATTTATTATTATTATTATTATTTTGTTTCATTAAATACCAAAAAAAAAAGAATTGAAATTAAAATTAAAATGAATAAAATGGAAACACAACAAAAAATGAAATTCTCAACATTAAATTTTGAGCAGCAGCTTTACATGTGAGTATTTGGACAGGGATGCTCTAAACCTAAACTTTTTGGTCTTTTTGTTTCTAAATCTTTCAATCTTTCTGTCTCAATGCATGCATTTTCAACTATTGGGTCATGTGAAAATTTTAACGTAGTCTAATAAATAAGGAAAAAGGCTAAGACCTCCAGTGGGGGTGACCCTCACCACTCCCATTGTTTTTTGATTGGCCCAAATTTTTTTTTTTTTTTTTTTTTTTTTTTTGGCCTTTGTCTCACAGCCCCAAACGTGGAGGTGGGGGTGCTGGGGTCGAGTCAGGAGTCTCTCCTTGAGTCTCTCCTTACAAGCTCCTCCTTGTACTCCGTCCTTGCAGGCCTTCAGGCCTACTTTTAGGCCCAATTTTGATCATCTGAATCGTTCATATTTTAAAATTTATTCAGTATATTATACCTATAAAAAATTAAGTTGATCGGATATCAGAAAATATGTGTTCGAAAAATTGAACTAAAAACTATTTTTTTAAAGAATTTAATAAACAGTTTTCTGAACATATGCTTTCTGATATCCGATCAACTTGATTTTACAAGTATGATATACTGAATAAATCATAAAATATGAACGATTCGGATTATCAAAATTAGGCCTAAAAATAGGCTCGAAGGCCTACAAGGACGGAGCGCAAAGAGAGAGTGCAAGGAGAGGATCCCAATTCGCTGGGGTCCCCAACACTGCCAAATAAATAATTAGGAAATGTATTTTTAAATTGAGAGACAGAAAGATTTGGGTATGTAACTTCCAAGTATGCCAGAATTAGTAATTAATAAACGAAAGATAAAATGCAGGCATCTCAAAAGGGGCAGATAGGGATAACACTATTGACTTTTTGGATGATTCCCTACTCCAATTCGAAAGCCGACAAGGATGCAGCACAACGAGCCCTTGATTTCATGTATGGATGGTAAGTACATTCTCCCAAACTTAATTATAACTTAACATTCTTCCCAAAAAATTTGTTCATTTAACAGGTGTACAAAGAAGTTGGACAAGTGAATTATAATGTCATACAGATGGAAGTTTTGTACAATTTTTTTTTTTTTTTTTTGGGTGT
Organism: Camellia granthamiana; assembly: GCA_036172215.1. NCBI lineage: Eukaryota > Viridiplantae > Streptophyta > Magnoliopsida > Ericales > Theaceae > Camellia > Camellia granthamiana. The sequence goes on along the minus strand of CM069908.1, from coordinate 57,128,308 downwards.
GTGATTTTATTTTATTGTGATTATTCTATTTCAGATAGAAACGACCACACTATGACTCTAAATTTCAAAAATAATACTGTTATACAATACAAATCTTACAAACTATTTATCTTCACTATGTAGCGTTGTTGGTCCTATTATGTTATTTTAGTTAATTTTATGTTTAATACTAATTCTTTAGTCTAATTTGTGCCATCTGCATTTTTGCATAGCATTTTACTTTTCAAAAAAATACGAATATCACAACGTTCTAGATGTAATTTCTGTTTAAAGATTCAGTTTGTGCATCATTTTCCCTCTGCAATTCAACCAGTTCTTCAAACCGAATGTGTTCATCTTGTAAACATGATTTGTAGTCATAAAGATATATAATAAGTTAATGGAAGTGGATTTTGACAGGTTTATTGAGCCATTAAGCTTTGGTGAATATCCAAAAAGCATGCGTAGACTCGTTGGTAAAAGGTTACCAAGGTTCACTAAAGAGCAAGCTATGTTGGTGAAGGGGTCTTTCGATTTCCTCGGACTAAATTACTATATTGCAAATTATGTACTAAATGTTCCCACTTCTAATAGTGTTAATCTCAGCTACACAACCGATTCTCTTTCTAATCAAACTGGTAAGTTCCCAAAAAAAAAAAAAAAAATCATTACAGTTCTCTATAAATGAATCAAACCCATGACTTTCATTTGTTTGTTTCTTCTTTTTTTTTTTTTCTTCTTGATTTGCAGCATTCCGAAATGGAGTAGCTATTGGGAGACCAGTAAGTATCAAAGAAGCTTTTCTATAAAACATTATGAGAAGAAATATGTCCATATAAATCTTTATAAGGACATAATTCAATTTCATTTCAACAACACAAAATGTTAGTTTAATTTTTTTTCGACTTGGGACAAATCAATTTGCAGACTGGGGCACCTGCATCTTTCATGTACCCGAAAGGATTGAAAGATCTATTGGTCTACACAAAGGAGAAGTACAACGATCCAGTTATTTACATAACAGAGAATGGTAACATTAATGTGTTCTACAGTTGACACAATTTTTCTTTCAACTAATTAATGAAAATAACATATTTCATTTTTGAGTAATCATGTTAACTAATTGTCTAAAGTAATTGAAATAACATCTGTACATAAATTTCATTCCTCAAATCGTTTTCAGGCATGGCTGACAACAATAATGTTACAACTGAAGAAGGCATCAAGGATCCCCAGAGGGTCTATTTCTACCGTCAGCATCTTCTATCACTTAAAGATGCCATTGCGTAAGTCTTCACTTCTTGCTCTTATATATGGTTCTTTAAATACTCAACTATGTTACAAATTTGTTAAGATTTTATCAACTTTTAGTGAGCTTTGTCTCTTGCTCCTAGGGTGTCTTTAGTAGTGAAATTTGTTTCTTCTTTTTCATCCTCAACCAACACTACAACATACAAGAGTTTTACAGATCAAATGTTTTGGCCTTTAAAAGTGAAAATTTTGTTGCAAAAGACATTTAGGGACCAATTTCCATCGTCATGAGGATAGTCGATAAAAAGTCGTCCCGAAAAGTCAAAAATAAGACTTTTAGCGACAAAATTTTAAAAAGGTCACTAATAAATAGACTTTTAGGGACAAAATAATTTGATTTCAAAACAATACAGTATACAACCCTTTAACCACTTTACAACCTGATTAAGATTTTATTGAAGTAGTGAGCTTTGTTTCTTGCTTCTAGGTAGGAGTGTAAAAATGACTCCCGACTCGAGGCCTGACTAGGACCAACCCGACTCCCCATGCTAGGGGTTAGGCCATGCTTTTTCTTGCTCGACCCGACTTGACGAGCCCGATCTAAGCCTGAACTAAGGCCTAGCTTGAGGCCCGACTTGCCCAACGCCCAACATCACCTGAAAGATATTTTGGTGTGAAAAAAAAAAAAGTCAGGCCCAGTCCAAGCCCAGGCTTGAGGCCTAGCTTGAAGCCCGATTACCGCTAGGAGTAGGCCGATATTTTGGGAATTGGGCCGGTCCGACCCGGCCCAACCCAATTTTTAGCGAGACCCTGGGGCTAAGGCCAGCCTGGCCAGGCCGGGCCAAGCTGATTTTACGTCTCTACTTCTAAGGCTCTTTTAGTAATGCGATTTGTTTCTTCTTCATTTATGATTTTTTTTATAGATTTTTTTTTAAATTTTTTTATTGAAGTTCTTAACTTCAACGTAAATGTATGACAAAGACAAGTCTACATTAATTTTACGAATCTTTGCAGGGCTGGTGTAAAGGTTAAAGGTTACTTTACATGGGCATTTCTTGACAACTTTGAATGGTATTCCGGTTACACCCAAAGGTACGGAATTGTCTATGTAGATTTCAAAGATAAACTAAAAAGATACCCCAAACATTCGGCTTTGTGGTTCAAGAAATTCCTCCTCAAGTAGTGAAGGTTTCGGTGTATGACTAAAAGCACTCTAAGTTCAATAAGTTGTCTCTACTCTATTTAAATCTATCAAATTAGTAAGGTGGAGAACAACACTTTTGTATCCTCATTTCGCAATAAAATGTGTAGCACTCTTCACACGACTTTTTCGTAATTGGTAATAATGTTTGTGTTGCATTCGCTCTTTTGCTTATTCTCATATATTTTTCATCTCTTTCACATTGAAACAATGAGAACTAGAGACAGATCGATGCGGGGCTGATCTTCATCATGCATATGGGTGAAATCTGGAGGTTGAACAAAATGCTGGAACGTATATGGTTACAAAAGTCAAGAGTTAGTTGGGCCACACAGGGGGATAGGAATACCAGGTATTTTCACATTATGGCGTGCAACAGAAACAGCAGAAATTCTTTGTGTTCTGTTATGGTGAATGGCTCATTGGTTGAGGAACCTTTGGAGGTTAGACTTGAGGTAAAGAAGCATTTCATGAACCAATTCTCTGAAACTTGGGCTGTTAGGCCTAAATTGGTTGGTCAATTTAAACATATTGGAGGTAGTTCAGCAGTGGCTTGGTTGGAAGCAGAGTTTACAGAAGAGGAAGTTAGTCATGTGATTAAGAGTTGTGAAGGCAACAAAGCACCTGGGCCTGATGGGTTTAATTTGGCCTTTTTTAAGAAATGCTGGGGAATCGTTAAGTCTGAGTTAATGCAATTTTTTAGGGAGTTCCATCAGAATGCCACTCTGGTTAGTGGTTTAAATAGTTCATTCATTGCTCTACTTCCCAAAGTGGATAGCCCATCAAGCTTGAATGAATATCGGCCTATTAGTCTTATCGGTTCTTTGTACAAAATTCTTGCTAAGGTCTTGGCAAATAGAATGAAGCATGTGATGCCAAGAATCATTAGTGAGTCTCAATCAGCATTTGTGGGGGGTCGGAATATTCTGGACGGGATCCTTATTGCAAATGAGGTAGTTGATGGGTGGAGAAAATCGAACAAGAAAGGTCTAGTGTTGAAACTAGACTTTGAAAAGGCTTATGATTCGGTCAATTGGGATTTCTTGTTTAATATGTGTGCCAATTTCGGATTTGGTGAAAAATGGGTGAGATGGTTGCAAGCTTGTGTAGCCTCCACAAAAGTGTCAGTTTTAGTGAATGGTTCACCTACTGAGGAGTTCTGCCCACAGAGAGGCCTACGGCAAGGGGACCCATTATCTCCCTTTCTATTCAATATAGTGGCTGAGGGACTTAATATTTTGTTTGACAGAGCAAAAGAAATGGGTTTAATTGAAGGAGTTACTATAGGCAATCATGGGGTAAAAGTAACGCACCTACAATTTGCTGATGACACAATTCTATTTTGTGAAGCTCAGTGGGTGGAAGTGGTAACCGTCAAAAGAATACTTAGGTGTTTTGAACTTATATCAGGGTTGAAAATTAACTATCACAAGAGTGTGATTGCTGGGGTTGGTGTGGATGAAGAGATGCTTCAAGGTTTTGCTTCTCGATTAAATTGCACATATCAAAACTTGCCTCTTAAGTACCTTGGGTTACCTCTAGGAGCCAACCCTGGGAGGAAAAGTACTTGGAAACCAGTCTTGGACAGATTTAAACATAAATTACCCTCATGGAAGAGAAGGTTGCTCTCGTTTGCTGGGAGGCTAACTTTGATTAAATCTGTTTTGAGTAACTTGCCTATTTACTACATGTCCTTGTTCAAATTACCAGTGGGGGTGGCTAAAGAAATTGATAAAATTCAAGCAAATTTCCTATGGGGGGGTTCAGATCTGAGAAGAAAAGTTCACATGGTTAAATGGGAAGCCATTACCAAGAGTACAAACTTAGGAGGTTTGGGTGTTAGAAGAGCTGCAGATATGAATCAGTGTCTATTAATGAAATGGTGGTGGAGGTTTGGGGCAGAAAATCACACTTTGTGGAAGGATGCTATATGTTCAAAGTACAATATGGGGGGTGGAAGGTGGCTGCCACATATGGAAGGAAATATCAAAGCTTCAAAAATCTGGTCTGATATAATTAAGGCAGTTAGATCTCAGCCTGAATTTTTAAACTTCTATCTTGATAATGTAGCCATTCAGCTTGGTAATGGTAGGAGAGCTCACTTTTGGTTAGATAAATGGTCCGGGGAATTGTGTCTTAAGACTGAGTTTCCCAGGCTATTCTCTTTGTCCACCGATAAGTATGGAACAGTTTCTGAATTTTACTCCAGAAGAAGAGGGCTGCAGGATTGGAATTTGGATTTTATGAGGCCTTTGTTGGCCTGGGAGGAGGAGGAGGTTCGTAGGTTATATATCTTAATCAGTAATGTACCAGCTCTTCGGGCCTCAAGTCCAGATATTTGGAAATGGAAGGCTGATCCAGCTGGGTTGTTCTCTGTTACATCAGTGTACAATAGATGTGAATTGTTCTTGGGGCCTGTTAGGAATATGGCAGTGGCAGTTTGGCATAATTGTGCTCCACCTAAAGTTAAATTCTTTGGGTGGTTGGCATGGCAAGGTAAGGTGAAAACATCAAGTTTCCTGCAAAGAATAGGGATCTTAGATGCGAATACTAATGTAGGTTGTGTCTTCTGTCATGGTGAGGTGGAAACAGTCTATCATATCTTGCTATTTTGCCCTTTTGCTTGGCTGCTGTGGTCCCATATTATGAAATGGTGGGGTGTTCAGTGGGTTATACCAAACTCAGTGGAAAGATTGTTGGATTGGTGGTCTTTTTGTAAGATGAAAAAGATTGAGAAGCAGCTATGGAAGGTTGTGCCTATGGATGTCCTTTGGTCCTTATGGAAGCATAGAAACGACTGTGTGTTTAATGGGCTGCAGCCAAATGTTGAAGATCTTTGTGAGCTGGTCAAATTAAGAATAGCTGTGTGGGTTAAATCCTCCCCAGTCAAACTGGAGTTCTCTGTCAATGATATAGTCCTTAACTTGCAGCAGGTCCAATATTGTATTCGTCATAGGAGTTGAGCATTGATACTGGAGTGTGTGTCTACTGGAGTAAACATCAGATTCAGTTCTTGCTAAACCACAAATCAGTAGTTTTGAGGTGTAGAAGCTAAATCTGAATCTGAATAGACCCAAGATTTTAATATCCTCAACTTGGCTATGCTTTGAATATGCCAGCAGTTGAAGGTGAGTCTACTGCTGGTGTCTGTCTGCTGCTAATCTTGGGTGCTTATTTCTTTAGTGTTGCTAGGAGAGTGCAAATTGACAGATTTGGTAGGCTGTGTGATTGCTTCCAGTATTATGGGAAGGAAGAAGTTTGTAGCTGCTTGCTGTATAATTTCTGCTGTTGAAGTCTGTGGATGCTTGATGGGTATGGGTGTGCATCTTCTGCTGGGTAGCAAGGAAGAAGTTTCTAAGGATAAAGACACTTCACAGCTGTTTTGGTGTAGATTCTAAGTACTTTTGGCATCTTGCTGCTGTTTGTTTCTGCTATGGGAAGGAAGAAGTTGGTGAAGTTCTGCTGTATAATATGATCTGGCTTTGATATGGGTGTGAATCCTCTGCTGGGTAGCAAGGAAGAAGTTTCTAAGGATAAAGGCACATCACAGCTGTTTGTTTAGAATGGGTTATAAAGGCACATCATTTGGCATCTTGCTGCTGTTTGTTTCTGTTAGTGGGTTGTGATGTATGGCTGATTCTCTTTTGGCTGCTGCTGGTGACTAGAAAATGTTGTCTAGCAACATAGCAGCTTTGTTTTGGTGTTTTGGTCTGTTTATTTCGTTGGTTCCTCACCAACTTAGGGGTGCTAGCAAATGATAGAATGGGCTCTTTGGTGCCAACCTAGTTGGGATCATTTAGCTTATTGTGATGCTCCTGCACTCTTCTTTTCTTTATTGGTGTAATTCTTTGTACCTTGTACTAGTTTTCACATCAATAAAATTTTCTTTTTTGCTGATCAAATTTAAGGAATCAAATATATATTTTTTAATTTGGGTAACTGATTTTATATATTCAGCAAGAGAAAACATTGATTATAAAATCAAACAATAAGTTATTAGATTTTTTTGTTGAAGGAAATATATTATTAGGAAAATTTGACGCAATATATCATAATATTATTATCACAGAAAATCACAAATATGTATAATTCAAGGGAGTCACTATTCCCACGCAAGTTTATTCCAAATACACTCTTTTCTTTGTCTTTTATTATACATAGCTACATTAATATCTTTTCACACACAAAATACACTCCTGAAAAGATCAAAATTTCAAGGGTATTAATGTATTTAGAGCAAAGTAGAATGGGAATAATGGCTTTCTAATTCAAATATGCAAATTAAAAAAAAAAAAAAGTATAAAATTTGGCCTACGATTGTGAGAGAAGTGTAATCGCTATACTAAAGTTGCTATTGCCTCCTCATGCAAAGATATTAGTGGACAATAAACAACTCCAAAATTCAACCAAAATCACTTTGGATACACCAAAAAGGGTATTGAACCATTTATAATCAAAGTTGTTCAAAAATATATGTGAAAAATAATAATATAATATTGAATATATAAAGTGAGGGGAAAATGTTTTCCATATAAATTTGGAAGTGAAGGGTGGTCCTCTATGTATATAGGACTCTAAACAACCGTTCGCTAGCAACATATCTCTTAATTAACATGTGTTATGACCCAAACTCATCCCTATAGGTTTAGCATCGTAACCGGCCAGTAATCCTTAGATTACCAAAGGCCTCTGAACAGAATAATATATAAATAGGGGCTGCGGAAGCAAATATACTAAACATACATAGTCCATAGAGCTATGCAGACATACATGGGACATGAAGTTTTCGAAACCAACTTATATTTATAGATAGATGTGACGTCAAAAATGCATTAGTCACCTGTCACTAGAGTCAAATATACAGAACTACCAAAACACATTCAGATTAAACACAAACATTAGAAAGTACAAAAATCCTAAAGGCTCAAAACTTGGTCAAATCTCAAAAGGGGAACCTCCACAGGAGGCACGACGACTGGCTGACTCCAAAACTTGCTAGGCAGCAACTTAGGCCTGGTCACGTGCCTACTCACCTACAGACATAAAAATAAATAGTGAACGGAAACCCAGTGAATAATAATAAGGTAAAAGGGTTTTAATGAATAATATCCATCACAGAGTTAAAAATCAGAGCTTATATCAGAAACAGATTCTTATACACGTTTATATTCATATTCAGACTTCGCATAAGATCATACGTGGTACATCCATTAGCCATCATATTAACTTGGTCCTAAGACTCATATATATATAGTCAGTACCGACAACCATAAAGGTCCATATCTTGCGCGCAAGTAGCTATGTTATTGTTACCCCCAAGCGAGGGCCATGTGAATATAGGCCTCGGTATTGTTACCCCCGGGCAAGGGCCACGTGAATATATGCCACAATATTTTTACCCCTGGACGAGGGCCACATCCATATTAGCTACGGTATTGTTACCCCCGGGCGAGGACCACGTGAACTAAGGATGCCACAAATATATTTCAAAAAAATGGACATTCATTCATAATTCATAAAATAGCATTTCAGAAAACAGATCGTATCATATCAGTTAGAAAATACTTGTAATTAAACATAACTTTACAGAGTTATTACTCACAGTTAATAGATGGCTCCAAGTAAACGAGTAAAGTAGGTAATTCACTTAACTCGTGGCGCATGACCTACATAACATGACAGAACGCTCGAATTGCACATAACACATCTTCTTGTCCTAAGTGTGTTTCTAACATTTATCCTCATTATAGTGTTTTAATCTTGGCCTAGGTATGCCTAGGATGGAATGAGAATGCAAAAATGTACTTGAAAACATTTTTTGAAATTTGCTGAAAACAGGGTCCACGCTCGAGCTTGGCTTTCCTCGCTCGAGCGGACATGCAAAATGTGAGGTTCCGCTGAAGCGTAACTTCCTTCGCTCAAGCGGTCTGTAAATTTTGAAAAAGTACTGGTTGCTTGTTTTTTACGCTCGACGGACGCTCGATCCCCGCTCAAGCGTGAGACTCAGACCCTCGCTCGAGCGTGACTTTTGTCGCTCAAGCGTGCTGCAAAACACATGAACTTCTGGATACATGCATTCACGCTGGAGCGGGCTTCAGGTCCCTCGAGCGGAAGTGCACGCACTCAGAGTAGTCGCTCAAGCGTGAACTCCTACACTCGAGCGTAGATGCAAATTCTGGAATTTTCATATTTGATCTCCAAGCTTCAAATTCGAACTAAACACTTCAAAGCTCAACCTTTTGGGCCAAAAACTTGAGGAATCACATGTGAACTTGAAAAACATTGAGAATTAAAGATCATTTCATAAAATCAAGGCCCACAAGCTGGACAATTGAGCAAATTCAAACTTGAATTGTGAAACATGACATGAATATGACATGCATGGAGTGATTGAGCTTCAAGTTTCCAAATCATGAGCAAATGAGATGTTTGGGTCAAAAACATGTTGAGTTCCTTGAACAAAACCCAAGTATAGACATGCATGTGGAGATTCTTGAAAATCAACTTACCAAATTATGAAAATTATACATACATGCGTGATACACTCTCAAGGTCAACTATCTAAGCTTAATTCTTGCTTCCCAATAGGATTTCTTTTGAATTCATGAGTTGGTTAACTTAATTATACTATCAAAAGCTTGAGTTCTCACCTAAACTTCTCAATTGAGCTTCAAGTAGACCAATTCTTGAGTGATCAAGCTAATCCTCCTTAGTTCTCTTCAATTCTCTAGCAAGTCCCATTTGGTTGAACTCAAGTCTACCTCCCTCTTACTCTTTCTCACGTTGGTGGGTATGAGTGAGATCAAAATGTGATGAAATGAAGAAAAAAGCAAGAGTAAAGGCACATAAAAAGCCTTATATAGGCTTACATAATGATAAGTAATTAAGGCTAAGTAAGTGGGCTTCAAATTAATCTATTTTTAATCGTTCCGAATCGAATTTTCATTAAACATACCATAAAATTCTAAAAATTCCAACTAGCACATAAGTCAAGTCAATTTCTGATTCGGATACCGATAAGGCCTTTAATTCGCAAACCAAAACGAAAACATGAACAGATCTTTCTACGTTAACAGATATACACACACATATAATGCAATGTACGATGCAAAAATTCACTTTAATTTCTTTTTAAGTATAATTAAGCATGGATTAACGTTAACTATGAGTCGGGGTTGTTACAATATGTGTTCCTTAACTTTGTGTCTTTTTATTAAATTTAATTTTTAAAACTTAATTATTTTTTCAACAAACACAACATCATTTTTTAATTAAAATTGAATAACCAAATATCTTTCCGAATTCAAGAGCCAAACACAGCCCAAAGAAACCAAGAGAGCCAAATCACATTACATCAATTGTAGTATGTTGTGTTCTTCTAGTAGTGTGTCATACTAATTTCATTGACGTCTCTCTCCACTTGTTGAAATCGAAATTATTGTACCTTTTGCATCTTTGTGAGGCTGCCAATTATATGTGAAGTATTTCTTTGTCAATCAACAATTTTCCAAGTGTTATTTCTTGCCCATTTTCATTGAACTATTTTGGATAATATATGTTTGCAACTTTTGCAATTATGTAACAAGCCTTGAGGATGCTAGTAATCCACCTATAAAGCTGTCTCTTTTCCATCTTCAGTTAGCTTTGTTAATGTATATATGGATAGGGATTTAATTTAGAAATTCATATTTAGTTGTATCTATTGGGATTAAACACACCTAGAAAGATAATTAACAAACAATCACACACACAAATGAGACAAATATTTACGTGGTTCGGCCCAATGCCTACGTCCATGGGAGAGAAATAGAATGCACTATAAACAGAGCAAAAATACAAAACAGAGGAGAAGGAGTCTCTCACTCTCTTTACTCAACTCAGAACTCTCATACACTTCTCACAACTCTCTCTTTTCTTTCACCTTCTAATAATCAACTCAGGTCACAGCTCTCCCTATTTATACACAAATGGGAGAGCCAAAAAATCAACATTTGCTTGCCAACAATCAACTACCAAAATAAATGGCAAGCCATTAACACAGCCACCCTAGATTGGAAAAGCTTTAGAAAATCTATAGCCCAAAATCTATAACAGCTACGTTTGATTTCCATGGCCAACTTCACATGGTGTGGATACTCAACAGTATCACTTAAGAATCCATATGTGGTTGTATCACTCTCCTATATATAGAAACCCTTGTGCATTGTTATAGAAATATAATACATATACACAATTTTCTCTTTCTCTCCATTTCTTTTAACCATTGTAACATGATATCAGAGCTTAGATCTTGAATCCTAACTCCTCTTTTCTTTTACTTATTGCCTGTACACAGTGCCCCGTACACAGTGGCATGCATTATAGCATCTTTTTTATTTTTCATCAATACATTATTCTTTGTTCAACAACACTGTTTCGTCATCATTGTTGACCAAAATTTTATAACAAATTTTCCCACAATGCTCGAAATTGCCCCCTAGTTCCAACGCCACCTGGTCTATCACAGAAAACCTCTTCACGCGCTCTCACATGCCATTTTTCTAGTCGGCACGTCCAGCCTTCCGTCGCCACTCTCTTACGTGCAAACATGCGCTCTTTCGTTAATTGCTCACGTCAGCTTGACGTAAGCTCTTTTCCCCGTGTGCACCGTGTCATGACTCGAACCTATCCCTTAAAGTTTGGGTCATAACCGGCCAGTAATCACTTGATTACCTTCGTTCTCATACAAACAAACAGAGTAATTATAACAATGAGGCCATATGCGGAAGCGTACAACAACTGAAGAAGTCCATTGAGTTATGCTAATATGAGCAAAATTATAAAGCTTACATCATAACACATTCACATCACTTACGCCCACGCAAAAATATAAATGTCATAGGAAATTTTATACATATCGATTACACATCCTAAGACCAAAATAACAAAAACAAAATAAAGTCAAAGCATAATGGAAGTCAAAGGTAAAACTCCATCTCGGAGGCATGACTCGACAAGTTCACAAAAATAGCTCCTGAAGTTGATTCTAAGAGTGGGCTCCATGCTGCGGATCACCTATATGTGCATACATAATACTGGGTGAGCGAAGCTCAATCAGTAATAATACAATAAAACAGTGTAAATAAATGAACATAAGGTTCTCATAATTTCATAATCATAATACGGAATGGCCTTGGGCCCATCACATAAGTAGAATGGCCTTAGGCCCATTACATAAACAGAACGGCCTTAGGCTTATCATATCAGAACGACCTAGGGCCCACAAAAGTACAGAACGGCCCCGGGCCCACATATTAACAGAACGGCCTTAGGCCCATATATTAACAACTGTTCAAAACAACCTCAAGTCCAAACATATCTTATCATAAAGTAGATGGAACATCGACATGTCACCACCTCTCACATAGAACGAAACGGCCTTGGGCCCACATGTCATATCATAAACGAAACACATTTCATATTCAGATACCATATCACAATTCTTGAAACTCATTCATTTCAAATAAAACACAATATTAGAAAGTCACATTATTCATGTATCAAAATAAATACATGAGAACATATCTTTACAATACTATTACTCACTGTGATTTAGGCCTTAATTAACTTGCTGAATTACCATACAGGAGAATCGTCAAAGATTGACATCATACAGAACGTTTATAGCAAATCATTAGCTTATACAAAACAATCAAGATGGATCATAGACAAATAATAGTTACTGAGGCTCAAAGTACATTTTCCCAATTTATCATAATCGTTGCTCAAAATGAAACTCATTCATTCTTATGAAAACATTCTTTCAAAAACTTGCCATAGCATAATTACTCGGAAGATTTCAAGCATATTTTATCATTTTGGAAACACTCGTCAAGGCACATAATTTATACAAAGCATTAGTTTCACAATTCCATAGTATTTCATATGAAAATACCGTTACAAAGAAATTACTCACCGTGCTTAGTTGGATGATACTCCTTAACAACTCAGCCTGCAGGAACATAACCAAGCATAATATTTCAAAACACATTGCCTTCAATTCACTCAATCGATTTGTTCGTTACATATCCATTCAATCGTTCTCCATTCTTTAATTTCTCTCAAGTGTTTAATGCTAATATTCTCTACATGTGAATCACGTACAAAGCATGTACTAAAGATGTACTTTAAACGGCCGAAATGTTCATGACTTAAATTAATGTTTCCTACAAAAATTTCATTTGTTTTTCATTGAAAATGTCATGTTTTCATATTTAAGATTTAAGGAAATAGCAAGAAGCGAAATGAAACTAAGTTAGGGTAGGAAATGGCATGAAACGGTTAAAAGAAAATAAATAGTCTTCACTAATTTGAGCATATCTATTTGTGTACTTAGAATTTGGATGTGAGATTACACCATTAGAAACTAGATTTCCATGACTTGAATTTAGCCTCAAGAATCACTTAAAACAGAGTTCGGATGAAGGAAATATGGCTTTTTGAAGTTGGGCAGAAACATGAGTTCCGCACGTGCAAAAGTCTTCACCTCTCGTGCAGTCCAAATCTGCTTGAGTGGAAACACTGGCTGCTCAAGCACCCAAAGAGTAGAATGAAAACCTCTGCCACTTGTGGGAAGCCTGTAGCCGCTCGTGCGGTCTGGACAAAATCAGACAGTCCGAAAATGGTTCAAAGTGTGAGTTTTCAAACACAATCCAAGTCAAGATCTCAAGTAATCTTCCTTTAAAACATGAAATACTAACCTTATACAAGTGTAATCACAACTCAAACACATCAATCTTGCTTAGAGTTCAAAATCAAAGTCTCATCTTTTCATAAATTCAAGATTTCATAATATATGACTAAGATCATGTATATACACTTCATACATGGATGATTCTCACACAAAATCTTGTTATTTACAAACCCTAGAACTCATTTCATGAATGAATCACAAGATTAAACTTAAATTAAACAAAATCTTGAAGATCAAAGCCCAATTTCTTATGTTTAGTTCAAAGAATCACACAACCTTAAAACCCTAACTCATTTAGGTTTTAAATATTCAATTTCTTCTTGATTTCATGCAAAATATGAAGTTTCTACAAAGATTATAGTTGAATTCACATACCTTAACTCAAATCCTTCAATTTCCCTTTGAATCTCTTCAAATTCTTAACCCTCTTCTACAATTCTTAGAGCTTTCCTCTTTCTCTCTTTCTTTCTCTTGTTTCTATCTCTCCAGGAGATATTCTTGAGTCTAAGCCCAAGACTCTCCTAAGGCTCATATAGATACACATAACTTAGGCTAAACCAACTTAGGTTAACTTAATCTAGGTTTGGCTAATTAAACTCAATTAATTTATTACGAATCGTAATTTTTCAAAATTTCTCAATGAGCTTTAAAAATCATGCTAAACACAGATATGAAGTCGGTTTTGGCTTATTGCACCTCTAGGGCTTTCAATTTCAGTTCAAAGTTGTAATTGCAATAGATTTTTCTACACTTCAATAGACATGAATTCAAAATCACATAAATCAAATAAATCACATGATTAAACTTACAAATTCATATCAAACACATAATCGCATGCATAATTAAACATAATACATGTTGAGATATCACACACTATTCCTGCTATCATGCACCCGCATGCGCTTTTCCTGCTACCGTGCATCTGCATGTGCCGCTCTTGCTACCGTGCACCAGAGTACGTCGTTCTTGTTACTGTGCACCTGCGTGCTCCGTTTCTTCTACTATGCACTACACGCCCCTCACTACTATTGTACACCTTGCCTTCCTCTGCTATTGTGCACCGCACTTCTGCTGATATTATCCAGCCTCTTGCTAACGTCATCTTTGCACCATTCAGTCATTTCTCAGCTATTTTCAACCTTCTAGACTCACTGGTACGATCTGTTTTACCTAATTTTTGCTCCTACTGTTCTGTTCTTATTTATTTTGTCCTACCACCATATTATTATGGATCGCCATGATGCATTCCAACCAATTTCTGTTATGGTTGATAGATCCAATTATGTTCTATAGGCCCAAGCCATGTCTTCCTTCCTGAAAGGTAGGAAACTCTGGCGTTTTATTACTTGGGATGTGACCAAATCGATGAAAGAGGCTGTTGAAACTGCTGCTAAGTATGAAGACCGATTAGAAAAATGAGATAATAAGAACTATCAGATCATTACTTGGCTTTGGAATACCTCTGTTACCTCTATTAGTCTTCAGTTTGGACATTTTCAACTTGACTCTATTACCACTCCTGCTAAAACATTTGGGATTTTTTGAAAGAACAATACTAGACTGCCGGTCTTGCCCATTAGTATCTACTTCAGAGTCAGCTTTACCGCATGTGTTAAGACCTTAGTCAGTCTATTAATGACTTTCTTTCTCAGATGTATTCTGTTTAGGACCAACTTGCTCTCTCAGAATCCACATGGCCTCACACTGAAAATGTTGTTTTCTTCACTACATATTGTAATCGGTAACAGTTGGTTCAATTTCTCATAACTCTCACTATCCATTTTGAGCCCATGCATACATATCTCCTTAATCGCACTCCACTACCCACTCTTGAGCATGCTACTTTAGAGCTGTTATCTAAGGAGACTCGTCTCGATACTCTCCAAACTCATCATGTAGACTATGTGCTTGCCACTCCTCAGTCACGGACTTCTTCCATGCCGATCCAGTAATCCACTGCCTACATTTATTGTCAGAATCGGGGCCTTCCTTATACTCATCTTTTGGTTCATTACCCAGTCAGACCCTACAGGTATTGTAACAAAATTGGTCCTAGTCATCTGTAACAGGATTGTTTTCACAATCCCTCCCGATTATCTTTCACCGGTTCTTCCTATCGCGGTGGCTCTTCTAGGGGTAGTTCACATCGTCCCGGGAATCAGTCTAGATCTTTGCCTGCTCATTGCACTGCTGCTGCTGGTTGTGAGGATTTCTCTGAGTCTCTAGATCTGTTTGCCTGTCTTTTCCTAAATTGATGTTGAGGCCCTATTCAAATAATTTCTCTCCACCTCTGGTACACCTCTCCCTACTACTTTGTCTATGACTTCAGGTACATCTTCTTGGTATTTTGACTCTGCATGCTGTAATCATATGACTTCCTATATTTTCTTTCATCTCTCCCTGTGCTCCTATTCCCTCTATTCATGCTGTCGATGGGTCTCTTATGTCCATAAGTCATGTTGGTTCTGTTTCCACCTCTCATTTGTCTTTACCACATGTTTATCATATCCCTACTCTTACCTTAAACCTTATCTCCATTAGTCAATTATGTGAGCTTGGTCTAACTGTCACATTTTCTGCTAATGGTTGTTTGGTGCAGGACCCTCAGACGGGACAGACTCTTGGGATCGGCCGTAAGCATGGACGTCTCTATGAGCTCATTCATCTTCTTGTTCCAAACTTCACATAGTTAGCTGCTCCTGCACCTGATTCTTCTTTGTCCCCTTTTCATCTTTGGCATTGTCGCTTAGGGTATATTTCTGTTAGTAAGTTAAAGTCCCTAGTTTCTAGTGGTCAGTTAGGTCATGTACTTCCAAATAATTTTGATTGTTTGTCTTGTCAACTTGTAAAACAACCTGCTTTATCATTTAATAAAGTACTTCTGTTTCCCATACACCTTTTGATCTCATACATTTTGATATTTGGGAACCATCACCTATTACTACCATGGAGGGATCTCATTATTTTGTTATTTTTGTTGATGATTTTTCCCGGTTTACTTGGTTATTTCTCATGAAAAATCAGTCTGAACTTAAACAACCTTAATATAACTTTGCAAGAATGGTCCAAACTCAATTTTCAAAGAACATTAAAAAATTTTGCTCTGACAATGCTATGGAGTATCGGGATACAGATTTCCTCTATTTTCTTTAGAGTCATGGTACTAAGCCTCATCGTTCCTATGCTAGCATGTCCCAACTAAATAGACATGCAGCAAGTAAACGTAGGCATATTCTCAATACTACTCGAGCTCTCATTCTCTCTTCTTCCTATCCTAAAAATTTTTGGGAGGGAGCTGCCCTTACTGCTATGTATACTATCAACTGTGTTCCCACCTCTATCATCAATAATCAAACTCCCTTTGAACGTCTACATGGCACGCGCCCTCCATACACAAATCTTTGGGTTTTTTTGGTCTGCATGTTTTGTCCTGCTTTAACCTCATGAACACACCAAGCTTAAACCTCGTTCTCGTCTTTGTTTCTTTCTAGGATATAGGATTGAACATAAAGGCTATCACAATTAGTAGGGGTGTACGCGGTGCGGTTCGGACGGTTTGAGAGTAAAATTACAAACCGAATGATAGGTTAGCGAATTAGAGGATTGACAAATTGCGGTTTGGGCAGTTTTTGGCGAATTGGTGGATTGAAGAAAATTCTAACTAATTATCATACATTTGCATAATATATAACACTAATTTGTATAATATTTTTTAGATGTATAACACAGAATAATTTTACATAATATGTTTCATATATATAACCACTAATTTGTAATAAATTTCATATCTTAAATCTCTATTACACTCATTTTTACATTGATATTTCATTGGAAGTTAAAAAAAATATATGTATTAACTATAGTAGAGCGGAGCGGTTCAGTTGGCGGATTATAAATTTTAAAGTTTAAACTGCGGTTAGTGGTTAGAACGGCGCGGATTGATGCGGATCAGTGCGGTTTTAGCGAATTGGGCAATATTTTGCACAACCCTAGCTATTGGGACCCTCTCTCTAAATGTCTTCGTGTATCCCGTCATGTGATTTTTTGGGAGCATAAAATGTTTTCCTCCCTATCCTTGTTTCACTTACCCTCCCCCTCTACTTCCATCATGTTTACTCATCCTTCCATAAATCTCTTCTCTAATGAATTTGATACAGGTTCCTCATTTGTAGAGACACCTTTGCTGACCCCTGATCCCGTCCAGACTGTTTTCCCTAATGGTTCACCTCCCATTGCGTCTTCTAGCTCGTCTCTTACCTCCCAACCAAATCTTTCCACAGGTCGTTCTCATCGGGTAACTCAACCACCTATTCATCTTCATGATTATATTGTCGGGTTTACGGTCTTTTCTATTTATGAACCTACCTCTTATCATGAGGCTTCTACTAATCCTCTTTTGCAGCAAGCTATGACTAATGAACTACAAGCTTTAGCCAAAACTCATACTTGGGATGTGGTTGATCTTCTTTCTAGAAAGACTGCGATTAGTTGCAAATGGGTATACAAAATCAAGACCCATTCTAATGGCTCTATTGAGTGCTATAAGGCTCATCTTGTTGCAAAGGGCTTCACCCAGGAATATGGCATTGATTATGAGGAGACATTCGCTCTTGTTACTCAGTTTACCTCTATTCATAGCTTGATTGTTGTTATTACTGCTCACCACTGGGATCTTTTTCAGATGGATATCAAAAATGCCTTCGTTAATGGTGATCTTCTTCAGGAAGTCTACATGTAACCTCCCCCTGGATCTGCTTATCCGGCTCATAAGGTTTGGAAACTACAATGTGCTCTCCATGGTCTCAAGCAAGTCCCACGAGCTTGGTTTGCTAAGTTCAGCTCTTCCATTCATGACTTCGAGTTCACCTCTAGCTCATATGATTCTGCTCTGTTTGTTCGAACCACTGTTCATGGCACCGCTCTTCTTCTTCTTTACGTAGATGATATGATTATCACCGGTAATGATGTGGCTGGTATTCTTAGCCTCAAACAATTTCTCAGTCGCCAGTTTGAGATAAAGGACCTTGGTACTATCACTTATTTCTTAAGGCTTGAAATGTCTCATGATTCCACCGGTTACTACTTCTCACCAGCCAAATATGCATCCGATCTTCTAAAACGTGCTGGTCTTACCGATTGCAAGAGTACCTTTGCTCCAGTTGATCCTCAAACTCGTCTCTCTCCTCTAAACGGGGATCTTCTCTCTGATGCTACACTTTATCGCCAACTGGTAAGTAGTCTTCCATATCTCACTGTGACTCGTCCTGACATTGCATATGTTGTCCATCTTGTTAGTCAGTATATGTCAGCTCCTCGCACCCCGCATTATACTGCTCTGCTCCGCATACTTCGCTACCTCAAAGGCACTTTGTTCCATGAACTTCACTACTCTGTTCACTCTTCTTTTGAGCTTCGTGTCTTTTCTGATGCTGATTGGGCTGGGGACCCTACTGATCGACACTCCACCACGGGTGTCTATTTCTTCTTAGGGGACTCTTTTCTTACTTGGCGCAGCAAGAAACAATGTCTCATTACTTGCTCTAGTACTGAAGTTGAATACCGCACTCTTGCTGACACTACTCAGGAACTTCTATGGCTTCACTAGCTTCTTGCTGACATGGGTGTTTCTTCCCCTGGTACCACCTCTCTCTATTGTGACAATCAAAGTTCCATTCAGATTACTTACAATGACATCTTTCATGATCGCACCAAACATATTGAGATTGATTGTCAGTTCATTCACCAGCATGTTACACGTGGCACTATTCATCTTCTTCCTATTGCTTTTGCTAATCAACCTACTGATATTTTCACCAAGGCTCATCTTACTGGACATTTCAATAACCTAGTTTCCAAACTCAAGTTGGGTTGATGCTTACCCACCTTGCATAGAGAGGCTGTTAATGTATATATGGATAAGGATTCAATTTAGGAATTCATATTTGGTTGTATCACTTAAGAATCCATATGTGGTTGTATATTGTTATAGAAATATAATACATATACACAATTTTCTCTTTCTCTCCCTTTCGTTCAACCATTGTAACAAGCTTGATGAAAGTTGTAGCTATTGTTCTCAATTTGAAGCTTTACTTATTTTCCATGAGCATGTAGCAGCGGTTTTTATACAGCAATGCTAGAAATAAACACAGAAAATGTAATGGATGATTAGGATTAAACTCAATCACAGTAAGATTCACATTCAAATTAAATTTTAATCTCTTAAATGCAGTTTTTGTAATCTATTCTATATGTCAATCTTGTAGTATTAGCATTAGTGGATTCATATCCAATTAGGACATAAATAGCCATATTTAACACACAGAATTGGTTCGAGTCTTCTTGTTTCCAAAAATAATAATAATAATTTTAGTTTAACTGGAGTTAATTCATTTCTCAACATTGTTGCTTTATTCCATTATATTATATTTTAGGGTAAATTATAAATATATTTTTTTAGATTTGTTTAAAATGCGGATTGTTCGTTATAGTTTTAGAAATTACATCCCGCCCTTCAAGTTTCTAATTGCATAATAAATTACTCCTTTTATTAATAAATTATCAAGTCAACTAACTATTTTTAATGATGCAAAAAATATATTTCAATTAATAATTTAAGAAATTTTATTGTTGTATATGAGAGTAATTATGAATTTTATTTTTTCTGTTAATTATGTTAAATAAAAAATTTTGACAAGAGGGTATTTATAATTTTTAAGGCCACAGAAAATAATCCGTATCATGGTTCTAAATACTGGCCGTTACAAACCATATCAGCCGTTATGTAACAGATTTTGGAGGTTCTGAGTCAGATACACTCTGAAATTGCGACGTGAACCGATTTCATATCCGTATCAGCCAGTTCCCGTTACGTATCGGCTCGTAACCATTACGATGAATCACAACAGGCCGTCATATCACGTTATAAGCCGATACATCCTGTTACACCCCGTTACACTCAATGATTTTTAAACTTCCATGACCGCGACACCCTGATTCCCGATACATATCACTCGATACTCCTGATATCGATACTCTACAATCGATATCATTACATGTTCTGATATGGGGATTCAAAACCATATCCATATATTAAGTAAACCTAAGAGAGTGTATTTTTAATTTACCCTAGATTGTATTTTTTCTAAAATATATAAATAAAAAAAAAATTAAAAATGGAACAATACACTGTAACAAATTGAGGTTGGAACATTCCTCTTACAAATGAAATTGAGGTTGGTTCGTTTAATAGCTCTTTTTTATAATACAAAACCTTCATCTTCATAGTTCTTTCATGTGCAAAAGTTGAATTAGGATTCAAAAGATTTTAAATGTCAAAACTAACTTATGATCCAATGTGATTAATTCTGACTTAATATAATTTGGTTATGATCATAAATTATTTTAGATTATGCTCAAATCACATAAAATAATAAATTATAGGGGTTAATTGCACTTTTCACCTTCTAATTTGATTGAAATTTCATTTTAATACCTATAATATCAAATTGAACTATTTGATCCCTACACTTTAAGTGTATTTTTAATTTGGCCGTTCTATCCAAATCGAAAGTTAAAATTAATAATTTTAGAACACTAGTCAATTTTCTAATATATACACGTAGAAAAAATTAACAAAAATTTAGACGGATGAACCAAATTAAAACCGGACTTAAAATATAAAGGCCAAGTTATCCAAATTGAAATCATAGGAATTAAATTGAAATTTGAATCCAATTACAAAGATTTTAAAAAAAAAAAAAATGTATAAAAAAAATTTAAAAAAAAAACCCTAAATTATATATTATCATGAACAAATCATGCATAATTCACACCACAAATATTGCTTATACAAATTTCCCATGACATTGTTTAAAAAAAAAATAAAAAAATAAAAAAAGTAGATTAATTATTTTACAACAACACTACGTACTTAAAAAAAATAAAAAATAAAGTAAAAAAAAACTCTCAAAAATTATATCAATAAATCATTAGGTGAGCATGGTCCGAATTGGTCTGAATTGAGATAAAATCAGGACTAATATGTTATCTATGGTTTTTGAAAAATTAAAACCAATCCAATCATTTTAAATCGTTGAACCAATCCGAACCAATCCATTTAAACACGAATTGAATCGATTTAGAACCATGGATTCACATAATTAAATAACAAAAAAAAATATAGAACAATTTAATTTCATAAAAACATAAACATAGCATTGTATTAGTTCCACAATAGTAACATGTTTTTCCATAATAGCGACATACTGCTCTAGAATTTAAACATCATATGAAAACTGGTTTCACATAAGTATTTAGACCATTACAAATTAAAACTAAAAACAAACAAATAAAAGTAATAAAAGAAGATATTATGCGAGTTTATGTTTGAGTCTAGGTTTTATATAGAATAAGAGAAGATACTATTCGGAAAGGTATATAATATAAATATAGGCTATTTATATACGGTCTAGTTGGTTTCAATCTAGAACCATAGGATTCAATCTAGAACCACAGGATTCAATCTAGAACCACGGGATTCAATCCAGAATCAATCCGTGGACTACAAATTTTTAATTTTTTAATCCGAAACCGAACTACGAATTCAAAAAATCAATCCAAACCTATCAAATTAAATTATACCAAATCAAATTATAAATTTTACAAATTCCTTAGCCAGTACTAATAAATCACATTCATTCTAGTTGTGACCAACGTCACACAAATTTTTAAAATACCCGTACACCTCATTTCCGAGATAATTTTTGAAATATAAATTGTGAGTAGATAGCGTTTTTCATCATTTGAAATAGCAAGATATGGAATGATGGTACAAGTAAAGCCCCAAATCCAATCTTATTGGCCCACAACCTAAGCCCACCAATGAATTTTAATTGTTTTCACATTTTATGTTTTCGAAAAATTAGTATGCAATTAAATAATTTGTTACCTGGGAGTTTTTAGGTATATATTATTGCTCATAGTTATGTAAAAAATTGAGAATAAAAGCATGAATTCTAAATATAAGACCTCATTCTAAATTTAAAAGAATACAAAGAATTATTCAGATTTTGGAAGAAGTTCAAAAATTATTAAAATATATGAGATAGATTCGTTAATTTCTTGTTCAATGAAAACATTGAGATAAATTTAAAAAATTTTAAAAATAAAAAATAAAAAAATTGGTGACTTTTGTTGCTATGATTTAAGGCAAACAAATTATCCACATTCATGACATTTTTAAATGGACCAAACACTAGTAGCCCATAGACTGAAACAAAGAAAAGGGCTGGCTCAAAAAACATTTGAGTGAAGGCTATTCTGCATTACAACATGAATTTCTGAACTCAGAGCCCATCTTTTTTAGGGTTGGGTTTTCTTAAACTCCAAAAAAAAAAAATTTGATGATTCGAATTGCTCATTTTAAAATATCTCTGTGTATGTCATTCATGAAAAAAAAATAGGTTAATCCGATAATCATAATATTTTCATTTTATCTGGTTTTTCTCCAAAAAAAAAAAAATAGTTGCTCAATCTTTCAAAAACATGTTTGTCTATTTTTTAGAACCAAATGCGATAAAATAAAAATATTACAATTATCGAATGGACATAATTTTTTTCATCAATTATATAAATTAAGAGCAATGACAGAGCTATGAAAGGACCAGGGGGCACGTTCCCCCTCCCCCCCCTCATTTTTACTTCTTTTTTTTTGTTTTACATATAAAGAAAATAATCAACAAATAGAAAATTTATATAGAAATAACATTTAGAATGATTTTTTAATGACATTTTTCAAATTACGAAAATAATAATAGTTGTTTCGATTGAAAATGAAAAAATTACAACAAGCCACATTATTATGTATGAAAATTTCATAATTAAAAAAATAAAAAAATAAGTTCAGTGCAACCAAATCATCACTTGCATGTAAACATAGTTAACCCCACTAAAAAAATGTGAAATTATTGAATTGTTAATTATATTTGGCAAGTAAGATTAACTTTCCACACGTTATTTTACTATTGGTTAATGATACCATATATTGATGATTGATGTGGTATCACTATTATTTATATATTATTATATAATCTATCATAAGATATACAAAACTTTTTTGCATTGCCTTAACCCTAGGTATAAGCAATACAATATTTTCAATTCTAATTTTTCATAAGGTCAATCGTAAAAACAAAAATTTAAAAACTTTTATATTAAATATTTAAGATTTTGTGTTTAATATTAATTTAAAAAATCATTATATTATGAGAAAAAAAAATCGAAATTTTAATTAATAAGTGCCCCTTCTTAACTATTTTTTTATAGCGCTGCCACTAACTGAGAGTCTTACAAAATGAATTATTTAAATCATTAAAAAGAGATCCATGATAACCCCACAAGCCCTTCAAATTTTCTCAAATTCATATTTGAATTTGAAAAAATTCCAACTTTTATTTTCATTTATGTGTTACTAATGGGAAAGACTATAACACAAACATATCAAAGTAGCATGTACCACAAGCACCCAAAGTTCTAACTGTTTGATCTTTTTTATATATTAAAAATAATAATAATAATAATAATAATAATAATAATAATAATAATAATTGTTATTCATTGTTATTTAGTTTCGTAAGGGGTTGATCTAGTGCTCGAGGTGCTCCCTTACTAGAGCGTGACGTTTGGGTTCAAAATGCAACTTTCTTTCTCTACTGCCCTTTCTTCTCTTAGTGGGAAAAAATATTGCAATAAAACTACCTCCATTTTGCCTCATAACCAAACGCTGCCTAATCTAATAAGTGATTCTGGGCTCACTTTGCTTTACCAAAAGTCAGTCCGGGCCACTTGATTTAAACACCATTTCAAACTCATAATCATTAGTATTTTAGGTCATAACCATAACTCTGATGCTGTATTTGGTTAGGAGATTTGAGGAGGGATTTGGAAAGGAAAATGGAAAAGGTAGGTGAAATGTGAATAAAACATACCTATATTTCACCTAGTTTCACACACATTTTTCCTTTCCTTTTCCAAATCTCTCTCCAAATCCCCCAATCAAACACAGCGTGAAGAAATGTGTGCACCATAGAATAGTTTGTTAATTGTTAGCTTCATGTCCCCCACTCAAATTCCAATTTGATGCTAGACATCATGCATATATTGTTGAGTTTTGTATGGTGTCTATCACTGCTCAAAATATGTGCCAGTAATGGACAAAAGCAACAATTTTTGAGAAGATAGTTTATTCAGGAAAAGAATTCTCTATATCACTTTCTTTCTCCAACTATTACCAATTATTTCATCCAAATGTCACACAATAACTAACTGTTGAATTGTGATTTTTACATCAAGTGTTAAATGATAGTTGGAAGAATAAAGCGCTGGAAACGATCTGGTTCTATTTATTTTCCAAAAGTAAGAGGGTCCAATCAAGAAGTCCTTTTGGATTATGGAAGCCAAGCAAGATGGGAAAAAGCATAGTGAATATAGGGAAATAAATGCACATGGGTAGGGGACAATACTCACATGAAAGAAACATGGCCCTTTCTTTGCTTTGCTTCCTCTATTCATAACACAACACTCTGTTTGTTTCCTCCATTTTTATGTATCCATATGTAAGTTCCTTATCCTTAAAGTCACATTATTCATAAAACAATCCTCACTATGTAGGGGTACTACTCAATTGCATTTGTGAAACAATTCATACAACAAATTTTGAAAATGAGAGTTCTATAGTCAAACAATAGCCATTTCATACAAATACAATGCACTAGCCAGCAGCCATGTTGTGACCCAAAGGAGACATGGTCTCTCATGTTTTCAAGACACCCTATATATATATATGGAAAATGCCCCAGACCCCTAGTGGGGGTGACCCCCACCACCCCCATCGTTTGGTTCAAATTTTTTTGCTTTTTTTTTTTTTTCACTCTTGCTCTCACAGCCTCCCACGTGGAGGTAGGAGTGCTGGAGGTCCCAGCATGGTTGATATATATATATATTCCACCTTTTTTGTGAGACTCTGGATTTCAAAAAACAACTAAATTCCACAATTGTTGTTTTATATTTATACTAAAATAATCCATTATTTTTTAAGTGCTACTCTTACATTGCACTATTTTTGAACTCTATAACTTGTGATCATACTTTGCTCTATTAGATGATGGGTGTTTTGTATAAAGCATTGTTTGGTCCATAACGATAAAATCTTGACTTCATTCCTAATTTCAAGCAAGTTTCCCAACTAAGTCAAATTAGACAATTAAATTACCCAACACCAACAACCATTGCATAATACAATAAAGAGCATCATACTAATAGTATGATGCTGATGGATGAGAAACAAATAACTAGAGAAAGACCTTTAATAGAGAAAAAATAAGCAATACTAACCAGTAATTGATCACTTAACTTTTCGATTAAGAGCATACAAAGTTGTCAATTGAGCTGACCTAGTTGATTCAATCAATGATTTAAGTAGTAAATATTTGTTGGAGTGGAGAGGAGTACATTTTTACCTCTCTTAGATAAAAAGTTATAATTGTCCTTGTATTACATATAGGATCTTGCTAATAACAACTCTAATGGCTATCAATAAATACTATAAAATGTCAAAATATTTATAATCTCAATGCACTTTTTACATATCCTAGACATTTTTACATATTTTAATATAATTTTTATGTACTTTTCAATACTAACAACATTCTTAGGGGCTATGTTTAACATTTTCCTTTCATGTTTGTATATATATATATGTAGGATTGGAGACATTGTAGAAGATACAAAAAATGTCTTGTACTGTAAATAGTTATAAGATTTAATGAAGAGTAGTAGTAGTAGTAATAAATGGTGGCCCATTGGAGGCCCATCTAGTTTTCAAATAAAAAGCAATGTCTGCTACATGATTGTCATTAAATCTTAAGAAAGAACAACCTCAGATGGCTACAGTAATCTATAGCCTATAACATGTCAACTAGAAAGGATGCAACTGGGGTTGGATAAACTTTACTTTATTAGTTGATCCAATAAATCAGATCATGGTCAACATAAATTGGGTAATTTAATTATTGGGTTCAAACCTTATCCTCATCATCATCCTCATCTAATACAACCATTTCTTGCTTAACATGGAGTTGGTTCATGACAGGAATTTCTTGAAAATTGAGTTTTGGACACCAGCAATCTAGCTAGAAACTTGAATAATTGGCATTGCTTTTAAGATTGGAAACAAAATATAGACCATAAATTTTCAGCTGTCAGATGTCACATGGGGGGGAGTTTATTGATCATGTGATGTGGGGAAGCTTGTGTTGCTAAATCCTTGTTTGATGGACATTAATTTTTTTTTTTTCTTTTTTTTAGATGTACAAAAGCAAGAATATTATTTACTCAAAAAATATTCGCATAATAATATTTAAAATGTATAAATTAAATTTATTTTGACTGTGTCATATTATATCAAATTTATTCTAGTTGTGTGCTAAATAATAAAATTTAAAATGTGTACCATAATACTCATATATATATATATATATATTGTACACATAATATTTGTATTACAAAAAAAAAAAAAAAAAATGCCATTATTTATTGGGGTTTATGGCTTAAGCTAATGTTAATGTAATGTTGAAGTAAACTAGTATCAACCATCATCTTATCCTACCCAAATTTCATATGACAATACAATGTAAGTACTAGTGTTTCAAAATTCGGATTTTTGGCCAAATGGGGATGGGATGGGATTGGCTAAAAGGTCACTGATTCGATCATGTGTAGGCATTAAGTTGAGTAATGATTCATCCCCCCTTTTCCCCCCACTCCCTTTGACCCCCTCTCTCTCTCATTGGTCACATTTTCTTTTTTTTTTCCTGCTCCTCCAATCACCACCCGCCACGTGGCAAAGGGGGGGTGAGGGGGTGACCCCCACAAGGGGGTCCCAAGCATTATTCCATTAAGATACATTTATTTATATTATTTATTTATTTTATAATATATATATATATAGATTTGTGTTTATTCTTTGCAAAAAAAATTAATTATGTTTGAGAAAAAATGAATTTGTGCTCGCAGGGGAGGCTGTCAAGCTGTGGTCAATTTTTTGAACCAGCTTTAGTTTAATCAAAATAAGTTGGTTTTTTTTTTTTAAAAAAAAAAAAACCGAGTTTGAGGGTTTCTTTGAATTGGAACTTAAACTGGTTAAATTTATCAGTCCAGTTTAAGCCTTCGTTTGGAATGTGAGTTAGTTTTTTGACTTTTTAACTATTTTAACCTGGAGTTAAAAAGTCTCGTTTATGATAGGTTTTTTTGACTATTTTTATTTTTGTAATAGAAAAACTGAAATGATTATGGTTTGAATGTGACATTTTATCTTATTAACTTTTTAATCTTTTTTTTCTTTTTTTGGGGGCTAAAATAGCGCATGGCAAACATAGCCTAATTTCAAAAGCATTAGCATGAACCTCTTTTTCTGGTATCATGAGAATTAATGTTAGGGGTTTAATTCTTGATAGAAAATCACCTTGCTTGTTTTTATTTTTCAAAAAACACTTTTTAGAAAATTTTACTTTCTAATTTTCGTGTTTTTTTTGTTTTTATTGAATTTTTTTAATATTTTAAGCAATTTTTTTACTTTTTAGACACATCTAACATAAATACACCTAAAAAGTAAAAAAATTGTAAAAAAAATATTTTAAAATTTCACTAATTACCAAAAATATTTAAAAAAAAATACAACAATTCAGTATATATTTTGTATTTTTATGTATTTATTAATTTTTTAAAATATTTTTTCACAAATTTTTTACTTTTTAGATACATCTAAGTAAGGTGCATCTAAAAAAGTAAAAAAAATATTTAAAATTTTAAAAATATTCACTAAAAACAAAAAAATACGAAAACTAAAAAACTCAATTTTCAAAAAATTTTAATTCAAAAAACTCAAACCAAACACACTAGCCTCCGTTTGGGAAGTGGGTTGGCTTTTTGGCTTTTTGGCTTTTTTGGCTATTTGAGCCTGGGCTCAAAAGCTTGGTTTGAGAAGGGCTTTTTGACTTTTTGGCTTTTTTAACTTTTTTTGTGAGAGAAGAGTGTAATGATTATGAGTTGGATGTGATATTTTATCTGTTATGACTCAAATAGCCTATTCTGTCTTTTGTGGCTCTAAGTGAGCTCTTCCCAAACGAATCGTTAATTTTTTTTTTTTTTTTTTGTTCCTTCCTCTTTTCCTTTGCATCCTATATGGACACAAACAATTATTCACCAGACAATTACCTGACCATGTCACAAAATAATTATAATATTTTATTTGGGTGGGATTCTCATAAGGGGCATGTAATAATTTTTGGAAAAATTAGAAAGATTGTAAGACAGTGAAAAGACCAAAAACTTATTTATCAAAAGGCGGGATGCAACTTTTGTTGTGATTTCTATACACACAAATTTACATGTGTTTGTAATCATTTTGTCTTTTATTCTACTTTGTTATTTTCTCACAAATTTGTCTCTAGATACATCACCGACATCGAGAATATTTTATATCAAAAAATATTTTTTCTATAAACTAATGTTGCCTAAAAAAATTAGTTTCGCTTTCATTTTTTCAGGTTTGATTGACACTTGAAACACAAATTTTCAATTGTCTGCAAATTAACTTTTAATGATTAAAAATTTAATCACTAAAAGTCTCATTTGTTATAGTGTGAGTTAGGATACCTTTTTAAAGAGGTTAAATCACTGTGATTAAAAATATATTTTTAAAAACTATTTTATTTAATTTTTATTCAACCAAATCATAAAAGTAGGTTACACATTTTTTAGTGCGTACATGCCATTGCATGGTAACCATAATAATAATTTTTTTTTTAAAAAGTCATACCTGAAGAGGACATAATCCTAATGTTTGAATTATCATAAATAAGGATTTTTTTAAGTTGATTTGTAATCATCAATCCATCACATTACACCACCTCAGTCATCTTTAAACTTAAAATTGACAATAATTTTAGACTGATGATTAGTTTATTTTTGGTTTATTTACTTTATTTATCATCTTACGTAATGATACTACAATACATAAAAGATAGGGTCTATTACACCAACATGTCAAATTAAAAGCAATTTAATGTAATAAAAAAAAATTAGTCATTACAGCACTACATCACTCCATACAAATATGAACAAAAACAATTTTCAAAGGAAAAAGGAAAACACTAAATGCATATATAATTCCATGGTTGGTGAAAGAAAGCTATGGTTGTTCAACCCCCCTTCCCATTGTGATACAAACCTTTCAACCGCTATAAGTATTGAAAACTATCAAGTATATATATATATGCTAACAAGTGTTTTTGAAATAATATTTAATATTAGAATTTGTATAAAAAGTAATTTAAATTTGGTAAAAAAAAAAAATTAAAATATTTTAAATTCAATTGAAAATGTTTTAAGCTTTTTTGTCATTTTCTTATGTAAGAGCTGAGGGACAAGTTAGCAAAGCGGCCAGTTTAAACCCCACATTTGGACTAAAAAATGAAGCCCCGTTTAAATTTCATTCTTATACTAAGGGTAAGTTTGGCAACATCTTATAATAGTTGAAAAGTTATTAAAAAAAATAAATAAAATCAAAGAATTATATAAAAAAAAGTCAAATATTTCATTCTATCTCTATATTTTGTATTCTTTTTTCTGAAAAGAAAAAAAAAATGATTTCAAACATACTAATTTTTTTCACCTTATATTAGATAAACAGTTATTAAAATAAACTATTCCCAAACCAACCCGAAGGCTAAATTTTTTATTAGACCTCAATTAAATAGAGTCTCAATTATTTTGATTTTAACTTATCAGAACTCACCTACATCCAGTCCTCAATACCAAATCAAAAAACAAAATTGTTTTATTAGTAGAGAACTCAATTATTTTAATCTTAATTTACCAAAATTCAATTAAGTCCAGAAATTACTTTTCTGTTAGTGGAGCATCCAATGTATTTGATATTTCATCCCAACAAAGGATGGATCTAGGGGGTGTGGACGGGAGGAATTATACCACTAAAAATTTTTAAAAAATCATATATTATATTAAAAAAATTTAAATTATAAGGGTTTACACCCCAAACATACTTTCGCACCCCATAGTGGTAATTCTGAATTCATCCATAATCCCAACCCAATGCACTATTCTGATATTGAAATTTCTTATGTTTTGATATTCTCTGTAAATGCCTTCAAATTTTGCATCACTCCAAGTCCCACTTCAATTATTTGTTTACTTTACTTGAAAATTTAATTAAAATATCTAAATTTTAAATTAATTGTTGCTTGTTGGATTGTAAATTGAATTGTTTATTTAATCATATTTTCTATTAAAAAAAATTATCTAGCATAGTAATTTAAACAGAGTTTGCATGCACATAGCGTGTGCTTAATATGCTTTATTTTGAAACTAATCAATCACTTCACTAAGTTCAATTGTCAGCTTATTGATATAAAATCAACCAACAATGAAATGCAACTCTTCCCAAAAACAAAATCAACTACAATATGCATAATGAGAGAAAATCCAACACCAAATTCATACATTGTTCCATTAGGCAATAAAAGGGCAAAATTGCAATCGAAAAAGTTATTGGATGCTCCAGGAATATTGCTTTCAACTTGAATATGATTAGTTCATACACTTTGGCACAATACTTTTGGGTTGATGTTTTTGTCCCAACAATATTCGGCATACCATTTTGCTCTTGAATTAATCAATAATTTTTCTTACAACATGCTCTAATTATTTGTATCTGTACACCTAATCATCGCATGATAAATGATGCAATACTTAAAGGACTAGTTGGTGGTTTAGTAGGACCAATTATCACATTCATCCAATTATTAGTTAAACAACCAAGTCCCAAAGATTATTGAAGTAGTTGTAGAATTATAGTTCAAACTTGAACTGCCACTTTGGAAATTGTTGTGGCACAGATTGGAATTTTGAAACTTTGAATTTTTTTTAGCCCACAACAAGAAAAGATCACCAAGATTAAATTATGAGTTGGTCTGTTAAACCACTGGTATTTCATATCAGATTTTATAGTTTTTAAGTCATCATCTTACTTGCTCTGCAAATTGAAAATTATAATTTGGTGAGGTAGGAATTACACCTACCACTGGTAGACATTGTGTGACATGAAATAACAATTATTAAGATAATAGGTATATCAACAATTATAGGTATAACAATTACACTAACAACATTCATGGCAATTCTGTTGTGGGAATTAAAAAATATTTATCTTAAATCAATTTTATAGAATAATATTGAAAACAAAACAGATTCTGAAAAATAGGTTTTACAATTCAATATATACTATATATACATATATATAACAGAATAAGTAAAAGATGAAAGGATTCAGTAAATAGCCTGTGTGATTGTGAGAGGCACGTCAAAGACGCTGTCCTAAAGTCGTTATGCGCTCCCTCCGTGCAGGTTCTAACGATCACAAACGACTCCAAGATACAACCCAAGAATTCACAGGAATCTGATATAATGCACAGTTATACCAGAAGAATTTGCCAAGTCTGTTTCGGGGCACTAATCACTGTTGGTATAATAATTACACTAACAATACTCATGGCAATTCTAATAGGGTAGGGCTTCCCTCCATCTGATCATGGACTGAAGGATATTATTAGATTCGTGGGAGTTTATTATGGATCCCGTTTTGATAATTTGAACCGTTTAATGTGTAGAACTCATCGAGTATTATATGCCTGTAAAAAATTACGTTGATTGGATATCAATAGTTATCTCATCAGATCAGATTTTTGTCAAACGTTTTTTTCACTGTTAATTTTTTTTTATACAAAACTGATTTGATCACATATCTATCGATATCCGATCAAAGTGATATTTTATAGTCATATAATACTCAATGAATTCTACACATTAATTGGTTCAAATTATCAAAACAGAACCCGTAATAAGTCCTTATGAGCCCAATAGTATCCTCCAGTCCGCTCACAGACCGAGGGAAGTCAGCCCTATTCTAATAACCATAATAAGGAGGAAAATTTGTACTTGTGACCTTGTACTTGTTTTTTTTGTTTCAATTTGGTTATTGTAATTTTAATTATATCAATTTTATAGTTCAATTTTTAACATTTAAAAAAATTGAACGGAGTTCAAAGATTAATGAATCATTTAAAGAAAATGAATCATTTCAAATTGAATATTAATCCCTTGATCTCTCATAAAAGCATCCGCATCAAACTAACTAAAATAATTTTTTAGCTAAATTAGTAATATTGTTCATCAAAAATGGACTATATCAGTCTCGCTACTGTTCATCGCTAATATACGAGTGTTACAGTACCTCGTTACAACAAGTAAGGTACTATTCATTGCTACAACACGGAGATTAGTGTTACCAAATGTCCGCCCGGACGTTCGGCCAGTCAATCGGTTAACGGCCATTTTTTTTTTTTTTTTTTTTTTTTTTTGCATTTTTTAAGAATTATTTGGTTGGTAACTCATCAATTTAATAAAAAAAAGAAAGAATAATAAACATAATAAGAAAATAATATTTTAATAAAGTTAAGCTAAAATACAGAGTTTGATGCAGTAAGTATTAAAGAGGTGACTAACTAAAATAGTGAAATAACTTTGTTAGCTATAATTTGACTAAAAAATTGAAGAAGCTGATGCGGATGCTCTAAGAGATTGAATGAATTATTTTATCTCTTAATTTCAATTCACTTTCTAAGGGCCATTATGGGACTACTTTAGCACAATATGAAAAATTCAAGTATAAGATTAATAATTAAAATTATAATAACTCAATTGACTTAAGAAGTAGACTATATAAAGACTGCCTATATGATTTTCCTTAAATATATAAATAAACCAAACTCTATGTTTCTAAAATTTTCCTAAAGATATATATATTTTTAAAATTTTTGATGTGGGGTTAAGTACAAGCCACGCTTAGGGCATCTCCAACGGTGTATCAAATATTTTATCAAATTTGAGTAAAAATTTGAGGAATTCCTTTATCTGATATCCAAGGCTCCAACAATGGATTTTTGGCTGTCAACAAAACACTGATCAATCGACAAGTGCAATTTGAAAATTTTGTTTCCCTCAATTCCTTTGCCATTTCTGAAGCAAAATGCCTCTCCCTGCAGAGCCTCATCAAGCTCCTGCTTATAATCAAGCGTTATGTCTTTGACATACAACTAGGTTAACAATTCCGAATCCTGAAAAGGACAAAAGAAGAACACAATTTCAGTCAAAACAACTACTAACTAGATAACAATATAGATCCACAGTCTAGTTCTTCAAAACATCAAAAACTTCTTGAGGTGATTTTTTAAATTGCACCATAAGTCTTTTAAGGGTCTCTTCTATATCCAATTCAGTTGTTGCAAATGCCTCATCACCAAAACATTTTATTGAAATGAGAGAGAGAGAGAATACAATTTCAGACAAGAAATCTAGAATGGGGTTTGCCTCGTTTGGGAACAGGCTTTTTTAATATTTTTTTGACTTTTTAGCTAAAATGTGATGTAAAAAAACCTATTATGTTTGAGATGACATTTTGATTTTTTACGAAAAGATGTGCAAAAAATAGAAAGAAAAGAGAATTTTTGACTTTTTGGTATGGGTTGTTGGCTTTTTGATTTTTTTAGTAATTTTTTGACTAAAAAAGTCACTTGCTCAACGAGACCTAAGCAATTTAGCAAAAGAATGCAAATGTACTCAAGAAAATGCAAAGAGGGCATGAAAGGTTCTCAAAATTAATGAAAATCTATAAATTTTTTCAAGGAAAAAAAATGAGGGGATAATTTTTAGCATAAATTAGAAAATATCTTTGAAACCCAAAAGGGAAAAAAAATGCAAACTCAGAGAACAGCAATACACACATAACATGAAAATTAAAAAGGAAAGAAAAGGAAAATCAAAGGGGAACACAGTAGATTTAGCAATATTTTTTTATTGAATTTACACAATGAACTAAATCACATAGCAAAACAAAAGATAGATATTTGAAAAAAGTGGAGAAATTAAAATTGATTACCATCTCTCTACTGTCCTCTCCATGTAAATCCTGAATAATATCGAGAAATCGATCCAACAACAGGGTTTGTCATCTTCAGAGACCTTCCCAAGAGCCAAAAGCCTCAACTGGGCACCAATCGAGGCCATTTCTCCAAATTTCGAGTACTCATTTCTCACAAAAACAAGGGTTTTTAAAAATAAAAAAAATAAAAATAAAAAATAAAAAATGTAGTAGAGTAGAGGAAGCAAAGCTAAATATAATAAAATGAGATGAATCTCGTGATATTCATGCAGAACATAAGTATCTGATGATCTCTACAGGGTCAATAGAGGGAAAAACAAGATCAGAAGATTGATAGATGATCTGATTTGGGGTTCTTCGTCTGTGATCTGATCTGGAATTTTTCAACTAAGAAAATGATTGGTTAGACATCCAGTCGGACGTCTGACCGATCGTCTGGTGAGTCAAATCCTCAACGGCTATGCACAATAAAATGTAAAAAGGTGCCAGCCATCCTTAGTTTGGTAAAATATTTTTTATATTCTGATAAAATCATTGGAGTAGAAAAAAAGAAAAATTTTCACCAAATTTAAATTTGATGATGGATTTAATGCAATATTGGAGATGAACTTATACCCTAATATTTGTGTGGATCATACTTTTTCTTTCTAATAGATTTTAAAACATCATTGCATCATCTTTACTCAAAACTGGAGAGAAGAGATGGAAAGAAAAATGCTAAAGATCTTTAAAATTTTATTAAAATTTTTAATCAAATATCTCACATGGATGTAAGATACATATTATGTGAGTTCTATGTAGGTCCCATATCCATGTGAAATATTTAGTAAAAATTTTATGAGTTGGTCTGTTAAACCACTGGTATTTCATATCAGATTTTATAGTTTTTAAGTCATCATCTTACTTGCTCTGCAAATTGAAAATTATAATTTTGTGAGGTAGGAATTACACCTAACACTGGTAGACATTGTATGACATGAAATAACAATTATTAAGATAATAGGTATATCAACAATTATAGGTATAATAATTACACTAACAATACTCATGGCAATTCTAATAGGGTTGGGCTTCCCCACGTCTCATCACGGACTTAAGGATATTATTGGATTTGTAGAAGTCTATTATGGATCCCGTTTTAATAATTTGAACCGTTAATGTGTAGAACTCGTCGAGTATTATATGCCTATAAAAAATCATGTTGATCGGATATCAATAGCTATCTCATCAGATCAGATTTTTGTCAACCGTTTTTTTCAATGTTTATTTTTTTTATACAAAACTGATTTGATCACGTAGCTATCGATATCCGATCAAAGTGATATTTTATAGTTATATAATACTCAACGAATTCTACACATTAAATGGTTCAAATTATCGAAACAGAACCCGTAATAAGTCCTCATGAGCCCAATAGTATCCTCCAATCCGATCACGGACCGGAAGGAAGTCAGCCCTATTCTAATAACCATAATAACAAGGAAAATTTGTACTTGTGACTTGTTTTTTGTTTCAATTTGGTTATTGTAATTTTAATTATATCAATTTTATACTTCAATTTTTCACATTTAAAAAATTGAACGGAGTTCAAAGATTAATGAATCATTTAAAAGAAAATGAATCATTTCAAATTGAATATTAATCCCTTGATCTCTCATAAAAGCATCCGCATCAAACTAACTAAAATCATTTTTTAGCTAAATTAGTAATACTGTTCATCAAAAATGGACTGTATCAGTCTCGCTACTGTTCATCGCTAATATACGAGTACAGTACCTCGTTACAACAAGTAAGGTACTGTTCATCGCTACAACATGGAGATTAATGTCACCGAATGTCCGCCCGGACGTTCGGCCAATCAACCAATTAACGGCCTTTTTTTTTTTTTTTTTTTTTTTTTGCATTTTTTAAGAATTATTTGGTTGGTAACTCATCAATTTAATATAAAAAAAAAAAGAATAATAAACATAATAAGAAAATAATATTTTAATAAAATTAAGTTAGAATACAGAGTTTGATGTAGTAAGTATTAAAGAGGTGACTAACTAAAATAGTGAAATAACTTTGATTTTTGGTATATTTGACTTTTTTATTTTTTTAGTGACTTTTTAACTAAAAAAAGTCACTTGCCCAACGAGGCCTAACCAATTTAGCAAAAGAATGCAAATGTACTCAAGAAAATGCAAAGAGGGCATGAAAGGTTCTCAAAATTAATGAAAATCTATAAATTTTTTCGAGGAAAAAAAATGAGGGGATAATTTTTAGCATAAATTAGAAAATAGCTTTGAAACCCAAAAGGGGAAAAAAATGCAAACTCAGAGAACAGCAATACACACATAAACGTGAAAATTAAAAAAGAAAGAAAAGGAAAATCAAAGGGGAGCACAGTAGATTTAGCAATATTTTTTATTGAATTTACACAATGAACTAAATCAAGTGGAGAAATTAAAATTGATTACCATCTCTCTAATGTCCTCTCCATGTAAATCCTGAATAATATCGAGAAATCGATCCAACAACAGGGCATCATCCTCTACCAATTTGTCATCTTCAGAGACCTTCCCAAGAGCCAAAAGCCTCAACTGGGCATCAATCGAGGCCATTTCTCCAAATTTCGAGTACTCATTTCTCACAAAAACAAGGGTTTAAAGAAAAAAAAAAAATAGAAGAGTAGAGTAGAGGAAGCAAAGCAAAATATAATAAAATGAGATGAATCTCGTGATATTCATGCAGAGCATAAGTATCTGATGATCTCTACAGGGTCAATAGAGGGAAAAACAAGATCAGAAGATTGATAAATGATCTGGTCTGGGGTTCTTCGTCTGTGATCTGATCTGGAATTTTTCAACTAAGAGAATGATCGGTTAGACATTCAGTCGGACGTCCGACCGGTCGTCTAGTGGGTCAAATCCTCAACGGCTATGCACAGTAAAATGTAAAAAGGTGCCAGCCATTCTTAGTTTGGTAAAATATTTTTTATATTCTCAATCTAATATAAGTTTGACAAAATCATTGGAGTAGAAAAAAAGGAAATTTTTCACCAAATTTAAATTTGGTGATGGATTTAATGCAACGTTGGAGATGAACTTATACCCTAATATTTGTGTGGATCATACTTTTTCTTTCTGATAGATTTAAAAACATCATTGCATCATCTTTATTGAAAACTGGAGAGAAGAGATGGAAAGAAAAATGCTAAAAATCTTAAAAATTTTATTAAAATTTTTATCAAATATCTCACACGGGTGTAAGATACATACCATGTGAATTCTATGTAGGTCACATATCCATACGAAATATTTAGTAAAAATTTTAATAAAATTTTTAGATTTCTACCATTACCCGGTGGAAATTCCAACCTTTGAAATGATCAGTCTAAAGGGATTCAATGATAGGTTATTTGTCTTCTTGAATTATCAACCTCCTTTTTCAGAAACAAATTCTATTCTATTCAATGATAGGTAGTTGGTTGGTATTACCTATGTACACTTTCAAAATTTTATTAGTAATATAATGAGTTATGTTAGGAGTTTTGAATAAATTATTAGATTTTTTTATCAAATTTTTCACATTGATATGAGATCTATACATGTGTAATTTGTATGAATCTTACATTTATATAAAAAGTTTAATAAAAAAATTAATAATTTATTTAAAATTCATAACATTTTCCTAATATAATAATGCACATTATTGTACTGCTCCACTTCGCAGACAAGTTATTTGGTGCTTCAGACGTATGAGGATCCTCTCTTTGCAAGTCCCTACTTGCGCCCGTCCTTGCAGGGCCTTCGGACCTACTTTTAGGCCTAATTTTGATAATCCGAACCGTTCATATTTTATGATTTATTCAGTATATCATACCTGTAAAAAATCAAGTTGATCGGATATCAGAAAGCATATGTTCAGAAAACTGTTTATTAAATTCTTTAAAAAAATAGTTTTTAATTCAATTTTTCAAACACATACTTTCTGATATCCGATCAACTTGATTTTTTACAGGTATGATATACTGAATAAATCATAAAATATGAACGGTTCGAATTATCAAAATTAGACCTAAAAGT
Organism: Camellia granthamiana; assembly: GCA_036172215.1. NCBI lineage: Eukaryota > Viridiplantae > Streptophyta > Magnoliopsida > Ericales > Theaceae > Camellia > Camellia granthamiana. Next base: position 57,090,002 of record CM069908.1, on the reverse strand, counting down.
AGACCCGAAGACCCTGCAAGGACGGGCGCAAGTAGAAGCCTGCAAGGAGAGGCTCTTGACTCGCTTCAGACATACTCACATGATGTCCCAAAATTAATGTTGGTGGTGATGTACAACAGTAGGAAAGCATGATAATTAATGATTTGTTAAAGAAAGAGACGTATAGGATTGTTTTGAAAATATGATTAAGAGTTAATTTTTTTGATTTTTTAATTATTTTAAAAATATATATAAAAAATATAAGGGAGGAAATGACTTAAAATGGATTAAAAATTTGAAAATGACTTTTAATCATTTTTTCAAAATAGCCCATAAGCTATGTTTGGCATAAAGGATTTGGGCTGAAATAGTCACAAAAGGAAAAAATAGACTAAAATGTTAATAAGATAAAATGTCACATTCAAATTATAATTATTTTATTTTTCTCTCAAAAAAGCGAAAAAAATCAAAATACTCATCCCAAAAGAAATGTTTTAATTTTAGACTAAAATAATTAAAAAATTAAAAATCAATTCACAAACTAAACGAACAATTATGCTAGGGACCCCCAACACCCTCACTGGCATTTCATTGGCTAGTTTTTTTTTCTTTTCTTTTCTTTTCTTCCAATCACCCAACCCTACGCGCGCGCGTGTTGGGGGGGGGGGGGGGGGGGGGGGGGTGAGTCTGGGGCATTTTTGCTAAACGAAAGCATAATATCATAAGGCACCCAATAATTTTCTTAGGGTATATACTAACCCTATATATGGTTGACCAATGACAGTATAGGACTGGCCATATGTTTATGGGGTAATTATATTTCAATTTGACAGTAAAAAAATAATCACATTTTTATGATAGTGCTATCTCTTATATGTATAACGCAAGTTTTTTTTGTGTTTAGTATAATTATTTTATATATGTCAACGTTGCATTCAAAAAAAAAAAAAAAATCATTTATAATGCAATAATTTTAAAACTGTCCCACTTAATCTTAATTTTTCTCTGTTTATGGTTTAACATAGATGTGACAGCCAGTTGTTAGCATGTCATTTTAGGGCATCTCAATTCAAATACTAAAATTTTATTATTATACATTATATTTGTGAGTTAAAAATAGTTTCTGTGTTTGTGTATTTGTATAGTATTTTTCTTAATATAATTAAAAAAGTTGTGAACAAGCTTAATAATGTTTGGCTGAATTTTCAGAGTATATTTTCTATTTTTCTATAATAAAAAAAATTAATACTAGAAACTAATTAGAATGATTAAACACCAAAAAAAATATTTTAAAATTTTTGAAAATTATTCTCCAAAATAAATAAAAAAACATATGAAAAAAATAATTAGGATTGCGTTTGGTAGAATTTTCTAAATATGATTTGAAAATAGAGTTGTATTTTGAGTTTGTGAGTTTTGAAATTATGATTTGAGTGTGAAAAATTTATTCGGAGAAAGAGTTTTGAAAAGAGTTTTAAATTGAGTGGGAAATTTTTGATGTGACATATAATATTTAATATAAAAAGTTACAATTCATAACCAAACACACAACTCAAAATTCTATTTAAAATTCGTAAAAAAAATTTAAAAATTCTGAATTTTTTTTATTTAAAATATAGAAAATAACAGTTGCAATTGTAAAAAAAATAAAAAATGCGTTGTTAAGGTCAACTGGCCAGATGTCTAGGAGGACGATCGGCCAGACATCTAGGGGGGACGACTGGTTAGTCTAAATTTTTCCCCCCTTAAACAGAGTTTCAAAAATGAATGTGGAATTAATTTTTGAAAATTCTAAACAAACAACACACTTAAAACATAAGGTAAAAATATGTTTGGAGAATACAACCAAACACAACCCAGTATTTTTTCATTTTATTTAACTAAACTAGTTTTTAGTTTTTTGAAAACTAAAAATATATTTCCAAAACTTAACCGAGCTGAGTGAACATAATTTTTTTCATTTTCAAGTTTTATTAAACCTAGTTTTCAAAGAAAAAAATTCCATGTCTATGTTAAATGGTATGTTTAAAGATGACCCATTTTCAAATAAACTCTATCATAATAAGGCGCAAAATATATGCCACCAAAATCATTAGAAAAAATAAAATTTTAACAACTTTTGTTTGTCCTTCTCAATTTTTGGTCTATCCTACATCTAATAAATGGTTGTTACTAACCTTTTGTTATTATTATTATTTAAAAAAGCAAACACTAGATGTGCATCAACTAGCAATTATTATACCAACCGCACCTATCAGGAGCACCTCACGCTTTCAAGTATAAGAGGTTCATTGCAAGAGTTCAAATACTTTATTGCATGTGAGAGGGGAGGTTTACATCGAGTAAATGGGCCAATCTAGTTTGGGCTTGGACCATGTCATCGAGTTGCATGACCGAGCTAGCATAACTAAGGGCGGTTTGGACCGAGGTTTTGGATCACGCAGTAAGCTAGTCTAAGATCTAGAAGTTAGACCGGGTTAGTTGTTAGGCTTGGATCATGAGCCAAGCTAAGCGAAGTGACGATACTTTCGACCGGGCTAGATGTACTTGTTATACGCTAGGGTCAGGCGGAATTTGCCTTGACGAAGGGATAAAACTCAACAGAGCAAGTGTGGTGCGCCAAGTTGGTTAAGCGTTTCGGACATAGACCGGCAAAAGTCAGCTCGGCCCTGAGGGTTAGGGCTGGAGAGCTAAGTAAGACCGGGTTGTATATAACTCGAAAGGAATAGCCTCGTGGCCCAATCAGAATGTGATAAGAGGAATCCACTAAAAGTGAGTGTAGATACTGTTTGGTAGTTTAGCCAATGTTGTTTGGCGGTATTGACATGTACACGTGTAAGGAATAGAGAGGGCAGTATAGCTGCTCGTCCAGAAAAGGACGATAGAAGCAATACGTGCACAACCTTGGGAGGCGAGGGCAGCAACCTAGATAAGGCACCCGACCTTATACTCAGACAAGCTAAGCGAATTCTACTAACTCTCTCTCTCTCTCTTTACATTCCTTTTCTCTCTAAAGTGTGCTAACTTGATCGTCAGAGGGATTTTCTGGCTGCACACCCGCCGGGTAGCTCACTGTTGTTTTGTTCTCAGGTTGAACGACTCTGTTTGGAGCTACATAAAGCTTGGACCCAATGAGTACAGAGAGCAACGAATATTTCCTCCCCGTACAATTGGCGTCATCTGTGGGAAACTAACAGACAAAACATTGTCCTCCAAGATTTTCTGTTTAACTGTAATGGTGAACAATAACGAGACCTTGCTGCTCACCGTTGACAGCATCACTCCAAAGTCTATTCGCAACGAGACGACCTACCCGCCGTTCCGAATATGATTGGCTTGGAGACCTCCACGCGAGGACCCTCTAGAGACGCGCAAGACAAACGCGCAAGGAGTTCTAGGCGCTCTCTGAGCCTAGAAGGACGCTGCCGACAGCGATAGTCGCACACTCAGCACCTGGAGAGCAAGCTGAGAAACCAAGACACCATCATCAGGAAAATGGCGACAGAGATGGAGGCTATGAAGCACCAGCTGAAGGAAAAGGGTGTTGCTAGAGTGGGGGAACCACAATGAGCGCGTTTAATCTCACCGTTTAGGCAATCGCAATAGGCAACCAACTTCTTCGCTTTCCATCACCAGAAGTTTCAGACCCAATGACTCCATCGCACTGGCAGAGGTGCCTTGCACCCCAGATAGTAACTACATACCCTCGCGTCCATTGGCAACATTGAGGTACTCTTACTCCAATCAATCGGGAGATTTAAGGGACATACTGGAGGAGTGAACGCGCCGGCAGGAGGCGCAGAGGGTGCCAGCGCTACAACGGTTGGCCCGTAGGGAACGTATTAGTGAAGAGGTTGTAATGCCTCCACCCCGCCTAGCAATATATACGCCACCAGACAAGGAGTTGGCAAAGCTGTACACTACCCGTTTTTCCATAGAGATTAAGAACACACCGCTCCTTACCGATTTCTATCCGCCAAAGTTTACGCTTTATAACAAAAAAATTGATCCGTATATGCACGTGAGCCATTTCCGACAAGTTATGGCAGGGCACCAGCGCAACGATGCATTGATGTGCCTTATTTTCCCATCGAGTTTAGGTAAAATAGGCCTAAAATGGTTTGAAAGGCTGGCGGAAAAAAGTATCGAGCGGGTGGCAGCAGCTGGCGGAGGCGTTCATGACCCGATTCAAAACCAACATCAAAACCCCCAAGGAAGTTGACCATTTTCTAGGAATCAAGATGGAACTGAGCGACTCATTGAAGGCGTACAATGCCAAGTATTGAGAGACATTCAATGAGATTCTTGATTACTCGACGAATTTAGTAATCACCTAGCATAAGCGCAGTCTTCCAGTCGGACATAGAGTGAGAGACTCGCTCATAATGAATCAACCGCTAGCCATGGAACTGCTCATGCAACACATTAATGAGCACATAGACGATGCAGTAGCAGCTACCGTGAAGACAAGTCCGGTAATAGAGGACGAGAGCAACCGGAAAGATTTAAGCAGTCTAACAAGAGGATGGTCGTACAAACAACCATAGAAGAGATTTGGGGTGTTCGATTTTGGAAGACGTTAGTAAGAAGGACGAGGAAAATGGGCATAAAACTCGCAAAATATAAATGGTCGATCTATTTTCAAAACGTCGAACTCTGCCAATCTAAAGTTTTGTTCTTAGTTCTATTCTTGTAACCCCTTTTTGCTATTGATGTAATGAAACAAGTATACTGTTTTCTTGAAAATTGTTGTATTCTCGCCTCGCCAAGCAGATTTAGCGTAGTTCAAGGGGCAACTGACAATTATTTTGACAGAAAGATCAAAATTTCTTGCTGGGCTGATTTTGCTCGGTAAGAGGTTTGTTGATAATTTTGATCAACTTTAGAATTCCTTGCCGAGCTGATTTTGCTTGCCAACTTTGACATTCCTTGCCGGATGGATTTTGCTCGGTAAGAGATTTGTTGATGGTTTTGATCAATTTTAGAATTCCTTACCGAGCTGATTTTGCTCACCAAGAAGCAAGTTGTCGAACTGACTTGGCTTGCCAACTTTTGAGTTTCTTGCCGAGTTGATTTTGCTCGCCAAGAAGCAAGTTGTCGAGCTGACTTTGCTCGCTAACGTTGAAATTCCTTGTCGAGCTAATTTTGCTCTCTAAGAAGCAAGTTGCCGAGCTGACGTTGCTCACCAACTTTGGAGTTCCTTACCGAGTTGAGTTTGCTCGCCAAGAAGCAAGTTGCCAAGCTGACGTTGCTCACCAACTTTAGAGTTCCTTGTCAAGCTGATTTTGCTCACCAAGAAGCAAGTTGCCGAGCTAACTTTGCTCGCCAACTTTTAAGTTCCTTGTTGAGCTAATTGTGCTCTCCAAGAAGCAAGCTGTCGAGCTGACCTTGCGTACCAACTTTGGAGTTCCTTGTCGAGCTGATTTTGCTCACCAAGAAATGAGTTGCTGAGCTGACTTTGCTCGCCAACGTTGAAATTCCTTGCCAAGCTGATTTTGCTCGCTAAGAAGCAAGTTGCTGAGCTGACGTTGCTCACCAACTTTGGAGTTCTTTGTCGAGCTGATTTTGCTTCTCAAGAAGCCAGTTGCCGAGCTGATTTTGCTCGCCAACTTCAAATTTCCTTGCTCACCAACTTTGAAATTCCTTGTCAAGCTAATTTTACTCACCAAGAAGCAAGTTGCCGAGCTGACTTTACTCGCCAACGTTGAAATTCCTAATCGAGCTGACGTTGCTTACCAACTTTGGAGTTCCTTGTCGAGCTGATTTTGCTCTCCAAGAAGCAAGTTGTCGAGCTGACTTTGCTCGCCAACTTTGAAGTTCCTTACCAAGCTGATTTTGCTCGCTAAGAAGCAAGTTCCGAGCTGACCTTGCTCGCCAACTTTGGAGTTCCTTATCGAGCTGATTTGGTCACCAAGAAGCAAGTTGCTGAGCTAACTTTGCTGGCCAACGTTGAAATTCCTTGTCGAGCTGATTTTGCTCTCCAAGAAGCCTTGCCGAGTTGATATCGTTCGCTAAGATGTAAGTTGCTAAGCTGAATTTGCTCACCAACGTTGAAATTTCACACCGAGCAAAGTTGATTTCGCTTGCCAAGAAGTTGCCAAGCTGATTTTGCTCGCCAACTTTCGACGAAAAACTGATGATTTGTTCAGTCGAAAAGAATTCTAACCGAGTAGTGGACATGTCCAGGGGCAATCCATTTAGTTTGGGTCACTGCTTTGCCTTTATAAGTCTATGGCAAGAGCCCAGACCGGGAGGAAGTTGTAGGGTTGATCTCAATAATTTGATATTCCTTGCCAAAGAGGGTTTTGCTCGGCAAAATAATAGTTGATGGATTTTATCAACTTTGAAATTCTTTGACCAAAACGGATTTTGCCTGCCATAGAAAGATGCCTTGCCTAGCAGATTTAGCTCGCCTAAAAGAAAGACTCATTGCCAAGCGAATTTAGCTCGCCAAAGAAGGATGCCCTGTCGAGCGGATTTAGCTCTCCAAGAAGAAAGGCACCTTATCGAGCAAATTTAGCTGGCCAAAAAGTGATGCATTAGTGAAAGCTTGTTTTTACTAACAAAAAAGCAGCAACTGTTGCGTTCACAAAATTTGAATTTTTGGAGAGAGAAAGTGCAAAAACAACTACTCCATAGTCTAGCCCAAGGGGGCTACACATTTGTCTGGTAGAAGATAGCACATGAAGAAGCCATAACTGAGCTACTACACTGTGACAGACCGACCTATAATAGACTGATCAAAGAACCACGAGGTCAGTGTAAAAGAAGTTGATTGGCCGAACAAGGGTCTAGGTTGGGCCCTACCAAACAAGATGATCTTCAAGTACTAATGCGTCTTAAGTCTGATTCACCAACGTACCAAGATTGGATAAAAGGATGGAGGGCCGAGTTAAACGGTATGTGAGTGTACCGTTCTGAAGACATGAATCGGGCTAGGGATTTAGCTCGGCAGGATAAGGTAATCCCAGTCACACTAAAGCAGACGGGATTAAGGGGCAATTGAGAGGGAGGTTTACGTCGAGTAAATGGGCCAAGCTAGTTTGGGCTTGGGCTATGTCATCGAGTTGCACGGCCGAGCTAGCATAACTAAGGGTGGTTCGGACCAAGGTTTGGGATCAAGCAGTTAAGCTAGTTCAAGATTCAGAAGTTAGACCGGACTAGTTGTTAGGCTTGGATCATGAGCCAAGTTAGGCAAAGTGACGATGCTTTCGATTGGGCTAGATGTACCTATTATGCGTCGGGATCAATCGGAATTTGCCTTGACAAAGGGATAGAACTCAACAGAGCAAGTGTGGTGCACCCAATTGGTTGAGCGTTTCGGACATAGACCGGCAAAAGTCAACTCAGCCTTGAGGGTTAGGGCTGGAGAGCTAAGTAAGACCGGGTTGTATATAACTCGGGAGGAATAGCCACGTGGCCCAATCGGAATGTGATGAGAGAAATCCATTAAAAGTGAGTGTAAATACTGTTTGGTAGTTTGGCCAATGTTGTTTGGCGGTATTAACGTGTACACATGTAAGGAATAGAGAGGGAAGTACAGCTGATCGTCCAGAAGAAGACGATAGAAGTAGTACGCGCACAACCTTGGGAGGCGAGACAGCAGCCTAGATAAGGCACGCTACCTTACACTCAGACAAGCTAAGCGAATTATACCAACTCACTCTCTCTCTCTCTCTCTCTCTCTCTCTCTCTCTCTCTCTTTCTACATTCCCTTTCTCTCTAAAGTGTGCTAACTTGATCATCGGAGGGGTTTTCCGGTTACACACCCGCTGGGTAGCTCACCGTCGTTTTGTTCTCAGGTTGAATGACTCTGTTCAGAGCTACATAAAACTTGGACGCAAGGAGTACGGAGAGCAACGAATATTTCCTCCCCGTACAATATGCATGTATTCACAATTACTACCTCATATCATCTATATGAATATACACATCATTAATTTTAACATTTGGTATTCCATATTTACTATAATTGAATCTTTTGACCAGTTATGTCTCATCTTTTTATCTCAAATTCTTTCTCTATAACAAGATTATAATCAAATAGAGAAAAAATTCCATAGTAAACATAGGAGAATAAAGAAAAGCAAGATAGAGACTTCTCAATCTGATCTACTATATACTTATTAACAAAAAGAGAAGTTGTTTGCTAAATTCAGCACAATATATAAAAGTTTTAGGGACCTTACTTTTTTATTTCTAAAAGTTCAAATTTTGTTGCAAAAAATATTAAGATACCAATTTGAGTTGTTACGAAAAGTTGTTACAAAAAAATTGTGTCAAATGCTTTATTTTTTGAGATGAAAATTTTGATCCTAAAATACAGTAATTCATTATTAAACTTCCAATTTTATTACTAAATATATAATAATGACACTTTTTTCAATCAAAATTTTTTGTTTTTAAATTTGTCAGGGTAATTTATATTTATAAATTGGGCCGAGCTGGGTAATGGGCCGTTGTGAGCCACAGTAAGAAGGGCGGGGTAAAAGGGCTTTGGCGTTAACCCGGACCCCAAAAGGCCTTGTTTTTATCCCGGTCCAAGATAGCGTTACAGACAGCCCGGTCACCACACTCAGAGTTAGCCCGGTCGTGGCATGTTGTGGTTAGCTCGGTCAAAACCTTGCTATTTCTTAGCTCGGTCTAAACACACCATGGTTTGTACAGGAAAAGCCAAGGTAAAAGCAGTGAATGGAAGAAACCGAATTGGCTTTAGTTCGGTCTACTCTGCGACTTAGCATAAGCCATGCTTACCTCGGTTATATTGGAATCCAACCATGGTAAAACCATCTCACTTGGTTTAAGCAGTGAGGGGGGTGTTGAAGGATAAGCATTATCTTTTAGGAATGTGATTCCTAGGAGGACTCTACATGGAGGAGTAAGAGTCCTACTAGGATTGTGCCACACGGAACCTATAAAAACTCACTACATCACCTATGCAGAGGTAACACAGCTTTGATTCTCGAATACATAGAGCTTCTTGTCTATTTGTCTATTTTGCTGACTTAGGCATCGGAGAGGTATCCGGCACACACCCGCCGGCTAGCTCACGTTTGTATTTTCAGGGAGTAAAGCGACGTTGTACGGAGGAACACAATCTTGATCAACAGGATTATACGAGGACAATATTTCGTGCTCATACAATTGGCGCCGTCTGTGGAAATAACAAAAAAAATAAAACCTCTTGATCAAGGTATCCTCACTAGTTAGAAGCAATGGCGCACAACGAAGATTTGCCAAAGTCCACCATTGACGGGCAAACCCCAGAGAGAGGTGAGAAGCGCGAAGGTTTGCCTTCTATCCCTCCTGAAAAATCTAGAAACCCTAGATGTTGATTTGTGATTATGTACCAATATTAAGTAAAATATAACAATCCCAATCAAACAATCAAAAGAAAGAGACACAAAGATTTTACGTGGAAAAACCACAATTGGACACCTTCCAATTGTGATCAAAAAACCACGGGCAACTGCCACAAGACAATCTACTAAGAAGATTTAAAGGAATTACACAGGTATCACTCTCAATTATCTAGCGAATCCACAACGCCTAATTGAACCAATCTCTATGTGCCTCTTCCAACCCCATCTTCACCACGGAATTGTCTTTCTGATGAGCCACTCCGGATTCCACCAAAGCTTCAGGCTCGAATTCTTCAGAATCCACAACTGAAGAACAACTCTCTCTTTTATGTATAACAAACAAACCTTTGATGTACTCTCTTTAAACCATGAGTTGAATACTCAATAAAAACATCAAAGAAAACTTAAAAAATATCTCCAGATATAACCCTTAAGAACCAAAAAGAAGATCTGGAGAGATTCAATGAATGAATCAATCAATAGCCTAGATTTGGGAGAAACCCAACTATTTATAGAAAACCAAAGCAATCCTAGTTGGGAAAGAAAACCAACTTCTTGTAGAAAACCAACTTCTTGTAGAACTCCAAAGTAATCCTGTTTTTGAAGGAAACCAACTTCTTAAAGAACTCTTGTTACAACCTTGGTTTTGATCCATGGAATTTGACAACAAAAAGTCCTAACAATCTCCCCCTTTGTCAAATCCTGGATAAAACCAATTTAAAACAAATTTCCTAACAAAATCTCTCAAGCAGCACCACCAACTATGAACCAACACTCAAATCCATGCTCTTGAACAATTATCCTGAAATAAAATAACCACACACAAGCCAACCAAAATATGTGGAACTGGATTAAATAACAAAATATAAATCAATCCATAAACAAAATACTAACAATCCAACTGTACCAAAGAAGGATATAAGCAAAAGTAAAAACACTGTATCATCAACCAAACTACTGTACCATCAATATACATCAAACACTGGTAATGATGAACCAAACTCCCCCTCATTAAAAACAACCACAAACACTGAAAACAGTGAACAAATAATATGGTGGAGCAAGCAAGGAATTTCAGATTTGTACCATAATACACACAAGACTATCCAAGAAGCACAATTACTTAAACACAATGTGCACAGCCTCTAGAAAATTCCTCATAGAAGAAAGTGATGCATTATGTGAAAAGTATAGATCCCATGATAAAAGTGTGTGTGTGACTCTTGGAGTTCGACAAATACTAGATTCAAATCCTAATAGTGATATGAAAGCTGGACCTCTGATAAGAGAATCTGAGCACAACTAAGGAAAGTCAAACCACTAGGAATCAAGGGGTATTTGGTGAGTAAAAGCGGAGGCTCCCCCTAAATCAATGAATCCCTTTTTTTTTTCTTTCTTTCTTTTCTTTTGCACATGTTTTTTTCTTTGCTTTTGCACATTTTTTTTTTCTTTTCTTTTGCACATTCATTGGCGGCTGACACGCTCAAGAGTATGGAAACCGAACCAGAGAAGCATGAATATAATAAGGATGGCCTGGTTGGTGACTCTGAGGTAGCCTTTTCCTCATGCTTGGACTACAAAGAATAGAGGGGAAAGCCATGGAGATGCAAAAAGATGGAAGATGGTTAAGAGACTCAACATCACCCATGATATGCCAGTATCGGTCAATTCCTCTAGAAAAGCAAAAGATACAATGCCAGAAGTCCATAAAAAAAAACACTAAGTCGGAAGACTCCGATATTTGCTAATCCAAGAGTGTGTACAGAATGAGACATACTAATCAAAGAACACACACTCCAAAATGAGTAATGACCAGAGAAAGCACACACTTATTAACATGTAATGGATATTCTCATCAATTCCAATATGCACCAAGGACATCTCAAAAAAAATTCAAGCTTGCAAAACCATACTAAGAAAATCTTTTTGGGTTTTTTTTTTTTTTTTTTTTTTTTTTCAACAATAAAGCAAGTCAAAAAACGAACATGCACACACTAAATGACTCAAGAAAAAATATACAGAAATCCAAAAACTAAAACGACTAAACAAATTAACACAAGTCAAGTTTTCTCACCCAAATCTTTTTGGTCTTGACAAAAACAGGTCTAGCAGTCTTGGTAAATGTCGTGGCATTGTGAACACCCTCATGAATCTTGGTATTCTGCCTAGACATGTAAGGTTGTCTCCTAACCCAAAAAGTATTTGAATTTCTACCCTTTTGAGGCACTCTCCCATGCAACTTATAACAATAAGGGCGAATATGACCATGTATACCACAATGATGACAAATAAAAACAGGGTGTACCTTCTTTTCTTTTACCTTACCAACTCTAGGAAGTTTGAGAAGTCTATCCTCATGTTGAATCTTTTGTCCTCCCTTTCCTTGAGTTCTTGTATTATGAGATGTGGAAGCACTTTGTTTTTGCTCTCTCTTATCTCCAAAGCCAATGCCACTCTTGTCTGAATAAATTTGTTGAGACCCAATGATATCCTCCAAAGTCTTTGATCCTTTATTCCAAAGACTAATGGTAACCATGGCAACCTTGAGCTCTTCCTCTTTCTTGATCATCAGTTCTTCTAAAGCAACTTGAGACATCTCGAGAGATTCAATCTTTTCTTCATACATGGCATGAGTTTCCTGTAGCTCATTCCTCTCTGTCTCACAAGTCAATAATTTTGCACAAAGAACTTGTTCATCATCAGCTATCTTGATGGCATTGATTCTAGCCTCGGAAATCTCCTTCTTAAGTTTGACATTCTCACATTCACATGCTTTGAGTTTTGTTGTGAGTTTGTCATTTAATTTGAATAACTTAAGAGACTCTTTATATAACTTTTTATAAGCTTGCTCAAGCTCTTCATTATCACTCTCCGAGGATTCATCATTAGTGGTATTCTCAACCAACCTCTTTGAATCCATTATCACAAATCAAACAAGATCTCGTTCTAAAAAAAATATTTTTGTTTTAAACAAAATAGAACGACCCGCTCTGATACCAATTGAAAAATCTAGAAACCCTAGATGTTGATTTGTGATTATGTACCAATATTAAGTAAAATATAACAATCCCAATCAAACAATCAAAAGAAAGAGACACAAAGATTTTACGTGGAAAAACCACAATTGGACACCTTCCAATTGTGATCAAAAAACCACGGGCAACTGCCACAAGACAATCTACTAAGAAGATTTAAAGGAATTACACAGGTATCACTCTCAATTATCTAGCGAATCCACAACGCCTAATTGAACCAACCTCTATGTGCCTCTTCCAACCCCATCTTCACCACGGAATTGTCTTTCTGATGAGCCACTCCGGATTCCACCAAAGCTTCAGGCTCGAATTCTTCAGAATCCACAACTGAAGAACAACTCTCTCTTTTGTGTATAACAAACAAACCTTTGATGTACTCTCTTTAAACCATGAGTTGAATACTCAATAAAAATATCAAAGAAAACTTAAAAAATATCTCCAGATATAACCCTTAAGAACCAAAAAGAAGATCTGGAGAGATTCAATGAATGAATCAATCAATAGCCTAGATTTGGGAGAAACCCAACTATTTATAGAAAACCAAAGCAATCCTAGTTGGGAAAGAAAACCAACTTCTTGTAGAAAACCAACTTCTTGTAGAACTCCAAAGTAATCCTGTTTTTGAAGGAAACCAACTTCTTAAAGAACTCTTGTTACAACCTTGGTTTTGATCCATGGAATTTGACAACAAAAAGTCCTAACACCTCCTATGGCTGATTTGGAGCCACAGCGACAGAACCCCCGAAGGGATGCAAGGGGGAGGCGGAACAACAGCCCCCGTCGCTCTGGCTCACAAAGTCCTGAAAGGCAGAGGCGAAGAATCGACCCTCAAGCTCTTGAGGATCGCGTGAAAGAGCAGGATGAACTAATAAGGAAGATGGTGGCAGATATAGAGGCCATGAAGCGCCAGACCAAAGGAAAATGGGTGGCGATAGGAGAGGGGCGTAAAGGCAACATGCCCCCTCACCACTCAGAAGATCGCAGTAGGCATACCACGCCATCACAAGCAGAGAATAGGAGCCTCAAAACAGGCGACACTCAATCCAGGACTTCCAGAACTTGTCGCTCCAGGTCTAAGAGGACGAGATCTGAGAGGTCATACATAGAGGGAAGCACCTATCGGCCCTCGCGCACGCACCAGACATCATCCAGGCAGACGGAGTTACCTAGATCGTCCGACTTACGAACTGTGCTAGAAAAAAGGGCATGATGGAAGGAGGATGCCAGGGCGCGCGACCCACATAGAGTTTCTGCCCTACAGCAGTTGGCTCCTCGGACGCATAGAAGCGTTGAGGTAGGGATGCCAATACCGCATCCTGCTTACGAACCTACAGACAAAGCATTAGCGAGGCTGCAGACCTCGCCGTTCGTTCTGGCAATTGAGAACGCGCCCTTACCTTCTGGCTTCCTACAGCCCAAATTCACCACGTATAAGGGGAAGACGGACCCCTACTCGCACTTGAGCCACTTTCGCCAGGTTATGGCTGTATACTGACGAAACGAGGCTTTGATGTACATCCTATTCCCATCCAGCCTTGGCGACCTAGGATTAACCTAGTTCGAAAGGCTACCAGAAGGCAGCATCGCCTCCTGGGCACAATTAGCAGAGGCGTTCGTGACAAGGTTCAGGACGAACACCAAAATGCCAGTGGAGATCGACCAGCTTCTCTCCATTAACATGGGCGATAAGGAGACATTAAGATCCTACAATAGTTGCTCCTGGGAGACCTTCAACCAGATTGGGGATTGCCCTACCAATCTCGCCATCGCGCAGTACAAAAGAGGTCTTCCAGTCGGGAACAGGCTGAGGGACTCAATCACCATAACGCCACCCCTGACAATGGAGGCCTTAATGGAGAGGGTATACCAGCACATTCGGGTGGAGGAGGATGGTGCCCATACTAAAACGAAGTCTGGTATAACCGCAATACCAGATAAAAAGACCTCGGCAAAAGTCAATACGGTAGAACGTCCAAGCAGAAACAGACGAGGCAGGCGGGACAACGAAGAGGACCGAGATAAAAGATGGCTGAGAGTCCGCACTGCCATTACCACAGTATTCAAAAAACTGATCTATCGGATTCTAAGCGAGATACACGATGAACCTTTCGTCAGATGGCCAACTAAGCTGGGAGAAGCGCAAAAGGATTACGACGAAAGATCCCAGTGCACCTTCCATAAGGAAAAGGGGCACCGCACTAAAAATTGCACACCGTTGAGGCAGCATCAGGAGGAGTTGGTGGCAGCCGGTCATCTGGACAAGTACATAGAAGGAGGGACGCAGCCAGCCCCCCAGGACAATAACCCAAACGGAATGCCAATCGACGCCCCACCTCAAGGCGTGATCAACGTAATCCATGGGGTATTCGAATTTAAGCATGTATGCGAGCTCAGGGGCATGATCAAAAAGGCTGAGCACTTAAAGGAGGTACTAAGCGCCCAACCTACCATAAAAAAGGGGAGAACAGAAGCCACGAACGTCATATCTTTTTCAGATAGAGACTTGGCAAGGATGTACTGCCCTCACAATGATGCACTGGTCGTCACTCTCCGAGTCAAGGATTTTGACGTCAAGCGGATTTTGATTGACCAAGGGAGCTCATGTGAGATAATATACTACGAAACATTCAAACAATTGAAACTAGAAGACAAAGACTTGGCACCTGCTGTATCTCCCCTGATCGAATTCAACTCAATGCCAGAATGACCAGTTGGCAAGATAATCCTCCCAGTCAGAGCAGGAAACGTGACGAAACAAGTGGAATTCTGGGTATTGAAAGTCCCTTCCACTTACAACATAATCTTGGGAAGAATATGGCTACATGCTATGAGATCAGTAGCATCATCCTACCATCAAGTAATGCGGTTCCCCAACGAAGCTGGAGTAATTGAAGAGGTCTTTGGAGACCAAATTATGTCCAAGCAATGCTTCATCACAGTAAATGGCAGCCGAGCTGCCAAGGGGTTTGTTTAGATGGTGGAGGAGCCAGAGAGCAATAAATTGTTTGCGGATGTTGGCAAAACCGCTAAACAGAAGGCAGTGGAAGACTTGGTACAGGTAAGAATAGATGAAAAGAACCCGGATAAGTTCTTTTTGCTTGGCTCATCTATGTCTAGCACTAAGAGAATAGAAGTCATGGAATTCTTGACCTCCAACATCGAAGTGTTTGCCTGGACGCCGTATGACATGCCTAGCATTGACCCAAGCTTCATCTGTCACGAATTGAACGTCCACCCAACCGCCAGACCAATCATTCAGCGCATTCGCAGATCGGCACTCCACCACGCCGAGATAGTGGTGGAAGAAGTAGAAAACTTGCTAGAAGCAGGAGCTATCAGAGAGGTGCACTATCCCAAATGGATCTCCAATACAGTAGTGGTGCCAAAAAAGAATGGAAAATGGCGTGTCTGCGTGGACTATAAAACAGTCAACAAGGCATGCCCAAAGGACAGCTTTCCTCTACCCCGGATAGACCAACTGGTAGACCTGACAGCAGGGTACAACCGACTCAGCTTTCTTGATGCGTACAGAGGCTACCATCAGATCGCTTTGTATGAACCAGACCAGGAGGTCACATCTTTTACAACGCCAAGAGGACTGTACTGCTACAAGGTCATGCCCTTTGGCCTAAAGAACGCAGGGGCAACATTCCAACGGATGGTCACCAAGATGTTTGAACCATTGTTAGGCAGAACAATGGAGGCTTACATCGACAACATGGTGGTCAAGAGCAAGGATAAAAATGACCATCTCAAGGACCTAGGTGAGATGTTTCAAATCCTAAAGAAGCACAAGATATGCCTCAATGCGTCCAAATGTGCGTTCGGTGTAGGATCTGGCAAGTTCCTGGGCTTCTTGGTGACCAACCGAGGTATTGAGGCAGACCCCTCTCAGATCAAAGCAATTCAGGATCTGGAGAGCCCAACTCAGTGAAAGAAGTGCAGCATCTCACCGGCATGGCAGCTGCACTCAACCGATTCATAAGTCGATCGTCAGATAGATGTCGACCATTTTTTCAAGCATTAAAAGCCAAGTTCGAGTGGGACGAAGAATGCGACCGCGCTCTAGAAAACTTGAAAGAATATATGTCTTCTCCACCACTGCTTGTAAGCCCAATACCTGGAGAAGAACTCTTTCTGTACCTGGCAGTTTCACAGCACGCAATTAGCGCAGTGTTGGTCCGAGCGGAAGGAATCCAACACATGCCCATCTTTTATGTCAGCAAGACATTACTAGGCGCAGAAACAAGGTACTTACCACTGGAAAAACTGGCCCTAGCCCTGATGATGGCCTCAAGAAAGTTGTCGCATTACTTTCATGCCCACACCATAGTCTTCCTCACATCCTTTCCATTAAAAGCTTTGTTTGAGAGAGCAAACTTTTCTGGGCGGATCCTAAAGTGGGCAGTAGAGTTGGGACAGTTCGACATCAAGTTCCAACCCAGAACCGCGGTAAAAGCCCAAGCCTTGGCAGACTTTGTCGCAAAATTCACCCCAGGAAGTCATCATATCTGCCCAGTCGACCTGACTGATACAACCAAACTAGGGTTGGAAGTTGACCCCGGAATAGCGCAACCCCTAGTGTAAGATACCCAGTCAGACCCTAAGGCAGACTAGAGTAAAGTAAGGGAGGAAGAAACAAACCATGCTACACCAAGTCAAGACTCACCAGCAAATAAAGACTTGGTACAATCAGATAACGAGGGGCAAACAGCAAGCATGGACATTGAAAAAAACACCAGCAACACTTTTGATCCCAAGGCATCATCTGATCCCTCTACTTGCTGGAAATTGTTCGTTGGAGAGATGTGGAAGCTCTTCGTGGATGGAGCGTCCAACAGGCACGGTGCAGGACTCGGCATAGTCCTCATCTCACCAGACGGCTTAATGGTGGAGCAAGCAGTCAACCTTGGCTTCCCAGCATCAAACAACAAAGCGGAATATGAAGCACTTCTGGCAGGCTTAAAATCAGCATCCTATATAAAGGCCACCGAGCTAATGGTTTACAGTGACTCACAGCTGGTGGTAAACCAAATTTCAGGTGACTACGAGGCAAAGGATGACAGGATAGCTAAGTACCAAGAGTTAGTCAGAAGAGAGATCAAGAAATTTGAAGTAGTGCGGATAGAGCAGATCGGCAGGAAAAAAAATAGTAGAGCGGACGAACTAGCAGGCTTTGCTTCAATGGCAGATACCTCCATCCCTCATCCATTGCTGATTGACTACCTACCAAGACCAAGCATTGAAGAACCCGAAGTAGAAGAGGTATGTTGTGCCAAACTGGGCCCTTCGTGGATGGATCCCATCATACTATTCCTAAAAGACGGCGTCTTACCGGAAAAAAAGAAAGAGGCCAACAAAATAAGAGCCAAGTCACAGCGATTTTGGCTCTCCCCATCAATGGCCTTGTACAAGAAGTCATTCACAGGACCTTACCTAAAGTGCGTCCACCCCAGCAAAGTGGAAGCATTCTTGTTCGAAATACACGAAAGCGTATGCGGAAGCCATCAAGGAAGAAGATCATTGGCCTACAGGGCAATTTCGCAAGGATATTGGTGGCCATACATGCAAGCAGATTCAGAGAAGTATGTCAAGAAGTGCGAGAAATGTCAGAAGTTCGCACACCAAATACATCAGCCAGCCAGAGAACTCCTACCATTGACAAGCCCATGGCCCTTTGCAATGTGGGGCTTGGACATAGTAGGACCACTTCCAACAGCACCCGGCAACAGAAAGTTCTTCCTTGCAGCAACAGACTACTTCACAAAGTAGGTGGAAACAGAAGCATTGGCATCAATAAAGGAGAAGGATGTGAAAAAGTTCGTCTGACAGAATATCATCACTCAGTTCGGCATACCAAAAGCTCTAATATCGGACAACGGCACTCAATTCGATGGCAGAATCTTTAGAGGCTTTTGTGCAGAATACAAGATAGAATTCTACAACTCTACACTGGCATACCCACAAGCAAATGGCCAAGCAAAAGCATCAAACAAAGTGGTCTTGGATGGATTGAAGAAAAGATTAGAGAAAGCAAAGGGCAAGTGGGCTGAGGAGCTTCTCTACGTTTTATGGGCTTACCGTACCACACATCGGCGGTCTACTGGCGAAACACCATTTTCCTTGGCCTATGGCATGGAAGCAGTAATCCCACTGGAAGTTGGCCTCCCCACAATTAGAAGTGAAAATTTTGACCCAGACTTAAATGGAGAAGCCATAGCATTGGAGCTCGATCTTGCGGAAGAAAGAAGAGAAAGAGCACTGGTTCACATTGCCTCATACCAGCAAGAGTTGTCTAGAAAGTATAAGAAAACAATACATCCAAGACAATTCAAAATCGGAGATTGGGTACTGCGCAAAGTGATGGGAAACACCTTGGTACCCGGAGATGGCAAGTTAGGGCCTAATTGGGAAGGACCTTACAAGGTGGTTGGATTAGCAGAAAAATGGGCATACCACTTGGAAGATAAAGACAGCAAAGCCATTCCCAGGCCATGGAACACTGCCAATCTCAAACTATTTTATTTTTAGCTTTTCAGTACTTGTAATTTTTCTTTTTCTCAATAAAACAAGTAGTTGTCTTTTCAGCATAATTGTTTTATTCTGTAAAAGTTGTTTTAGTGAGCTAGGGGCAACAAAAACAGAGTTGGCCAGAATAACCAACTTTGTCCTCTCCTAAGCCCAGGATAAGGATCCAGGCTGCAGGAAGTTTGGCAGGAAAAACCAAATACTTTACTCCAGGTTGGCAGGAAAAACCAACTCGGAGGTTGGCTGGAAAAACCAACACCCCTCCTAAGCCCAGGATAGGGATCCAGGCTGTAGGAAGTTTGGTAGGAAAAACCAAACACTTTACTCCAGGTTGGCAGGAAAAACCAACTTCGAGGTTGACTGGAAAAACCAACACCCCTCCTAAGCCCAGAATAAGGATCCAGGCTGCAGGACATTTGGCCGGAATAACCAAACACTTTACTCTAGGTTGGCAGGAAAAACCAACTTAGAGGTTGGCTGGAAAAACCAACACTTAGTACTCTTCAACCGAGATAAGGACTCAGGCTGAAGAGTGGTTGGCTAGAAAAACCAACACTTAGTACTCCTCAGCCTAGATAAAGATCAAGGCTGAAGAATGGTTGGCTGGAAAAACCAACACTTAGTACTCTTCAACCGAGATAAGGACGCAGGCTGAAGAGTGGTTGGCTGGAAAAACCAACACTTAGTACTCTTCAACCAAGATAAGGACTCAGGCTGAAGAGTGGTTGGCTGGAAAAACCAACACTTAGTACTCTTCAACCGAGATAAGGACGCAGGCTGAAGAGTGGTTGGCTGGAAAAACCAACACTTAGTACTCTTCAACCAAGATAAGGACTCAGGCTGAAGAGTGGTTGGCTGAAAAAACCAACACATAGTACTCCTCAGCCGAGATAAAGATCAAGGCTGAAGAGTGGTTGGCTGGAAAAACTAACACTTAGTACTCTTTAACCGAGATAAGGACGCAGGCTGAAAAGTGGTTGGCTGGAAAAATCAACACTTAGTACTCCTCAGCCGAGATAAAGATCAAGGCTGAAGAGTGGTTGGCTGGAAAAACCAACACTTAGTACTCCTCAGCCGAGATAAGGATCAAGGCTGAAGAGTGGTTGGCTGGAAAAATCAACACTTAGTACTCTTCAGTCGAGGTAAAAGACATAGACTGAAGAGGTTGGCCGGTAAAACCAGAGATTTCAAGGTTTAAAACTGGGATAGGTATACCGGCTGGAGAATGTTACACATCATTCAGATTACAGTTGGAAAGGTAAAGCAAGCATAGATTAAACCAGGATAAAAGATGGAACAAAAGAAGATTTCATTGAAAACTCAGATCAAGTACAAAAGATGGGGCTTCAGCCCGGTTACAATATCTTTCCAAAAGCAAAAAGAAGAAATTACAGAGATTAAGCAATAAGGTCATCTAAATCAGCATCAAGAACAACGCGGTCCTCACCCAGGGGTAGCTCGGTTGTGGCAGGCACCTCTTGGTTGAGCTCGGTTGAAAGATCCGCATCAGTAGGCAAAAGCAGGACAGAGACCTCTGAAGTTGGGGAGGTAGACTGGCGACCGGGCTGAGTGTTGTCTTCTGGAGCTTCATCTTCATCCTCCTCTTCCAGAAATTGCTGCTGAATGGTAGCCGCGTACTCCATCATTGAGCTCGGTATGAAATATGAAAGAGGGTTGAAGACCTCGGTCTCGGAGCCGTGACCGAGCTGTGCCACGGCCGCTGTCCATCCACATTTGAAGAAAAGGTCTTTAGCCGCCTCGCACTGCTTAATGTAAGTGGCCTCCCCTTCCTTGTAACCCCGGTCCTCTACGTCCTCTGTCTTCTTCTTCAGCTCAGCGATCTCCGCGCTCTTTTTGCCATCGAGCTTGGCCAGCTCGCGCAAGTATTTGTCTTTCATCACGGCCAGGGCCTTTTGTTTATCAGCATCAGTCGAGGTAACTAGCCCGGTGAGTCGAGCCACCTCAATCTCTAGCTCGGCCATCTTTTGTTGGGACTCTTTTAGCTCGGCCGCCTTTTCGTTAGCTTCGGCCGTGGCCTGCCTTGTGGTTTTTCGCAATTCCAACACTTGCTTGTGAGTAATGTGGTTTTTCTGTATGGCCTGCAAAAGGATGGTAAGACACTTTTTCAATATAACCGAGCTGAAAGTTGCAGAAATTTCTTTGAAAAAAATAAGTAAAGGGCAACTTACCAGCACCATTGATTTTGTGGATGAGCGAAAGGCCTTCAGCTCGGTTAGGTGGTTGTGGTGCCTCATGTCGGCTGGAAGGCAAACACCTTTAGCCAGGTTGAATGCCATCAGGTGGTCTTTTTCTGCGACCACTGAGTCAGAATCTGTGATAGCACGGTTCTGAAAAGTGATCTTTCGAGCCCACTTGGAAGAGCTAGCTCGGTCAGAGCGCTCCGGTTGTGGGCTCGGTGGAAGGCTTGGCGGAAGGATGGTATCTTCTTCATCAACAAGGCGTGACTCGGTCGTGGAAATCCGAGCACGCTTGTTTGGACGAGATGATAAGGGTTAATGGGATGGAAGGGCCACCACGATCTCTTGAGTCTGACCGGCTGGTGGTGCCTTGGGTTAGTTTGTTTCGGTCAGAAGGGCCCTTACAGCTCGTTTCTTGGCCATTTCTTGTTCGGCGGTTAATGGGATGAGATTGATTTGAGGCAAGGATAGGTCTGGTTCAGGAGAGGCTTCCAACAAGAAGTCAGTTACCTTGGTCTTTCGTTTACCACTGTATCGGTAGGTCGGCTCAAAATTCAGTAGCTCGGTCCAACTCCGGTTTGGATATCGCAGCGCGGCACGAAGAACATTCAAGTTGGGGTAGCTGTATTGGGACTTAAGAAAGTTCAAATCTGCAAAAAGGAAGGTAACAGTCAGTACGGTTCAAGATCAGAAAACCGAAGTAAAAGAAAAACATGGAATTAAGCTGAGGTAATCTTATTGGCTACACCCTTGTTCCAATTTATTCTGTAGCCAGGGATCTGGGCTTGTTGGTCCTCAAAATTCCCAGATACCCAGAAGAAATCATTGTCGTTCACGTCTTTATCCAGAGTATCCTTTATTATTTTTTCACACCGGCGCCTTATTCGTAAGTAGTAAACCCAGCCATCTTCAGCTGATCCTATGGAGTATTGGTGAAAAAGCTCGGCCAAGCCGAGATTAAGGCCAGCCCGGCAGTTTAGCTCGGCTATGCCATTTATTATACGGTAAGAATTGGTGGAAAGTTGGGTGGGGCAAAGCTTGGTTTGCCTAAGAAATTCACATAGAAGGGGCTGTACAGGAATCGCATACCGCACTCTACGATGGAAATAACGTTAAAAGGGACAAAACCTTGTTTTCCCCAAGGAACGGTTTCTGGTTCAGCCAGTGAGAGGTGGACATCATCTGGAATTTGGTAGTCCTTACGAAATTCAGCTATGGCCCCTGGTGAGTTTACTAAAAATCTATATTTTCCTATTTGTGGTTTAAGTTATGAATAAGTTAAACTGGAGTATTAGCTCGGTCGAAGAATGGTGATGAGTAGCTCGGTTGAGCGCTCAAAGGAATGCCTGGACAACCTAAGTCTGCAAAGTAAAAAAGAAAGGTGTTAAGCACAGATCGTTGGCCCGTGCTAAAAGAAATAAAGGCAAGATAAATGAAGTCCTAGCTCGGCTATGTGAGATGCTACGGGTCTTAGCTCGGTTTGAGCAAGGGGTTTGTTAGCCGGTTGAGCCTCTAGGGGCAGCGTTCTAAGTTCGGTTTGAACTAAGAGGGCTGGTTTAGCCCCGAGCTATAGCTCGGTTGTGGTTGAGGCTTTCAAGCGTGCTACTGTGCAGACCTAGTACGGTTCGATAGCTCGGCTAATTGAATCAAAAGTGGGTTTTACTTGTTGAAACTACTGATATAGCATGAAGTGTTAGTTTGGTTGGTTAGTCTGGCTAGGTTGACATTAACTACAAACAACTTTTTAGTTCGGTTACATTGTGATTTTGGATCAAATACAGCGTTCTACAGATTGGTTCGTGAAATACAAGTGGTTCTTATAAGGTTTTTTCCCAGAAAACACAAGACGAAGCTAAAAATGGAAATAATGTGTTTTGCAAAAACACATAGTCAATATGCTATGATTAAACAAAGGCGAAAACAACAAAAAGAGAATAGATCTGTGTAGCTTACCAGGACGTGAGGAGGGAATTGAAAAATGGAAATGGCACCTGAAGGAGGCACGAAGCTGTTGTCAGTTGCAGATCCAAGAACAGTGAAAGTTCTTAAGCAAAAGAGAGAGAGGGAGATGAATAGTGAAGTGAGTGATTCAAAATAAGGGTTTGTTTTGTGTAGAAGGAAGGACAAAAAGAGCGGGACTGTTCAAAATTCACGAGATACGAAGACGGCGTGACAGCTGCATTGGGCCAATCAGAGTGTGCCATGTGTCCTTGGAATGAGAAGCGATTCAGTTGCTGCGATTGAAGAGACGTTTTTGACCGGACAGTTTTGTAGCTCGGTTGGAAAACTAAAGTTTTTTAGCTCGGTTGGAAGGCTAAAGCTTTTTAGCTCGGCTGGTAACAGGTAATCCCTATCATGCTGGGCAGATGGAATTAAGGGGCAATTGAGAGGGTAATTTATATTTATAAATTGGGCCGAGCTGGGTAATGGGCCGTTGTGAGCCACAATAAGAAGGGCGGAGTAAAAGGGCTTTGGCGTTAGCCCGGACCCCAAAAGGCCTTGTTTTTATCCCGGTCCAAGATAGCATTACAGACAGCCCAGTCACCACACTCAGAGTTAGCCCGATCGTGGCATGTTGCAGTTAGCTCGGTCAAAACCTTGCTATTTCTTAGCTCAGTCTAAACACACCATGGTTTGTACAGGAGAAGCCGAGGTAAAAGCAGTGAATGGAAGAAACCGAACTGGCTTTAGTTCGGTCTACTCTGCGGCTTAGCATAAGCCATGCTTACCTCGGTTATATTGGAATCCGACCATGGTAAAACCATCTCACTTGGTTTAAGCAATGAGGGGAGTGTTGAAGGATAAACATTATCTTTTAGGAATGTGATTCCTAGGAGGACTCTACATGGAGGAGTAAGAATTCTACTAGGATTGTGCCATACGGAACCTATAAAAGCTCACAACATCACCTATGGAGAGGTAACACAGCTTTGATTCTCGAATACACAGAGCTTCTTATCTATTTGTCTATTTTGCTGACTTAGGCATCGGAGAGGTATCCGGTACACACCCGCCGGCTAGCTCACGTTTGTGTTTTCAGGGAGTAAAGCGACGTCGTACGGAGGAGCACAATCTTGATCAACAGGATTATACGAGGACAATATTTCGTGCTCGTACATGTCTCTAAAATTTTAATTTGTTATAATGCTTGATTTGAAAATAAAATTTCATCTATTATTTACAAGAAATTGAAAGTCGATTTTACCATGTTCACAAAAGTTGTGCAAAAATTAAAATTTTATTTTATTTTTTTATTTTTCATCATTCTCATGCTAAACAGACGTGATGAAAAAATATTTAAATAAGAAAAACACTTTTTCTCACAATTTTTTACCACTTTTATATATTGATTAACTCAACGAACGACTCATCCGCATACGAAGGAACCAAACTCTTGACTTTCTATACACTAACCCCATTGAATAGGATGACATTTTTTCTTTAGAAGTGATTGAGACCCCTCAATCAACACACCACCACCCCCACCCTCTCCACACACACACACACACACACACACCCGTGGGGTGGTGATTGGAGGAGGAGGAGAAGGAGGAGAAAAAAAAAATCTGACCAATCACAGGCTAGAGGGGGTCGTGGAGGTCACCCTTGGAGGGGATTCGGATCATTTTTCTTTTTTCTTAATGGATGCCAATTTCAGAACCTGTGAAGGTGATGTTCGTCCGAGGCACGCACAGCACCGTGTTATGAGTTTGTGTGCGCGTCTTCTCAATTTGTTCTAATGGTTCAAGTTGTTTATATTATAATATTCGTTGAATAAATTATTTATAAAAAGATTAAAAGTTAATTAGACATTTATAATATATATTAAGATTATATTTATATTTATAAAAATCAAGTTTTATATGCCCTCG
Source organism: Camellia granthamiana (assembly GCA_036172215.1). Lineage (NCBI taxonomy): Eukaryota > Viridiplantae > Streptophyta > Magnoliopsida > Ericales > Theaceae > Camellia > Camellia granthamiana. The sequence continues at coordinate 57,065,028 of CM069908.1, read as the reverse complement.
TTTGGCATCCGAAGTTGGGAGGTTAAAAAGTTAAAATAGTCACACAAAAAAATAAAATATATTAAAAAATCAATAAGATAAAATATCATATTCAAACTATAATTATTTCACTTTTTCTCTCATAAAATTAAAAAAAATCAAAAAATAAAATCTAAACAAACCTTTTTAATCTAAACTAAAAATATCCAAAAAGTCCGAAAGCAAACTCATTTCCCAAACCAAGCCATTATATTTGTCGAATAATGTTTGAGAGCTCGAAAATCCCTGCCCCCTAATCCCCCTAATGCCCAAAATGACGTCGTTTTGGGCATTAGGTTTTTTTTTTTTCCTTTTTTTCCTTTGATTTTCAGTCTGCAGAGAGGAAGAGGAGAGGGAGAGAAAGAGAAAAGAGAAAGAGGAGAGAAGGAGAGAGGGAGAAAGAGAGAGGAGAGGAGAGCTCCGATCGTCTCGCCGCCCGTCGTCGTCGCCTCGCCGCCCGCCGTCGTCGCCTCACCGCCAGCTCCTCCTCCCCGCTGTCGCCCCGCCTCCGCCTCTCGTCGCAGCAGCAGCAGCAGCTCCTCCTCCCCGCAGTCGCCCCACCTCTGCCTCCTCCTCCCCCGAATATTATGCCCCCTCTAGTCCCTCCTCCTCCTCCTCTCTCCCTCCCTCCTTCCTCCTCCTCCCTCCCTCCCTCCCTCCTTTCTTCCTTCTTCTTCTCCGAGCTTCGTTCTTCTTCTGCAAAAAAAAAAAAAATTCAAAAACGACGAAACGACGTCGTTTTTGGTTCGGGGGATTAGGGGCGGCTCAGTTTCGAGCGACGTAGCACGGTTGATATTTGTCAATAGAATACTATGATCCAATTCAATTTCTATGGAAGCTACAGCTCACTGCCAAGTTAGTTGAAATTGTCCTTTCAACCAATAAAACAAAAGTACAAAACCAAACAAGTCATTGCCACCAAAGGACTTCTTCATCACTCAAAATGGAATCTTCTTAAAATAATTATAAATTTATAAAAAAATTTATAATTTTAATTATGTAGATTAATAAAATATTTTATTAATTTGTAATTATTTTGAGAAGACCCCTGAATTGTAATTTTGCCTTCAATTTATTAATTAAGGCAATTATCCTTATGCTATGTTTGGATGATATGAACTAAAAGAGAGAGAATACAAATTTCATCATCAAAAATCCTATACTATTAATTTTTTTTCAATATCATTCAATGTTTAGTTTAATTAAGAATTATCTATAAAAATAATAATGATAATTTAAATGTTATGGGCCTCTTAACTTCATTTTCTTTTTTTTTCTTTTGTTTTTTCTACTTATGTAGTTTACATTCTTTCAAAAATGTGAGATTAGCATGAGAGAGTATAGACATCAAATTTCTATTTTATTTTATTTTTAATTATTATTATTTTTTTAAACAGGTAGTGATTAGTATGTTAATTAGATTACAGTGCAAACTATAACATCTCTCTACATATTTGAACTTGAAATCTCACTTACCTTGACACTTAAGTATCATCTTTGTGACTACTTGGGTAATTGTTCGTAATCAAATTCCTATTTGATTTGAGAAAGTAATTTCAAGTTGAAGAGATAATCATAAATCATCTCCTATTTCAATTTGTTTTAAACTTAGAATTAGGAAAACCTAGAATCATAGTTTTTTTTTATTTTTTTATTTTTTATTAACGAGTAAACTCTCCAAATCTGTCATCTGCTGATTTCGTAATCAACTACCTAATGTCAATTAACCGGAGTAGAAGGAGAGGCAAACCTCGGATGTGTGCACTAACTCCACGACGCACACACCATTTTTCAATCAAAGAGTGTAGCTATTAGGATTCAACCTCATACCCAAGCCCTAAATACAGATCGTCCAGCACTTAGGGTGTGTTTGATTGGGGGGATAAAGGGGGGGGGACTATCCACTATTTGGACTTCATGTCCAGCCTCCCTCCTTATCCGTCGTTTGATTTTTTTTTAGTCCGCCGGACTCCATGTCTGGCCGGACTCCATGTCCCCCATATGGGGGACTATCCTGTCCTGGGGGGGGGGAGGTGGGATTGTTTTGGGGGGACTAATCACTGTTTGGATTAGATGCGAAAATGACAAGTTTGACCCTCTACTATTTAATTATGTATTATATTTAATAAAATTTAATAAAATTTAAATGTCTCAATTTAAAAATAAAATAATTTTATTTAACTTTTTATTAATGTTTTATTTATTTAATTTTTTAAAATAATTTTTCATAGATATTTTATTGATGATTTATTTTAAAATTTTGTTTATGTTTTATTTAATTTCATTATTTAAATTTAATAGATGTTTTATTTAAACAATTAAATGTTTAATTTCAACAATAAATAATTTCATTTATTTAAATTATGTTTTATTTAAACATTTAAACATCTGTACATCAAGATGTTTATTAAATTATTTCAACATCTGTACATCAACATGTATATTTATTTAACATCTATTAAATTATGTTTTAATACATCAACATTTGATTACATCAACATTTGTTAATTGTTAATTACATCAACATTTGTTAATTGTTTAAACATAATCTGTACATCAACATTTATTTAATTGTTAATTGTTAATTGTTTAAACATAATCTGTATATCAAAATAATTTCAATGTTAATTGTTTAAATAAAAATTTAAATATTTAACCATTAGTATGTTTAATGTTTACTAAAAAATTTTATTTGTTTAAATAAAAATAATCTGTACCAGTCAAAAAAATTTATCAATATTAGTATGTTTAAATATCTTTAAACAAAATTTAACCATTAGTATGTTTAATGTTTACTAAAAATAATTAAAATATTAAAGATATGTTTAATATTGCTATTACTTAGTAAACAATTGAAAAAGGGTAAAATAGTCTTTTGTTCATTTATCCTATCCAGTCCGTCCAACCAAACGTTGGATTCACTGAAAATAGTCCTATCGAGACATCTAATCCCATGAAAAAACAAACACAGGATACATATCCAATCCAATCAAATAGTCCGGGGGATTCACAGTCCCAGGACTCAAGTCCGATGGATTCTAATCCCTCCTTTTCCAGTCCGTCCAATCAAATACACCCTTAGAGGATAGTCCTAGGATTACTGCACCAAACCCCTAGGAGTTGGACTAGAATCATAGTTATTCCTCACAAAATGAACTATGGCCTTTGGCCTAGTGATTGTGTGGTATTATTTTGTGGTGTGAAGTTGAGAGTTTAACTACTATGAAAATGAGTTTGATATCATTTGTAGTGTTTATTTCTCTCTTATTATGGGGTTACTATTACATATATATTTCTTCTCAAATTAGACTATCTCTCCTAATCATTTGTTGGCTTTTTGACTATTGTTAGACTTTAATTGTCCAATTTGATATAATTTTTTTTTTTCATAATTGTAATTACTATCCTACCAATTATAATAATAATAAAAAAAATAAAAATAAAAAAGCCTAGGCCATAATGTATTGAGTTGTTTATTGGAAATTAAGGGTCAATTCTTATTAAAAGTAATAATTGATCATTTATCTTATTATGTAGTTATTTCTTGTATTGAATTATTTCTTTCTTTCTCTTATGGGCTTTATCTTGTGGTGATATTGTTAATGAAAAATGCTTGGGAGCACTAATTAGTGCTCCCACTAATTAGGTGGCAGTGGGTCCTGCCAGAAATGATGTGATGTTTTGGTCTTGGAGTTGTATTTTTTTTGTTTTTTTTCTATTTTTTTAATGCATTAGTGCTATTAGTGGTGATGTTTTTAGTGGGATGAATCATTGTTGACTGTTAATATGCTAGTTATGTATTGTTAAATTATAATTGTTATATTATTCTCGTATTCATAAATAATATCATACCAGTTGAAAAAAATAAATAGAAATAAAAAACTAGGCCATAATACAATAGGACAACAATTTCCCAAGGGTTAAGTATATTTTTCATTGATTTTCTTAAATATCTATGAGAATAGTATGCCTATCACAAGAATTAATCTCTTTCCTTTCCATCATGCCAATTTGTACAAATGTTCTATTATAACTTAACTCTGGAGGCTTTTGAGTTTTAGAAATACTATATACCTAAAAAATATTTTAAACAATATTCAAAATTTAAATTTATGGTATAAATTTAAAAATTTGGCATGGTATGTGGGTTAATTTGAAAATAAATTTAATCTATACATTTCAAATTCTAATTTCTTCAATGAAGGTTATATTTTAAGTATCTAACATTATTTTTTTGAGTTTTGAAATAAATCATATTCCATGGCCATTGATAAAATAAAGGACGTTACAAATTGGCCAATTAGTGCTTTAAAGTTTATGGGAAATTACACTTCAGTGGGGATTTGAAAAAATTATTACAAATAGATGAAAAAAATTATAATTATAATTATTAATACTGATAAAATTTACTTTTAATTTGTAATTATTTTTTACGTTTTGTCCTGATTTGAAATTCTCCCTAAACTTTATACAGTTTTGGGAAATTACGAAAAAAATCTCAAAGTTCGACACTTATAAAAAATAAATTCAGAATTTTTTATTTTATTAATTTGAACCCTAATTTTTTTTATTTATTTTCAATCTAAACCATTAGCCTATTTTCGATAAGTAAAATCAATGAAAAATATAGTATTTTAATCATTAAACTATGTAGGTGTTCATAAAATGTCTAAAATACTCTTTTACATTGAGTTTAATGACTAAAATATTATTTTTTCTGTCATTTTTACTTAACAAAAATATGCAAATGGTTGAGATTGAAACAAATAAAAAATCTAGGATTTAAATTGATAAAATTAAAAATTCAGAATTTAATTTGTGGTCAAACTTTGGGGTTTTTTTTTTCGTTTTTTTTGTAATTTCCCTAAAAAATTTTAATTAAAATTTTTTTTTAAAAACAACATCGGTTACTTTGGAAATAACTCCAGCTAAAAACTTTCTCCCTCCCAAATTCTTTGTCAATTTGGGTATTCATGTCTTTTAATCAGATCAATAAATAATATATTTTCATGAAAAGTTTAAAAAAAGAAATTTCACAAATTAAAATATCTCAATTAATTCTTGAAAATAAAGTTCAAAATCGTCAAAATATATATATATATTTTTAAAAAAAGGAATAAAAACCTATTTTTCAAGATAACTGGAATAGTTAAAATGGGCAAACAATTTGGAATGGATGGCATATAGAATTACAATTTGTAGGCATAAATTTGAGGACAATATTCATTAATTTCATAAAAACGAAAAAAGTTTTCTGTTAACAAATTCTCTAAGGTCGCCTTTTGATTTATTAGGAAATATCATTGCGATATTGCAATTCCTAGGTAAGTTATATTGAGGAGAACATATTTGAAATTTTGAGTGTTTGGTTGGAAAATTTGATAAGAGAAATTAAAAGAAAAAATGAAATGCAATTTCATTTTTTATTTGGTTATAATTAAAAATACACGGAAAAAGAAATTGAGAGAGAAATGCAATTTCACACAACTTTTCAAATCCCTCCTCAAATCATTCAACCAAACATAGCCTTAAGCTCTTTTCTTTGTCCATTTCCCAACTCAACTAAACATAACTTAGAAATTGAATCATATTCAGCTTGTTTGGTTTTGGTTTTCAGAAAATAGTTTTCAGAAAATTCTACTTTTTTTTTATTTTAAGTATTTTAATGTTTTCAATGATTTTTTTTAATATTTTAAGCAATTTTTTTTAAAAAAAAAATTTAGACACATTTAACATAAATACAATTAAAAAATATAATATTTGTAAAAAAAAATCTTTAAAAAATACACTAAATATCAAAAAATACAAAAAAAAAATATAAAAATTCAATATATTTTTCATATTTTGTGTATTTATTAATTTCTTTCTATTTTTCTTTTTCTTTCCATTTCTCTAATCAAATCTTCTAATCAAAGTAGTCTAGCAAGCTCCTCTCATATGCACCTTATAAGCAACGATTAATTAAATAAAAATTATAAGTCTCGTTCAAATGAAAATTATATTCACCACAATTGATTCATTTTTTTTCTTTTTTAGAAAAAAAAAATTAAAATTTTCTTTCAATTTAAGTTGTACTAAGATTAGACGGATCTTAAAATTATTATAAATAAAAAAATAAAACATTTTTTTCGATTTTTATTAAAAAAATATATTTTTTAAATTCTTCTAAATTGGATGAACTGAAAAGTAAACATTTTTTTACACAAATCTTTAAACAAAATCATTATGCCTCGTTTGTGAATGAACTATTTTAGTAATTTTTTAATTTTTTACGAAAAAATATACAGAAAAAGAGAAAGAATAGTGTGACAATTTATAGTGAGTTTTAAATTTTTTGACTAAAATATTTAATCCCCAAATTTTTTTTTTTGGCTGAAATGTTTGTTTTTTAGCTGTTACCAAACATACATGGAGACTCTATTTGAACTAAAAGCCAAAGCGTAAAAGGATTTGTCCAAACTCGACTCTGAGTTCATTTCATAGAGTCCGGATTTGACTCATATTTCAGCTATCTTAAACCAATATATTATACTTTTTAAAATGAAAAAAATAAAAAATATAATATAATAAGAAAAATAATTTGAGTTATGTGTACTATCTAGTGGAACCAATTGTAGCACAACATAATTTTAATCAAACAATTCAAAAAAATTAAATTTTATATGTATATTTTATATATTAACAACAGAATTCAAAGTATGAGAGTTCTTACGCTTATATCCCTATCCAAATTTAATTCAAGTTGGCAAATTGTAGCTAAGACACCAAAATTTAAATTATATTGTCAAAGTGTAAAATTTTGTGAGCTAAATTCATTTCTCAAAATCAGATTTTGAATTTTTAATTATTATTTTTTTTTTAGTAAATTTTTTTAATATTTTGGTCAAAAAACTTTTTAATGCATCTAATTTAGATGTACTCATATTTATGAACAAAACTTTAAAAAATTCAATAAATACTACAAAATATATATATAAAAAATACAAAAATTTAGTACTTTTTTTTTTTACTTATTGAATTTTTTAAATATTTGTCAACAAATAATTTACATTTTGAGTACATTTACATTAGATGCATTTATAATAAATTAAAAAAAAAAAACTAAACTATTAAAAAAATTCAAAATATGATTTGTAAAATTGGATGAGCAAACAGTTTTGAACCTTTATACTGTGTTTGGTTAGAGAATTTAAAAAGAAATTTAAAATATATATATATAATTATATAAAATATATTTTATTCACATTTTACCGTCTTCTTCTTCTTCTTCTTCTTCTTCTTCTTCTTCTTCTTCTTCTTCTTCTTCTTCTTCTTCTTCTTCTTCTTCTTCTTCTTCTTCTTCTTCTTCTTCTTCCTCTCTTTTTTTTTTTTTTAAATTATCGGTGCAAGTGCATTTCGCTTTCACAGCACTCTCTACTCTCAAGTTTTGAAAATCCTAAACCCACGATACTCTTTTTCTAGCCACTATCGTCCTCCACTCTAGTAAATGGAATGGACACGATACTCTTTTTCTAGAATGGAATGGAATAGATAGGGAAGAGTGATAAAGACTAGGGAAGAGAGAGAAACATGGCCGATGGTGGTTAATTTTAGGAGAAAATATTATTTTGTTTTCTAAATTATTATTTAAAAATTAATTTAATTCATATTCTTTTTATAATATTAATTTTATACATAAATTATTTAATTTAGTATTAATTTTATCTCACCGTCAATTGTCACTTATGTGACACTCAAATTTCATTTCAAATTTAATTTTATCCCAAACTATTCCCAAAATATAAATTAAACCCCTAAACAATATAAAATTTGAGTTTCTAATTGATATTTTAGAGATAATTTGGGGGTAAAATGAAATTTTAAACAAATTTTTGATGTCACGTCAGCAACTTCCATTTTAATTATAAATGGTAATTAACGGTAGGAATAAAATTAATCCAAAATCAAATAGTTTAAATGTAAAATTAATATTATTAAAAGAACAAGAGTTAAATTAATTTTTGAGTGAGAATTTGGGACAAGATGATATTTCTTTTAATTTTTAACAAATCAAATGAAGACAGTAGGGGAGGGGCAAAATAGTTCTCACTGGCTTGTTAATATTTTCTTTACTTGCCACATACTTTATGAAAATGCTTACTGTAGGCATTAGTTGATGTTGGTATAAATATAAAATATATATAAATGTAAATAAAAAATAAGGGCTTTATGTCATAAATCCATTTTTTGAAACTCTAGAGAGTAAACCAAAATTTATAAATAAATAAATAAAACAATTTGGGCCAAAAGGATATTATTTGTCCAAAAAGACACTTATCTGTTCAAAGTTTACATATATGTCTATATGTTTAAATATCACTTATCTGTTCAAATATCACCCATATGTATACATATTACCTATCTATTAATTCAACTATATATTCAAATGTCTATCTATCTGTTCAGATATCTCATTATCTGTATATGTGTCACATATCTATTTATATATTTGTTCAATATCACATATTTGTCTATCTCACTGTCATCAACTGCTGACAGCAACTTTTTCGGCCACTTTTTAACACGTGTTCTTATCACCAAAAAATATTAAATCTTAGACTAAATAACATATAATCCTATAGGAATGGATCTTCACCTATTAACCTTAAAAAAATATATGATTATATATTAAATGTGTGTTGAAACTTTAACATATTTTAAAGATTTTAATGACTCTTTACTGAAATTAATTAGATACAAATTAATGCCTTCTGCAGTAGGTATTTGGTACCACTTCAAAAACCTAACATTACAGCTCTTGATTTCAAACATTGCCATCACCATTCCTCAAAATGGTGGAGCCAACTTCTCACTATTTTTTCTTTTTCTGCAAGTAAGCAACCCTCTTAAGAAATCCTACTGACCCATCAGGCTAGTGAGTGAGAGAGGGGTTACAAATTATTAGTTACTCGAGTAAATTATACTTTCCCTTTTATATTTGAACATTTTTTTCACTTTAGTTATTGAATTTTTTTTTCTCACTTTGATCCTTCATGTAGAGACCAACAGAAACAATAATGAAGATGCGATACAGTGACAGTAGAACGGAGTGTTAGGAGAAAGAGTTAACCTAAATTGACGTGGGTTAATGTAATAAATAGAGATATGAATCTCCTTAATTTGACTAACCAAATGGCATTTGATAGAGTCGAGTAGAGAAGAAGAATTCATGTAGCCAACCCCATTTGATGGGACATAAGCTTAGTTCGGTTTGGTCCTTCATGTCTCATGGTTTTCTCAATTTACTTCTAAAATTAATTTATATTCAAAATTAGACAAAAAAATATTACATTAACTGTCACATAACATAAAAAATATATGTTATTATAATAGAATTTGTATTTGTTTTATATATATTTTTATGCAACGTAGTTGTTAATATTTTTTGTCTAATTCCTCAAAAGATAGATCACTTCAATTGTTGATCTATCAGACATAAATCTAAATTAATTCTCCGATACCTCTGTTATATCTCGCAATCGACGTTCCATCACTCTTTCCCACACTTTCATTATATGATACATCAGTTTGATTCCTCTATAATTGTTGCAATTCTGGACATCTCCTTTATTCTTATAAATTGACACTGAAATACTTTTTCTCCACTCCTCTATCATCTTCCTAATCAACAAAATCTTACTAAATAACCTAATCAACCAAGCAACCTCCTTCTTACCCAAATAGTGCTTTAAAAAGTGGTAGAATAATAGAACTATAAAAAACCTTAAAGGTTACAGATTGGTTAATAAAGAAATCAAAAAAGTAGTGAGAGAGGTTAAATTGAAAGCCTATGATGGCTTATACACTAGACTAGATAGTAAGGAGGGAGAGAAAAGAATATACAAATTTGCTAAGATAAGAGAGAGGAAAAAAAGAGATTTTAATTAGGTTAAGTGCATCAAGAGTGAGAACTTTAAAGTGTTGGTGAATGATGAAGAGATTAAGGAAATGTGGAAGAACTATTTTGATAAATTGATAAATGAGAAATATGGAGGAAAGTCAAAAGGAAAGAAAGTAGCCAATAACAAGGAAAACCAACACTGCATGTTCTATCACAGGATTAGGAACTTTGAAATGGAGATTGCACTTAAGAAGATGAAATTGAATAAAGTTTTAGAACCCAATGATATCCCCATTGCAGTTTGGAAGTGTTTGGATAAAAAGAGGGTTGCTTGGTTGACTAGGTTATTTGGCAAGATCTTGTTGACTAGAAAAATATCAGAAGACTAGTGGAAGAGTATTTTAGTACCAATCTATAAGAATAAAGGAGATGTCCAAAATTGCAACAATTATAGATGAATCAAGCTGATGTGTCATATAATGAAAATGTAGGAGAGAGTGATAAAACGTCAATTGCGGGATATAACAGAGGTGTCAGATAATCAATTTGGATTTATGCTTAATAAGTCAATAATAGAAGCGATCTATCTTTTGCAAGGAGTAATAGAAAAGTATAAAGAAAATAAAAAAAAACATTCATATGATTTTTATCGATCTTAAGAAAACATATGATAGAGTGTCTTGGGATATAATCTGGTAGGTGTTAGAGAAGAAAAGGGTGACAAAATGTTATATTGATGTGATTAAGGACATGTATGAAGGTATGGTGACCACTATCAAATCGCCTGTTGGAGAGACAAGTGAATTTCTAATTATTGTGGGGTTATACCAATGATCAACCTTAAGTCTTTATATTTTTGCTTTAGTTATGGATGAGTTGACGAGAAATATTCAGGATAATGTGCCATGATGTATGTTTTTTGTAGATGATATCATGTTCGTGAATGAGACTAGAGAAAGAGTTAATACTAAGTTGGAGACTTGGAAAGAAGCACTTGAATCTAAAGGATTTAGAATAAGTAGAGCTAAGACAATGTACATGGAATGTAATTTTAGTAACATTAAAAATGGAGGCAAAGGAAAAGTAAAGATTGAAAACCAAGAACTATCCAAGAGTGAAAATTTTCATTATTTAGGATCGATTATCACGACGTCTGTAGAGATTGGAGTGGATGTGGTCCATAGAATTAAAAGAGAGATGGCCTAAGGAAGGAATGTGTCTAAGGTACTGTGCGATAAACGAGTACCCACTAGATTAAAAGGAAAATTCTATAGAACGGCTATTAGACCAGCGATGTCGTATGGGACAGAATGTTAGGCAACTAAGAAACAACATATACATAAGATAAGTGTTGTTGAGATAAGAATGCTAAGGTAGATATGTAACAAGATTAGAAAGGACAAAGTTAGGGATGAATATATTCGTGAATAGATAGGAGTAGTACTGATAGAAAATAAGTTAAGAGAGAATAAATTGAGATGGTTTGGTTATATACAACGGAGACTAATAAAAGCAGTAGTGAAGAGATGCGATACAGTGACGGTAAATGGAAGTGTTAGGGGAAGGGGTAAACCTAAATTAACGTGAGCTAGTATAGTAAATAGAAATATAAATCTCCTTAATTTGACTAACCAAATAGCTGCTAATAGAGTCGAGTGAAGAAGAAAGATTTATGTAACCGACCCCATTTGATGAAACTTAAGGATTGGTTTGATTTGTTTTCAATTTTGGTTTGATTTGGTTTGGTTTGGTTACTTTGGATTTGTTTTTAATTTAAACCAGTTATCTATTTTTGTTAATTAAAATCGATTAAAAAATGAGTTTTCTAGTCATTAAACTCATGAAAAAAAAGGTATTTTAGACATTTTATGTATATATACATTGAGTTTAATGACTAAAATATTCTTTTTCATTCGGTTTTAGTTAACGAAAATAGGCTAATGGTTTAAATTGAAAATAAATCAAAATATTATGATTTAAATTGATAAAATTAAAAACTCAGGATTTATTTTGTTACAAGACTTAAACTTTGGAATTTTTTTTGTGCGTAATTGTTGCAAAAATTTAAGAGTTGAAAATGAATAAATAGTCAAACATAAAAGGAACAAAGTGTAATTTATCTTTACTTATAGGCAAATGTGCACAAGTGCCCCATGTGTTGTTTAATGTTGGAATTAGTGTAAAAAAATATTTTGAAAATAGTAAAAAAAATTAAGAAGTGTTTTAAAATAAGTGAAAAGTGTTTTAAAATAATAAAAAGTGTATTGGATTCTACACTTATTTTATCTTGTCTTGTACCCTTAAGCCATCTTCAACATTTACTCAAATCTATCATTAAATTTGATGAAAAGGGCTTAAAACGTGAGCTCCAACCCTGTCATCAAAGTGATATCAAATGAAGAAAGCAACAAACATATTTTTTTATCAAATTAAGAGAGTGTTTATCCTTTCATCAAATTTCGTAGGTGACCGTTGGTGAATTCTAGGTGGACAATCTCGTGGAAAATCGATTTGGGGATGAATTTGATGAAAATTTAGTCTTCACCGGATGACCGATAGAATTGATGAAAAACGTTAGTATAACACCCGCCTCCTTACTTAGCTGTTAATTCCGTGGTTTACGTTAATTACGTGTTTATATGTGAGTTATATGCTTAGAGCATCTCTAACCCACTAGGTATATAATGTTTGTTAGTTAAAATGCCTAGCATTACTCACTTTTTTCAACTCCAATGCATTAGGCATATGATTAGGCATTTTAGCTCAACTCACATTCACTAGCTACATGTAGCTAGCCTTCAAGGTTAGGCAAAATATATTTAATCATTAGGATTATTTCTCTCCATCTTTATTGCTGATGTGGCATTCTATAAAGTTAATAGTATTTGGATAAATAGCTAAAATACAGAGCATGATTGGAGTAGAAACATAAAACAATTGATAGGTAAAATAAAATGTATACTTTATAGTAATGTTTAGATATGTAAAATACCTATTACCATTGGAGATGCTCTTATATGTATGTTAAGTGTGTGCCATGAGCTATTTGAAATATGTTTTGATTGGCAGATATGTTAGTGTGTGAAAAAGACCTGTCTGATTCGTTAAATTATAAAGTTAAATTTCATAATTCGATAGGAAATTAGAGCCTGATCCACTATGGAATAATTATAGTTAGGTTTCCTTAAGGTAGATTTCTAGTGAGCCTTAATTTGATTTAATGTAACTTAAACTACATGTTAATGGAGGATAGATATTTGATTTTTGTTAACTCAATAATAAAAGATGGGAGACTTGTAGATATATGTAGGGTCAAAAATATCTATGTGTGTGTGTGTGTGTGTGTGTGTGTGTGTGAGAGAGAGAGAGAGAGAGAGAGAGAGAGAGAGAGAGAATTCTAGAGACTCAAAAGAGAAAGAGAGGAAGATGAAGAATAAGAAGAAGAAGAGGAGGAGAATAGAGGGATTTGATCAAATCTTCACCAAACTAACCCTCTAAGGTAAGAATTCTTGTCTAAACCCATGAGATTAAGTAATTTGCCTATAAGCTTGTAGACTTTAAGTTGAATTAGAGAGTTGGGTAGTGTATGTTAAAGTTATAAACCCTAAGAAAGAACTTGTAGGAAAGAGCTTTAAATCTTGTCAAGCATTGTATCTTTCACACTCAATCACTATTTCCTTGCTTGCTTCTTGAAGATGGAGGTTGAAACTCCATAGATTTTGTGTTTGGAACTTAACCTTGCATAGTTTTGAGTTTTGCTTTTGAACACCAGATGTTTGATCTTTACATGATTATTTGGTTCTGTTTTAAAGTCATGATTTTATTTGAGGTTAGAACTTGGTTATTCAACATGTTTTAGTAAGTTTTGGGCCTTGATTTGTACAAAAATGTAGTTGGTTTTTGGAAAGGTTAGAATTCAAAAACATAGTAGATTTTCGGTTCTGAAACACTCAGAACCGCACGTGCGGCGGGGAGGACCGCGTGTGCAGAAAGTAGAGCAGAAGAGGTCGTACATTCTGAAATAATTGCACATGCCAGCACGCGTGCGATGGGATTTCTGCACTTATGGTTTTCAAGCTGGTTCGGTTTCATTTTTCTACTTCATTTTTCCAACTTCTGGGCCTCTGTTAGCATGGTTTTCACATGTATTTAACGTTCATATGCATTCCATGAGCATAAAAGAGAACCAAGAATAATTAGGCAAACTAAACAAACAAGTAATGATAACACCTAGTTGACTGGACTGTGAATTGAACGTATTATGCTTGCATGTGTCTGTATAGGTCAAATGCCGCATCCCAACCACGTGTTTCGCGTAGCCAACTGTGAGTAACAATCTTGTAAAGATATGTTCGAATTATAAGTATTTTCTAACTTATAAAATGCTTTTGTTTTTGAAATGCTATTTTCTGCCTGATTGAATAATAGTCCTATTTCATGAACTATATTCGTGGCATGCTTAGCATCTATTACTGTTACTATTATAGAGATATCTGTCAATTCCAATTTTTGGAACTTCTGTTTACTGTATTGATGGCCATCATATACGTTTGCTCGGTCTTCATAATCGTTTGTTCGGTCTTTACGACCATCTGTATTGTTTTGTTATTAGATGTATCACGTATAACATCTATGTTTTCTGTATAAGATACAAATCTATCAAGCATATGGTTCTAATTTTCTGATTAATGTTAAAATTGACCTATTTGGATTACAGTAAGAACAACATTCATAACCTCTTTACACTGTTGTTATTCACTGGGTTCTAACTCATATTTTTATATGTATGTAGGTGATCGGGTGCAGGAGGGGACGTAGAGGCGTCGACCTAGTCTCAGTTTTGTCAAGCCAACTTTTGTACTTCGCCACAGGGTTCCCATCTCTCGAGGCTTTTGGGTGGCCCGAAGATCACCCTGTTGGAATTCAATCATAGGTCATAAACGGTTTTATTTTGGTTGTGTATTTGTTGATGATGGGAATGTAATTCCTTTTTTGTTTATGTTTTGGCAACTTGCCATGGATTGATGTATATATGTGTATATATAAAGGTTCACTTTATCCCATGTAAGTTTTTACAGTTCGTTGGACGTTTTATCTTCTTAGGTATTAGCTTCTGTTAACTCCGATTATTTGATTTTTACAAGAAGACCTTTGGTAATCGTGGATTACTAGCCAGTTACAACGCTAAACCTATAGGGACGGATTTGAGTCGTGACAGTTAAAATATATCATATCAGATCAAACTTTTTATTAAATTTGATGAAAAATTTAATAAACTATTGAAGATGCTCTAATGACACTTGTTTTACTAGTATAGAAGGGTATTTTTAAGTAATATTTTATTCAAATGTGATTAATGTAAATAATAATGAATAATTGATGATTAATATGAACTATCACTCGTCATGTCCTACCTATTGTTGTTAGGGAAAATCGATGATTCCCCACAAGTAAATCAATCAATGGGAATAAAAACTAATGCGGAAAAATTAAATCAAAGGCAACACAAGAATTTTTACGTGGTTCCCTCAATGTGAGGTACGTCCACGGGATCGAAATCCGATTCCACTATCAACCAAATAAGTTCCAAATGATTACAAACGAGACACCAATGGTTTCACAAAACCACCCTTAGGTGAATTCCAAATAATCACAAATAAACAAGAGGAAAGACCTCACCAAATAGATGAACCAAAATCTTCAGAATCAGAGTTGTAGAAGACCCAAAATAACGAGCCCAAATCAATTTCACCAAACCAGCCGAAACGACGAAGCAGAGAAGCAAACCAAAAGGTACCAATCCTTAAATTGACCAAGTCAATTTCACCAAATCAATTAATTGTTTCATCAAGCAAATTCCACAAATTAATTGATCAAAACAAGTGCTGCTGCCGTTGGGTCTTTTCCGAAGTCACTGCCGCCGCTATACTTGCTTGGGAAACAACACACCAAAAAATATTATATTGTAAATCTAGGGTTTTGTAATCAAACCCTAATTGTATCCCAATTGGATTGGGCCTCCACAAATATCATATATAAAAATATTATATCTAAACCAAGCCAACTTAAAACTCTTTTTCCAAAATCAATTGGGTCCCACACTCCAATAAGGAGGTATACCCAACAATTCTCCCCCTACCGACTTAGGTGGAGACATCAACCATACCCGCCAAAGTTCGACACTTTAAATGTTTGTCCTTCGACAAAGTCTTAGTCAGCATATCTGAAATATTATCATCTGTGTGAACCTTTTCGAGTTGTAACAATTTCGAATCTAGCACATCACGAATCCAATGGTTTTCCCATCAATGTGTTTCGATCTCGAATGAAAAGTAGAATTTTTACTCAAGTGAATAGCACTTTGACTATCACAATAAAGCACATACTTTTCTTGCTTCAAACCCAACTCTTGCAAAAATTTCTTCAACCATAACTCTTCTTTGCAAGCTTCTGTAATGGCAATAAATTCAGCTTCGGTAGTTGAGAGAGCAACACATTTTTGTAATTTAGATTGCCATGCCACAGCTCCCCCTGCAAAAGTCATCAAATACCCCGAAGTAGATTTCCTAGAATCAACATCACCAGCCATGTCAGAATCTGTGAACCCATCAAGCATCGGTTTACCATCTCCAAAACACAAACACACCTTCGAAGTCCCTCGAAGATATCTTAGAATCCATTTTACCGCTGCCCAATGTTCTTTACCCGGATTAGAGAGAAACCGACTCACCACACCAACGGTGTGAGCAATATCCGGCCTTATACAAACCATGGCATACATCAAAGAACCAACTGCTGAAGCATAAGGAACTTTCAACATCTCTTCTTTGTCTTTCTCACTTGTAGGACATTGATTCGAACTAAGTTTGAAGTGACCCGCAAGTGGACAACCAACCGGCTTTGCTTTATTCATGTTGAACCTCTCAAGAACTTTCTCAATGTAGCTCTCTTGAGACAACCAAATCAGTCCCTCTTTGCGATCACGAACAATTTTCATACCAAGTATTTGTTTTGCCGGTCCCAAATCTTTCATAGCAAAAGATTTACTCAACTCCAATTTCAACCTGTTAATCATGGTAGAATCTTGACCCACAATTAACATGTCATCAACATAAAGCAAAAGAATAATAAATTTGCCATCCGGAAAATTTTTCACAAACACACAATGGTCCGAAGTGGTTTTAGAAAAACCATTATTCATCATGAAAGAGTCAAATTTTTTGTACCATTGCCGCGGAGCTTGCTTGAGGCCATACAAACTTTTCTTCAATTTGCAAACAAATTTCTCTTTCCCGTTTTCCACAAAACCTTCCGATTGCTCCATGTAAATTTCTTCTTCAAGATCACCGTGAAGAAATGCGGTCTTCACATCAAGTTGTTCAACTTCAAGGTTCATACTTGCAGCCATGCCAAGTACAACCCGAATAGAAGACATCTTCACAACCGGCGAGAAAATCTCATCAAAGTCAATACCTTTCTTTTGCCCAAAGCCTTTCACAACAAGACGTGCCTTGTACCTCAGATTTTTGCCATCATTCTTCAATTTGAAAACCCACTTATTTTTCAGAATTTTCCTCCCTTTAGGCAACTTCACTAAATCATAAGTATGGTTTTCAAGCAAGGAATTCATCTCCTCTTCCATAGCCTTTTTCCAATCATCTTTCTTTGCATGCTCAATTGCTTCTTGGTAGCTCTCCGGCTCCCCTTGATCAGAAATCAACACAAATTCATTGGGAGGATACTTTCTTGAAGGTTGTCGGTCCCTTGTAGATTTCCTCAACTCAAGTTGTGGTGGCGGTTCTTGAGTTGGATGCTCTTCCTCAATTTCTGGCTCAACTTCATTAGGATTAGCATCATCCTCCACATTTTCAATAGGTGGCTGCACATCTCCCCCATTTTCATCATCAACTGAAGATGAAGGAGATGGATCCATGTCAATGAGATCACTATTTTTTGGCTCCGGTTGATCACCTTTGCCAAAGTCTTCAATTGTTTGGTCTTCAAGAAACACAACATCACGGCTTCGAATGACTTTCTTGTCGACCGGATCCCACAATCTATACCCAAATTCATCACGCCGATAGCCAAGAAAAATACATTGTCTTGACTTACTATCAAGCTTGGACCTCTCATCCTTTGGAATGTGAACAAAAGCTCGGCAACCAAACACTCTCAAGTGCTCATAAGACACATCTTTGCCAGTCCAAACTCTTTCAGGAACATCACCATTCAAAGGATAGCAAGGAGATAAATTGATCAAGTCAACCGCTGTACTCATTGCCTCACCCCAAAAGGGTCTTGGCAATTTAGCTTGTGAAAGCAAACATCTTGTTCTTTCCACAATGGTGCGGTTCATCCTCTCGGCAACGCCATTTTGTTGAGGAGTCTTCTTAACTGTCTTTTGATGCCGAATACCTTGGCTGCGACAATACTCATCAAATGGCCCAATGTATTCACCACCATTGTCTGTTCGGATGCACTTCAATTTCTGCCCTGTTTCTCTTTCAACCATGGCCTGAAAATGCTTAAATACTTCTAGAACTTGATCTTTAGTTTTTAGTAGATAAGCCCAAACTTTTCTTGAATAATCATCAATGAAAGTAACAAAATAAAGTGCACCACCATGTGTTCTAACTTTTAAAGGACCACAAACATCCGAATGAATTAACTCCAACACATTTTCTTTTCTAGAAGCAACATTTTTATGAAAAGAAACTCTATGTTGTTTACCCGCCAAACAATGAACACAAGTTTTAAGATGTGTACCTTTCAAACCGGGTAGAAACTCTTTCTTGAATAATACTTGCAGCCCCTTTTCACTCATGTGGCCAAGCCGCTTGTGCCACAATTCGGTAGAAGTATCATCTTCAAGTGCATTGACAACACCTTTACAAATTTTTCCTTGCATCGAATAAAGTGTATGAGTCTTCTTGCACTTAGCCACCACCAAAGAACCCTTTGTGAGCTTCCATATTCCATCACCAAATTTGTTGTTGAAGCCTTCATCATCTAGCTTCCCAGTAGAGATTAAATTAAGGCGAATGTCGGGAACATGCCTCACATCTTTAAGCAACAATTTGCAGCCCAAATTTGTTTCCAAGCAAACATCACTCATACCAATAATCTTGGACAAACCTTCATTACCCATTCGAACAGAACCATAATCTCCTGCAGTGTAGGTAGTGAATAAATCAACTCGAGAAGTCACATGAAAAGAAGCACCAGAATCAATCACCCAATGACTCTCTTGGCCCACAAAATTGATACAATCATCTTCACAAACGACCATGATATCATCGGTAGTAACTGCTATTGTGTCTTCTTGCTTCTTATCCACACTTTTGTCACGCCTTTTCTCCTTGTTCTTGAGCTTTCGGCATTCCCGCTTCATGTGCCCTTTCTCATGGCAATAATAACACTCAACGTCTTTCTTTGAAAAAGAACCATCTTTTGATTTGTTACTATCACCCTCAATGGGTCCATACAAATCTTTACAAAATAATATGTCCTCCATTTTAGTTTTCCAAGTTACCCAATTGCTTCCATTGAAGCTAGACATACGACCCACATTCCCCTCCATTGATTTACACAAATAAATAAATCCAAATAAACCGTAAGCTCTGATACCAGTTGTTAGGGAAAATCGATGATTCCCCACAAGTAAATCAATCAATGGGAATAAAAACTAATGCGGAAAAATTAAATCAAAGGCAACACAAGAATTTTTACGTGGTTCCCTCAATGTGAGGTACGTCCACAGGATCGAAATCCGATTCCACTATCAACCAAATAAGTTCCAAATGATTACAAACGAGACACCAATGGTTTCACAAAACCACCCTTAGGTGAATTCCAAATAATCACAAATAAACAAGAAGAAAGACCTCACCAAATAGATGAACCAAAATCTTCAGAATCAGAGTTGTAGAAGACCCAAAATAACGAGCCCAAATCAATTTCACCAAACCAGCCGAAACGACGAAGCAGAGAAGCAAACCAAAAGGTACCAATCCTTAAATTGACCAAGTCAATTTCACCAAATCAATTAATTGTTTCATCAAGCAAATTCCACAAATTAATTGATCAAAACAAGTGCTGCTGCCGTTGGGTCTTTTCCGAAGTCACTGCCGCCGCTATACTTGCTTGGGAAACAACACACCAAAAAATATTATATTGTAAATCTAGGGTTTTGTAATCAAACCCTAATTGTATCCCAATTGGATTGGGCCTCCACAAATATAATATATAAATTGGGTCCCACACTCCAATAAGGAGGTATACCCAACAATTTTTATCTCCCCCTTATTATATTGTAAATCTAGGGTTTTGTAATCAAACCCTAATTGTATCCCAATTGGATTGGGCCTCTACAAATATAATATATAAATTGGGTCCCACACTCCAATAAGGAGGTATACCCAACAATTTTTATCTCCCCCTCACACATCGGGCCCTGGGTCGGAGCAGCGACAACCCGTTTCTCCCGTGGACTATTGGGCTGAGACTTGTTGGTAAACCTGGGCTCTGATACCAGTGTTGGGTGGTCTTGGGCCTCTCTCAACCCCAAAAGCTAGCTCAAGAGGTGAGGCTTTCCCTCACACTCATAAACTGACCACCAACCCCTTCCACAACCGATGTGGGATAACCCCAACACCTATACCCATAATTTTTCCTTCATAAGGTATTGCGAGTCTACAATTGGCATGGCTAAAATAATTCACATTTGGTCAACCTTTATGGACGGCTGGTCAGTAAAGCCACGGACTTTTGCTGCTATAGAGTGGTGTCGAGTGTTCTAGATAGATTCTCAGAACAAGAATATGGGGTTGTTGGCTCATTGAATGATGATGATTGAGAGAATTGAGTGAAAGATGAGAAACTCTTCGAAAAGTTGAAAGATTTGAAGAGTTTTTGAATGAATGAATCAGCATATAATTATGCATAGCGTGCTGATTACGTAAGTTTGGCATTTTCTTGCCTTATTTTTTGGGTGGAGTTTGGTGTTGACATTTTCAGTAATTATTTAGGTGTTTTGGGGGTGGCGGTGGTGGTTGTGTTTTTTTTTTTTTTTTTTTTTTACTTTTGATTTCTACTAGATTAGATAGATTTGACATGTTAAAAAAAAAAAAAAAAAAAAAAAAAACAACAACAACTAGAAATGCCAAAAAAAGTTGCCTTTTTTATTTTTTTGCATTTTATTATTATTATTTATTTTTTAAATTCATCTACAATAAGAATTTTAAAAAATTTTAAAAATAAATAACAAAATTTTAAATAAAGACCATTAAAAAAATTGAAAAAAAAAATGTAACTTCTTTAGCTGGATGACACCTTATTGAAATTGCCAAAAATAAATATTAAAAAAATTATTAGTGGAGAAGTTGTCTATTTTAGTTATTTTTTTAAATATTGTTTTTATATATTTTTTAACGGGTAAAATATACTTGCTGCTTATGTTTGGTGACTTTTCCACTTTGACTCTTAAAGTTTTTTTTTTTTTTTTTTTGTTCAACTTTCACCCTTCATATTTCACATTTTTCCAATTTATTCCTAAAGTTAATTTCTATTCAAATTAGACGGTAAATGCTATAATAATTATCACATAAGATTAAAAATATATTATTATATTGGAATTTAAGTTTTTGTTAGACATGTGAGTTATATATAATAAAATGTTTTTATGTCACGTGACTGTTAATGTGTCATTTTTTGTTTAATTTTTAACAAAAATTAACTTTAAGAGTAAATTGAAAAAAAATTAAAACATGAAAGATCAAAGTGTGAAAAAACAAACCTTAAGGATCAAAGTGAAAAAAATGACCAAATATAAAAATGGCAAAACGTATTTTACCCTTTATTAACTTATTTGGCTCAACAATAACGGTTTTTGTTAATCCCAAATAGGGCCTTAATGTGAAAGTAGTGGATGGTACATTCAGGTTAATTTTCTAGTGTAACTTATTGTAGTATTTTTATTAAAATTTTAAAAATTATTTTCATCTTAAAAAGAGAAAATTGTATAAAAATAATGAGTATTTTTTTAATCAAATTAATTTTTGAAATTTAAAATAAAAACATAAAAGCAGATTCTGAATTTATTTATTTTATTTTTTTCCCTCCCTTTTCTCTCATTTTCACATTTCATAATTTTATTCCCCTATTAAACAAACCAATGACTACTTTTATTGAATCACAATCAATAATCGTGGTCCAATTATTATTATTGGTGATGTCTCCAACAAGTTTATTATTTATTTATTTTTTTAAATTTTAATTTGACGTGTAGTTTAATCTGCAATAATAACTAGTTAGTTAAAAATAATGATAGATCTCACGAAATTGTGTTTGAAAAAGCACTCTGTTACTCTTTGTGGGCTGTTCACAGACATGACAATTCCAAGTCACTATTTTTATTTCATTTTGTCCGTTTTGATGTATTTTTTAAAAGGGTTTTGATTTGTGGCACTAAATTTGGGGCACTAATGTCCCTAATTTCCATATAAGGCAAAAAAAAAAAAAAAAAAAAAAAAACAACAGTTACCTGAAATGGAAATTAGGGGCATTAGTGCCCCCAATTTAGTGCCACAAAACATTTTCCTTTTTAAAAATCAATTTATTGGCTAAAAAAATTTATTTTGTTTTTAAATATCTTTTTGTTCATTTGTAACCTTATTTCTAACCAAAAGCTCACTTCAGCCACTTTAAAAACTATTTTAAAAAAGAAAAGAAAAGAAAAGAGAGGATGTGTTAAATAAATTAACCTTTCAATACTAAATTTATCTCTAATTAATTAATATATTAGTTTTTTTGGTTAACTCTCAAATAAAGCTTTAAAATAAATGTTACATAGAAAATATAGATTAAAGATGATGACATTTTTAACACTGGGGGTGGTGGCCTTGTGGACAACACATTGCGTTTCCACAAGGGTGAGTCAGGTTCGAATCTTATGGCGCACGCTCTCTTTGCAGAGATTCTATGTTGTACTTCGATCGAAACTTGATCTTTTCTGTAGTGCGTGATAAGATCCATTGAGTGCCTCGATGTGGGTCTCTTCCTATGGGTTGGGTTAAATTTGGCTGGCAATTGGTATGATGACATTTTTGTAATTTTAAGTCATGTTGATTATTTTGTTTTAAATGAATGACTCCAAATCAATCACATTATCTCAGTACTTTTTAATTTATTTTATCTATAAATGTCATTAATCCCAGTTGGGGTTCTCTAAATCATGCTATTTGATTTACTTTATTTATTTTTGTATTTACATTAAGAGAAAAGTTGACTAAGGTCTCTCTTCTATTTTTAGTAATAGAAAAGATCCACAATATTATTTTGTGATGTCTAAGGTCCCTCAACCTCACACTCATATATCACAGAGAAATTTGACTCTCCCAAATCAAAAATCATTTCTGTTTCTCTACCAACTTCTCCATTCTTAAACCTCTCCGATTCTACCAAGAAATCCATGTATGACAATGACCTAGGCTTGTTCTTCAAAGTCAATTTGGTCGCTTCCAAGAATCAGAGTCTTCATCACCACTAATTCCATCAATTCCACCGCGAGTAACAAGATCAGCCACCGCCTCCTCCTCCATAACAGTAGCAATAAGAGTTTCCGCTGAGAAGACGGTAGAGACGGTGGCGGCGGGGAGTAGCAGTGGTAAAAGAGGCGAAACTAGTGGTGGCAGAGACACTAATTTTTACTAACACGAGCTCAGCCCACGACCTATATATATACACCTCTCGTTACGCAGAGCGAAAATCATTCCTTGGTTTCTCATTCAAGTCGCCTCTGAAATTCCATGTAGAGAGAGAGAGAGAGAGAGAGAGAGAGAGAGGAAGGGCAGCATGAAGCTCTGGAGTCGAGCTTTGGTCGTCCGTGGCACCTTTAGGTTATGCCGCTAACACCACAGGGTCCCTTAATCTCTCTCTCTCTCTCTCTCTCTCTCTCTCTCTATATATATATATGTATATATGTGTAATTGAATTGTGTATATGCGTATATGATCGTATATGTATTGTTTCATGTACGTGGAGGTGTTCATGATTTGTTTTGGAATTTCTCTAGATTCCCAGAATTTCTCTGGAGGAAGAAGATGATGAAGGCTTTAGTTAGGAATTTTTCTGAGAAGTCCAGAATTTCTCTCATTCTCTAGAGAGAAATTTCAATTTTCTCCGAACAAAGTCAGAGAAATTTCAATTTTCTCTGGGTAATTTTCTCTGCCCTGTTTAAATTTCTTTGTGTTGTTCAATTTTCTCTAATTTGAACTCAGAAAAATTTGAATTTTCTCTGGTTTGAACCTAGAGAACTTCTTTGAAAAGTTCAGAATTTCTCTGGAGAGAACTTCTCTAGATTGAATTTTTTTTGAATCAATGTTGATGGATCTTAGAGATTATGAAAATATTGAATGTCCTTTATGCTATAAAATTTTAATACCAGGAATCCTAAAAAAAATCCCCTTACATTAATTATAGTACTTTTAGCCACATCAAAAAATCGATATAATTATATTAAAATTTAAAAAGAGATCAATATAATTTATAAAAAATGAATAGTCTATTTTAAAAAAATATACTTGCCGTCTATTTTTTTAGAGATAAATATAATAAAATAAAAAACTTATAATTATTGGATCAACTTAGGGCTCTTTTGGGAAGAACTAAAAAAGCCAAAAGCCAGGTTTTAACCTATTTTGGGATATATCAACGCTTTACTTTTTTACACGTTTAAAAAAAAAAAAAAACCAAAAAAAGTTTTTAAAAAATTAGTTTTTAACCAACTTCCCAAAACAACCCTTAATTTTTTTCATGAATGATATATATTTATTTTAGACACAAGCTTAGCTCTGTTTGGCAAGTTGGTTTGGAGGTTTTTTTTGGCTAAAATAGTCACAAAAAATAAAATAGGCTTTTTAGTCCAATAAGATAAAACATCACATCCAACCCATAATCATTACATTCCTTCTCTCACAAAAAAGTCAAAAAAACCAAAAAAGTCAAAACCTCTTCCCAAACCAAGTTTTTTAGCCCCAGGGTAAAATAGTCAAAAAAGTCAAAAAGCTAAAAAGTCAACCCATTTTCCAAACGAAACTATTGAGAGCTCTACAAAATGAACGGTTCAAATCATCGAAATGGGACTTATGGTGGGCCTTATGATCCTTTCAAAACTTGAGAGAAGCCTAACTCTTTTTTTTATTATTATTATTGTTTTTTTAATTTTTTTAATGACTTTTTGGTGTTTTGTCTTTTTTAGGAGTTAAAAAAAATTAATGTGTTTGAGAAGTTACTAAAAAAAACCATTTTTTGAAAAAAAATAAAATGATGTGATATTTAACTTTTTAAGTTCTTGTAGCAAACATTTTAGTGACTTTTCTATTTTTTTTTATTTTAGCCAAAAGCTTGCTTTTCATGTTGTCCCAAAACACTCCTTGAGATAGTTCTGGAGCATTTGGAGAGGTTTGCTTAAATTAATTCAAGGAGGTTGTGATCGATGGAGGGGGTAAAACTCATGATTTTGTGTGAAGGCATGAGAAAGAGCAAAATGCATGGTAATTAGTGATTGGTTGGTGATAGGAACATGTAGTGTTCCTACGGCACCGTGTTAACGGATGATAGGAAGTGAAAATAATAAAAAGTAAAGTGAAAGAAAGAAAAAAGAAATAAAAATTTATTTTCTTCCATACATTTGATTAGATGGAAAATTTTATATGAAAATGATGGGAAAAAATTGTAATTACCGCATAATAGGGAGTCACGGATAAAAGCATGGGTAAAGAGGAAAATTGTTATTTGGAATGATTTAAATAAGTATACTTTTTATCTTTTTACGAAAAGATGTGCAGAAAAATAAAAAGGTGATATAATGAAAAAAAGATGAAAATATAAAAAGATGAATTATTTAGAGGATGCCAAAAAACATTGTCAAGTTTTGTGGAAAAAAATTAATTTTTGTGTATATCTTGCGAGAAATAGCAAGCTTAATTGACAAACTAATTTGAATTGTATAAAAAATGTTAGTTTTCAATATTTGTTAGGACTCCCTATTTAAACAAACACATTAAAAAAAATTCTTTCACTTTCTTGTATTCTCTATCTAAACAAACGGAGCGTAGGGAATCTAAAATTAGTGGAATAGTTATTCATTGAATTACACAATGAGTTCTCTATTTTTATTTAATTAATTAAAAAATTAGTGGAATAGTAATCCATTGAATTCTCTGAAGAGTTGTTTCAAACTCGAGTGGCACTGAAAATTACAATCGGACCTCAAAAGTACAAAACGGAGCTTATGTGATGGGTTTAAAGTAGTTAAAAATTAACCCACGTGTGGGTGACATTATGATTAAGGTTTGGGATTTAAGCCCTAAGGTTACAGGTTTAATTCTCTTTTCTTCTAGGCCAATCTCCTGGCCAAAGCACAGTTAGTTAAGAGGTTGGACCTCAAATTATCTAATCAGCACTTTCTGTGGGTTGTGTGGATTCAATACTCCTCCGCTGTGCGAATCCTAACTTAAGCAGAGCTTGTCTTGAGAGGTCAGGGCAAGTTCCCAGGTTATAATCTCCTCGTTCGGAACGGCTAATAGGACACCCTAGTGATCTCTGCAAGGGGCACTGCCTTAAACCTGCGGGAGGATAGGAAGGATTTTCCTATAACAAAAAAAAAAAAAAAAAAGTTGTAAAATCCAAATAAGCAGTGATTGGTACTATTAATTGTGGAACACTAACAACTCTAATGAGTTGCAAAATAATAAAAATAATAATAAAAAATATAAAGTCAAAACATCTCATCATGTGAGACCCACACCAATATTAGAGTTATTAGAGCTCTTGAATTAGTGGTCTAGAACATTTTCCAAATCCAGATTTCCAAACTATGACGGGGTTAACAAAATCATTAGCTTGGGTTTTGTCTTTTACCGTCCAAGTAATTATCTATTTTGGAAAAAAGATAAATGCAAAGGAATGTTTTGCAACATTATTTAATATTAAAATTGTAGTTAAAAGTGTCTTGAAAATAAATAAAATAAGTGAAAAAGTACATTAAATTTAATAAAAAATTTAATAATTATTTTAAAATGCAGAGTATTCTTCCCCTTTCTAGGGCCTACTTTAAGAAACAAGTTAAAAGTTGATTTTTTAATTTTTTTGACTTTTTATAAATAAAAAAAATGTAAAAAAGTAGAAAGATGATATAACTCAATAAATCCAAAAAGCTAAAAAGCTAACTTTTAACTAACTTCTCAAAATAATATTATTTTAGCTAGATAAATGTAAATTAATTAGGTTCACACAATTATAGAAAAAACACTCGGTTCATGAATCCAATTCTGGATTTTTTTTTGTTGTCCGAAGGTCCAGACTCCAAAATACTTTGTCTATAAAGACAAACTTTCACAAAATGACCAAACTACCCATGTGTATATATATATATTTATTTCAAACCAAACCCTAACACAAAACAACCGCCTATCTCTCTTTCCGAGTCGGGATCCTCTGCCGCATTCTCCTGCGGCGATTCTTGCGGTTCCCCAAAATGACTTCGTTTTGGGACAAGTTTTTTTTTTAAAAAAAGAAAAAAAAAGAAGAAGGCAAGAACCAAAAGAGAAAGAGGAAAGAAGAAAGATGAGAAGGCAGAAGAAGAACAAAGCAGAGGCAGAGGAACACCCATTCAAATACCATTCAAACACCCATTCAAACATTCAAACAACCATTCAAAATTAACAACCAGATGATAAATATTGACACTGGGTGTTCTTCTGGGATACATGTTAACAACCAAATCTAAGATATATATATATATACATATTAACACTTTGAACAGCCCAAATGATAAATCAAAATTGACTAAAAATTATATCAATACAAACAAAAGCAAAGAATTTTTTCCTCTCCTCTTTGATTTTGGATCTCAAATCTTTCATAAAGATTTTGAAACTTTGTTTTTCTTTATAAACCCATCTTTCTCCATTTCAGATCTAGGTTGAAACCAGGGGGAAAATCGACGAACAGCAACAAGGATGACCGGCGAACTTCCTCCGGTACACCGGCGGCAAAGAAAAGAGGAGAAAAAATCGAGATGGTTGCTAGCCATGGAGAGAGAGAGAGAGAGAGAGAGAGAGAGAGAGAGAGACGGGGGCTCGTGGCTATGGGGGTGGTGATGGTAGGTTGATGTGGCGATGGCAGGGAGATGGTGGCGCCGTGGAATGCCTTCTTGCCTATGGCGATAGTAGGGAGATGGTGGGTTGAAAGGAGGCCAGAGGTTGTCACCTGTGGAATGCCTTCTTGCCTTCTTTCTTTCTCTGCCTTCTCTTTTTTCTTCTTTACCTCTTTCTCTTCTTTGGTTCTGGTTCTTGCCTTTTTTTTTTTTTTTTTTTGAAAACTTGCCCCAAAACGGCGTCGTTATCGCAGGAATTGCTGCAGGAGAATGCGGTAGAGGATCCGGATTCCTCTCTTTCTTCCTCCTCCTCTAACTCTCTTTTCTCTCTCCGCTTCATCTCTCTCGCTGCCAATACTACCACCTTTGCTGCCGATCTAGACTCTCTCTCTCTCTCTCTCTCTCTCTCTCTCTCTCTCTCTTTCTCTCTCTTCCCACACCACCGTCTCCGATCTTCTTTTCCTATCACTGCCCTCATTTGCTTCTTCTTCTTCCTTCGTCATTGATGATGGCGTCTCCATCACCAAGCTCGATACTGTTGCCACATCGCCTTATCTTCCTCTTCTACTGGCTCCGCTTCCAAATTGGTGGTTTTGGCAGTGATTTAGGTCTGTTGCCAATGTATCTTCTTCCCTAATTACGAACAACGTGAGTGAACACAGAATTGCTATCGAAGCCCAAAATCAAATCCATTTCTAAGGAAAAAGAAGATGATGAGGGATCCAGATGTCTCAAGAGAGAACTTAACTTCCGATCGGTTGGTGTCTCCTCAGATTTGAGATCCTCATCAAATCTAAAGAGGATCACATGTCTATAGTCCTCACATTTGTATGTGAGTGCGCGTGCGCACAAACTCTTAGGGTTTGGTATCTGATCTACAGATCTGGTTAGTCTCTGATGTATTGTGTGGTTTGATCTCTAATCTACAAATCTCAAATGAATGTTGTTGTTGTTGTTGTTTTTGTTGTTGTTGTTGTTTGTAGTTACTGATTATTGATTATTGTTGTTGTTGTAGTTAATGATAATAATAATGATGATGATGAAACAAATTACAACAGATTAAACAAAAAATTTAGGCAGATTTGTTTAATTTTGAATAGATAGGTTGAGAAGAATTTGTATTGGATTTGTTCAATTTTGAATAGATAGGGAAAATTATGGCAAGAATTTCAACAGATAGCATTTCACATAGATAGATTTTGAACAAATAGAATAAAAAATTCAATAGATAGAATTTTTACAATTACAATTTAGGAAAAAAATTGAATAGATAATAAAATTTGGACATATATTTGAACAGATAAAGGAAAAAAATTAAACAGATAGTCAACAAATTTGAACAAATAGATATAAATTTGAACTGATAGAAAATAATTTGAACAGAAAGGTATAAATTTGAATAGATAGAAAATAATTTGAACATAATATAGATATAAATTTGAACAAATAGTCAAAAAAATAAACAGATAAAAAAAGATAAATTAAGGAGTAAAATTAAAAACAAAATGTCTTTCAGAACAAACAAAATGACTTTCATCAAACTATTTCACAAATGATAGGTCTCTGACCAGTAAAAATATCCGTTAGACCTAATATATTATACCTGTTAGACAATCTTCACTGTATTCGAAGAATTGATAAAGGAAAAAGAAAGTCTGTTTGATTACTTAAATCAAAATAGAACAAAGAATAATAAAATATGGAAAACAAATTCTTATTTTGTTAGAAAAAACAAAACAGAATCAAATAGAAACTTGAAAAGAAAATTATATACAAACTACTTATAGTATTACTTCTCCGGAAATTCAATCAAGTTTGGTGTTAAACACTGTCTCCTTTAAGATAGATTCGTCCTCTTCGTGGTGCTTTTAGAATGTGGACGTCTATCTCTCAGGATAAAATGATTGACGACAATTAGTAGTAGCACTACAAACTAAATGTCTAGCAAACACACTTTGTGTTTATACTCTTTCTCACAAAAAAATAAATACAGTAAAATGTAGGAAGCAGAAACAGAAGCAAAAGCAGAAGGAATAATGAAAAGTGATTGTAAAACCAAATGGAGGACTTGTCTATTTATAGGAGAATTGGTGGCTATTCAGGATAGATTTGAACAGGCAAAGAACCTATTCGGGTTGAAGGGAAAAAGCTGAAAAGGTACAATGGACCAAACTGCCAACGTTCAGAAACGTTAGGGTCATTTCGGAATTAAGTTTGAATTTCAAACAGAAATTCAATTTCCAAACGGTAAGAATTTAATTTAAAAATAAATAAATAAAATTCAAACGTTTTTGGTCCAAAAAAATAAGCATTGGACTACACAAGCCCAACCCAACCTTACACCTCGCACTCATACCCAGGCCCAGGTCTAATTAGGGCTGGCGCGTGGGCGGGCAGCGGCCGCGCGCACGCGCTTGTGTGGTAGTTTTTGAGTTCAATCCCATAACCTCCCCCTCCACAAAACTTGGCTATCCCTTAAGGTCCTTTCCAAGATGCAAACTCAAGGCTTATAAACCCACACCAAGTTTGCCCACTCAAACAATGTGGGACAAGCCTTTTCTCCATCTCTTATGGAAAACCTCACCAAAACACCATTTCCATGGAGCTCATTTTAGCATTGATTTCCCATTCACCCGATAATGGTTTTGAGCAACCAAATATACTATGTGAATTATTATGCGGCAAAGAACGCGTTGCCATATAGATTCTTCAATTTTGGCGTATGGGTCCTACTTAAAAAAAAGACCAAAGTTTTAGAAAAAAACCTATTTTTTCCAAAACCATTTCTTATAATCCCCCATATGAATGAAATTTGATGACAACGAAAATGCAACAATATGCAAAATTTGTCAAGAGAGTATAAATTGAAAATATCTTGCATACTTTCGGCCTTGAACCTTCCCTAGTGATAACCTATCGAATTTACTAGCTAATCAATGGACGCAATGCCTTGAATTGTTCACTTATTAGTGTAAGCCAAGACAATAGATTTCACACAAAATATCTTCTGACACATCGTGGTTCTCACAGTTGTGTTCATTTTGGTCTTAAACGTTCCTGGTAATTCATAAGTACTCTAGAGAATTTAGCCTTTTTATTCTCACAGAACCGGCCCCAGTTCTACACTCATATAGGTGATTCTTATTGAGAGTATCCCTTATACTCATCATAACATTTTATTTCTAAGTCAAGATATAAGTAATCATTAAAAGCAAAGCTCACCCTTAATCCCCTTCATACAACACATGTTACAGATATTGCTCTTATCATAGGAATGGATAAGGAATTTAATCCCTTAGTGATTTCTGACGAGCCACACATAACTTAGTTGTCCCTTTGAACTTAGTTCGTGGGATCTCCAGTCATCTAAGTAGGGTTACCATTATGATGACTCTTATGTAATAGACCTTAATCTCATTCCCTTCGATGAACTATACACTTGTTCTTTTGCTAAACCTTTTGTTAACGGATCTGCGATATTCTCTTTAGACTTTATATAATCTGTTGAAATTATACCATTTGAGAGGCATTGTCTTATAGTATTATGTCGACGATGAATGTGTTGTGACTTACCATTATACGTATGACTCTGTGTCCTTCCTATTGCAAATTGACTATCACAATGAATGCAAATAGCTGGTACCATTTTTGGTCACATTGGAATATCTTCTAAGAAATGGCAAAACATTCTGCTTTTTTTCCTACTTTATCTAAAGCAATGAACTCAGATTCCATTATAGATCGTCCAATGCACGTTTGTTTTGAGGATTTTCACAAAATAGCCGCACCCCCTAAAGTAAAGACATACCCACTAATGGATTTTGAATCTTTAGTATCCGATATCCAATTTGTATCACAATAGCCTTCAAGTATTGCTGGATATTGAGTAAAGTTTAAGCCATGATCACAGGTAAATCTTAGATATCTAAGAACTCGAATCATTGCTTTCCAATAATCTTCTCCGGGGTTACTAGTGTACCTGCTTAATTTACTGACAGCATATGCTATATCAGGACGTGTGCAATTCATTAGGTACATTAAGCTTCTGATAACCTGGGAGTATTTTAACTGATATATCCTATCACCTTTATTTTTTGACAAATAAAGATTGACATCTACAGGTGTTCTTGCAACATTTGCATTATCCTTTATATACTTACCAAGTATTTTCTCAATATAATGTGATTGAGGCAAAGCATATCCGCTGGATGTTCTAGTAATTTTTATTCCTAAAATAACATCTATTACTCCCATATATTTCATATCAAATCTTTTGTTCAGCATTTGCTTGGTTGATTTGATCATATTATGATTGCTACCAATTATGAGCATGTCATCCACATAAAAATAAACTATGACATATCCTTTGTCAGTGTTTTTAACATAGACACATTTGTCACATTCGTTTATCTTGAATCCATTAGTTAGCATAGCATGATTAAATTTCTCATGCCATTGTTTAGGAGCTTATTTTAATCCGTAGAGAGATTTTACAAGCCGACACACTTTCTTTTCTTTCTTTGGTACTACAAACCCTTCGGGCTGTTCCATGTAGATTTCTTCATGTAAATCCCGATTTAAGAAAGCTATCTTAACATCCATTTGATGTATCTCAAGATTATACCACGCTGTTATAACAATAAGCATGCGAATGGATGTAATCCTTGTTACTGGAGAGTAGGTGTCAAAATAGTCTAGACCTTCCTTTTGTCTGTAACCTTTAACCACAAGTCTTACTTTATACTTGTCTATTGAACCATCTGTTTTCATTTTCCTCTTCAATGTCCTTTCATACCCAAGAGGTTTGCACCCAGTGGAAGATCCGCCAACTCCCAAGTGTAATTTTGCATGATGGATTCAATTTCACTATTAACAGTCTGTTTTCATAATGGTGCTTCAGGACTCGACATTGCTTTCTTAAAGCTTCGAGACTCATTTTCTAATAGGTATGTTAGAAAATCTGGACCAAAGAATTTTGATGTTCTCGCTCTTTTACTACATTTTGGTTCATTAGCTATTATTTCTTGTTGGCCATGACTAGTACTAGTCTTTTGTTCTTGATTGTCAATAGTATCCTGACCTTGTGGAGAATCATAAGTTCTTTTTTGTGAACTTAATTCATATCCTTTCTTATGAGGAAAAACATGTTCAAAGAATACATCATTCCTAGACTTTATAATAGTATATCAAGTATTTCTAACTTATGAGTCAAAAATCGATATGCGCTACTATTATATGCATCACCAATAAACACACAATCAACTGTTTCTGGTTATATTTTAGTTTTTTTAGGAACATGAACTTTTACCTTTGCTAAACACCCCCACACTTTAAAATATTTGTAGGAAGGCGATCGACCTTTCCATAACTCATAAGGAGTACTATTCGTTTTCGTTGGAGGTATTTTGTTAATAACATAATTAATAGACAATATTGTTTTCCCCCACAAGTTCGATGGTAAGCCTGAGGTTAGTAGCATCGCATTTATCATTTTCTTAAAAGTTCTATTCTTTCTTTCTGCAATTCCATTTTGCTGAGGAGAATATGGTGTTGTAGTTTGATAAATAATGTCATGTTGTGCACAAAATTCATTTAAAGGTTCATCATACTCACCACCCCTATCACTTCTAACCTTTTAATGGTTTTACCTAGTTGATTTTCAACCTTAGTTTTGTAAAGTTTAAACATTTCTAAGGTTTCATCTTTACTTCTAAATAAGTATATATAACTATATTTTGTGCAATCATCAATAAATGTTGTGAAATACTTATTGCCTCTTCTAGTTTAAACAAATTTAAGATCGTATACATCAGTATAAATTAATTCTAAAGGTTCAATTTTTCTTTCAACTGATGTAGATGGTGCCTTATTTAGTTTCGCTTCTATACATACTTCACATTATAATTAGGATCAATGTGAAATTTTGGTATATAATCTAAACCAATAAGCCTATGCAAAGCATCAAAATTTACATGTCCTAATCTACCATGCCATAAATAAGACTTAAGAATATAAAGAGAAGCTTTGTTAATTTTATTA
The DNA here is from genome assembly GCA_036172215.1 of Camellia granthamiana. NCBI lineage: Eukaryota > Viridiplantae > Streptophyta > Magnoliopsida > Ericales > Theaceae > Camellia > Camellia granthamiana. Next base: position 57,030,934 of record CM069908.1, on the reverse strand, counting down.
ATAGTAGAAACTGGTACAACAGTCATTGCATTCAATTTAAAGAGTCCATCGCTCATATACCCTTTACCTACATACATGTCACTCTTAGTTAGTGCAAATTTATCAAACTCAAACACAAGCCTAAAACCACTTTTACTCAACAAAGATCCAGAAACTAGATTCTTGGGAATGTTTGGTACATGCATCACGTTGTTGAGAGTAAGTTCTTTTCCCAAGGTAATTTTCAATACCACCTTTTCTTGTCCAGCCACGGCAAAAGTAAAAGAATTTCCCATGAAAAGTTGTTCCCCATTGGCAACCTTCCTATATGAAGAGAACATCTTCTTCTCCACACAAATATGACGAGTTGCCCCAGTGTCAACCCATCATTCCTTGAAATTTCCAATCAAATTAGCCTCGAACACTACAGCAGAAAGATTGATGTCATTTACCCTGCCAGAGATGTAATCTAGTTCTGTTACATTGGCTTGATTGATAGTCTTTTTGCTTATACTTCCGCGATCCTTCTTAGGGTGTCGGCAATCAGATGCACAATGTCCAGTCTTACCACAATTATAGCATTTTCCTTTAAACTTTTTATTGCCAATGTTGTCGCCTTGTTTAGAACCATCTCCAGCAAACTTCCTCTTCTTGTTATGTGGTTTGGGTACTTGTTCCACTACATTAGCCTTGGACTCAATGAAATTTTTACCATTTCTCTTTTCAGCATTCCGGTTATCTTCTTCAATCCTCAATCGGACAATATGTTCTTCCAATGTTATCTCTTTGCGTTTATGCTTAAGGTAGTTCTTAAAATCTTTCCAAACAAGCGGTAATTTTTCCACAATTATAGCAACTTGGAAAGATTTACTGAGAGACATACCTTCAGCATGAATATCATGCAAGATGAGTTGGAGACTTTGCACTTGGCCAATAACCGTTTTAGAATCAATCATGACAAAGTTCAAAAATTTTCCAACAACGAATTTCTTCGTGCCGGCATCCTCTGTCTTGTATTTTTTTACTAAAGAATCCCACAATTCTTTTGCTGTTTTAAAAGAGCTGTAAACATTATACAACGTGTTGTCTAGGCCATTGAGGATGTAATTCTTGTAAAGAAAATCAAAATGCTTCCAAGCATCAACCACGGCAACAACTTGCCGATCACTTTTATCATCTTTAAGTACTGGAGCATCTTTATGGAGAAATTGGGCAAGATTAAGAGGTGTCAGATAGAATAGCATTTTCTGCTACCATCTCTTAAACTCTGTACCGTTAAATTTTTCCAATTTCTCTCCATGATTCATAGGGATTTGAACAGGGTTCTGGGTAACAGCTGGTGTTGGTGTAACAATCAGATTAGAGGTACCAATTTCAGTAGCCATCAAATTGATTACAAAAATCAGAAAATAAATTAGAAACAATACAATTTTCTAGTTACAAAAACCAAAAAATAAAATGAGAATTGTGAATACAATGAAGAAACGAAATTCGTCTGAAGATTGTTAGACAATCTTCATTTTATTCGCAAAATTGATTAAAGAAGAAGAAAGTCTGTTTGATTACTTAAATCGAAACAGAACAAAGGATAATAAAATATGGAAAACAGATTCTTATTTTGTTACAAAAAAAACAAAACATAATCAAATAGAAACCCGAAAAGAAAATTATAAACAAACTACTTATAGTATTAATTCTCCGGAAATTCAATCAAGTGCAGTGTTGAACACTGTCTCCTTAAGACAGATTCGCCTTCTCCACGGTGCTTTTAGAATGTGGAAGTTTATCTCCCAGGATAAAATGATTAACAACAATTCGTAGCAGCACTACAAACTAAATGTCTAGCGAACACACTTTGTATTTATATTCTTTCTCACATAAAATAAATACAGCAAAATGCAGGAAGTATAAGCAAAAAGAATAACGAAAATTGATTAAAAATCCAAATGGAGGACTTGTCTATTTATAGGAGAATTGGTGGCTATTCAGGATAGATTTGAAGGCAAAGAACCTATTCAGAACAGACTTGAACTTGTTCGGGTTAGGAAAAGCTGAAAATGTGCAATAGACCAAACTGCCAACGTTAAAAAACGTTGAAGTCATTTCGGAATTTAGTTTGAATTTCAAAATAAAAATAAATAAATAAATAAATAAAATTCAAATTTTTTTGGCTGAAAAAGATAAGCATTGGATTATACAAGCCCAACTCAACCTCACACCCGTGCCCAGGCAAGTGGTGACTCACGTGTGGTAGTTTTTGGGTCCAATAGGTCAAGGCCCACTTTTTCCATAACCTCTCCCTTCACAAAACTTGGGTACCCCTTGGGGCCCTCCTCAAGATGCAAACTCAAGACTTATAAACCCACACCAAGTTTGCCTACTCAAGCAATGTGGGACAAGCTTTTTCTCCATCCTTTATGGAAACCTCATCAAAACACTATTTCTATGTAGCTCATTTGGCATTGATTTCCCATTTACCCGATAATAATTTTGAGCAACCAAATATATGACATGAATCGTTACACGGCAAAGAAAACGTTGCCATATAGACAACGCACGGGTTCCATTTAAAAAATAGACCAAAGTTTTAGAAAAAATTATTTTTTCCAAAACCATTTCTTACTACCTTTCTTAGATGGAACTTTTCAACAAATTTTTCTTATAGAAATTGATAGTCAAGATAAAGACTGATTTCTGGGGTTGAACTTTGATGTTCAAGGTGACAATGCCTAATGAATCAAGTAGAATCATTTATTCTCTATGCTTATCTAGTTACAAATTAGATTACCCTTACAATTAAGAGAAAAATTGCAAAATAGAAAATTATATCATGCAATAGTAAAATTCAAATTTGATCATCACACTCAAACAATGCCTAACGAATTTGATCATTTTCGTTCTGTTTGGTTAAATTTTCATAACTTATTTTTTGAAAAATTAAAAATTACTTTGACAAAAATAAAAACAAAAAATTTACATTTTTCAAAATTATTTATGTATCAAAATAGAGAGAATTATATGAAAAGAATGAGAAATTTTGATTTATTCAACTTTTTGACCAATTCATTTAGATAATCAGTTTTGAAAATTCAATCAAAAAAATTTGTTATAATTATGAGAAAGACATGCATGGTTGAAAATTTGAGATGATGTACCCAAAAAATAAAAAATAAGAAAGAAAATTGGAATGGCACTAATCTAATAAGTTAATGACCCATGTGTTAATTGCCACTTGAAGTCAGGAAAATTATTTTTAGATTTTTTTTTATTTTTTGAAAGTGGTAGAGTGTGGGCTAATTAATTTAAAAAGTTTGTACACTTGGTACAAATTTAATAACCCAAAAAATTTGTCACAACATAAATTATTATACTTAAAAGTAATTGTGAACTCACACGTTAATCACAAGTTTTGAAATAAGGAAAAGTTGAGCATGCCAAGTGGCTTTCCACGATAAAGTTACGTTAACGCGTGTGACCAAACAGGTCTTGACAAACTATTTGAACAGGTCCACCCTGGAATGAGAGATAATTATTCCACTCAAACCCATGTCCTATTTTTATTTTTATTTTTGTTATAATTAAATAATAGTAAAATTTACATTTCATGGTCATGCCAAGATTTTTTTTCTCTTGTTAAATTATTGTGTGAGTGAGTTTCCGATCACACTATCCTCCTTAGTGATTCAGCTGTAGAACACAGGCAGAATAGATGGCACCCTGTAACCTGCACAGAAAGGAAAGGCTCCGGCGGTGGTTCTTCTACCCGGGGGCACTCCGACGATCAAGTCAGTATCTCTCAAAGATAATTCAAGTGTTTAAATTACTGCTCAAGGCATAAAATTGCGTACCTTAGACCAGCCGGGGGTGCCCTTCTTTTATAGTTTAACGCCATCCCAGTCCCACTAGAAGTCTCACTTCTATGGACTCTAATTCCGGATTTACCTTGGACTCTTCAAGAGATAAGGATAGACTCCCTGAGAGTATTACCTATATCCATCTTGCAGTCTTTCTTCATTCTAGGACTCCTGTCCCTTATCCGCTTATCCCGGGTTCCTGTATTCTCGCAGATAACCTCGGCCTAGCCGAGATCATTCTGGTATCTTGTCCAGGACACGTGACACCTCGGCTGACACTTCGGTGTCACCTCGGCCACGTGTTGGTACTCAGAAAATACATCCCCACAATTATTTTTATTGGTAAAATATCAAAATGAAAATAATTCATTATGTTTTGTTTTGAAACTCAAATACTGTTTTTGAAATTTTTTTGTTTCCCGTATTTTTTTGTTTTAAATAATTATTTATATATATATATTAAAATTTTTAGATCTATTTAATATATATTTGTGAAGACATTTAAGAAAAAAACTTTGCTAGATACAAAGAAATACCAAAAAAATAAAAAATAATAATCAGTACATTTTGGTACTTTATGTATTTAGTGATTTTTTTTTTAATTTAAAAAATAATTTACTATTAAGACTATCTAGATTAAGATTAGGTGCATTTAAAAAAGTAAAAAAAAATAAAAATCACTAAACACCAAAAAAAATATACCAAAAAAATTTAAAAATAATTTTGAAAAACTAAATTAAAATCAAACAATTGTTTTCAGAATGTAAAAGGAACACCGTACATTGAGGAGGGGATTGAATCTCGAATTGTAAATGGTGTTTCTAACAATTTAAAATATTTAGGCAGTACAAATCATATAAACATATTGATCAACCTTTATAATTTGATGATATCAAATTGAATGGAAGAAGAGAAATAGCCTATTTTAAACATGTGCATACAATCTGATTTTATCAAATTTTCATGTAAAGATTTGATTTTTGTTTTTCAATATTTAATTAGATAATAGAGTGCCTTCTTAATCAAGCTTGAAAATTAAGATACTTATACAAGAAGAGAAACATGAAAAAAAAATAAAAAAAATTCGGGGAGAACCTTCTGTTAGTCCACTCCGAGGAGAAGACTTTCATAAATTCACATAAATTAAGAAAATGGTCTGGACCCTCACTGGGGTGACCCCCAGCCCCCAGTTGGCTCTGATTGGTCAATTTTTCATTTTTTTTTTTTTTTTTTTCAGATCCAATGACCAACCCCCACGTGTGTGTGGGGGTGGTGGAGGTGGGACTTTACTGGAGTTCTCAATTACGTCTCCATAAATTAATACATAAAAATTTTTAGAATATTTTATGTATTAACAAACGTTGTTTATATAGAAGATACATGAAATTGAGACAACATAGTCTTAAAAAGTTTAAAAACAATCTATCCCACTTTACTCTCCATCACTAGCAAAATTCTAGTAACTAATTAAATAAATATATAATTTTTATTTTTATGTATTCATTTACTAACATAAGACCCGTGCTATGCACGGCCTTAAACAAATAACTAAATTTTTTTTGAAATTTTTTTTAGTTATTTGTAACAATTTTAAATGAAATCATATAAACTAAGTTGTTTTTTTATCAAAATTGCACTAAAATAATGTTTTAATGTGTTGTTATTTGTGTTTTATTTAAGTATTAATTAACATATATATGTGTCATGACATGATCAGTAGATATTAGAGTAAAAAATTTATTTGAGTGAATTATAAAAGTTACACTTAAGAGATAAGTATATATTGGTTCATGCTAAATTTCTTGAATGATATAAGAACCTAAAGTTGTCAATTTATAATTACATATTGAAACTCAATCAAAATTTGTTGAAATTGAAAACAAATTGGAGAATGAAATAGAAAAAAATTGAGTATTAGCAATTACCTCCTTCCCCGAGTCACCTCCAAATCAAGTCTTCCATACTCCCATCACGTACAATCTCTAATTCATTTCACACGCCTTGGTTAACCATCTCCATCCCTACTTTCCTTCTTCGAGCCACCTTGTTCTACTCTCTTCTCTCGACCACTCTTACAACTTCCAACCTTACAATCAACTTTTAATGACACTTTATTCGATTTACAATTAGTGAATTAAGTGTACTAAGTTACACTTTAATTAAATGGTAATTTCATAATCTACCAAAAAATTAAAAAGTTTTGTGTTTTCAATCAATTGTGCATAAATAAAAGTTTTGTTGAGAAATAAGTAAAAACAATAACTATTTTAAGTTCTACACTTTATTTACATCTATTTAAGATAATTGCATATGATTTAAACATGACAATTAAACCTCTTGTACCATATTTATGCTACTTTTGGATGATGAATCCAAAGTAAACAAAATGAAATTAACTAAATAAAAGTGGATTTTTTTTAATTTTATTTATTTATTTATTTATTTATTTTTACAATTATCAAATTCATTTTTGTCATTTTCTTGACCCAACCAAAGAGAAAAGTTTCTTTTACTTCATTTTATTTTTCTATGATTTTTTTTGTCTCTTTCATTTTGGTTCCATTCTGCAATTTCAAAAAAGAAAAAGAAAAAGAAGAAAAGATTATGACTGACTGAGCGTCCGTTTGGCAAGGGCTCATTGGGCTCATGAGCCACAAAAGACAAAATAGGCTCATGAGCCACAACAGACAAAATATCACATCCAACCCCATAATCATTACACTCTTCTCTCACAAAAAAAGCCAAAAAAGCCAAAAAGCCAAGAGCCCTTCCCAAACCAAGCTTTTGAGCCCAGGCTCATATAGCCAAAAAAGCCAAAAAGCCAAAGAGCCAGCCCACTTCCCAAACGGAGGCTGAAAGGAATGAAAAAAATTTGAAAACAGATGATATATTAATCTTGTAATAAAAATAAAAATAATTTATTTTTTGTATAAGCAATTTTAGAAGGATTTTAAAAATTAAGTATTAATTTATTTTTCTATAAGTATTTTGAAAACATTTCCTAATTAATAATGGCATATACTTGAATTCTAAAACTTATAGGCCCCGTTTGTTTTGGGAGATAGAATGGAGGGGATTGATAGTGAAGGGATTAATAGTGAGGGGATTGTTAGTGAGGGGATTGATAGTGAGGGGATTAGTAGTGAGGGGATTGATAGTGAGGGGATTAGTAGTGAGGAATTGTTAAATTATTTTTATATAAAATAATAAAACAAATAAAAAAATATAAAAAATTAAAAATTATATTTTAAAAAAAATTTCCAATATATAAAAAATAAAAAAAATAAAAAAATTTCTAATCCCCTCACTATTTTTCTAATACCATCTCTACCTCCTCCTTACCAATCCCCTCTCCAAGGGTATTAGTAATACCAAGGGACTAATAGTCCCAAGGCCTTCTCCCAAAACAAACAAGGCTATTACTAACACCTTGGTATTAGCAATCCCAATACCCTCTCTTTCACCCAAAACAAACGGGGCCATACTTCGCTTTAGTTTCTATATAAATTATATGTTTGAGTGATATTACCATATTGGTCAAAGCCAATACATTCATAACATGTATATTTTCATAATTCATAAATTCACGGGTCTTTTGGGAAGTTGCCAAAAAAGTCAGCTTTTTGACTTTTCAGCTTTTTTAGCCAATACAATCCAGTTTTTTTTTTGTCAAAAAAGCCACTAAAAAAGCAAAAAAGTCAAAAAATCAATTTTTTTTACCAATTTTCCAAAATACCACTCAATTATTTGAGAAATGTGCATTGAGATTTTGAGCCTCAAAGACCCAACATTGTTTTTGCTTATATTATATAATTTATAAAATTTTGTTCTAACATTACTTAGCCTTCGTTTGGGAAGTGGGTTGGCTTTTTAGCTTTTTAACTTTTTTGGCTATTTTAGCCTGGGCTAAAAAACCTGGTTTGGGAAGGACTTTTTGATTTTTTTGACTTTTTGACTTTTTGGTGATGTGTCTTACTATTCAATTACCAAACTGCCCTTTATGTTCAACTTGTATCTGTGGCAATGAAAGTGGTCCTCCACGTCAGCCTCCGTGGAGGACCGAATTTGGATAATTTTTTTTTTAATTTTAAATAATTTAAATAATGTTAATATTAAATAATGTTAATATTGGATAATTTAAATAATGTTCAATTTAAATAATTTAAAATATTAATATTTTCAATTTGAAAACAACTCTACATTCAAATAGTAACCAAACACATAAAATATTTATTATATTGTCCTGCGTATTTTATTTTTATTTAATTTTAATTTAATTTTAATTTATTTTTAAATATTTAATATAATTTTTATTTTTATTCAAATTTTAATTTTACTTTTAATTTTAATTTTATTTTAAATATTTAAATAATGTAAATAATCTAAAAAATTGAATAAGTAAAAATTTTAAAATAAATATTCAAAAAATTATTTTAACAAAAAAATTAAAATTTTTTAAATATTTTGTTTTAAATTTAAATAATTTAAAATGTTAATATTTTAAATTTAAAAACAACTCTACGCTCAAATCGTAACTCCACACGTAAAACAAAACTTAATTAAGAAATTATTTTGAAAACTCATAACCAAACACATAATTCGAAACTCCATACTACTTTCATAACTCTACACTCAAATCATAACCAAATACATAACAAAAAAATTAAAATATTTAAAAATATTTTTATAAAATAGAGTTTGAATTTTTTTATAAATTTAATTTTAATTTTAATTTTAATTTTATTTTTAATATTTAAATAATGTAAATAATCAAAAAAATTTAATGCGGAAAAATTTAAATTAAATATTCAAAAAATATGTAAATCATAAAAATTTAATCAATTTAAATAATAAAAAAATTATTTTAACAACAAAATTTAAATAAATTAAATATTCAAAAAAATTAAATAATTTTAAATGTTAATATTTTAAATTTAAAAACAATTCTACACTCAAGTCGTAACTAAACACATAAAATGAAACTCAATTAATAAATTATTGAGGTAACTCATAACGAAACACATAACTCCAAATTTAAATAATTTAAAATGTTAATATTTTAAATTTAAAAACAACTCTACACTCAAGTCGTAACCAAACACATAAAATGAAACTCAATTAATAAATTATTGAGGTAACTCATAACGAAACACGTAACTCCAAATTTAAATAATTTAAAATGTTAATATTTTAAATTTAAAAACAACTCTACACTCAAGTCGTAACCAAACACATAAAATGAAACTCAATTAATAAATTATTGAGGTAACTCATAACCAAACACATAACTCGAAATTCCATACTACTTTCACAACTCTACACTCAAATCATAACCAAATACATAACAAAAAACAAATTTATTTAAAAATATTTTTATCAAATATAGTTTACATTTATTTTCATAAAATATTTTAACAAAAAACAAAAAAAATGTTTTTATTTTTTTTTTCAACTTTCTTTGTCTTTCCTGGTAAAAAGCCTGATTTGATTTTTTTTTTTTTTTTTTTTTTTTATACTTTCTGTGGGCTGACGCCGCCCCTCTTTCATGTGGGGTAATATGGTAAATTAACTTGTCAAATTGTTGCAGCCATGCTCCCAACTTTCTTTTGTCCGTTTGTGGTTAAATTAGCCACTTTTGTCATTTAGTGGCTAATTTAGCCCAAACCCAACTTCCCAAACGCAGCCTTAAATAACTATATGTGATCAATCTCATTCTAACTAATCCAACATGAGTAAAATGGGAAAAAAAAATCATGTACAAGTCTTTAAATGAAAGTAGTTTTAAGGCCACTAAAAACACAAGTTATGTGGCAATCTAGTCTATTTATAAATGTTAACTTTAATAATCCCACATATATAGATTTGAATAACAAATATGATTGAGGGTTGAAAAATTGTCAATTCCTAATAATTCATAAGAGAAGTAGTCCAGAGAAGTTTCCAATGTTATTTAAATGGCTCACAATTGAAGTAGTTGAGAGTGATTTTCAATAGTTGTCAAATTTTAAAATATATAGAACTCATTTAAACGAACTATAACATGACAAAAACTACAAAATGAATGCAATAATGAAAATGGTGTTCTTTCCTTTATATGATAGTGCTAAATGGCCAGCCAATTGCCTCATTGTACCAGATAATTTGGACTTATCATTTTTGAAGTGCAAGTAGTTAATAATAATAATAATAATAATAATAAAGAATTGCTCTCAAAGTACAAATAAAATGGATTAGTAAGAGAAGAAATTATAGGATAATATTTGCAGGTCATATTGAAGTGGTGCCTAATGCCCACATGTAATTGGTATAAACACTAAGGTCATGTTTGATTCACAAGATTAATAGTGAAGTATTAATAATTTTATTAAATTAGTGTGGTATTCACTATCCAATTGGATTAATATTCATTGGATTAATAATCTCACCCCTACCCCATTACTAATAATCCTATAAATTTGTTGGATTAATTATCCATTGGATTAATAATCCTAAACCAAAATGTTAAAACAAACATAGGATAATTGGACCCACGGATTAATAATCTCAATCTCATACTCTAATCTACCCAATCAAACATGCCCTGAGGGTATTTTGTTTTAGTATTTAGTCGCACAGTCAGGAATTTTATTGAGTGGAGTCATTTAAAAAGTCATTGCCAATATTATGGCTCTGTTTGGTTGTGCTCTGTAATTAATTTTCTACCCGTGTGTTGGAGCATGATGTTTGGTTTCGTTTTCAAATCAATTTTCTACACTTTGTAGAGAGAACTCTGATGCACAGGCGCCTTTTTTGTCCACCCGGATGTCCACCCGGATGTCCGGCTGATTTCCAGATTTTTTTTTTTTTGCAATTGATTTACATAATCGGGACAAATATTTTCTGAAATTTTTTAAATTTTTTATGTGCTTTAAAATAATTTTGAGTTATATGTTTAGTTATGAGTTGTAAATTTTTGTATCACATATCAAATGTCACATCAATAATTCCCCACTCAAATCAAACCTCTTTTCCAAAACTATTTTCAAAACCGACAATGCTACGTAGCTCAAATTTTGTGGCTCAAAAGTGGCTCAAATGGCCAAAACGACGTCGTTTTGAGTACAGAACAACATAAAAATGGCAAAAACGACGTCGTTTTGGCCATTTGAGCCACTTTTGAGCCACAAAATTTAGCTACGAGACATTTTCCTTTCAAAACTCTTTATCAAACAAATTTTCTACACTCAAATCATAATTCCACAACACACAAACTCAAAATACAACTCATACTCTCAAATCACATTTACAAAACACAACCAAATGCTACCTATATTTTTAATTCTATAAACTCAATTAAAATCAAGTTTCAAAATAATACATTGTGATATTATACATTCCCAATAACATGCATGTAAGAGCAAATTTGAAGACATTAATACTATTTGTCCAAAAAGAAGCATTAGAAAGAACTACAAGAAAAACTTAAAGGTACATGAATTGATTATTGAATTCATTTTGAGAAACTTCTAATAACTCTGCATAATTTTACACAACAAATTTTTAATTTTCAAATTTCAATGGTGTCATTTAACACCAATGCCTTAAAAGCAACCAATATTATTTTATTTTTTTATAAAAGTAGGCAATGCCACAAGGGGTTGTGCTTTTGTTAACCAACACGGCATTGTATCATGTAGTAGGGTTGTGTAAGGAATTCGTGAATTTCATAATTCGATCCGGTCTAATCCAATTCTGTAGGTTTGGATTGATTTTTTGAATTCGTGGTTCGGTTCCGGATTGAAAAATTAAAAATTTGTAGTTCAGAGATTGGTTCCGAATTGAACCCCACGGTTTCAGATTGGAACCGATCCGGACCGTATACAAATAGCCTATATTTTTATTATATACCCTCCTGCATAGTATGTTCTCTTATATTATATAAAACTTAAATCCAAGCCTAAACTAGCATAGTATATTCTTTTATTACTTTTGTTTGCTAGTTTTTAATGTTAATTTATAATAGTTTAAATACTTATGGTGGAACCAGTTTTCTTATGGTTATTTAAATTCTAGAACAGTATGTCGCGATTAAAAAAAGACATGTTGTTATTGTGAAACTAATATGGTGCTATATTTATATTTTTATAAAAATAAAGTGTTATATATATTTTTTGTTATTTAATTATGTAAATTCGTGATCCTAAACCATTCTAATCCGTGTTTAAATAGATTGGTTCGGATTGGTTCAAAGATTTAAACGGATTGGATTGGTTCCAATTTTTTAGGAATCGTAGATAGCGGATTAGTCCTTGTTTTACTCCAATTCGGACCATGCTCACCCCTAACAAATAAATTGAATTGTTTATAAATAATTTTGCTTTTGTTATAACATGTCATAGTCTAAAATTACAAACAAATCAAGTTGTTTATAAACAATTTGAATTCAACTCATATATAAATAAATGAGCTAAAGTGAAATTTTTATCCTTGTTTAATAATTGAGTTGAGCATGAGTGATTCCGAACTCAGGTTGAATGAATTAATGAATCCAATGATATATAAATTAATATTTATTTTTAATAATTTATCAAATATAATTCTTTAATTTATTTTATTTTCTATTTATGTTTGATGTTTGTGTTGATTGAAATTTACTAATAATATGATTATTATTATGTATTCATAATTTTCTTTTTGTTCTCTTTAGGTGTCTATTTATGTTTGATGTTTGTGTTGATTGAAATTTGCTAACAATATGATTTATTATTAGTGGTGTGAAAGATGATGGGGTGGGCCGCATGTCACATTGGCAAGTTGGTTTAACTGTCAACGCTGGTGACTATTATAAATTCATACAAAAGGCCACTAACATTTTCTTATGTCTTGTTCATTACTAATAAATATATTAGTGTCTCTAAATTTTTCAGTAAAATTAAATTTAAGTGTCTTTAAATTTTTACTTTTAGATGTAACAAACTCTTGACTTTGCTTTTACTTCCACTTCACTTTCATCTTAAATTTTTTTTATGAAATATGCTAAGTAACCTAAATTTTTTTCAAAATATTGTTAATAATTGATGTCATATAATGCATAATGTTGATATATGTATAAAAATAATATTAAAATATGTAATAAATGTATAAAAATATACAAGTATATAAGAATATAAAAATATGTATTTGAATTTATTATTATTATTTTTTTAATATTATTTGACTTTAATAAGGGTAAACTAGCTATATATATGAGACCTTATTGATTAAGGCCAAGTTTGACATGTGTTCAAAAAGTTAAAAAGTCAAAAAGTTACTTAAAAAGTTAAAAAGTTATCACTATTCACCAAAAGTCAAAAAGTACGATTGTACAACTCTCAATCCTAATTTTCTCCTACACACTAATTTATACAATTTTTTAATACACGTTTTTTTCATAAAAAAGTCAAAAAGTTAACTCAAATAACCATATTTTTTTCCACAACTTTTTAGTTCAAAAAGTCAAAAAGTACACTTATTTAGAACATCCCAAACAACTCTTAAAAATAATAGAGTAGGACTTATTTTTGGAATAATATTATCTCTTTATTTTTTCATAAAAAATTAAAAAATATATTTATTTAAATTATCTTAAATAATAATCTCATGGAAAAAAGGTTACATTCAATTAATCAGATTATAGATTGAAAGAATTAAAATATTCGTTAGTATATAAGGGTGTTTTGAGAACAAGATAAAAAAATTAATTTTTTGACTTTTTAATATTTTTTTTAAAAAAAATCATAAAAAAAGTTAAAAGAAAAACCACATAGTTTTTTGCCAAGTGGGATGATGTTGAAAAGTCGCTATCAGCCACGTAGGACAGAGTGCCAGCGTGGGCAGTGGTGTGGGCAGCTGGCAAGTGGATACAGAACAGAGTGTTTTTGTAAAGCATGTTTTTGGAGAAGATTAGTAATGGAAAGTAGTGCCAAAAAAAAATAAAATTACGAAAAAAACAGGCTGTCAAATATGTGGGCAGTGGGATGGCGGCAGGTCACATGATTCTGTTGTCGTCTAATTTTTTAGTTTTTTTCTTTTTTTTTTTTTATGTAGGGGGAAGGGGGGGTGTCAGAGAATTGTTCAAACCGGCAATGCTTCAGACCCCCGCCGGGGGTCGACCCCCAGTGAGGTGGCACTGGGGGTCGCCTGGGGGTTACTGGGGGTCGCCTGTCTTAAAAATGCCTCAGACCCCCAGTGGGGGTCACTGGGGGTCGCCTGTCTTGCCCTCCCATTGGCCAAAAACAAAAACTGTTTTTTTTTTTTTTTTTTTTTTTTTAAGTTTTCAGCGAATCGGAACTTGCCACCTCACTGGAGGTCGACCCCCAGTGGGGGTCTGAAGCATTGCCGTTGTTCAAAGGGATAGCTGGCTTTTACCACAACACGACACGCTTCTTTCTTAGAAATTTATCCCCCCACCCCCCAAACACTTCTCTCTGGCTGATTTGGAAAAATGATTAGTTAGATCATCTCTAATAATGTATTAAATTTATAATAAAATTAAAATTTAATAAATTTTTTTAATTTTAACGATTTTATTAAATTGATATCAAATTTTAAAATTTTTTTTTTCATCAAATTAATGATTAATATATCTTTTATTAAATCACTGTTTATTATTATTAGATTTTCACTGTTAGATGTCTCCAGATATCCTCTCAGATGACTACCTCAAGAAAAAAGTTTGTAAAAAAATTACACTAGTTGATCGACTGCTCGATCGTCTGCCTGGTCAATCCTTGGATGACCGTGTCAAGAAGAAAAATTATGAAAAATTTGCATTGGCCGATCAATTGGCCGAACATCTGCTCTGTTGTCTGTCCAATCAACATGTGGTTTGATGAAACCGCAAAACCCTCTTTTAGAGTACTTGATATCAAAAAGAGTTTTTTCTCAAATTTTTATTCAAATTTAACGAAAAAATTGATGCATAGTTAGAAATGCCCTTAAGTGATTGTTTTAAGTATATTTTTTAATTTTTTATAAAATAATATATAAAAAAAATAAAGAGATAGTATAATTAAAAAAATAAAATAAAAAAGTGTGTATATTAACACTTTCTAAACAATCCTATTGTTAGTTTTTTTTTTTTTTTTTTTTTTTTTTTTCTAATTACTTTGACTTGGTTAAAAAAATTATGTTTGAGAAGATAATTATTTTTTTTATAATTAATTTGATTATTATAAGAGAAAAATTAAAATGATTGTAATTTAAATTTGATATTTTATTTTATTAATTATTTTAACTTATTTTATCTTTATTAACTATTTTAGTTAAAATCCAACTTCCCAAACACAACCCTTACCTTTGTGGGTGTTTGGGAAGTGAGTTTTTATGTAGATTTTATTAGATGTAGGTTTTTATGAGATAAAAAATTTTTAGTGTTTGGGAAGATAGTTGAGTTTTTATGTGGTTGGATGTGATGTTTGTGAGAGAAAAAGTGAAATGATTATGGGGTTGGATGTGTGATTTTGTTTGGATGTGTTTTTTTTTATTTTGCAAAACTTTTGTCTTTTAGTGGAAAAAATGAAAAAAAAATTTGGGAACTTGCTTCCCAAACACCACCACATCCCATCCCATCCCATCCCATCCATCCCATCTATAATTTTCTTATATTTTTTGTATAATAATACTATATATACAGATTGATATATTAACTACTATATCAATTGATAATGTGGCACAATTTAAAAAGTTTTTGAAATTTGTAATATGATTAATGAGTGTGGTTAATAACAAGAATAATGCTATATATACTAATTAATGTATACACTAGTGTACTAACAGATGATGTGGTATCATTTGTATAGTTTTCGATATTTGCAACTTGTATAATAAATGTGGTCAATAATAATATCATAACACATGTTGGTACATTAGTGTGTAAACTAATTGGTGCATGTAACACCACCGCAATAATAATATTATAGCTAGTATTAGTACACTAATTAGTATACTAATTGGTGCATGTAATACAACCGTTTTTTTGTAACCCAACTAATGAAAACAATAAATATGGGTTTTTTTCACTTGTTTTTATGTTTTTTTTTTTTTCTCTCTTAAAAAATTCAAGATCCAAACAAATTAATGAAATTTATTTATAATTTTTTTTTTGTGTGTGTTTACTTATAAAAATAATCCAGTAAAAAATCTATTTATGTATAATAATATTATTATTTACATTATTTTTTCTTATACTTAAAAAAAAATAAAAATCATTGACTTATAATTCAAACGATGACATAAATGGAATATGACATTTTAACTAATATTCGATGGAAGGTGATTAAGATAATGAAATCTACTTTACTAATGGCTTTTAGTAATTCGGTAGGAGGGATATGTGGAGAATTTACTTTTATTTATAGGTTGATGTTGAGGTTAATTGTCATTTATTATTTGGTTAATGGTCAATAAATGCATAAGAAAAGTAAAATTAATATTAATTTAATAATCTTGAAATATTATATGATATTATTTATGTGATGATTTTAATAAATGATGTAATAAATTTTTTAGTATTAAAATATTATATGACATTATTTACCTGTTTTACAATTTTTTCATCTATTAGCCCTGTTTGGTGCAGCTTAAAAGCTGCTTATTTCAGCTTTCAGCTTAATTTAAGCTATTTTGATGTGTTTGGTTTAGCTTATAGCTTATAGCTTATAGCTTATAACTTATAACTTTTTTGAAGTCAGAAATCAACTTATTCTTTGAGTGGGGCAGGAGATGCTTAATTTATAAGTTAGAAATCAACTTATGTTCATAGTTATAAGCTATAAGCTGTTTAGGTATAAGTTATAAAAGCACTTTCTCACAGCTCTACCAAACAAGGCCATTGTAGTACTTGTAAGTAAGTAGAATTACCTAATATTTTTATTTTGAAAGATCAATGTCAAATTTATTTTTTTAATATTTTTTATGAATGTTTAAGGAAAAAAAAGATAAAATAAACTTGTAAAAACCATCAATGCGAAAACAAAGCAACTTAGGCTTGTTAGGTGTTATAATTAGGCCAAGTTTGGCTAAACTAAAAAAGTGCACTTATTTCATCTTTTTATCTTTTTTGGGTCACATCAATCAATATCTCATCTCTACTTTTTCTACACATAATACAAGAAAAGTCAAAAAGTGCACTTATTTGGCCTTAGTATTATCCTCTCACTTCAAGGAATTAGATATTACAATAATTATTTTAACAAAAAATTTCAAGACTAGCTACATTTAAAAAGTCATAGAGCATTTTCATCAAACAAATTATTTTTATTTTCTAGTTAAAATAGTGTGAAAATCATTAAATTTCAATTTCATCAAACTAGTTATAGTGGATTTGGCTCAACAAATGTGCTAGGGCTATAGGGCTAGTCAAACAATTACAAATATTACTTTTGATATTTTAGAATTAGTTGTGCAGAGTTTATAAAAATAATTATAATTAAAATTAATAAAAATAATGTTTAAATATCATGACAAAGTAATAGAGAGTTTGTTGGAGAGTTATTTAAAATATGTATAACCAAAATAGAAAAAAGAAACTTTTAAACTAAAATATAACATAAAATCAAGGGTTAATTACACTAATAGTCCCTATAGATTGGGACTTGTGTCACTTTGGTCTCTGACTTTTCAATTGTGACACATTTGATCATGAATTTTGAATCTTGTTTCAAATAAGGACAATTGAAAATATTATTAGATTTTTCAAGGGTAAAATCGTCAATTTGATAAAATATAAAACTAATTTGACAAAAAATAAATGTCAAAAAAATATTTTTAATTTTTTTAAAATTATTTTTATCCACCAATGATAAAATTATGTAAAATTAATAAAAAATTACATGATTAATTTTTTTAAAGTAATTTTACATGATCATCATCCAAACGTGTAATAAAAATTAATTTAGTAAAAAAAAAAAATGTCTAAAAGATTTATTAATTTTTACATAATTTTATTTTTAGTAGGTAGAAATAATTTTTAAAAATTCAAAAATATTTGTTTGACATTTATTTTTGTCAAATTAATTTATATTTTATCAAATTGACAATTTTACCCTTAAAAAATCTAATTATATATTCAATTGTCCTTATTTGAAACAAGATTCAAAATTCAGGATCAAATGTGTCACAATTGAAAAGTCAGGGACCAAAGTGACATAAGCCCCAAACTATAAGGACTATTAGTGTAATTTGCTCTAAAATCAATTAGTATGATGAGGATGCCCTTAAGAGATTTTTTTTAAACAATTTATATGGATAGATAAGTAAAATTAAAAAGGGTAAATAACTGTACAGTGTTTGTGATACAGCAAATTTTTTTTTTTATAAAATCACAAAAAAGTCTAACATTTTAATTATTAAATTGTATAAACTTTACTATTGATTTATAATTTTTTTTTTTTTTTGCCACCACTCTGCTATTATTTCTCCAATAAAAAGTAACCATGGAGTCTACAAATAAAAAAAATGAGGTAAAATAAAAAAAATACCATTTTTATGTTTTGACTAGTGAAAAATAGAAAGTATAATTGAAGTTGCTCTAACATTAAAATGTCTCCCATCCTCTATTTCTCTTTTCACAAAAATAGTTTTTGGCAAGAGAGAAATGAAAAGAAAGAAGAAGAAAAAGAAAAAAAAGAAGAAGCTGAATTTCTCTTTTAGTGAATGAAGTTATCTAACCACTTATGGTAAGTAGGGCTGCAAATGAACCGAGCTGTTCGTGAACAGGCTCGGCTCGGCTCGGTAAGGGCTCGGCTCGTTTAGTAAACGAGCCGAGCTCGAGCTCGATTATTAGCCTCGTTTCGTTAACGAGCCGAGCTCGAGCTCACCTGTGTTCGGCTCGGTAGGCTCGGCTCGTTTATCTATAATTAAATTATATAATAAATATATTATTTATATATTAAATAATATATAAATACATTATTTATATATTAAAAAATATATAAATATATATATAAATAATAATATAAATGCATTTTTTATATATTAAATAATATAAATAATATTTTTTATTTAAAAATTTATATTTAAAATAATATAAATAATATTAACAAAAATTTATCGAGCCGAGCCGAAGCCCGAGCCGAGCCGAGCTCGAGTTCGACAAAAATTAACGAGCCGAGCCGAGCTCTAGCCCAGTCCCTTATCGAGCCGAGCTCGAGCTCAATAAACAAGCTCCAATAGCTTAACGAGCCGAGCTCGAGCCCAGTAAGGCTCGGCTCGGCTCGGCTCGTTTGCACCCCTAATCGTAAGGCATGTCAAAATGATGAGGAAAATCAATTAAAAATATTTAAAACCATTTTTCACCATTCGAGTCAACTTAATACATCAAATTTTTTCTCTCACCAAACGTATAATCGTGTCGTTTAGAAAGTGAGTTGATTTTTTTGATTTTTTTTGACTATTTTAATCTGGAGTTAAAAAATTTAGTTTGGGAAGAGACTTTTGACTTTTTTGTGAGAGAAAGAATGTAATGATTATGGATTGGATGTGATGTTTTGTCTTATTGAACTAAAAAATCTATTTTATTTTTTTATAACTATTTTAGCCAAAAAAATCCTAAAAACCTCGTCCCAAACAGAGGATATCCGTTACTCCAGGGATTAGAGCATCATCTCTAATGTCTATTCTATATATATAATATATTAAATTTGAGTAAATTTAAGTAAAAGTTTCATATGATATTGAGTGTTTTAACAAATAATTTATATTTTTCATCAAAACATCAGTCAATCAAGGAGGACGATTGAGTGAATGTCTGACCGGTCGATTGGTTTGTATAAATTGATCAATACTTTATGGGCAATTTTACAAGAAAAAAAGTTGTGAGGTCCAATAGTCCACCAACAAATTTTGACAAAAAAATAAAACTCATTTGATTTGATGAGAAAAAATAACTTTTCATCTATTTGATATCAGTTTATTAAAAGATTGAATCTCATGTTTTTGACATTTTTTTGTCAAATTTAAATTTTTAATGATAAATTTAATGAAGTGTTGGAAATTTACAAAAAAATAAAAAAAAATAATGGATTCATTTTCAAATTAAAAACCAAACGTTGGAGATAAATAAAATATAAAAACAGAATAGTTCCTACTTTACACATATAAAATAGTTCTCACACAATTTTAGACTCAAAAACAACGTCTGATTCACTCACATACCTCTCTTTGCTGACTACCCTTTTCAATCCAACGCGGATTGTTGTATCGAGAACTTGGCCTTCCCGCCGCCCGCACCACCCTTACTTTCTCTCTCCTCTTTTCTCTCTCTAAAAACTTTCCAAGAAAGCCAAAGAAAATCTCATCAATAAACACAGAGAGAAGACAAAGGCCCTCAAGGGTCTCTGTTTTGTATTCTGTAATGGCGAAATCGAAGAAACAAGCTTACATATCAGTCCCATCTCAGATAAATCAGCACTCTCTCATCTTCTTCTCTACAATCTCTTCTTCTTTCTCCAAAGAAATCATCAAAAGAACAGGACCATGTTATGGAAGAACCCAAGGTTCTGGTTTCTTTCTCTCTTTCTCTGCGCTTTTCTTGGAATGTTGAAGATGTGGCTCAATCTCGACCCATTAGTCCCATTCTCTCCCAACCCATGTTCGATTCTTCATCAAGAACCATCATTTAGAGATGGGTTTTCGATTTCACAGCTTCATAACAATGGTGGAGATGTGGAGAAGAGAGATGAAGAACAAAAACAAGAACAAGAACAGAGTGAGTTTTGGAAACAACCTGATGGGTTGGGGATATAAGCCTTGTTTGGATTTCACTAGAGAGTACAAGAAATGGAGTGGAGAGATTGTGAAGGACAGGAAAAATTATCTGATGGTGGTGGTCTCAGGTGGGATGAATCAGCAAAGAAATCAGATTGTTGATGCTGTGGTGATTGCAAGAATTCTTGGGGCTGCTCTGGTTGTTCCCGTCTTGCAAGTCAACGTTATTTGGGGTGATGAAAGGTTTGTTCAATCTCGTCATTTTCCTTTTTCTAGTCCCCAATGCATTGTTTTTATTCCATTTTTTAGTTAATTCAACAAAAAAACCCATTTGTTTTCATTTGGTAACTTTGTTTTTTTGAGGCCCAAATCAGTAAATGTATCTGATTTTGGTTCATCCTAGGAAAGGAAACAACCATTTGGTATAATTGTTATTACCTTTATTTATTTATTTTGTTTGGGGTCAAATTATCAATTTTTTGTCATTTTGATTCAACATACCAAATACCCATTTGGGTTATAGTTGACACCATTTGATTTCATTTCGAGATTATCAAAATCTATTTGTTGTAGTCAAGTTCAATTGCATTTATTCCCCTTCTTGGATCATACATTTTGGAGGAAACTTACAATTTGTTTTTTGGGGTTTTGTTTTCTCTGTTATGTGCAGTGAATTTTCTGATATTTTTGATTTGGAACACTTCAAAAAAGTTCTAGCCAATGACGTGAGAATAGTTTCATCGCTGCCATCGACACATTTGATGTCGAGGCCGGTGGAGGATAGACAGATGCCGGTTAATGTCAGCCCTCAATGGATCCGTGCGCATTACCACAGACGAGTATGAAACACAAACACTGCCTTGTCTGACTTTGAAGTTACTTATTTAGCTCATGCTTGACAGTTCATTGCTTAAACAGATTGTTTTTGCAAAAAAACAAATATGCCAGCACAAACAAAAACAAAAACAAAAACACAAACAAAAAATCAATGGCCCACAATTCATCATTAAAGTTATGAACTTGGCAGATCTTAGTGGTTCCTGTGATTGTAGTTTGGCAAAACAATAACAAATGCTATAGAGATAACTTGGAAGTTTGAATTGTTAAAACTACCTTATCTTTTACTACTCGTCTGAGTATTTGGCTGATTATTTTTCTTATAATAATATTAGTTTTTGGATAGATGGGCCTTTTTTTGTCATCGTGTAACTTTATTTACGGTCTCAAAGGTTATGACTAATTCAACTGATGGACATGTTCAAAGTGACTCCCAGTTTTGTTTTATCCAGTGGTTTTCACCATTTTGCTTTAATTAGTCTGAAAGTTTCAGTATGTTTGAGAAACAAGTGCTCAATTGGTTGTGAAGTGGCATGAATGATCGTACTGATGCTATATGCTATTTTTTGTTGGTTATGCAGCTTAGGAGGGATGGTGTTCTGCTCATTCGTGGTTTCGATTCAAAGCTTTCTAAAGATCTTCCTTCTGATCTTCAGAAGCTCCGTTTGCAAGGTACCTCTTTGGATTTTAAGATTCCTTTAATGAATAAGTACGCAATTTGAAAACTTCTAATGGTTGCTTGACTGAGTTTGGCAATTGCTTTTTTAAATCTAAAACAAGTGATGTGCTTGGTAATCGCTAAAAAAAGTAGTTTTTCTGTTAGTAGAAAAGTTGGCTTATTTTTAGCTTTTTTAGCTCAAGACAAACATGCTTTTACTTTTTTTAGCTAATGCCAAATGGGGGTTTTATGTCACTTCTTTGAACTGTGCTTATTTTTCTATTTGTCCAAATGTGGCAGCAATTGATCTAAGTTTTGTGTGGCTGTAGGTGGCATTTCAAGCACTGAAGTTCGCTCCACCAATCCTAGAACTTGGTAATAAGCTCACAGAGAGGATGAGGAGTAAGGGACCTTATCTTGCTCTTCATCTCCGATTAGAGAAGGATGTATGGGTGAGGACAGGTTGTCTTCCCGGTTTGAGTCACGAGTATGACGAAATGATAAGCAATGAGAGAAAACTACGGCCAGAGCTCTTAACTTCAAAATCAAAGATGACTTATCATGAAAGAAAGTTTGCAGGCCTCTGTCCCCTAAATGCCTTAGACGTTACACGGTAAGTTTTAATTCTATTTGCTTGATTATTTGTGGTTATAATCATTGTACTTTCTTGTCTAATTTTCAAACATGTAATAACTGAGATGGACTATTTGGTTTGTGTTTTAGGCTGCTTAAAGCTTTAGGAGCTCCAAAGAATGCAAGAATATATTGGGCTGGTGGGAATCCATTGGGAGGGAAAGAAGCATTGCTACCGCTAATTAGAGAATTTCCTAATTTGTACAACAAGGAAGACCTTGTCTTGCCTGGGGAGCTTGAGCCATTCGCAAGCAAGGCTTCTGTTTTGGCCGCTATTGATTATATAGTAGCTGATAATAGTGACGTGTTCATGCCATCACACGGTGGAAATATGGGTCACGCAATTCAGGTATTGTCACCAACCACCTTAATCACTTGTGAAACTAATCTGATTGGATCAATACATTTATGAATTAAGCTGGTCCAACAATGGTTTGCTTTAGATTTCGAGCAATGCCAACTACTAAAATCATGTAGAAATATTGTACTAAATTCTGTGTGTTTCTGGCAATACAGGGACATAGGGCATTTGCGGGGCACAAGAAGTATATTACGCCAAACAAACGACAGATGCTTCCCTACTTCCTAAATGCTTCTCTTCCCGAAGCAGAGTTCAATAGGATTATAATGGATTTGCACCAAGATTCCTTAGGGCAGCCAGATCTCAGGACTAGCAAAGCCGGAAGGGATGTTACCAAGTTTCCTGCCCCTGGATGTATGTGCAGCGATTCAAATTCACATTCCTCATGATTCGACAACTCCAATCTTCCCATGTATTGAGGTCTTCATCAGAATGAGTGCTCCGAGATGGAGCGTGATGAAAACTAAAAGTGTCTATAGGTCAGAATATTGTCTTGAAGTGCAACCATTGCAGGAGGCGGCAAAAAAGTCAGCTTTGGAGATGAGCAATCACTACAATTCACTTATGTTGCCACGGTCCAATATACTTTTCCACTTGCTTATGTACAAATACACGACGAATAAATTTTTTTAGGGTTATAATACCACAATTGATGATATAGCTTCATTTTTTGATTCCTGAGAGAGAAAAAGAGAGGGTTGCCTGGGGAGAGGGGATAGGAATTTTTCAGATTTGAAAAAAAAAAAAAATTTCTATTAATTCTTTGTAATGAATCTATGTATGACTTGATCAATAAATGTATATATATAGAGAGATGTGTATTTCCACTGAGATTGTATTATATTAGGCTCTTCATTTTTGCCATTTTTCTTTGCATAATTCAGTTCTGTATGTCTAGAGCCTTTTTCTTGTCTGTTTTTTTTTTTTTTATTTTTTTTTATTTTAAAATGGTTTCTGGTGAGGCATGAATTGTTTGTTATGTTCTGTGATCTATTTTAAGCAGTGTGTGTTGGAGTTTACAGAGGCAGGAGTGGGTGTTGGAGTTTACAGTAGTGGTTTTGATTAGGCCTTTTAATTTGGGATTAAAAAGCTTATTTGAGTTGATTTTTTTCAACTTTTTTAAGAAAAAAAATAAAATAACTATAGTTGGGATGTGACATTTTGTTTTATTGACTTATTTAATCTATTTTGTCTTTTGTGTTTTTTTAATCCTAACTTTTTTTGCCAACCTTAAGCAATGGTTGGAGTATTATTTCTAAGTTGTAATGCCAAAGCTTGGAATTTAAATCTTTAACATTGAGTTGCCGTTTGGCAATGATTTTTTTGCCTAAACAAGTGCCAAAAAAAAAAAAAAAAAAAAATCAAATATATTAATAAAATAAAATATCACATTTAAGTCATAATTATTATTATTTTTTTTTTCATACCATTACTTTCAAATAAAAAAAAGTCAAAAATTCTTTTAAAATAAAACTAATTTAATCGGATTAAATTAGTCAAAAAAAAAAATCAAATTAGATTAACTTTTTCCAAACGAAGCTGAATGTGCTGGAAAAGGAACACAACTTTGAAACGATTTGTCATGAGAAACAACAATATGCTTCATTATACAAAATGTTTTTGTGTTTGTGTTGTGAAATAACTATATTGGAGGTAAAAAAGTACAGAGGCCTTGGAATGGTCCCTGAAAACCAAACTTTAAAAAGCAAGCCTTATTACTCAATGCTGTCATTGATAACATGACAGCTGAGAACCATAGCTGTATGTGAATTGGTGATGTCATGAACACGGCCTGTGTCACCATCACCAGTACCCTAGAATTAGGTTACTCAGGTCCAGGAGTGGATGATACAGTTTTTTTTTTTTTTTCAAGAGAGGGGCGTACAAATGATCCAAGGATCTCCGAAACCCGTCGTAGTGTCAGTTTTGGTGGCTCACGGGTCATTTTTATACCCTTAACTTTTTGGTAAAAAAAAACAAGGCCCAGGTGGCCCAACTAAGCTTGGGCCTGGGACTAGGCCGTGTGTTTTGGAAACCGGTCTAGCTCGTGAACCCGGTCCACTCAAGGCCTACTCAAAACTCGCCTCAAGGTACACTCTGCTCCACGTCGAGTGTCATTTTTAGTTAAAAAAAAAAAAAAAAAGTGCAAGTCCAGCCCAAGCTCAAATACTCCTTGGGTCTGGGCCTGGGCTTGGGCCTGAACCTAAGTTTTTGACTTGTGGCCCAGCTAGTCTGAATTTTAGAGGGAGCCAGTGAAGCATGGACCAAATTTACACCCCTTGCAATATGCTCAAATACTGAATATGCTCTCAAATACTCACCCCTCGCAAATGCATGTTCTATGGTTGCTATGGTTTCAAAATTGATATGGTTCTACGGTTTGCAAATGTATGTTCTATGGTTACCATCCCCAAATGTATATTCTATGGTTACAATTTACCATCCCCAAATCATACTAAACATACATTTGGGGATGGTAAGCAAAATTGTTTCCTGTGCCGACCTCTTTCATGGTGAATTGTTGGCAGTTCCATGGTTTTTCATGTTGAATTGTTGGAAGTTCAATGGTTTTGGAGACCGGAAGCACCGCAACAGAAGGGGTGACATGTTGCAAACTGCCTCTCTCTCTCTAGATGGTTCAAACGTTGATGCATACGAAGTATTAGATACAATGCATTTCCAAACTGTATTAGATACAATGCATTTTAAGTTACAAAACTTCACTGAATTCATGTTCGCTCTGCTGGGCGCAATTCTTTAGTAGTGCATAAACATACCATCTGAGAAGCTTAAAAATAACAAAAAATTTACTGGAAGAAATTGGCAAAATATGAATGCTATCCACATTACAAAGTAAGGCTCAATCTAATGACTTATCAGAAAAAGTTTATCCTACCCATTTGGATAGTACAAATCTAAAAAAGAAATAAAAACAGAAGCTTGCAATCTGCCATGAGACAGCAATGGAAGTTCAGAGAGCTTTACATAAACTTAACCAAGCAAAGCATCAAAATTTTCAATTCTCTTTGTAGATTAATTCTTCACATTCTCAATCTAAAACATTGAGAGATAAGATATCTGACCCAGATGCACACCAATCCACGAGCAGTCAGATTCAAACACCGGAAGGAAGCTTGAAGGCAGCAATAAAGGGAAAAAAAAACAGTTACCGTTCCCATGCCTCAAATATGTTATCTAGCCTCTACCAAGGAGGAAGCCTCTTTAGAAGAATAGGGCCAGAATGGTGAAAGTTCAACAACTTTCCCAACGATGATGAGCGTAGGTGATATTAATTGGGCTGATGTAATTTTGTCAGCAAGATCCTTTAGTTCAGCAAAAACCTGAGGAATTGGGAAGGTAATTGCAATCAGTCATTCACAATAAGCTAGAAGCAGTGTCATGTGACACGATATAGATATGCTGACATGGCGATTAAAAAAAATGCAGGGACACTATGCTTGGAACACGTTAAAAATTTAAATTTTTATAAATTTATTATATGTCAATATATGGATAGTATACTAAAATGTAATTTAAAAAAGAAAGAAAAGAAAAGAGTAAACATTCAAAACTAAGAAGTCATCCCTTGGAAGTGGATAATCTCATACATATTGCATGTACATTTGGTTGCCCAAATGGCATAGTATCATAAACATTATCAAGACACCATTCATGTAACAATTACATTTTAAATAATACAAAACAATTGTAAGATATTGAAATACACATTATATATTTAATCTATAAATGCTTCAACATGTATTTAGAGTGCATAAAAAGTGTCGGTGCTTCTTAAAGTGTAAGAAACTGGGAAGTTTTAACACAAAAGTACATACATAGGACTTGTTCGGTGTAACTTTTAGTAAGTTGAAGGTTGATAAGTCGAAATCAGAAGGTAAAGGCACATTTCCCCTTGCTTACTAAAAATAAGATTTTTTTAACTTATTTAAATTATTTATGCCTCATAAGCTGTAAGCAGATGTTGTACCAAAAACTCTGATAAATTTTCAAAAAAAAGAAAGAAAAAGAAGCTATAAGTAGCTCCATAAGTTGTACCAAATAAAGCCCTATATACTCCTATGTCTAACTTGATGCCCAAGTAGACAACATAAGAAAGGTCAACCTTGAAGATTGTAATTTCCTAAACATGTTTTGGTGACCCAAGTGCAAAAAAGATAAAAATAAAAAATAAAAAGGTTCTACCTATCTTAGAAACAAGTACAAAGTATAACGAACTTAAAATTGTTTCATAATAATAGTCATTTACTTTCTTCTATTATATTAACATTATTGTCAAATTTAACTTTATAGGTTTGCCATAAACAATTTGAGGCTCTTCAGTCCGTGATTTAACTTTTTTCGCCATTCTACTCTGTCAAAGACTATATGCTCAATTAAATTAAATAAATTCATATGTTGGTCATCATTGCATCTATAAGTCATCATTGTACAAAACCAAATCATTTTAGCGTGTTCTTCCTCAACTTATATTCTATTGATGCCACTACTACCATTTCACAAATATATTCATTTCCAATTCTTTCCTAGTCTTATCATATCCATTTAAGTATTTTTCATCTTAGTTACACTCATTTTATGAATGTATTGTTTCTTAGTAGTGCAATTTTGTAGCACAAATCATCACTAACCTTATAGTTGTTCAATAACAATTTTCTTTTAATTTTGTTCATATTCGTCGATCACAATTTGGTATAACACATTCCTTCATTTGAGTTAACCTATTTCGATTCTATAAATCACAACATCTCCAAGCCTAACCATCCTTATTAAACATAGGTAACGAATTCACTATTTGTTATCTCTTGATTTTCAATATTCACTTATCCATTATTTCTGCTTCTAATGTCACTAAAATTGCATTCTACATATTCAATTCTAATATTGATTCCTTCATTAGTTTCATCTACTAGAACAATATTATCAGTGAATAACATACTCCATGGAACATTATGGATGTATTTAGTTGATTCATACATGACTAAGGAAAATAGGTAAGGAATCAAATTTGACCCTTGATACAACCTTAAAGTGATTGAAAATTCACCAGTTTCTGAAGAAGGTGATCAAATCATAATCACAAGTCCGTAATACATGTCTTTTATCACATCATTGTACCTTTTGGTCACATTTTTTCTTCAACACTCACCATATTATATCTTTAGGCACTTTATCATAAGCTTTTTCTAAATCTACAAAAACCATATGCAAATCCCTTTCTTATACTTCTCTATTAATCTTCTTAATAAATTCATTACTTTCATTCCCTCATTAGGAAACTCAACATTCAAATCTTTTCAGCAACTTTTTCCAACAATAACAATTCCCTCGTAAACTCTAACCACCAAATAATTCAAGTACTTGGGGTGACCGTTTGGAGATAACCCTAGGGCAGAGTGTTTTGGGTCTCCACCATTAGGAAAGATTGGTACGAGGTTGGATAGGTGAAAAAGAGCTTTGTTTTGTAAAGTAGGTATATTCTTTAATGTAGTATTTCAATTTATTATTTGCCTTGAGATTCCGGTTAGGGTAGAAAATAAGATTGAGAAAATGATGAGGAATTTCTTGTGGAAATGCATAGATGAACGGAAAAAGAATCATTTGGTGAAATGAGAGGTGGTATGTCTACCTAAAGATAAAGGGTATCCTGTTATAGGAAACATTGTGGTAAGAAATATCGCTTTTCTTAGAAAGTAGTTATGGAGATCTTGCATCAAGTGTATTTTTTATGACATTCTATTATTAAAAGTAAATATGGGATTCAAGCTAATGGTATGGTATGGATTGTCTTGTAATTAAAAAGGAATTGTCGATTTCCATGAAAATAAGTGCACTTATTTGGGCCACAACACCTCTTTACTTTTCTGCACATCTTTTCATAAAAAGTTAAAAAGTATACTAATTTAGATCATCCCATATACCCCCTATTGTTCGTCCTTTTTCCCATTTGTTGTCTTTGAAAGTGACACTTCTTTTGATGTTTTGTTTCCATATTTGTATCGTCTGTTTTGTTCTCATAATGTTTCCATTACTTCTATGGTTTTATCTCATGAAAAAGGAGACCTAATCACAATCTTCATCCTCAATGATACACTATATGTAAGAAGAAAAAGAAAAATCTTTGAATCATTTATTTTTGTATTGCCTATTGGCTTTGTCTAAATAGGGCTTTTCCAATTGGTGGATGTTCGTTGGGTGGCTGTACCTTCTTGTTCCCAAATGCTTTTATGAATTTTGGCATTTCAGGTGCAACAAGAAAGCAATATTTTTTGTGGGATTGCATCTTTTACACACCTTTAAGTTATTTGGTTGAAGTATAATGCTAGGATTTTTATGATAAGATAAAGGATGTTGATTCTTTATTGGATAAGGTGTGTTACCTGGCACCGTCTTTTTAGAAGAATTCCACTATTTTTGATTTCCAGAGACATGAGGAAGGTGTTATACCTGTCACACTATGTTTTTGAATTTCTTTCTTCAGACTACTCGTTCTCTTTTGTATTCATTTTAAATAATATTTCTTTTGTTGCTAATGAAAAAATAATAATTAATACTGTAAGATTTGGGGCCACTGTTATGCATGTTTTCTGGGAGGTTTTATTTCAAATGTTGAAATGAATAACTCACATTATGAATTTCACTTTCAAGGGGACGAATTTGAGCCTCTAAAAGCTAAGAGTGCACATATGAAATAATGCCATTTCCATGGGATGTTCTGAACATTTTTCTTTTTGATACACAGCTAGTAAAATACATTTTTCCACAAGTAGCATGGATTCAAGACTTGCCACATGAAAATGAAAACAATAGACAAAAAATTGTCCCCCCTAATCATTTTTATTCATGTCATGAAATTTGAGAGCCATTCCAAGGCATTATGTATACTGATGATAATATAGTTAACATTCGCCAATTAAAAAACAAAAAAAGAAGAAGACAGATAATAACGTTCACGTTAATGAGATATCTTCCAACATTTTCATGTCTGAAAGCAGCAGGATCCTAACTTGGTGTATGATGATGGGTCTAAGTAGATATTAGGGTAAATTACAATTTGCACCTCTGCATTTTACATCAAATTTCAGTTTTGTTCCCTCATTTTTCAATTGTAATAGTCAACCTCTTACGCTTTCGGTCAAATTGAAAAGTGCCCCTTTTGTTAGTTTGGTGTTAAATAAGGGTGAAGGAATCTGTCATCTAAGCAATACGTGACCTTTTTCTCGTCTCATTAGCATAAAATTTCACTTTTGTCCTTGCACTTTTACCAAATTCTCAGTATGGCACCTCTACCTTTAATTTTTATTAGCCTCTTTAACAGTAGATGGATGGAAGGGTGACATTGCTCTTGACTTAAAAGTGTAAGGAGTTGACTCACAATTGAAAATAGAATGACCAAAGTGAAATTTTGGTGAAATTGTAGGTTTGTTAAGTGTAATTAACCTTAGATATTTTTTAGTTTCCATTGGTAGAGTTCTAACAATAAAACTATTGAACAAAAAAGTTAACCATTGATAAATTGCCAGAGGAATCAAACCTTTAGGAAAGCTACATGGAAATCATGCATGCTAGTGAAATGTAATCTAATAAATTTTTTTTTTCTTCACATTTTGTCTTTGATATGCTTCACGTAGAATGGTCTTTGATTGGTAATTTGTGAACTTGAATGAATGAATTAACAAAAATGAGATATGGAGCAAATAAGGCGAAAATAAGGTCAAGACCATGATTGCTTACCACACGTTGTTGAGGTGTAGTCCCTCGCTCAACTGCAGCAGCTGGTGTATTGGTTGGCAAACCATGATGCATCAACTTGAAGGCCAGTGAAGGAAGAGTTGACAAACCCATATAAACAACCAAGGTTGAATCAGGGTCAGCTGCATTTTCTGCTACAAACAAGGGGTCCGTTCCTCCTTTCCTAGAGTGGCCAGTAAGAAATCTAACACTATTTGCAACACCCCGGTGAGTTAATGGAATGCCCAGCTCTGCTGCTATTCCTGAAGCAGCAGTAATACCTACAAATCAATGAACATATTAATCATCATCTCTTCATTTGTTGAGAACAAAAGCACTTTTGAGTCAAAGAGAACATGCTAAATTGGTTATATACAACAATGGGGGTAAAGTATCAGAATAAGAAAACTGCTAGGTTTCCATACACTGAGCCACCTCAAGTTGCAATACTAGGTTCTGCGAGGAATCCACCCTGATGTATTCCATATAAATAACCTTTTTATTATTTTTAGCTTAGTAAAGAAATTGCATTGGAAAGAACCAAGCAGTAGAAACCTGTATACATGGGTATACACAACAATTTTTAAGTGAGAATATGATAATCAACTTTTGAGTAAGTTTTTCTCTCACACTCGCTTCAATTATATCAAGAGATTCATTCTTCTGAGGAAGCAACAGGTAAGATTTTTCTGTACATGAAAAGGAAGTCCTCAGCAAGGTACTGCATATTTTTGCATAGTGCATGTAATTGAAACTTCCATCACCTGAACTCTATGGGACAGATTCTCACATCTATTCGTGCGACTTCCCCATACTAGTTTGCTTTCCATAATCTAAGGAATAAAAAAAAAAAAGTTCTCTATACCCTTAGTTTGCTTGTCCTTAAAGTGTATGCTGAATCTTTCTCTATTTTCCAGGAAAGGACAAAGTTCTCCAAATAAAGATAAATGATAAATACAAAGTCTAGAATACCAATGGAAGGAACATAACATCATTGTGTTAAACAACTCGGGATTCGATTTATTGAAGTAAGTTTCATTATCAAGTTATTAGGGAAAAGGAAAACATATGAGCCTCATTTCAATGATGAGTCTTGGAGCTTTACAGCCTATGTTAAATACCTGGAATGACTTGCACTTGAATCCCTTGTTGCTGCAGGAAATCCATCTCCTCCCCACCCCTCCCAAACACCTAACAAGCCGACAAAATGCCAAAATATTTAGAATAATATATTAATCAGGGGTAAAAAACATAGCATAACATGTCCAAGATAACTTCATGGAAGTTGATTACTATAACATTTAAGAGGGCACGCACCAGAGGATCTCCTCCTTTAAGTCTTACAACAGTAGCCCCAGCTTCCGCAAAACTCAAAAGCAACCCATGAATCTCCTCCTACAAATAATCTCCACAAATAAGTCTGTCGTGCAATGACACTTCCTTTGATAAGAAGATGAAGGGAACAAAAAAGAAAAGAAAATTGTAGAACTGAATTGTTCATAATTTGGGAATGATAAAATATTGAACTCATTTTAGATTGATCATAATCCTTACTTGGCCCTGTGGCCACTACAGAAACTCATTTGTTTCCTTCCTTTTTCCTTAGGTAGCATTTGGTTGGTTGCAGGGAAGAGGGAGGGATGGGGGGGGGGGGGGGGGGGGTGGGGTTGGGCAACCGCCACCCCCTAAATTTTCTACTTCAAAATTTAAAAATTTAATTATTTTTTTGATAAATGCTAAAAATAATAATAATAATAATTAATTTTTTAAGTATAATTACTTTTTATTTTAAATTTAGTAATGTCAAAATAATTGAGAATTTATTTGTTAATATGTTAAAGTCTTTTTTGTTTGGTTAGGGCCCAAAATTTTTAATTGTTTGGTTATAACTAAATAAATATATATATATATTACTCGCGTGTAACCTACCTCACGCTTGAAAATGTCTCAAAATTCTTATTAACCTAATTGTTTGAGCCCCCCTTCTCCACTTCTCTCTCTCTCTCTCTCTCTCTCTCTCTGTAAATAATATGAAAGCTTGGAAAAGAACTCGCAGAACGTACAAAATATTCGTGATCAAGGGTGCATTTTCTTCAGTTTTTACGGCGACAACAGGACGTGCATTTTCAGCCATGAAAATTGTAAAAACTAGATTGCGCAAGAAGATAGAGGATGATTTTTTTTCAAGCTACTTGTCAACATATGTTGACAAAGACATTACTCGAGATTTTGATGTAAATTCCATTATAAATGCTTTTTATATTATGAAAGAACGTCGAGCACAACTTTAGATGTCTAAATAGATATGTAAAGCAAATAGTTGCTTTTTTGAAAATTAATATGGATTTACTAGAATATATCCAATTATATTTTGATAATATTTTGTAATTATATACGATGAATGGAAACATCTAATTATATATTTTTGTGATATTTGGGTAGAAATTGATATTGTATATCACATGCTCATTACAAATTTTTTGATTGCATATACACTCGCCCCTCCGATATTAGAATCCTGCGTCCGTCCCTGTTTGGTTGGAAAAGGGTGAATTGAATGAAATGATTATTACTCAGCCTCTCTATGGAATGACAAGTGACCCGTGAACTATGATTTTATTTGTAATCCATGAAGTACGGGTGCGGGTGAGGGTGTAGGTGCATTACGGGTGCGCCGATACGGCAAAATCTAAAAAAAATAAAATATAGATACGACTGGGGTACGTCAATAATTTTTTTATTTTTTATTTTATGTATTGTTTGAGATGCAATTTACAAATCAAAGTTTAATACCAAAACTAAAAAAAAAAAAAATATTACAAAACCAAAAGGGAAATCATAGTTCAATAATACTAATACCAAAGCAAAGTCTATAAACTGTTTTAATGCCATTAAATAGGAGAAATTACAAAATAAAGTTTCATTCCAAAAGCAAATTAAGCAAAATTTATAAACTTAGCATTTCAATTTTCACTTTTATCAACTTCATCATTGAATAATATATCTTTCATCTTTGACACATTAAGTAAAGTATTTGCAATTTTAAATGAATCAGAACCCTCTAATAAATTATGTATCTCTACCAATGTCCCATAACTTAGTGTACCCTCAATGTATCCATCCCGTACTCGTAAAGTACTCACGGAGTATCCAACTGTCAAATAATGTATAAAAAGTATCCGATATGCATACAACCCTATTGGTACGAGTACCATTAGCCAGTAAGTATCCGATACAAATACAACAATATTTTTGGAAGACCGTGTTTCATAGTTTGTAATGCATTTTCTATCATTTAAACCCTTATGCATTGCCATGCATTTGACTCAATCTAATAATCTACCTATCAAGCACTAATTTCTAGCAAACCAACAAAAGAATGGATATTTTCGTGGCACGATCATTTCATTCCATCTTCACCAAACACTACCTTAGCTTTCCAAGTAAATAGAACTAATAATTTAGTAAATTGATTTTTTTCTAACGTTTCTTGTTTTTCCTCTATCTGTCTCTCTTCCTCCACAGAAGATTGGTAGAAATCAAATGCCAACCAAATAGCAGGGTCCAAACAAGATAAACCGAAATAAAAAAAACTTCCAACATGGCAAAATCAGAGACCAAAGCAAGAAATGAAGCAAACCCACAATCCAAATTCATGGAAATTTCTACTCATCTGTAAAACCTACATGCATATATCAAAATAACAACAAATATATATTTGACAAAATGCACATATAGAAATGTATCTATGTATAGATATATAATACTGACCTGGGTTCGGCTATGGTACCCAGCAGTCTTGCCAACATAGAGAAGCCTAGCATCATCACCCACCAAATTCAACACCTCATTGGACACCAATCGATCATACAACAAAAGATGAGCGCTCTGAATCACTCTCACAGCCTTCACTGTCAACAGTTCCGGGTCACCGGGTCCCGTACCCACCAAGAACACGTTCCCGGGTCCCCTCCCTCTCTCTCCTCCAAACCCACCACTCTCTCTCTTCTCTCTCAACACCTCAAGCAGCCTCTTCAGCTCGGGAAGCTGCAGAGCTATGTCGTAGTCTCGGATTGAGTCCGGATCAGGTGGGACAGGGCAGGAAATGGGTTGGTCCAATTGGTTCTTGTATAGCCAGTTGTCTCTTTGGTAGCGCTCAATGGAGTGATTTTCTGTGAAGGGTGAGGAAGAAGAGGAGGTGTAGTGTATAGAACAAACTGGGTTCAAATTGAAGGAACTGGGTTTTCTGAATTGGGGTGAAGAAGAAGAAGAAGAAGAAGAAGAAGAGATTGAAGGAAGTTTATTAACAAGAGCCATGTCAATTTACAATTTTGAGAGGGAGAGAGAGATGGGTTTGGTCTAAACTGTTTTTAGTTAAATCCCATGAAGAGGGTTTGAATGTAGCCATATATTGAGGTATATACATATGAAGAGAGAGAGTTGAGTTTGAGTTTGGCTTTTGGGTTTGAATTTTTGGGGAGGATGAGAAGGCAATGGTAGCTTTTGGGGGTTTGAGAGGGACATTTGCTCTTTGGGAGATAAAAAAAAAAGGGGTTTTGGAAGAGAAGTTTTTATTGGCTATAGTTGGACTGTTTGAATATGCTAGGCAAGGAACCAATTACTGAGAATGTGAAAACAGTTGGAAAAACAGGAATGACCTTGAAGGGTACGTGGCTGGTGCCTATTGGTTCATATTCTGATGTTTTGTGGGAAAGAGTTGTAGGGTGAAAGAAATTGTGGAACCTGAAGTTGCAGAGGAAGTGGGGGCAACTGGAGGCGGCCATGGGGGTGTTGGGGTGGGCCCTGGGATGGGTATAATAATGGGCTATGAATGGCGTAGAATGGTTGGGCCTTTTTGTGAGCCGGACCTTGTCAAATTAGAAATAGAAACCCAGATGGATCCTATGATTACTACAAGGCCTAAATCTGGGCATCTCTTGAGAGAACTGATTTACACCAACTTGGTCCTCATCCGCAAAGTGCCTAACCCAGAAAAACTCACACAATTTTGGCCCATCAGTTTGTGTAATTTCACCCTCAAAATCATCTCCAAAATTTTGGCCAATAGATTGAAACCAATCCTGAAACGTGTGATATCTCCACAACAATCAGCATTTGTGCCAGGGCATTTGATCCAAGATAACATATTGGTAGCTCATGAAGCTTTTCACCATCTAAAATTGAAGAAAACTGGCACAGGTTATGAGATGGCAGTCAAGTTAGATTTCAATAAGGCATATGACCGCATACAATGGGATTTCTTAGAGGCTCTTCTTCTCAAAATGGGATTCAGTTCAGTTTGGGTTCAGTGGACCATGGTAGTGGTGAGTACGGTGTCCTTCTCAATTTTTGCTAATGGGGAGAAGCGAGCTGCCTTTATTCCTCAAAGAGATCTCCGTCAAGGCGACCTAATTTCTCCTTACCTGTTTACTTTGGTTGCTGATGTTCTCTCAAGACTGATTTCTAGGAGCACCTTTGATAATCGGTTTCACGGCA
The DNA here is from genome assembly GCA_036172215.1 of Camellia granthamiana. NCBI lineage: Eukaryota > Viridiplantae > Streptophyta > Magnoliopsida > Ericales > Theaceae > Camellia > Camellia granthamiana. The sequence continues at coordinate 56,994,642 of CM069908.1, read as the reverse complement.
TAGAGTCGAATCGCGATTGTCCCATCTTGTCCCATTTAATTTTTGCAGATGATGTCCTCCTTTTTTCTACTGCTTCCGTGGCCCAATGTCAACATTTGAAGACTTGTCTGGAGGAGTATTGCCTTGCCTCGGGCCAACTAATAAACTGGGAGAAGTCTAGCATTCGTTTTTCAACCAACACTCCTGTGCCGGTCCAACAAGAGATCTGTTCGCTTATGGGCTTTGCTCCCATGTTGCACGACTCCAAATATCTAGGTCTCCCTTCATTTTGGGGCCGATCAAAGACGAAAGTATTTGGGTATTTGATTGAAAGGGCCGTTCAAAAAATGCAAGGTTGGAAGCAGCATCTATTATCTCAAGCGGGCCATGAAACCCTCCTTAAATCGGTGGTTCAAGCAATTCCAGCCTATGCTATGGCTTGTTTCGCCTTTTCCAAAAAATTCTGCGATCAACTTAATGGATTTATAAGTAGTTTTTGGTGGGAAGGAGATCCGGATGGCCGTAGTATTCATTGGGTTAATTGGAAAAGTCTTTCAGTTGCAAAATCGCAGGGCGGATTGGGGTTCCGAGACTTCAAGGTATTTAACTTAGCTCTTTTTGCCCGGCAAGCTTGGCGGATCTTGAAATTTCCTCATTCCTACTGCGCTAGAATTTTGAGAGGGATCTACTTCTCTCACACAGACTTTATGAAGGCACAGAAGGGAAGGAAGGCCTCTTGGGCCTGGGCTAGCCTACTTCAAGGCAGGCAGTTACTTGAACAAGGTGTTCGATGGCAAGTGGGCAATGGAAAATCCATAAAGTTTTGGGAGGATAAGTGGATACCCAGTTTACCAAGGTTTCAAATTCCGAACTCTCGACCTCCGGATTGTAGTATCTCACAAGTTTCTGATGTTATTGTTCCTAATAGCACTGAATGGAATACCAATAAATTAGGGAATGCAGTTACTGCAGAGGTTCTTGACCATATTCGATCCATACCCATCTCATGTGAAGACAAAGCTGATGCGGTTATCTGGCATTACACTTCGAAAGGTAATTATGAGGTTCGCAGTAGTTATCATATTGCCATTAAAGACTCTCTCCAGTTTGACTCTAAGCTTGCGGCCTCCCTCTCTTTTTCCCCCTCATCGAGCATTTGGAGTTTGATTTGGTCCCTTAACATCCCTCCAAAAGTTCGTCACTTTTCGTGGCGTGTGTGTAAGAATAAGTTAGCTACAAAGGAAAACCTGTTTTGTAGGAAATGTGCTCCATCTATTCAATGCCCAGCGTGTGTGTGCCCCAGTTGAATCCATAGAACACATACTGTTCCACTGCCCTTGGACTAGGTCTGTCTGGTTCGATAGTGACATTGGCATTCGGGTTGATATGCATGTTTGCAATTCTGTTGCTGAATGGACTTACTCTCTTATGAATATGTGCTCCAACAAAACAGAACAACGAGAAATCATTGGGAAAGTGGCGATGGTGGGTTGGTGTATTTGGAAATCCCGAAACGACTGGGTCTTTAACCACAATCCTTTAAATCCCACAGTCACTATGCAACAAGCCAAGGTTGCCTGGAGAGAGTTATCTGTGCTAAATCATCTTGGTGTTCGACAGCCGAATGCAGCAGTGACAGAGCCCTTTAGCCGCAGATGGAGGCCACCAGGTTTGGGCCAATTTAAGCTTAATTGTGATGCTAGTTTCACTAAAGATGGGACGAAAGCCTCCCTGGCTGTCATTCTTCGAAATCGGGAAGGACAGTTGGTCGATGGTCGCACTTCTATTGTTCATGTTTCATCAACCTTGCAAGGAGAAGCCCGAGCGGTTCGAATGGCTTGTGCCTTTTCTCACACCCTCAACCTCAGCCAAGTTAGTGTGGAAGGAGATAACAAAACAGTTATTGAGCTAAGTGTCTCTGAACTAGTTCTTCCATGGAACTGCATGGCTATTATACATGACATTCGCTCTGCGAAGTCTCGGAGTTACATCTCTTTTAGCTGGTCGCCAAGAAGCTCCAATCGTGTGGCCTACTGGGTAGCTTCTCGCAACTTGACAGGCATGCTTCCCCTCGACTGGATAGCCCATCCTCCTCCGGCGCTTAGGGCTATTTTATCTTTGGACTCTTTGTAAGCCGGTTGGCATTTTCTTGTTCCAAAAAAAAAAAAAAAAAAAAAAAAAAAGGTAGGGAGGTAAGAAAAAGTAAAAAAATGACTAAATCAATTGAATTGGATCAAATTGGTTATATTTGATCTATTTTTTAATAAGAATTAGTCTGTGCGATTTTTAAATTTGATTTTTTTCGGTTTTTGATTCGGTATCGGTTTAAATACATTGTGCACCGATTTAAACCGAAACCGACCGCTTTAACATAAATTGTATTTATAATATATATAATCTAATAATATAATGATATTAATATATAATAAATTATTAACCTTATCATCTTTATAACCTAAGTTTATAAACTTTTATTATATATAATCTTAACTCTAATTCATTATTCTTGAAATCTTAGTATTTTTAATTTTCTTTGTTTTTATTTTTGTTAATTTAGGAATTAAAAAGTATGTATTAAATGGATGGATATGTATGAAATGATAGACAAATAACTAATTTAAAGTTTTTATATAGACTAACGATTATATTTAAAAGTGGCTCAAGTTTGAAAAATCTTAGATCGATTAAATTGCACCGAACCGAACCGTTTTAATCAGTTCGGTTCGGTGCGATTTAATGGGAGAAGCGATCTGTATCGGTATTCAAAATAATAAAACCAACATTATTGGTTTGGTATAATTTTTTACCTAAATATTGACCGTACTGAACCGATTACATCTGTAGTGCCAGGTCTATCCAAGCCCATGTATAATATATATATATTTTTTCCTTTCTTTTTTTGACTACAGAGGAAATTAAAAAAAGAAAAAAGTACTTGCATCATAAATCCATTTTTGAAAACTTTGGAGCAATAGCTCGAAGCTCTAATTTTTTGGATCCATAAGGATAATAACAATTTGAAAGACGAATTTGTTTATCTACTTGTGCATGTGTCATTTATTTGTTCACTTAATTTGCATATTTGTTTATATCAACACCACTAGTCGCCGCCAACCACCTCTAACGACATTTTCGATGATCAACAATGGTCCAACGACAGTAGGATAAAAATAGAAAAAAAAAAAATTATATGCACCAAATAATTTCATTAATCACATTCTTACAATTAAAAATAAAATAATCACTAAACTTAATATCATACATGCCCATAAAATAATATTTTCACTAATTTTTTCAAGAGGAATCTTGAATCTTAAACTAAAGGAATTTAAAGCGAGCCCATTGGGCAATCTATCATTCACCAGGTCAATTGCAATTTGCAATTTGAGAATTGAATAATGCAATATTGTTACAACCTTTCTCCACAGTAATAGATAAGCCCGTGTAAATTGATGTCCAGTGTCCACCACGTTGGTGCTCATGTGCAAATGAACCGAACTATTCACAAGCTGGCTTGACTCAGCTTAACTCATTAAAGGCTCAGCTCATTTAGTAAACGAACCAAACTCGAACTTGAATATTAAGCTCATTTAGTAAACGAGTCGAATTCAAACTCAAATAAGCTCGGCTCGTAAAGCTTGTCTTGTTTATCTTTATTTAACTTATGGCGCTGTTTGGGAAAAAAAAAGTTGAGGCTATTGTAGCCTTATATATGAAAAAAGCCAAAAAGCTTCAACAGTGCATGCATTTGTACAGCTGGGTTACAAACAGTGGTACAATTACCATTTTACCCTTTGACTATTTCAAAAAAAAGTATATAGATTGGGGTTTATACCACAGCTTAAATGAAGCCTCTGCCTTATCTCATCTCTTGCGTCTCTCACAACGGACTGAAGTGAAACGAGTTCACCTAGCTGATCTCTCTCCGGCAGAGCTCTGTCTTCCACACAACGCGACCAGTGAAGAACTACGACAGGTTAATCACCTGAACTGATTGTACATCTGTTTGTTGCCTTTGTCGACTCGATTATGTTGATTTTTTATTCCGATCTACAAGATCTTGCTGTGTTTTGCCCCATGCCGATGGTATTCGGTGGATATTTTCGCTGATTTGGTGATGATCTATCTTTTCCCAAATTGTTTTCGCCAGCAACAAGGTTTTTTTTTTTTTTTTTTTTTTTTTTTTTTTTTTTTTTCCCTCAATTCAATGGCTGATAATAACCCAGAATATTGTGTTCTCCAGTGATCGTATTTGTTGGTATACGCAAAAAAAGCCTTTCCCCCCTCCCCCTTGATTTCCATAATTATCAATTCATAATCCAAATGTGCAGATGATTAGGTTTGGAGTTGGAAATAATTTTTTTTTTTTTTCAAAATGATTACATTCCAAAGTTTGATCTTCGTACTAGTTGCTTGAAATATGATTTTGTATGCTGTTTTTTTTCCATTTTTTTTTCCCATCAATTTGTGTTTGTGCATCATGGTACTAGTGGAGCAAATTTTTCGTCATTTTTCTTATAAAGGTAGAATAAGGCTTCCTGAAAAGAGAAATTAAGACTGCGAGCTAAGGCAAATAAATTATATTCTTTACTTGTAATATACCTTCATTACAGCAACCAAAAACAAATTTCATACAACAAACTAAAATGATTGAACTCTTATTTTAAAGTGTTTTTTATTTTTATTTTATAATATTAGTCAAATATGCAGCTCTATAATTGTGATTTATAGAGCTACATTGTGGAACTTGTTGTGCCTCATATGCATCTCAACTTACAGGTAGCCATGGGCCAGTTCACTCTCATAATTTTAACATTTGGAATACATTGTAGTTTATAAATTCTTGGACAGGACTTGAGATGGGAAATTCTAATTTAATCCGTTAGAAAAATTAAATTATAATTTATATATACATATATATATTTTGGGCTTAAAGTAAAATATTTCTGAGAAGACCTAAATTTACTTTACAATGAAATTTGTTAATGTTTCATATTCAAATAACTATTAAAAGAGTCTAATTTATTTAATAGCTCTTCAAGATAAATGACAATAACATAGCTGATATCTATTAGTTGAGTGGCTTATTTAAGAGTTAAAATGATCCAATGTCGGACTAAGCCAAACTTTAGATGACATAGCATGTTTGTTTGGATAGAATCACATCACAAAAATATTAACATCATGAGGTCACTAAATGTATCTTTATTTGCTAGTATTTTCATTATTTATGCTAAAGATAAACCTGTATTCTCTATAAAGTGTACTAGAAAAATTTTAAAATCACTATTTTTACTAAATATTTCTTAGTAGGAAACAGCGGATGGCTTCCTCTATGTCCACTAGCACGTCAACATGGCCACAGCGAATGTGTGCTTGCGGCTATGACCATTGTTTTGTTAAGGTTTCTAGATCCCACAAAAATTCTGGTCGTGCATATTATGTTTGTCCCCAGCCCGTATGTATTTGAATCTCTATTGATTGGCAAAATTGAACTTCCATAGCTAACCACAGTTAAGTTTGTTACTCATCAGCAATGTGTAAATTGGATTGATTGGTGTGATGAATCGGGGAGACCGAGCCCCGACCATGACTCATCCCAAGCTAAGTCATAAAGTTACGGGCTGATATTGTGCAAATTTTTAATACCTTGCGTGTCATGAAAACAGTTATTTCTGTGTTGTGCATAACGGTTATCATATTATTACTGTGCATGTAAAACGTTGTAACCACATCGTGTATGTACGTTGGATGCTTGTTTAACTAGTAACTGAAGTTACAAAACTGGATTACTGTAAATGCTACTTCTTGTTATTAGTTATGTTATACTTTTCTCCTACCTTCTAGTTTACTTTTGCATATCATATTTGTCTGTGAGATGCTGTCTATTTTCCGTTTCTAATTTATGTAACATGTGTACACTACCTTGTACCGTAATTAGTTCAATGGCGGCAACACATTCGTCCCCTCAAACACCGTGCAAACAAAAAGGTGTTGGACCCTTGCCTAGTGAAGGGTTGGTTGATTACATTGATCTTTCACATAAAGCAACTTGGGACAATGCATCAACCGAAATATTCTTAGAGTGTGTGTGAGAGCAAATTTTAGCGGGACGTAGGCTAGGTACAACTATCATGGTTGTTGGGTATAAGGAAATTGTTGTGAAATTTGCTCAGCGCACGGGTAGACGACGTCATGACATGAAACAGTTCAAGAACAAGTACTTTGCTTTAAGAAAGGAGTGGCATGCTTGGAATAAGTTGATGGATAGCAGTAAGGATGTAACCGGCATTGGGTTTGATAGGGCAACGGGGTTGTTCACCGCGTCAGAGGAGTGATGGGAAAATTTGAAATCAGTATGTAGTATGTTGTATTTACTTGTATGTTAAACATTTCTTTTTAGGCTGTGTATTTTTCATTGTTTATTTGTAATTAATTTGGTTGTTTGTTACTTTATTACTTTAATTTGGTTTTTCTAATTTTTTATTCTTCTCATTTGCAGACAAACAAGCTAGCATACAAATTCAAGACCAAGCCATTGGAGCATGAAGATTTGATGCAGGAAGTCTTCACAGGTGCAATCGCGATTGGGAAACATCATTGGACCCCCGACGAGCAAGGTGCAGACATTGTGGACGGTGAATCCGATTCAGTTGACTTCCCTGGGTTGCAGCCATTTACTGAGCCATATCAACCAGTGGTGGACTCACCACCACCCGCCCCCATCAACCAGGTAGATAAAGCGGAGCAGGGCTCAAAGCGCAAGAAAGAGGGTAGTACAAGTGGAAAGTCGAAGAAGTCCAGCGGTGCATCAGTGCTTGCAAACAGTTTCAACCATCTCTCTGAGGTGGTTCGTTCAAAGAAGCACCTCACGGTCAGCATGGAACTGGTGCATCTCAGAAGTATGGCATTGAGGCATGCATGTAAAGGATTATGGCTAGACCCGACTTCCTCAGTACGCCCCTTTTCCATTTTGCCTGTATTGTATTGGATAATGCAGATTACCGTGAGATACTAATGTGCATGCTTGATGATGGTAATGTGGTCGGTTGGCTTGCGGCATTGAAGGCCTCCAAAAGACTGTGAGTCCTATGGTTTGTTGTTTTTGGGGAAAGTGGAAAATGTGTGGTGTTTGTGGACATAACTTGTGCTATTATGTTTCTTTATTTTTTGTTTTTCCTAGCTTCACTTATCAGTACTGTTAGTTAAAATTAATGTTTCGGGTGAATGGATACGGACCTAATGTCGAACATTTTATGCAGTATCGCTTCATGGAAGCGTGGTTTGTGTTTACTGCAGTAGAATTGCCAACTAGAATTGTTCAATTTTATTGAATGGATTCCTGTTTATAGTTTGTAGGAAAATGTGGATGTATGCATGGGTGTTGCCATTCTTTTTATTTTGGGCATTAGTTTAAAATATGACAAGATTACATGTTCGATGTAATTAATGCTGTGTTGTGTGCATTGTAGGGTTCAAGAATTCTGATATGTGGAACGGTGAATGTAGCAATCTGTATCGAAATAATGATGATGACATAATCGAACAAGCAGAAGAACAAGAAGACCAATAGAATGATGTAATCATTGAAATAGCGCGACATGCAATGGAATATTACGTGAAGTCACTGCTGGAAAAACGATTTTTAACGGCGTTTTAAAAACGCTGCTATATGTTTGAAAAACGCCGCTAATTCCTTTAGTGACGCTTACCACCAAACGCCGAGGACGCGGCCGTCGCTGTAAGTTTATGACGGTTTAAAAACGTCGTAAAATTAGCATACGCCGCTAAATGTGGCTGCCAACGGTCACATGACGTCACATAGGCATTCAGCGACGCTTCAAAAACGTCGAAATAGCATTTTTATTATTTTAAAAAACAACTATAGTGGCGTTTTAAAAAACGCCGCAATAGTTTTTTTTTTTTTTTTTGGAACCACTAATTTTTTGAGATTTAACTCTAAAAATATACCTGTAAAATCGCAATAGATTTTTTTTTTTTTTTTTTTTTTAAACTACTAATTTTGTGAGATTTAACTTTAAAAGTATGCCTGTAACATAGTAATAATGAATAAAACTTGGTATAGACATATTTCTATGAGATTATTATTCCCTCACATCTATAATAGTACCCAATACAACATCCTTTAAAGAAAAAAAATCCAATGAATCATAAAAAACTAATAGTAGATAAACAAAAACTTATATTCCAAAACATATATATTTACGGCGAGGCATCAAACAGAAAGGAACTCAAGTTTACGCTTGCACCTCCGGATGCCACTATTGGCATCACCAATCCCAGAAGAGTCTCCAACAACATCTGATAGGTTCTTTACAGTCGCCAGATGCTGCAATGGTGCCTGACAATCATTTGCATTTGCAGCAGCTGGCTTCCCTTGGGAACAACTGCCAATGTTCGAAAAATCCCTATGGGGCATCAACTCCTCTCCAACTGCCAAAAAATCCATCATCAACTGCAAAACCACACACATATACAAGCACAAATTACATTTGTAGGAAATAAACAATCGAAGTACATAAAGAATTTTCAAAAAGATGTTAATAATTACATAATTCACAACACACACAATGGTTTGTGTACCCGCAAAATAATAAGAGGGTATATGCTTCAATGGTTCGAAAAATTAGAGTTTTTTTGAATAAATCATAAAACACTATTGGTCGGGTACACAATCACATGCTATTCTGCACCCATATAATAATAATATCTCCACTTGAACAGAGTATTGGGAGTCGACAAACAAGGTCTGCATTTTGGAAGCATATGATTTGAAATCCAATTCGGTTCTTATGTACTTTTGTGTAATATATTTGCACTTTGTGAATAAACTCAATCAAATTTCAGTTAATAGCTAATATTTTTTTGTATTATGAGATTTCATGTTAATTAGTAGAGTCCATTACTTTTGTATTAGTGTTTAGAAGCCAAACATGAAATGTGTTAATTAATTAGTTAATAGCTAATATTTTTTTCCCTCTCCCTCCCATATACCAACATATAAGAAATGCCTTGCACTATATCTCCAAATAAGAATTTCCTAGGCAATGATTGGGAACTCAAAACATAAATTTACTTTAATATCTCTACAAATAGGTAAGCACTAACCTAATTGAGGACTCCCCAAGTCCAAGTGAATGCTGAACAGATTTATTTCTCACGAATACTGCCAAAGATAGAAAGCATGGGAAGAAAGCAATGATAGTGAAGAAATTACCTCACATTAGACGACGATTTTGTTGAGACTCAGCATCTCTTGGGGATCTGCAAGATAGTATTTAGACAACAAAGATCAGATACCATCACCACTTTAAGCTTCATATTTAGTTAATACTCCTAACATTTTTAAAACTGTAAATATTGAAGAATAATATGAAATTAAACAGACTTGCATAAATAAAACCTTGATAGAAACTATTTTCCAGTAAAACATCAGTTCATTATGGAGATGATGGCGCAAGTCACTCTTAATACTTCCTTCATGCATCAGTCATATGGATCTCCAATGTTGCTAAACAACAAGAAGAAACCCTACATTCTCCATGTTTCTGCACATTTTCAACATGATATTTCTCCTAGTGGGGTTTGAGGCTAAATTTAGCATTGCAGGGAGGAGAGATATTGAAGTGCTACTGAAGAGACAGCCATATAATAAACAGTATGCCTGTCAAACTCGTCAATGTAAAAAAATAAATTAAAGGAGTAATCTATGACATCAAGGGAATGGAAAAAAGGTTTGATCATTCTGTTTGACTATTATCACTTCTATTTTTGGAAAGAAGATGAGCTACATCTGCTAAGATTTTGATTTCATGAAATTACTTATCAAAAAAATAAAAAAGAGGTTCATGAAGTTTTTTCTCATTAATACGTTTAATCTCCAACTTCACACAAAAACTATGAGAGATCAAAATGGCCCTAAAACAAAAATTGAGCTCACCTATGGAATCTACGAGAAGAAAAGAGGATGCAGGAAAAAAAATTTCCTTTACACCAAAAATGATAACTATGCAAAAGAATTACCTTAAGCTTTTGAATCCTTAACATGGTCTCTTTAAAAGTAGGTCTATTCATTTCTCTCTCAATCTAACATCTAAGTTCTATAGAAGTTTCATACCATCTCATTTACATGATGATTTCTATTTATATGCACATCAATTACAATAAAGTTCTTTAGTTTTGTACCTTCCAATCCTTGAAATCATATCTGAAGACAAAATGGCTGTAAGCAACTTCACCCGACATAACAGAAGGGGCGTCAGCGGCATTTGTTGGCGCTGAAAAGAAAGTCAACAACTACAAATATAATACAAAAACAAATAACTAAACAATATTCTCAAATGGATGTTGTTATGAGTTGTTGTGTCTTACAAACAAGATGAGAGCCCTTTTCATCCACAGCCATTATAACCCGCCCATCTTTGACCAGAAAGACAGAGCAAATAAATTTTCCACCGTCTGTGCAAAAGATTTTCTATTCAATATCAAACTTTCAAGTTTAACCCTTCTCTTGCTCTTCAAGATGTCGAACATGGTCAACATATTCTCGTCAGTATCTGTCCTCTTTTCTTCTGCCCCAGTATTACCGAGCTATTGCACAAGAAATTTACATGAATGAATACATACTGTTGAAAGAACCTGGCACCATTACTAGATTTGAATTTTATGAGTTAAAATCTCATGTATAAATAATGCAATGCACTCACAAAAGATTATTCGACTACGCAAATATTAGAATGAGCTAAAGAAATAAATCATCATAGTAAACAACTAAAATTGTGTGTCTAAGTACTTAACGCTGTTACATTCCTAAAAATTATGAAAAGAAATTTGAGAAATTTAGCACTCGGTAAATAAACAAATGCTAAAACTTGAAAATCATCAAGTTTTCCACAGTCAATATATATAGCAACACAATTATACATACCTGTTGGGGCTGAGAACTTTCAGTTTGTTTTGCCCGTTTTCTGTAAACTGCAACGTTCCGCTGCTTAACTTCAGTTTGCATAGGTCCAAGCCTTGAGCGAAATAGGGAAAACAGAAAGTGTTAACAAAACAAAAAGTCGCTTACAAATAAAGATGATGAGATGAGGAAGCAAAAAGTCCCTTAATTATTGCTGCCTTTTTTTAGATTAGAGAGGGGTGACAACACTCACATGGTGCAACACCCTTGGAAATTCTTGAAAATGGGTGAAACAACAAAGCCAATTTCTTTCCAGAGGATAGAGTTCTTGTGGGCAGCTTCAAAGTCCGAGGTTCCTTTTCTTCCTTGTACTTTTGTGAAGTCTCTCAGCAAACATGATATGAAATCCGATGGGGTAACACCTCCTCCGATATGTGATTTAACAGAGGTCAACAAAGTCCTAGAAAGATTCATTAGAGCCTCTCCATCTGCAACAAGCTATGGTCTAATGCCAAACATGATATTCTACTTGATGGAAAGCTACCCCATGGAAGCAGCCACTGCTAATTTTCCCTACACTATGAAAGATATCACAAAATATGCTTTTATATACATATCATGATGAATGGGCTACTTGAATTTAGAGCTCAAAACTCAAAAGAATCATTTTCTAGTTTCACTCATCCAGAACTCTACTGTTACAGAAATACATAACCTAGCACTTCCACACAGATAAAGAGAAAGACAGAAGAAGAAAAATGTAATAGGTCACAACACTGTATTTGGAACAAAAACCAACTCTTTGGTAGGTGTATTGGTACTTTACCTGCATACTTATGATCCATTTCATGCAGTTGGCACCGTAGATTCCACATCTTGCACCCTTTATAAGTAATTAGACGGTAGAGTTAGCATGAAACTTTGAAGCAAAGTATCAATTTAAACCAATGAAGAATTAGTTGGAATGAAATTGCGCCCTGGTATGGCGAAGCTCAAATTTAGCCTCAATTACAAGAGCTAACATCTATAATTGCTTGCACTAGCTAATGTAACTTCTGAATTGCGACAAAGCAAAATAAACTTACTTGCTTGATACCACAATTACGGATGGCAGCTCCAACCTTCAATACTATTTCATATAACTACTTCATAAGTTAACCACACATATTTACCAGCCTGTAGAGAATTGGAAAACTAAAATTACATTCACATAAGCATATGTATACATACAACACAAAAATAAGAGAAACATGAGTGAAACAATAGCAGAGGATTATAGGACAATGCACCTTCCCATTAACAATCTCGCGCTCACCGAGCATTCGGTTTTTAGGAAATTTCTCAACAGACACACTGCAACAAGGTTACAAATACATTAATCTTGGCAATAATGATCAAGAACACTTTTGTTTGGTTTGATTTTCAGAATTTGCTTTCAGAATTCTTTTTGAAAACATGAAAATTAGTTTTGGCAAAAAATAACCACCAAAAACATATTTTAAAAAGGGGTAGCACCAAAAGGAGGTGTCCTTTTTATATCAACCCTCCCCAAATCATATGAAATCACATAAGGACCCATACAAAAAGCAAACTCATGCTATTTGATCCCTTGAAAAGAATAAACAAAGGCAAGGAGGAGATGCACAAATAGAAAAGGAACCTCCCACTCATGGGAAACATGCTACAAAATGTAAACTGGTTGAAAAGGAAACGATCAAGGGCCAAGAGTCTCCCCCGAAAGAATAGATTTTGCCAAGAATATGGCCCTTTACTTTTAGGAGTTTCATCTTGATCATACTAAAGGCATAAGGACCTGAAGAATCTTAACCAACCAGTAGATTGAAACTGTAGACAGCATAAAAGAAGCCATTTCCTTTCTCTCTGGAATGTCAAAATTGAGAAACTAGGCTACCATCCCTTTTGCCTCATCTTTTAGGTTACTAAATGAATCACTCTTACAATAAAAGTAGGTGTTGCCCCTGCTTTAAATGGAACTTCATGTCAGGAAAATGATATACTCTCACCATAAAGGTTTTGGTTGCCCCCACTATTAATGGAACAAAGCCAATTCCTCAGTTATTTGTTTCATTACAGCCATTACTAGTGAAAACACTAAATATCTGTCTGACATTATGTAACATATGACACAAGAGAACCAAATTTGGGGAATCAAAATAATCATAAAGTGCTCTGAGGTTAAACATCTAGAAGATCTTAGTTTTAAATGACTCAAAACATGCTAACTATAATCAACTAACCCTCCAGTGGTTGCAGTAGCAGGTTGACCAGTAACATCATTCTTCTTGACATCAGCTAACACAATATTGATATCGTCATCCTCAAAAGTAAAATACACAGGATACTGTAACCAAATATAGCATCATCAAGATAGTTTCCATGATAAAATCACATTGAAATATAGAAAGTGAAAAGAAATTTGGGGATGTGAAACACCTTGATTAATGAGTAGGCCAATAAATTATAGGACATGACAGAAAGTCAAATGTCCTGGCCATTAAATGGTTTCTAAGAATCCTACAGAGCAATATAATATATATGTATCCCGAGTCCATTTGGGAGCCTGTAACAAACACTGCAGGTTACTTTGTTTAGAGTGTTTTGATAAAGTTTTTGCATACTACACAAACATAGCTTCAACAAGCTGAAAAAAATATGATTATTCAGAAGTATGTGGGAGGGATACTTTTAACTTCTACTTTCTGATTATCAGTTTTCAGCACAAAGAAGCTGCAACAAACAGGACCTGATATCACTCACAGTATTAAAGCATTTGGTCAGAATGAAAGGAAACAAGTGTACTACTCAGATAATAAACAGGTTGGTAATTGAATCAGTCCATTTGATTTACATTGCATTTTAACTAACAAAAAAAAGGAGAGTGATATTCTAAGCATAAAAAAAAATTTAGTCATCCAGGGCCCTTATTCTAGAATACTGTTGGGACAACAATTATGTGCATATTCACTTAAATGCAATTAGGAGGAGAATGGACAAATTCACTGTTATGTAACCAGGGAAGAGAATATACATATTCAAATACAATTAAAAGAATAAACGCCACATCAATCCTAATGAAACGGGCAAAAGTTGGGAAGTTAAAGATGCATTCTGACCTTAAGCAGCTTGTGAACGAATTGAACAGCATCACTTGGTCCAAAAACCTGACAGTTGTTAACAACATCAACTTTATAATAGAACTCGGAAAGTGTGTTGACAAAATAGTTTTAAAATGAAGGCAAAAGAGATAGTGGACAGATGATATACCCCCCACAGGCCATCACAGCCAAGAATGATGAAGTGGTCTCGCTCTGTAAGCTTCGACGGAGCTTCGAAATCGGTTCGATCTGGAGCTTCGATGGAGCTTCGAATATCTGAATCTTCGATGGAAATCACTGAATCTTCAACAGAGCTTCGAAATTGGTTGGATCTGGAGCTTCGATGGAGCTTCGAATATCTGAATCTTCGCTGGAAATCACTGAATCTTCAACGGAGCTTCGAAATCGGTTCGATCTAGAGCTTCGATGAAGCTTCGAAATTGCTTCGATGGAGCTTAGAGAGGGTTGAGAGAGAGAGAGAGAGAGGGGGCTCAGATAAAATGATGTATGCATATGGGTTGAGAGAGGGCCAGATACAAAATAAGGATTGAAAAGAGGCGTGTGGTACACCGCATTCGGAGGCGTTTTTCAACGCCTCCTATTATAAAACGGCGCCGTTTTGGTTAAAAGAATATGCGGCGTTTATAAACGCCGTTAAATGTTAATAACAGCGACGTTTAAAAAAACGTCGTTAAAAAAATGCCACCGTAACCCTTTTTCCCTGTAGTGAGTACATGGAGAAGATCCAGTGTCGAACTTCTATTTTAACCGGTTGTGCATGGATTCAAGAATTATTTGATGGACACTTGGGCAGGGGCGAAGAAAATTTGCATATGCCTCTGTATGTGTTTAAAGCATTATGTGATACATTACGACGGGATTTTGGTTTATGGGTACCTAAAAGACCCCATGGATTACACATTGAAAAAAGTGTTGCCATGTTCATCTATACCTTGGTCGGCTACCAAAGCCGAAACATTCAAGAGCAGTTTTAACACTCGGGAGAAACGGTTTCTTGACATTTTCATGCAGTGTTGGAAGCAATGAAGTTGTTCATTGAACAACATTTCAAGCCAATCAGAGATCAAAATAGTAAGCATCTCTACTTGCGGTCAAGAGGCAAATACATACCGTTCAAGGTGAGAATTCAATAATTGCCATTAAGAATACTTGTGTAGAATGTGGTGTACAATTAAATAGTTGTGACGTCTTCTATTATGGCAGAATTGTATAGGTGCGTTGGATGGAACTCACGTAGAAGCTGTGTTGCCTGTTCGTGATGCGGGCACATATTATGGCCGAAAAGAGTATCCAACCCAAAATATACTAGCAGTCTGCGACTTTCACACGTGCTTCATTTTTATTTCTTGCGGCTGGGATGGAAGCATGCATGACAGTCGCATCTTTAAGGAAATAATTGAAAATCAGCGCGCACCGTTTTTGCACCTATAAGAAGGTAACACATTTCAAATTCAATACTAGTTCGGGTTTATGTCATGTGTATATAATTGTTTTTTTTTTTTTTTTATAAAAAATATAGGTAAATATTACCTTGTAGATGTGGGATATCCAAACAAGAAGGGGTACCTAGCACCATTCAAAGGGTCTCGGTATCACCAAGCACTATTTCGGGAACATGGACGATCCGATAACCCAAGAGAAATGTTTAATGAAGCGCATGCATCACTTTTGGAGTGTGATGGAAAGGACTTTTGGAGTGTGAAAATCGCGGTGGAAGTTCCTGCACAACATGTCGGACTATGATTTTGCGATGGTGCAGGTGCCATTGGTTGGTACATCAATGGCGTTACACAGTTTCATTTGTAGATACGAGCTAGTTGCCAATGGTAACGAGAGACATTATTATGTTTCATCAGTGCCAGATGGCATGCCCGACGTTTACGTTGGCGGAGAAAATCTCGATGATGGGCTCATGGTTGGGGATACAGATGTGGATATGGCAAGAGTTCGTGTTCGCATTCGCGACCATTTGTTTTATATATGACGTTTGGGACTATTGTGAATATGCTGTTTTCGATGTGGAAATTTGTTATGCAATGTGACCCACGTAGCAAGCCATTTGACTTATGGAACTGTTTGTAATGCATAATATTCGAACTTTAGCTTCGTAAACGTTCGTAATGTACTTATAAATTTTATTTGCCTAGATTGACCTTTAGTTTCGTTCAATTTTGAACCTACTGGATGCCTTCGATATTTGAGTCCCAGTCCAATTTCATAACAAAGAATTGCATTTTTTTTTTGTTGTAGTTCATCATTTTTTTGGTAATTTTTAAAATTTCTGACAAATTTAATAATTTTATAAATTGTTTTTTTTTTAATTTGTAGAAAAACATAAATATTCGTATTTAATTTTTTAACAAAATGTTTGAAATTTTTTTAAAACATCAACTAAAAAAAGAGTTCGCGTTCAAGCCAAAAATATTCATATTTAATTTTTATTATTTATGACAATGGGACCATACACATTATAGTCGACATAAAAATAATTGGAAAAAAATTATTCGAAAAAAAAAATTCAAAACAAAAATTAATTGAAAACAAAATAGTTGGAAAAAAATTTAATTCAAACAAATTTAATGGACACAAAATTTATTTGAAAAAAAAAATTAATTGAAAAAAATATTTATTTTAAAAAAATAATTAATTGACAACAAAATAATTGAAGAAAAATAAGTATTTGAAAAAAAAATTCATTGACAGCTCGGTCAATAAACTGAGACAACCATTTATAAAATGATGATTATTAATAATGTATAAATTTTAAAAAATTTATAAATTATATTAATGGGTAAGATTTAACAAATGGCTGAAGGTTTATTGATATATGTAATTAATTGTTTACAAGTTTTACAAATTAATTAATTAATTAATTTATTTTTGTGTGTAGATGTTAAAAATTACAATTCAAATAACCTAAATTCACAAATTTTTTTTTTTTGTTTTTTTTTGTTTTTTTTGGTTCACCAATTGGAGCCGTTAGCATAGATTAAAATTTGAAAAAAAAAAAATTGGTCATGTGCAAGTTCCGTACGTACCACGTAAGCAAGCCAAATGCCTAGATTGGAACATGGCTGGTAGTTCGGTTATGTAGGGGCAGTTTGGTCATTTAACAACAAAACATCATATCAAACACTTTTTCTAATACAATCATTTAAAAATATTTCAATTTATCTTTTTAAACACACAAACTAAAATAGCCTACTAAAATAGTCAAATAGCCAAAAAACTTAAAAAATAGCCACTTCCCAAATGAAACCTATATAATAAATATATTATTTATATATTGCATAAATACATTATTTATGTTTTAAATAATATAAATAATATTTTTATTTAAATAATGGCCGAGCCCAGTTCAAGTTTCATAAATATTATCGAGCCGAACTCGAACTCAAACTCAATAAACGAGCTTAATAAGTAAACGAGTCGACCTTAAGCTCTGCAAAGTTCGGCTCGACTCGTTTACAACCTTACTCTTCCTTATATGATAATTATGAATTTGGAGATCATGTTGTGCTCCTTTGTGGAGGGTTCTCCTGAGTCTCTTTTGATAATCTGAACTGTTCATTTGTAGGGTTCGTCAAGTAGATCATTCGCAAAAAATCAAGTTGATTAGATATTTGCAGTCCTACAACAAAAGCCCATCTGTTTTTATAAAAATGAATGGTTAACATAATTTTCATAAATTTTTAAAAACAATTAGAACCTAATCATAGAGTTACGAATATCTGATTAACTTAATTTTTTACATAGATAATATTCTTGACGAACCTAACAATATAATGGTTCAGATCATCGAAAGAGACACGGGACGACCCTTCACAAAGGGGTACAACAGGCTTAAGGCACAGCAGCACCCCAGTGGGGATGACAATTTGAACCCGACTTGATGGGGACCCGACTCCCTAATCCTGATTAGAATGGGTTTTTCCCAAAAGTTACCTCCCATAGGGCTGGGGATGGTATTGAAAATTGAATCCCTGACGGTTTTCGGGCCAGGGACGAGGATAGGTTCCCCCGGCCCTGCCCTGCCCTGCCCTGCCCCGAATATTCCCCATATATATATATATCTATATGTGTTTAGGTTATTCTGATTCAGTGATTCTCATTTTCAGCCTCTCTCTCACTCACACTCACTTCTCTTCTCTCAACCTCTCTCCATCTATCTCTCTGTTGTAGGTGCTCACAGTGTTGGCGTCGACTCCTCATCTCTTTCTTACCGGTGTCATTTCTCCCTCACGGTGTCACGGCGGCGGCTTCTCCTCTTTCTCTCACTGGCGGCGGCTCCTCCTCTCCCTCTCTCGGTATCTCTTCATCCTCTTTCTCATGGTATCTCATTCTGTCTATTTACTCTCTCTTTCTCTCTCTCTCTCTCTCTCTCTCTTCGTTTTTTGCTTTTGTACTTAAGATCTGGAAGTTTTGGTCACCGTTGCCAAGATTCGAGTTGAGGAGTCCTCTTTCAGATCCGTCGCCATTTCTACCAAAGGCTAGGGTTTTGCACCACACTCTTCCCTCAAATCTACCCATCTATCTCTCTCTCTCTCTCTTTTAAATATATATATTAGATTTGAGCTCAGATCTGTTTTTGATAAAGATGAAGAAAATGATGATCTATTTAATGTGTTAGTTTTTTTATTTTTTATTTTTTACATTTGAGTTCAGATCTGTTAGATCTATTGAATATATATATGTGAATTTTGATGCATGGATGTGTTGTTGTTGTTGATGTTGATGTTGTTGTTGATGAATTTTTGCATTTTCTAAAGCTATTGTTGTTGTTGTTGTTGTTTTTTTTTTTTTTTTTGGGCAATTTTCGGGGTCGGGGAAACCCGATCATCATTAGGGGACGGGGGCGAGGGCGGTGATAGGTTCCCTGTTGGGGATCGGGGCCGGGGACGAGAGAATTTCCACCATTGGGGATCGGGGACGGGGAGTGTGATTCCCGACCCCACCCGGCCCTTTGCCATTCCTACACCCTAGGCCTATAGGTTTTGAATTTTTTTTTAATGGGAGTCGCTATTCTCATTCCATTTTGTTCCAAATACACTAATTTCTTTATCATTTATTATACATAGTTATATTAATACATTTTCCCATAAAATACAGTCCCTGAAAAGCTAAAATTCCAAGGGTATTATTTAGAACAAAGAAGGGATATTTGGAGTGAAATAGAGCGGAAACAATGGCTCCCTTACTAATAAGTTCTAAAATGTATATTTTTTAAAATATTTTTTGAGAATATTAATAAATAAAAAAAAACCAAGACTTATAGATTAATAGATTTTGCCAGTAGATTGGGCTTGTGAGTTCCCCCTATTATAACCAAAACCGCAAAAGCCAAAGGTCCACTCTGTTTACTTAAATCACATATTAATCAAATAGTTGACTTAAATCACATATTAGTCAAATTCACCTATCCACCTATTAACACACACTTTTTTTTTTTAATACTTAATTTTTAACCCTTACATAGTCACATATATATACATATATATCACTTCTTAGTTCCACCGCCGCCGCCGCCGCCGCCGCCGCCCCTACTCCAATACTCCTCCAACCCTCACTTGCTTTTCCTTTTACCTCACCCTTCCCTTCCCTTCCCTGCACTTCAAGAGTACAACAACAAAAAGTTTTACTCCAACTCAATGGCCGATCTTGAGGTTGTACGAACCCTAGGTGAAACCCTGATGCAAGCTTTTTATATATTTACACATTAAAAAAAAAAGAATAAATTATAAATACACCCCTTAAGATTTGTTTAAAGTACAAATTGTTCCTTGTAGTTCGAAAAATTATAAATATTCCTTTGTTAAAAGTTTTTATTTAACAGAATTAACTAAAAAAAAAATTCATAATTGCTCTACTATACAATAATAAAATTATCTAAATATTAATTGAAACATATTTATAACATTATTAAAAACTTTTAATTGGCTTGATGATTTATTAATAAAATGAGTGATTTGTTATGAAATTAGAAATCTCAGGGATGGAACGTAATTTCCAGAAATACAGGGGACAATTTGTATTTTAATCAAACCTCAGGAGGTGTATTTGTAATTTACTAAAAAAAATTACTTTTATATATAGCTACAAAAGTTTTTCTCACTAAAATTTACGTACATAGATATCAAAATCCAATTCACAATAAGCCTTGGTTTGGTAATTTTTTTTTGACTATATAATCACAAAAAGATAAACAAAAAAAAAAAAAAACTATGAAATCACAAAAAGACAAAAAAGCTACAAAATTATCAAATTGACCCATATACAAACAAAAAGTTAAAAAAGTATCATTTCCAAGTAGATGGCAATTTTGTCATTCCAAAGCCAAAAAGCCAAACAAAAATACCAAACAATTAAAAAAGTCTCAAGGTAAAAAAGTCAAAAAAAAAAACAAAAAACTAACTAAAAAAATCATTACCAAACAACCCTAGAAAAAAACACCAAAACAATCTAAAATTATAATACCTAAATAAAAACTAAACGAATTGTAGCAAAACATTACTTAAACATTTCTCTCTTTGCAATTTTAGTTGCAAAATTATTAATTAAATTTGCCTAATCTAACTAATCTATCATATCGTTTTTAATGAGTACATTACTAATCCATTCAATATTTCTTGTGACATGATTGACTAAAGATAAATTTTGATCAACTTTAATTTCGAACAAAGTTTGTCCCCAAAAGCAATTGTAACTAAGGACTTTTGACCTTGTGGTTGGATAATACCACTTTATGATAAGAAATTACATATTCAACTCCTCTATAGGTGAGTCTGAACACTTGAAACTACCTCTCGTAAAAAAAGAATACAGAAAAGCTAAAAATTTAATCCCTCTCTGTTTGCTTTTCATTGGGCAATCCCACCAAAATGGAATCCTTCTTATTAGCCTTCATTATATATTTATTTACATATACTGGACGTTTCAAGTTGGTATTGATTTGTTTTCTATTTCTAGTTTTTTGAAATCTTTTGTTTATAAAAATAATAATAGGTTATTGGAACGGTTGGCAAGGTGGGGGAAGGCTCGGCGGGAAGAGGAGAGGCGGGAGAAGTGGAAGGGCAGGTAGGTGAAGATTCTCTCTATGTGATGGTGGGTGGTGGGGTTTGGGATAGTGACGTTGTATTTGGTTAAAAAATTTAAAAAGAGATTTAGAAAAAAGAAAAAAAAAATGTGTGAAATTAGATAAAATATAAATATACTTTATTCATATTTTATTTACTATTTATTTTATTTTATTTTTTTTAAATTTCTTTCGAAATCTTCTAACTAGATGCAGCGTTAGATCAAAATTTGAGAGGAAGGTAAGGAACGTCGTGAATGGAAAAGGACAAGCTAGTGGGCGTTGACAAAGGAAGGGGAGGGGACTACATGCAACGGAGTGGGGCAAGAGAGCGATGTCTCCAACGGCAGAAATTGTTTCAATTGGTGAATAGAGATAAAATTAAAATTATTTAAGATGTTGAACCAAATAAATAAATAATTCAAATTTATGGTTGAGGCGTCCAACGGAGTGCTCAAAAAATTAAAATGCATTTACACTACAACAAAAAACACAATCGGCGACTAAAACTTATTTTTTCGTCGCTAAAAGTACGCTTTTTGGCGACTAAAATGCAATTGGTCGCCAAAGTTGATCCCTTTTGCCGACTAAAACAGGTTAGTCGCCGAATTTCATGGTTTTAGCGACTAAAACGCACTTTAGTCGCCGAATATAGGGTTTTTAGCGACTACAGGTTGTTTAGTAGCCAAAAGGGACGGTTTTTGGCGACTAAAATCATTTAGTAGCCAAAAGTGATGGTTTTGGCGACTAAAAAACAGTTTAGTCGCCCATTATAGGTGTTTTGCCGACTAAAATGCATTTTAGTCGCCCAAAGTTGAGGTTTTGGCGACTAAAGTTCTGTTTAGTCGCCAAATGTGCTATCCTTAGGCGGGATTCATTTGTTTTAGCGACAGAAAACAAATTAGTAGCCAAAAAATGGAGAATTGGCGACTAAAATTGAGATTTAGTCGCCAAAAGTGCTACCCAAATTTTTTTTGTAAATATTTTATTTTTTACATGAAATATATTAAATAAAATAATTTATTTTTATATATACAACTTTATATTAATACCAGTGAATATAGTATATAAATAATAAATGTTGCATTAATAATCATGTGATCTGAGAGTGGCGTAGTGGGGACCAAGTGTTGCTAAAGGAATAGTGGCGTGCAAGTCTTGGACGTCCCAGGTTCGAACCCTGGGACAACCAGCGAAGGCTATTTTTTTTTTTTTGAAAAAATTAGTATTGGCGACTAAAGTCGTTCGTCGCCGAAAGATAAATTAAAAAAAAAAAAAAATTAGTATTGGCGACTAAAGGTTTAGTCGCTACAAGTATAATTTCCCAAAATGGAATGGAGTATTAGCGACTAATTATTTGGTCGCCGAAGACATATGTATTGCCGACTAACAAATGTTTAGTCGCGAAAGGTATTCGCGACAATTTTTCGGCGACCACAGCGGCGACGAAAATCTTTAGTCGGGGAAAGTGAAAAAATTAGTATTGGCGACTAAAAAGGGGCTTTTGGCGACTAAAATTTCAGTCGCCAAAAGTGTTTTTTCTTGTAGTGTTAGAACCACTCCATGTTTGAATTTACCAAACTGCAATATCATGTGTGAGTCCTTAATGACCAACAACGGTAAAAGCTTAAATTTCTATTCCAAAACAATTCATGTGCTAAATTGTTGTCCAATTTTTTCTATAATTTATTCCAATTTTTTTCTTAGCTTAATTCTGGCTTCATCACTTGCCAAGTAACTCCAGTTGCTGTGCTGCCTTGTGGAGGTTCGTCCTGGTATTTTTTTTGATAATTTGAACTGTTCATATTTTAGATTTTTCGAATAGATCATCCATATAAAAAATTAAGTTGATTGGATATCTGCAGCCCTACACAAGATCACATTTGTTTTTAACATAATTTTTATATTTTTTTAAAAACAATTATGATCTAATCACGGGATTACAAATATTCGATCAATTTGATTTCTTTTGTATGAATAATATTCTAGATGAACTATACAATATGATGGCCCATATCATCAAAAGAGACTTGGAAAGAATTTTCACAAGGGAGCACAACAGCACCCCCAGATCAGTCTTGGAGCATTACTCCACACTATTCATTGAGGGACAAGTGTTTCATTGTCTCCTAAACAATAACAAAAAAAGTACTACATCTCACTAATTCAACCAATAATAATCAAGTTGAAACACTACATCAACTTCCTGTAGAGCAAACCATACTAAAAAATGTTAGATTCTAAAAATTCTACCCAAAGTTTTACTAAATATCTCACATGGGTGTAAAACCCACATGAGACCTATGTTGTGCGGATCCCACAACCATATGAGACATTTAGTAAAAAAAATTAGAATCTCTAGCAATACTCAACAATAATTTTCCCTGCTATAGGCCCTTAGGACAGGTTGCAAGATAAGACAATCCACTCCATGAAATTGTCGCTAACCTCAGTTAATTAGATCTTGTTTGGAAACTTAAATTTGTTAATAATGTTTAAATTTTAGTTTATTTTTTATAAGGTAAAAAAATATAGGATAAACTACTAATAGGTCATAATAGTTAGACTTAATTCCTATCAAGTCCTATTGAAAATAAATTTTGGTAAAATTATCGCTAAAAATAATTTTGTGACAATTTTTTTACATACATCGCAAAAAATTGACAATTGGTGACATTTTTTGTCATGATTTTTATAAATTGTCGCTAAAACTTACAATTAGTGACGTTTTTTTATGACAAATTTTTCTCATAGGACCTATTAGACAATAAGTCCACTTATTAGGACCTATACGTAAGTACCCCAAAAATATACATGTTTAGAATAATTTTTTTAATTAAATAGATAATTGTGAGAAAAAAGTAATTAATTAATTAATATGTATGATATAATAAAATGAAAAATTTACTCAGAAGTCCCATTCTAGAAAAGTATGTATCAAAAAGTCTTATGAATTCTCT
This sequence comes from Camellia granthamiana, assembly GCA_036172215.1. NCBI lineage: Eukaryota > Viridiplantae > Streptophyta > Magnoliopsida > Ericales > Theaceae > Camellia > Camellia granthamiana. Next base: position 56,970,570 of record CM069908.1, on the reverse strand, counting down.
CGTAAACTATCAAGTGACATTGAATTTGAAAAGATACACCGTGAGATTCTTTCATTATATTTTTTTGGAGATTCCACATGTGAATATGCTTCATTTATGCACTATTGTCATATTAAATTTTTGTCAAATATGTCATTCTTTTTAAAGTGTGACAGTGAAACATTTGTGCATTATTGTCTACTTTTGCCAAATGTGTCATTTTTAAAATTTGACAATGTGATAATATTTTATGTGTATATTATTTTCTTATTAAATTTTTGTCAAATGTGTCATTCTTTGTAAAATGTAACAATGAGACATTTGTACACTTTGTCTTGTTAAACTTTTACAAATGTATCATTCTTATAATGTGACAACGAAACATTATTCTAATGTGTCTACTATTGTCTTGTTAAACTTTTTACAAATGTGCCATTCTTTTTAAAATGTGATAATGTGATATTTGTGCACTATTATTTTATTAAATTTTTGTCAACTGTGTTATTAAAATATGATAATAAGACATCATTCGAATATGTGACTATTATTTCATTACATTTCCAAATGTGGGTACATTTCATTTGAGAAATTTTAATGTGAAATACACTTATGGGTTCATACAAATATTTATGGGACTAAATAGTTCATAAATCATGAAAATAAGATTTATTAGCAAATGCTTCATTAATTTTTCTAATTTTTTAATATATTTTTTTAACCAAAGATTTAATTATTAGCGTATCAATGTTGCATAACCGTATTACCTACTCTCTAAATCTTTTGGGCCTTTCTCTCTCTAAAAACTTCCTTTCTAGGCCTCACATCTAGCCGGCCGACCGCCGCTAATGATAGTGGTGGTCGGCTAGCCTAGCTTTCCTCTTGTGTGTGTATGTGTGTTTTTCCCTTTTAATAAACTTGAATCCCCTACTATTTTTCCCACCCAGTGTTGCTTAGGTTATTGTCTTGATCTTTAGCTTTGGTTGTGGGTGTTTCTTGGGTGTATTAGATCTTTTACTTCTAGCAGTCCCAAAGCATTTGGTTGTATTTGGTGCTCGAGTATGGGTGCTTTTTTGGCAATGTTTTGGCTATGTGGTTTGATGGTTGGTTGACATAACAGCGGGACTGTTCTGTGATGAAGTAGGAAGTTTGACGCAGGGTGTCTGATGATAGAGCAGGGTGTTCGGTAGGGTGTTTCGATGTAGCACTAGTGTTCAGTGACTTCATTCTAGAGTGAGTTTGCTGTCCATGGGGGTGTTCCGCGACTTGGCCGTTAGGTGTTTTGGGTGTTGGGTTCGGCAGGTAGGAAGGTGAATTCAGTTTAGGTGTTGATTGGAGTTCTTTGTGGGTGATTAGCAGACTGTAGATAATTCTTTGGCCAGTTGGGTATACGGAAAATGGGTGTTGGATGGGTGCCCTCTTGGTGGTTCAACATGTGGGAGAGGTGGTTGTTCAACCATGAGTGGTGTTTTGGTTATGGGTGGTGTTCGTGCTTCGGCCTTGGATAGATAGTGTTCGACCAAGGGAGTCTTTCGGCCATGGGTCTTTCAGCCATGGGAGGTGATTTCAAACTTATGGTGTTCAGCGAGTGGTGTTTGACTATACACTACAAAAAGTTTGACTTTTTACGACGGCAAAATGCCGTCGCAACACAAAATGCCGTCTCAAAAGCTTTTTTGCGACGGCAGATGACTTTTAGCGACAGCAAGTAGGAGGTTGCAACAAAGGGCATTGCTAAAAGGTTTTAGCGATGGCACAATGTCGACGACATTTTTTTGCAACGTAAAAGTTGCCTTTTTGCGACGGAATTTTGCCATCGCCATTAATATGTAAAAATCTGGGATTTTTTGAGACGGCACTGTGTTGTCATCGCTAAAAGTGTTATTTGCAACGATAAAAAGGCCATTGCGAATGTGTTTTATTGTGACGAATAACCTATCGTCGCTAAAAGTTTATTTGAGACAGTACAACAACGCCGTCTCTAAAAGGTTATTTGCGACGACAAATAATACCGTCGCGAAAGGTTTTTTTTTCAACTTTTGCCAATATCTTTTGCGACGACAATGCTTATGTCACAAAAACAATCAGGTTCTAATGTTTTTTGAGACGGTGTGGTGTCGTCTCAAAAAAAAAAAAAAAAAAAAAAACTGCAATAAAATTATTAAAAATATAAAAATTACCTATATTAAATGAAAAATAACTGAAAAATAAACCGATAATTACATAATAATATAAAAATTCCAATATAAAAATAACAATTCATCCATAATAAAAATATTCTTCCATTCATAACAATACATCAGTAAAATTATCCCATTACATAATGTTGCATAATACATGTACAATGTTTAAATACATAATGTTGTTCACAATTCAAAATAACATAAATCAAAAACAAAAAGTTTTCGTCATCATTCTTCTGTGGGTAACAAAAACAAAAGTTAATCGCAATCTTCACGCGCCTGCATTCCACAAGAAGCAAACTGCTACTGGGGAAATATCTGAAAACAAAAAATAAAAATAATTAATGACAATATAATTATGTGTTAATATTTTAATTACAAAAAAACATAAAAGATTAACTGCTATATAATTACAAAGATAATTAAGTAAATAATTTTGGCTCGACAGAAATCCAACTCTAACTCCCAAACCGGAAACCCGATTCGAGCCCCGTCTTCTCCCACAAGTCTCTCATGCCTAGGCGGTCATGTGTGCCAAGTTTCGTGCTAATCTAACCCCGTTTGGTGATTTTGGGGCGTCAACACCTCAAATTTAAGTTTCTTAAGAAATTAGTTTGCCTAGAGTAAAATCCAACTCTAACTCCCAAACTAGGAACCCGATTGGAGTCCCGTCTTCTCCCACAAGTTTCTCGTGGCTAGGCGGTCGTGTGCCAAGTTTCATGCCAAACCGATGCCGTTTGGTGACTTTGGGGCGTCAACACCTCGAATTCAAATTTCTTAAGAAACTAATTTGCCTAGAGTGAAATCTAGCTCTAACTCCCAAACTGGGAACCCGATTGGAGTCCCGTCTTCTCCCACAAGTCTCTCGTGCCTAGGTGGTCGTGTGTGCCAAGTTTTGTGCCAAACCGACGCCGTTTGGTGATTTTGGGGCGTCAATACCTCGAATTCAAATTTCTTAAGGAACTAGTTTGCCTAGACCGAAATCCGGCTCTAACTCCCAAACCGGGAACCCAATTTCAGCCCTGTCTTCTCCCACAAGTCTCTCGTGCCTAGGCGGTCATGTGTGCCAAGTTTCATGCCAACCTGACCCCGTTTGGTGATTCTGGGGCATCAACACCTCGAATTCAAGTTTCTTAAAGAACTAGTTTGCCTACAGTGAAATCCGGCTCTAACTCCCAAACCGGGAACCCGATTGGAGTCCCGTCTTCTCCCACAAGTCTCTCGTGTTAGGCGGTTGTGTGTGCCAAGTTTCGTGCCAAACCGACGCCGTTTTGGAAATTTTGGGACGTCAACACCTCGAATTCAAATTTCTTAAAGAACTAGTTTGCCTAGACCGAAATCCAGCTCTAACTCCCAAACTGGGAACTCAATTGGAGTCCCGTCTTCTCCCACAAGTCTCTTGTGCCTAAGGGGTCATGTGTGCCAAGTTTCGTGCTAATCCGATCCCGTTTGGTGATTTTGGACGTCAACAGCTCAAATTCAAGTTTTTTAAGAAACTAGTTTGCTTAGACCGAAATACGGCTCTAACTCCCAAATCGGAAACCCGATTCGAGCCCTGTCTTCTCCCACAAGTCTCTCATGCCTACGCGGTCGTGTGTGCCAAGTTTTGTGCCAATCCGACCCCGTTTGGTGATTTTGGGGCATCAACACCTCGAATTCAAGTTTCTTACGAAACTAGTTTGCCTAGAGTGAAATCCGACTCTAACTCTCAAACCGGGAACCCGATTGGAGTCCTGTCTTCTCCCACAAGTCTCTCGTGCCTAGGCGGTCGTGTGCCTTTTTTCGTGCCAAACCAACGCTGTTTGGCGATTTTAGGGCGTCAACACCACGAATTTAAATTTCTTAAGGAACTAGTTTGCCTAGACCAAAATTTGGCTCTAACTCCCAAACCGGGAACCCGATTCGAGTCCCGTCTTCTCCTACAAGTCTCTTGTGCCTAGGCGGTCATGTGTACCAAATTTCGTGCCAAACCAATGCTATTTGGCGATTTTGGAGCGTCAACACCTCGAATTCAAATTTCTTAAGGAACTAGTTTACCTAGACCGAAATCCAGCTCTAACTTCCAAACCGAGAGCCCGATTCGAGCCCCGTCTTCTCCCACAAGTCGCTCGTGCCTAGGCGGTTGTGTGTGCCAAGTTTCGTGCCAATCCGACCCCATTTGGTGATTTTGGGGCGTCAACACCTCGAATTCAAGTTTCTTAAAAAACTAATTTGACTACAGTGAAATCCGGCTCTAACTCCTAAACCGGGAACCCGATTGGAGTCCTGTCTTCTCCCACAAGTCTCTCGTGCCTAGGCGGTTGTGTGTGCCAAGTTTCGTGCCAAACCGACGCCGTTTAGCAATTTTGGTACGTCAACACCTCGAATTCAAATTTCTTAAGAAACTAGTTTGCCTAGACCGAAATCCAGCTCTAACTCCCAAACCAGGAACCTGATTGGAGTCTCGTCTTCTCCCATAAGTCTCTTGTGCCTAAGGGGTCGTGTGCGCCAAGTTTTGTGCTAAACCGACATCGTTTGGTGATTTTGGGGCGTTAACACCTCGAATTCAAGTTTCTTAAGGAACTAGTTTACCTAGAGTGAAATCCGGCTCTTACTCCCAAACCGGGAACCCGATTGGAGTCCCATTTTCTCCCACAAGTCTCTCGTGCCTAGGCGGTCGTGTGTGCCAAGTTTCGTGCTAAACCGACGCCGTTTGGTGATTTTGGGACATTAACACCTTGAATTCTAAGTTTTTTAAAAAACTAGTTTGCTAGAGTGAAATCCGACCCTAACTCCCAAATCGGGACCCGATTCGAGTCCCGTCTTCTCCCACAAGTCTCTTGTGCCTAGGCGGTCGTGTATGCCAAGTTTCATGCTAGTCCAACGCCGTTTGGTGATTTTGGAGCGTTAACACCTCGAATTCTAAGTTTCTTAAAAAGCTAATTTGTCTAGAGGGAAATTTGGCCCTAACTCGCAAACCGAGAACCCGATTCGAGTCCCGTCTTCTCCCACAAGTCTCTTATGCCTAGGCGGTCATGTGTGCCAAGTTTCATGCTACTCTGACACCATTTGATGATTTTGGGACATTAACACCTCAAATTCTAAGTTTCTTAAGAAACTAATTTGTTTCTTAAGAGTGAAATCCAGCTCTAACTCCCAAACCAGGAACCTGATTTGAGTCCTGTCTTCTCCCACAAGTCTCTCGTGCCTAAGTGGTCGTGTGTGCGAAGTTTCGTGCTACTCTGACGTCGTTTGGTGATTTTGGAGCATTAACACCTCGAATTTTAAGTTTCTTAAGAAACTAGTTTTCCTAGAGTGAAATCCGACCCTAACTCTCAAATCGCCTAGGCGGTCGTGTGTGCCAAACTTCGTGCTGCTCCGACGCCGTTTGGTGATTTTGGGAAGTCAACACCTCAAATGAAAATTTATTTTTTTAGTATGTGTTTGGTTAAGATAATTTTTTTGAGAGAATGTTATAACATATAGCAACTTTCGTTAGAAAATAAATTTTCTTGTATTTTTTGCAAGTAATTAGAACCTAAATTACAATAATGATGTAGGTCGTCTCAACTAAAAATGAGAGACTAAATTGAAATTTTAGGAGGATGTTTAACGGTGGAACATGTAATTACCCAGAATGTAGTTTCAAAACTGATGTTAACTACACATTTATTATATAAGAGTACATACCCAAGAAGCCCATGCCAATGCTTGTGCATTTAAAAAAAAAAAAAAAAACACTTCCATGAGATAAAATTTATACATACTTTCGATTAGTCGTGCATTCAAACCCTTTAAGGCTGCAAGTTTTCCTGTAACCTAGCAAGTGCAAAAGTAAGTGTTATTCACAATTCTCCTTTTGATCGAATATAGTTGAAATACCCATAAAGTTACAAAGCAAGAAAATTAAAGGAAAGGAAAAAAAATTACACATTGTCAAACTACAAGATTCAATTCTTTACTATAGCTAAGTGAAAGAAAAAAATGCAGCGAAACTTAAAATAAGCAAAATTAGAAACCTCAGTTGCAAGTGTGCTAATGGTTGAATCCTTCACATCCCTTAGCAGGTGTTCCAATCTTGTTGGCATGAGAAATGAAAAAAGCATGAAGATCAAATATTCCACTCCGTTTGTATACACCATGTATGCAATTTGTGCTCATTGTTACATTAATAAATATGTTTATCAAAAAATATATATATTTTGTTGCATTAATAAATATACTTATCAAATAAAAACATTCAACATCTAAAGCAGATTGCATGTTCTGCAGTTTTTGTGGAAACAAATAGCTAAATGGAAAAAGGAATACCAATTTCCTCAACTTCATGAGCAGCAATTTCTGAGGGTACATGAGCAAACACTTTTTGGCTCTTCTGAGTAGCATTCTGCAACCATAAGTGACTGTTACTTTGGTTCAATTTCAGCATGATAAAGGATTTCAGCAACTAATAGCAGGGTCACAAACTTTGTGATTTTTTTATCAGTTTCTGGCTGTTATTCAAGAGACATTCTAGATCAAGTATATCTTAGCAACTGATCTCTTATATCCAAACTCAATATAACATATCTGATCAACTATATACAACAGCTTGACAAGAAACCCTGAAACTACTATAGTGCTATTTACCTCTTTAACCTCTTCAACAGCATACTAAGCCTTAGTGGCTATGCCAAGCTCCTTAGGGTGGACATCTATTATGACCAAGACATGATTTGGAACATAACTGCAATTACGAAAGGCATCAAACAATAAGGGAGATACATGTGTAGACACCCCATTTTGACCGGCCCTAAAACTTGGGCACTTTCTTTTGATTACCCGATGATGACAATTAGAATGTGTTTCTCACAAAATTCTCAGTAAGAAAGATGGAATTTAAGTTTTAATCCCAACCTTCACCCATTTTTTGGCCAAGCTATTTTAGACCTTAAAACCCTCTTTTCAAAATATTTTTTTTAAAAATGTTTCTATGATGTCCCGAGGCTCCCATTTCGATTAAAATATTGCACTTTTCAGTAAACTGAGTAAGGACAAAGTGGAAATAAATGGAAGGGAGGTGAAATTTTTGAAAAATATTTTAAAAAATCTTCTTTATAGGTTTGGAGTTGAAGGAAATAGGAGGGGATGAAAGAAAACTGGTTTACGAAAAGGATGAGTATCAAATCATTAAGAAGGAAATGAGCAGCCTTCACTAAATTAGGCATTTCTCTTTGTACACTTAGAATTTAAATGTGAGGCCACCACCATTGGAAAATAGACTTCTGGGGCTTCAATTTAGACCCAAGAACCACCTTAGACCAAGTCCAAATAAGGGAGATATGCCCATTTGAAGTTGGGCTTAAGAGCAGATTTTGTTGACCCAGCCCGAGACAGCCTTCACTAAATTAGGCATATCTCTTTGTACACTTGAAATTTAAATGTGAGGCCACCACCATTGGAAAGTAGACTTCTGGGGCTTCAATTTGGACCCAAGAACTGCCTAAAACCAAGTCCACATGGGGGAGATATGCCCATTTGAAGTTGGGCTTAAAAGCAGATTTTGTTGACTCGACCCAAAACAGCAATAGCCCATTTTTTCTTGGTTTTGGTTCGGTTGGGACAACCCATTTACCTATTTTCTGAGCCATTCAAGTGCATCCACTCATCCTCCATTATACCTAATCATCCCCCATTGTCAAAAAGAGGTTTTGTTTGCATACATAAAGGAGTATCCCATGCAACCACCTTGAAAATTTGCCCTCCTATCACATTCTTGTCTCCCACCTTGTCTCCCACCTTTTTTTTGACCTTTACTCTCCCTCATTGCCTATATAGAATGATGATATTGTAAGAAAGAAAGAGGACCACGAAATTGAAGAGAAATGAGTGAGGAAAGAGTGAAAAAAGAGAGAAAAATTGAGTTCTTGAGCCAAAAATATTTCTATCTTCCATATACATCCCATACCTTCCATAGCTACTGAAATTCCTCATTTCATACACCAAAACCACTTCAAAAATTCTGATATAGTCAAAGATCAATTGCCTTGATCATAAGGAAAAGTGTTTAGTGATTGAAAGTGAGAAAAACTAGAGAGTTAGCCAATTTCCACACCATAAACTCCATAAACTCTACAATTTCAAATTGAGGATTTGAGAACACACTTCCTACACTTGAGGGTGATCAAGAGGAAGTTTGGTAATCAAGAAGTTCAATCTTTCTTTGGAAGGTGAATTTTTAGTCTTTCATTTTCTTATATTTTGCATCTCATAGTTATTTTCTTACTTCTTATTTCATAGTGTTTTGTTATAATTCAAGTGGTTTGTTTATCTCATATTTATTTTCTTGCTTTATATTTCATAGTGTGTTGTTATAATCCTAGTGGTTTGTTTAGCTCATAATTATTTATTTATTTATTTTCACTCGCATGTTTTAATTTCATATTAGTTTTGTTGTAATCTTGCATGTTCTACCTCATATTTATTTATTTTTCTTGTATTAGTCTCATATTAGTTTTGTTGTAATCTTGCATGTTCTATCTTATATTTGTTTTATTGTTTTAGGTTTATGTTGTAAGTTTGCACTTTTTTATTTTATTTTATATTTGTTTTCTTGTTTTTAATCTAACCGGTAGTGGTTAGTTGAGCCACCTACATATTATTTGTTTGTGCCTTTTCTTGGTTTCGCAACAAGACAGGTTTTGCTTGGCCTAGTTGGCCGGCCGGCCTATTTGGCCGATCGGTTAGCTTCTTCCAGACAAGATAGCGTAATCTCTCAATGTTAACCAATTTCCGGTGGCGGTTCCAAAGAACATGAAGCTTTTATTTTATTTTATTTATTTTATTTTGAGTGTATTGTGAGGTTTTTATTTTGTTATAATATTCTCCTCATCCCTCTCTAATTTGGTTTGTAATTATTCTTTAAAATGTTGTAATAATTCCCCGCCCCGCTTCTTTCTATCTCGTTCTTTTACTTGCTTTCTTTATTTGTACATAAACATCATATTTATTTTTCATCATAGTTATGCTTTGCATCCATGTTTCATGCATCTTGATTCGGCTAAGTTTGCATTTGTGGATTTAATCAATTCCTATGTGATTATGTGCGCTACCTCATGTTCTTGAGATGATTCACATGTCATATTTTAGAAGCCGAATCTTTAGTTGCATCTCATGAGTGAATTGCATTAGGATTTTGTATATAAGATCATGCATATTTTACTAACTTTGTTTTGTAGCTTGTTCATGGGACGTCAAACATGTAAGTTTTAATGCTTTAGCATCCCGTTTGTGTGTGTTTTTCTTACTATGTCTAGCATTGTACCATGAGGCTATTTGCTTATGTGATATAACTCTATGAATGCCAATGGATGGAGGTTGTGTCGCTTAATTTGGAATGATGTTGATTTTTCATGCTTGTAAACTCAATTTATTTGGGTTGTACATCGTCAAAACTCTTTCAAAATGCATGATATCAAATTGTTCCAAAATGAATGGCATAGTCTATACTTGTATGCTTCACACAGTAAATTTTAGGATTTATTCAATAATCAGGACATAAACATATAAAGAAAATAAAATTCATATCATGGTTTAGTAGAGGCCGATCTTTTGATCGGGTGAGCAGGGGTGCTCATTATTGACCTTCCCCTCTCATACCTAAGGTTCCGAGCCAAGCATCCTTGGTTATGACGAACAGTGGCCTTGGCACTGAGTCATGGGTTTCCTAATTTCCCAAAATATTAGGTGGCGACTCTGAGATCTGATGACGCAGTCCATTTTTGAAAAAATTGCAATAAAATGGATTTTTAATAAAAGTTGCCAAATCTGGACTCTCATCTATATTTCACATTGCACTCATGAGGCTAGATCAAAGAGATCTCGGGAGTCCGAACTGTTTAACGCGCACGGGTACCCCTCAGGCATGTTACAACATGGAAATACAAAGAAATAGAGAAAGAGTTGTTGCGGGGATTGCCAAGCTATTTGTTGATTGGATAGATAAGAAAAACAAAGATAACAAACTGCAAACACAAAATTTTACTTGCACAAGCAGCACTTTCTCTTAAGTAGAAAGATTAATTATCTTACTCATTAAATAAACCATGAATATCTAGGTCATTCTCCCACAGCTTTGGTCTCGTACTATACCAATCCACAACATGCTCCTTGGCTGTGAACATTTCACAAGTTAATAAAAAGCAATTTAGTCACAACACCCTCAAACAAAACAGATCAAACAGACTTGCGCCAATTGTGTACCTCATTTTAAAAAAGAAAAAAAGCAAAACCTAGCCTTCACACCTCTAACATGGTGCCAACAAGTTAAAGCTGTAACACTAGTATGTTCACAAGCATATAAAACAGGTCGTTCGAGGTCTTAGTTGCACAAATTTCTAACATCAAGTGACATCCCTTGTTTATTAATTGTTTAATCACCAAGTAGATAAGTGAATAGTGAGGGTTCCACGTGCACATATTGTAAATTGACTAAAATAAATGATGGAATAGGTTTAAGATCAATAACCTTTAAATCACACACAAAAGTAATTGCCAAAACCAAGCATACCTGGAATCGGCGAGTGAGTTCTGAAATAAAAGGATATTGCTCCAGATCAAAAAAAATTCTTACTGTGGCAATTAGACTGTTGGGTATACCTCCTTATTGGAGTGTGGGACCCAATTGGTTTTTGAAAAAGAGTTTTAATTTGGCTTGGTTTAGTATAATATATTTTTATATATTATATTTATGGAGGCCCAATCCAATTTGGTAACAATTAGGGTTTGATTAAAAACCCTAGATCCAATATATATTATGTTTTATATTGGAGGCATTGTTCTGGGGGAAAACACACAAAAAGTGCGGCTGCCATACTACTTTCTTGCCTCGGGAACAGTGCCGATTTGGTGAAGATTAATGTGATTTGTTCATGCTCAGTGGATTGGTTTCGGCTTCTTCGTTTGGGGCATCTTCGGTTGGTGTTTGGTTCGTTATTTTGGGTCTTCTTCAACTTTGATTCTGAAGATTTTGGTTCATCTATTTGGTGAGGTCTTTCCTCTTGTTTATTTGTGATTATTTGGAATTCACCTAAGGGTGGTTTTGTGAGACCATTAGTGTCTCGTTTGTAATCGTTTGGAACTTATTTGGTTGATAGTGGAATCGGATTTCGATCCCGTGGATGTACCTCACATTGAGGGAACCACGTAAAAATTCTTGTGTTGCCTTTGATTTAATTTTTCCGCATTAGTTTTTATTCCCATTGATTGATTTACTTGTGGGGAATCACATCGATTTTCCCTAACAACTGGTATCAGAGCTTACGGTTTATTTGGGTCTATTTATTTGTGTAAATCAATGGAGGGGAATGTGGGTCGTATGTCTAGCTTCAATGGAAGCAATTGGATAACTTGGAAAACTAAAATGGAGGACCTATTATTTTGTAAAGACTTGTATGGACCTATTGAGGGTGATAGTGGCAAACCCGAAGGTATGAAAGATGATGAGTGGAAGAGGCTTAATCGAAAAGCCGTTGGTGTTATCCGTCAATGGATTGATGACAGTGTATTTCATCATGTTGCTACTGAAACTTCAGCACATGATTTATGGAAAAAATTAGAGAGTCTTTATGATTGAAAATCAGCCACAAATAAAGCCTTTCTGTTTCGTAAGTTGGTTAATTTAAAATATAAAGAGGGCAGCCCTATTCCGGAACATCTGAATGAAATAAAGAGTATCGTTAACCAACTTGCTTCTATGAAAATTATTTTTGATGATGAGTTGCAGGCTTTGATGCTACTTAGTTCCTTACCCGAAAGTTGGGAGACTTTGGTTGTGACAGTTAGTAATTCGGCGCCTGATGGAGTTGTCACTATGGGTCAAGTCACTAGTAGCTTGTTGAATGAAGAAACTAGAAGAAAATCAGCCGGTACCTCTCATTCGGAAGCACTTGTTGTGAGAGGTCGAAGCAAAACAAGGGGGAGGAGTAAGACTCCTCATGGTCGTGATCAAAGCCATGACAAGTCAAGAGATGGTTCTTTTTCAAAGAAAGACGTTGAGTGTTATTATTGCCATGAGAAAGGGCACATGAAGCGGGAATGCCGAAAGCTCAAGAACAAGGAGAAAAGGCGTGACAAAAGTGTGGATAAGAAGCAAGAAGACACAACAGCAGTTACTACCGATAATCTCATGGTCGTTTGTGAAGATGATTGTATCAATTTTGTGGGCCAAGAGAGCAATTGGGTGATTGATTCGGTGCTTCTTTTCATGTGACTTCTCGAGTTGATTTCTTCACTACCTACACTGCAGGAGATTATGGTTCTGTTCGAATGGGTAATGAAGGTTTGTCCAAGATTATCGGCATGGGTGATGTTTGCTTGGAAACAAATTTGGGCTGCAAATTGTTGCTTAAAGATGTGAGGCATGTTCCCGACATTCGCCTCAATTTGATCTCTACTGGGAAGCTAGATGATGAAGGCTTCAACAACAAATTTGGTGATGGAATATGGAAGCTCACAAAAGGTTCTTTGGTGGTGGCTAAGTGCAAGAAGACTCATACACTTTATTCGATGCAAGGAAAAATTTGTAAAAGTGTTGTCAATGCACTTGAAGATGATACTTCTACTGACTTGTGGCACAAGCGGCTTGGCCATATGAGTGAAAAGGGGCTACAAGTTTTGTTCAAGAAAGAGCTTCTACCCGGTTTGAAAGGTACACATCTTAAAACTTGTGTTCATTGTTTGGCGGGTAAACAACATAGAGTTTCTTTTCATAAAAATGTTGCTTCTAGAAAAGAAAAAGTTTTGGAGTTGATTCATTCGGATGTTTGCGGTCCTTTAAAAGTTAGAACACATAGTGGTGCACTTTATTTTGTTACTTTCATTGATGATTATTCAAGGAAAGTTTGGGCTTATCTACTAAAAACTAAAGATCAAGTTCTAGAAGTATTTAAGCATTTTCAGGCCATGGTTGAAAGAGAAACAGGGCAGAAATTGAAGTGCATCCGATCAGATAATGGTGGTGAATACATTGGGCCATTTGATGAGTATTGTCGCAGCCAAGGTATTCGGCATCAAAAGACAGTTAAGAAGACTCCTCAACAAAATGGCGTTGCCGAGAGGATGAACCGCACCATTGTAGAAAGAACAAGGTGTTTGCTTTCACAAGCTAAATTGCCAAGATCCTTTTGGGGTGAGGCATTGAAGACAGCGGTTGACGTGATCAATTTGTCTCCTTGCTATCCTTTGAATGGTGATGTTCCTGAAAGAGTTTGGACTGGTAAAGATGTATCTTATGAGCACTTGAGAGTATTTGGTTGCCGAGCTTTTGTTCACATTCCAAAGGATGAGAGGTCCAAGCTTGATAGTAAGTCAAGACAATGTATTTTTCTTGGCTATAGGCGTGATGAGTTCGGGTATAGATTGTGGGATCCGGTCGACAAGAAAGTCATTCGAAGCCGTGATGTTGTGTTTCTTGAAGACCAAACAATTGAAGACTTTGACAAAGGTGATCAACCGGAGCAAAAAACTAGTGATCTCATTGATATGGATCCATCTCCTTTATCTTCAGTTGATGATGAAAATGGGGGAGATGTGCAGCCACCTATTGAAGAAGTGGAGGATGATGCTAATCCTAATGAAGTTGAGCCAGAAATTGAGGAAGAGCATCAAACTCAAGAACCGCCACCACAACTTGAGTTGAGGAAATCTACAAGGGACCGACAACCTTCAAGAAAGTATCCTCCCAATGAATTTGTGTTGATTTCTGATCAAGGGGAGCCAGAGAGCTACCAAGAAGCAATTGAGCATGCAAAGAAAGATGATTGGAAAAAGGCCATGGAAGAGGAGATGAATTCCTTACTTGAAAATCACACTTATGATTTAGTGAAGTTGCCTAAAGGGAGAAAAATTCTGAAAAATAAGTGGGTTTTCAAATTGAAGAATGATAGCAAGAATTTGAGGTATAAGGCACGTCTTGTAGTGAAAGGCTTTGGGCAAAAGAAAGGTATTGACTTTGATGAGATTTTCTCGCCGGTTGTAAAGATGTCTTCTATTCGGGTTGTACTTGGCATGGCTGCAAGTATGAACCTTGAAGTTGAGCAACTTGATGTGAAGACCGCATTTCTTCATGGTGATCTTGAAGAAGAAATTTACATGGAGCAACCGGAAGGTTTTGTAGAGAAAGGGAAAGAGAAATTTGTTTGCAAATTGAAGAAAAGTTTGTATGGCCTCAAGCAAGCTCCGCGGCAATGGTACAAAAAATTTGACTCTTTCATGATGAATAATGGTTTTTCTAAAACCACTTCGGACCATTGTGTGTTTGTGAAAAATTTCCCGGATGGCAAATTTATTATTCTTTTGCTTTATGTTGATGACATATTAATTGTGGGTCAAGATTCTACCATGATTAACAAGTTGAAGTTAGAGTTGAGTAAATCTTTTGCTATGAAAGATTTGGGACCGGCAAAGCAAATACTTGGTATGAAAATTGTTCGTGATCGCAAAGAGGGACTGATTTGGTTGTCTCAAGAGAGCTACATTGAGAAAGTTCTTGAGAGGTTCAACATGGATAAAGCAAAGCCGGTTGGTTGTCCACTTGCGGGTCACTTCAAGCTTAGTTCGAATCAATGTCCTACAAGTGAGAAAGACAAAGAAGAGATGTTGAAAGTTCCTTATGCTTCAGCAGTTGGTTCTTTGATGTATGCCATGGTTTGTACAAGGCCGGATATTGCTCACGTCGTTGGTGTGGTGAGTCGGTTTCTCTCTAATCCGGGTAAAGAACATTGGGCAGCGGTAAAATGGATTCTAAGGTATCTTCGAGGGACTTCGAAGGTATGTTTGTGTTTTGGGGATGGTAAGCCGATGCTTGATGGGTTCACAGATTCTGACATGGCTGGTGATGTTGATTCTAGAAAATCTACTTCGGGGTATTTGATGACTTTTGCAGGGGGAGCTGTGGCATGGCAATCTAAATTACAAAAATGTGTTGCTCTCTCAACTACCGAAGCTGAATTTATTGCTATTACAGAAGCTTGCAAAGAAGAGTTATGGTTGAAGAAATTTTTGCAAGAGTTGGGTTTGAAGCAAGAAAAGTATGTGCTTTATTGTGATAGTCAAAGTGCTATTCACTTGAGTAAAAATTCTACTTTTCATTCGAGATCGAAACACATTGATGTGAGATACCATTGGATTCGTGATGTGTTAGATTCGAAATTGTTGCAACTCGAAAAGGTTCACACAGATGATAATATTTCAGATATGTTGACAAAGACTTTGTCGAGGGACAAACATTTAAAGTGTCGAACTTTGGCGGGTATGGTTGATGTCTCCACCTAAGTCGGTAGGGGGAGAATTGTTGGGTATACCTCCTTATTGGAGTGTGGGACCCAATTGGTTTTTGAAAAAGAGTTTTAATTTGGCTTGGTTTAGTATAATATATTTTTATATATTATATTTATGGAGGCCCAATCCAATTTGGTAACAATTAGGGTTTGATTAAAAACCCTAGATCCAATATATATTATGTTTTATATTGGAGGCATTGTTCTGGGGGAAAACACACAAAAAGTGCGGCTGCCATACTACTTTCTTGCCTTGGGAACAGTGCCGATTTGGTGAAGATTAATGTGATTTGTTCATGCTCAGTGGATTGGTTTCGGCTTCTTCGTTTGGGGCATCTTCGGTTGGTGTTTGGTTCGTTATTTTGGGTCTTCTTCAACTTTGATTCTGAAGATTTTGGTTCATCTATTTGGTGAGGTCTTTCCTCTTGTTTATTTGTGATTATTTGGAATTCACCTAAGGGTGGTTTTGTGAGACCATTAGTGTCTCGTTTGTAATCGTTTGGAACTTATTTGGTTGATAGTGGAATCGGATTTCGATCCCGTGGATGTACCTCACATTGAGGGAACCACGTAAAAATTCTTGTGTTGCCTTTGATTTAATTTTTCCGCATTAGTTTTTATTTCCATTGATTGATTTACTTGTGGCGAATCACATCGATTTTCCCTAACATAGACATGATTGAATTTATAAAGTTAAGAATCTAGGCAAAACCTAGTTCCTAATTTACACATAATAGGAATACTTCGTTACACCAAATTATTAATACTCCAAAAGCTAAACAACTCACAATTCACATCATATAAGATGCCTCTAAAATGACTCAGAAAATAACCAAAATCCTTTCCATAAAGGTTCAATGTGAATCAAAGGAAGTCAGATTGGAGAAAATCAGACTTGGGAACTGAGATGGGGTCTCTTTAGTGTTAATTATATTCTTAAAGAACATTACATCAAAAGAGATCAATTGAAGAGAAGCAAACACCTTTTCCCTTCATTCCACTTACATGTGTAACAAAACCCTTAATAGACAAATGAAATGGCACCAAATATGTAACATCCCCAAAACCAACAAAAAGAGGAATACAAAATTTGATCTTCAACTCTCACTAAACCTGGTTCGCTATTGTAATTTCATTTTCATCTTCTACACTTAAATAAACTAGTTTATTAAAAGCATCAATTGTTAGGCAATGAAATCCACAAAGAGAAAACCCTAATTTGCACACATATTTTGACAGAAAAAATCAAAGTGAATCAATTAGACACCAGAGGAGCAAAAGCGAGAGGTTAAATAACGAAGAAAATTAGCTTGATACCTAGAAAGCATTTGTCGATCCAAGTCCATCTTCAAAGGAAAAGCCGATCCGTACGTGTTCACAAGGATTCTCCTCTTCATCTGTTCCTGCACCTCCTTTATCTAATTCACCATACATACATACATACATACATAAATTAGACCAATATACACATATCTACATATATATATAGAGATATAGATTGATAGGCAGATTGAAGGGGATGAGATCCAACGATCTCGCTCTTGACGCTGTGAAGTCTAAAACGAAGAGTGTCATTTTGTAGACCTCCGATTTCGTGCTCAATTGCTTTCTCTCTCCTCGCAGCTTCCATTGCCTTGTCTCTCTTCTCTCTTAGGGCTCGCCTCCGTTCGATCGATCGATCTCGAGAGAGAGACAGTGTTGTTTCAAAACTTATGGCTCTACAAACCTGAAAGGAAATGAAAAAAGGGGGGGGAAAGTGGGGGGAAATTAAGTTTGGGCGGGCAGGTCGGGTGAGTCAGTGAAAAAAGCGGGAAATTTGTTTTATTTTTATTTTAATGAATTTTTTTTTATTTAGTAGAAGTAGGGGTAATATTTTAATGAAAAATATTTTTCGTTAAAATAAAGTTAATTTTTTATGGTCAATGAAAAATATTTTTTTGTGGCTTATTTTTTTTTGGTACTAAAAATTAAGAGCTAATTTTTTGTAGTAGAGGAGAGGGAGCGACAGTAGTGGTGAAGGTGGTGGATAAGAGGTGATGGTGGTGGTGGTGGTGATGGCGAAGGATATTAGTGGTGAAGTTGTGGTAGTGGTAGAGGAGATGGAGTGACGGTGGTGGAGGAGAGGTAATAGTAGTAGTAGTGGTGGTGGCAGTGGTAGTGGAGTGGTAGCGATGGTGGTAGTAATGGTAGTCGTAGAGGTGGAGTGACAACAGTGGTAATAATGATGGTAGTGGAATGACATTTGCAGTAGTAGTGAAGATAGTAGAGGAGATAGGTGGTGAGAGAGAGATGAGTGAGAGACAGATAGAAAAGAGAGATAGAGAGAGAAAGAAAGAGACAGAGGGATGAGCGAAAGAGAGACAAAGTGGTCGCTAAAAGTGCATTTTCTTGTAGTGGAGAGCTTGGTAAATAGAGAAGAGAGGAGAGAGAGAGAGAGAGAGAGAGAGAGTGAGCAAGGTGAACAAATGGGGGAGAGAGACAGACAGACAGACAGACACAGAAAGAGAAGAGTGACAGACAGATAGACAGACACAGAGAGAGAGAAGAATGATGAGTGAGAGAGAGATAAAGAGAGAAAGAGATATAAAGAGAGAGGGAAAGAGAGAGACATATAGAAAAAGAGAGAGAAACAAGATGAGCAAGAGATAGACAAAGAGAGCGAAAAGATATGATCGAGAGAAATATATAGAAAAAGAGAGAGACAGAGAGAGAAGAAAGATGAGCGAGAGAGACACAGAGAGAGATGACCGAGAGAGAAAAAGAAAGAAGAGAGATGAGAGAGATAGAGAGAAGAGAGATGAGCGAGAGACAAAGAGAGAAAGAGACAAAGACAGACAGACAGAGAAGAGTGATGAGTAAGATAGAGAAAGAGAAGAGAGAGAGAGACAAAAAGAGAAAGAGATAGAGAATGAGAGACAGAAAAAGAGACAGAGAGAGAAGAGAGATGAACGAGAGAGACAGAAAGAGATAGAGAGAAGAGAGATGAGCGAGAGCGACAGAGAGAGAAGAGAGATAAAAGAGATAGAGAGAAGAGATATGAGCGAGAGAGATAGAGAAAAGAGAGATAAGCAAGAGAGACAGGGAGAGAAAAGAGATGAGAGAAGAGATAGATGAGTGAGAGACACACACAGAGAGAAAGAGAGAGAGAAATAGACAGACAGATAAAGAGAGAAGAGTGATGAGTGAGAGAGAGAAAGAGAAGAGAGAGGGGAAGATGAAAAAATAGGTGAAAAGAGATAGACAAAAAGAGAGAGAGAGAAAAAGAACGAAGAGAAATAAGCGAGAGAGAGACAGAGAGAGATGAGCGAGAGAGCGAGAGAGATAAAGAGAAGAAAGAGAGAAGAGAGATGTATGAGAGACACGAAGAGGGAGAGAAAGAGAAGCAGAGACAGACAGACAGACAGACAGAGAAACAGAGAAGAGTGATGAGTGAAAGAGAGAAAGAGAAGAGAGACAAAGACAAAGACACAGAGAGAAAGAGAGAGACAGACAGACAGAGAAGAGTGATGAGTGAGAAAGAGAAAGAGAAGAGAGATAGAGACAGAGACGCATAGAGAAAGAGAGAGAGAGAGAGAGATAGAGAAGATTGATGAGTGAGAGAGAGAAAGGGAAGAAAGACAGAGACAGAGAGATAGGAAGATGAAAAAATGAGTGAAAAGAGAAATGTTCAAAAGAGTAAGACAACGTTGTTTTTTTTTTTTTTTTTTTTTGTGACAGAAAAATACCGTTGCATTTATGTAAACCATTTTGTGACTATATATCTATGAAGTCGTCTCAAAGCCACAATATATATATATGTTACTTTTTTTTTTTTTTTTTTTTTTTTTTTTGCAACGGTACCTATTACAGTTGCAAAAAACTCTTTTTTTTTTTTTTTTTTTTTTTTTTTTTTTTTTTGTGCGACTGCAACTGGTACCGTTGCAAAAACTCTATTTTTTTGCGACAGCAATCTCTGCCATCGCAAATATTTTTTTTTTTTTTGCGATAGCAATTTCTGCCGTCGCAAATATTCTCATTTTTCGCGACATCATTTTCTGCCGTCGCAAATACTCTATTTTTTGCGACAGCAAGTTGTGTCGTTGCAAAAAGTCACATTTTTTTGTGACGGCAAGTTGTGCCGTCTTGAAAAGTCACATTTTTTGCGACGGTAAAGTTGTGCCGTCTCAAAAAGTCACTTTTTACGACGGCAAATGTGCTATCGCAAAAAGTTCCGTCTTTTAAGCCCACTTTTCTTGTAGTGATAGGAGTTTGCTGGTCATGGATCTTTTAACCATGGAAGAGGTATGCAAATGGTTGGGCAGTTTGGGAGATGGTTGGGTTCAATAGCTAGTTGTGACTGTCGCAAAGACGAAGCGAGTCCAGACCATCTACTGCCCTTTGTTGCGGTGCTTTCTGCAGTGCTTTTGAAAACGATGTCGTTTTGTTTAGTGGTTTTTTTTTCCCTTCAAAATTTGAGTTTCCCCCGCTTTTCACTTTCATCTGTTTGTCTATAATCTATTTAGCCTTAACAGAAGAGAGAGAGAAGTGAGAGAGAGAGAGAGAGATGCAGAGGTGAAGAGACGAACTGAGAGAGACAGACAGGTGAACACGACAAAGAGAAAAATGAACTGAGAGAGATGTTGGAGGGATGCGATGTCGAAGGACAGAGGATGGGTGGTGACGCTGAGTCCAGCAGCGACGCAACAGCGGCAAGGCGAGATTACAGCCATGACGAGGTCTATTTCATCATCATTGTCATTTCTTGCTATTATATACATATATATGATTGTTGGGTTAGAGTTCTGTTGTTGATTTTTGATGAAATGGGTTTGATGAAAAATGGAAGAAAAAATATATATATATATTCCATTCTTTCCCTTTTCCACTCTTTTCCCTTTCTTTCTCATCGATGTGAACCCTAACCATCAAAGAAGAACATGAACAGAGGAGAGGGGAGAGGTGAAATGGAAGAAGCAGAGTCAGAGGATGGCGACGGCCGACGATTGCTTTCAATTTGAAGGTCCAAAATGCTTATTTGTGAGTAAAATTATATATTTTATCATTGATAAATGGATAGAATTGAGGACAACATTGAAACAAAGCAAAAATCTGATTTTAGATTTGTTTTGATTTAAGTGATTTGATTTATTGGATATTATTGGTTTATATAAGATTGAAGTTTTGAAGCAAAAATTTGTTCTAGTTTGGTCAATTTGAAGCAAAATCTGTTTTGATTTGTAATAGAAAAAGCAAAAAAGGAGGTACAGAGTTATCAAATGATCAACACTTTCGAAAACCCTAGATGGAATCATGGTGCATGTAAAATGTTGGTTGTTTTGCATCATGTTATAAATCTGTTTTCTATATATAAAAAAAAAAACTATTTTGCGCTCATAATTTTTTTTTTTTCGTAAATGAGCATTCATGTGATTTTGCAAACTAACTTTTATTTTCTGCCCTTGATCTTGTGTATTTTTTTAAAATTTTTAGTTTAATGCTCAATATATAACAAAGTGCGGTAATTGAGGATTGTGTTTCAATATCTAAGTCCATGGTAGTGAGTAATTTAATCTGGACACTAAATTTTTCATGTCTCCTTGCAGGTTAAACTTTGTGGTCGTGAAACCTTGGTAGCTTCACACTTTCTATTCACTTTTGGTTTGGTAAATGCCAACAAAATTGAGTTTCCAACACTTTTTGCAGTTTTGACTACTAAAAGAGAGTTCCAGAATCACAAGATTGCTTTTTAATTGAGATGGATTTGCCAATCTTTGCTTTTATGAACAAATTGGAAATAAAAGGCTGTTAATGCTTGGAAGATTCGCTTTCAATTTTGATTGATGCTTTTGCCGTCAAAGTTAATTTTACTCCTTGTAAGTTTTTGTACTAGACATCTTCTAAATTACATTTGGCCCAATTCGACATAAATTTGTATCTCTACTATCTGTAATGGAAATTCTCTTTCTTGTTATCTTTGACTACTATAACAAAACCTGTTAATATTGTTTTCAGCTCACTCTTCATAAAATTGACATGGAAATAGGAAATATTCAATGAGATATAATCTTCATTTGAAATAGCAGTCAAGTTGATCCAAGAGGGGGCTAAATGTGAACTCTGCTTGAAGACACAAGATTTAGCTCCATATCTCATATTCACAGAGCAGAAAATCAGTATGTAGATGTCATGACCAACACTGGAACTAACCCTCTCTATTTGTGTTTGTATTCGAAACTTTGGTTATGTTTGCCTGTTACTCCTTTCAATTAAAAATAACATTGTACACTACTTCTTCTTCCACTATTAGAGTTAATTAGTTAATTACATCTCCATTGGTAGCAACATCATCACCACCACTTTCATTGCAATAGTCAAGACCACACAAAAAAAAAAAAAAAAAAAATCCACTAGTATATGATGAAAATTAACAAGAGAGGGTGAGGAACTTATTAACCAAAGTGAAACAACTATATTCAATCAAACATTTTTACAAGCACTTGTAGTGCATCTTAGAAATCTAGATTTCAAACCAAATACTAAGTACATCATACCACTCAAATTTCACAATAAATAAAATAAATCAAAACAAGCAATTAATAACAAAGATTGCAAATTGCAGCCTCAAGATTGCAAAGCCCCTCCATCGATTCTTTGTCTTCCCTTTCCATCTGATCTTCTATGGCATCCATGTGTCGATTTGTTGCAAAGATTGCAAATTGCAGCTTCACAATGCTCTTTATAGGCCAACTACTTGCTTACCTACAAGGAAGCTTCAAATCCATTTGTGTATGTGTTGATTTTTGATTTGTGCCACTCGTTGACTTGTGGGTATTGTTTAAGCTTCAAATCCAAAAGTGTTGGAAACATGTGGTCCATTTATCTTTTGTAGTGTGTTCCCTCAGCCAAACTAAATTCAAACACCTTCATGTTTCTTTCCTTGGAAATCAGTCCAGATAATATGGAACAACAAAATGTAAAAGCCAATAACATAAAAGAGAAGAAAATTACTCATTATAATGAAGACCAAAGGGAGAGAATGTATCAATAACAAAAATTATAATGAAGACCAAAGGGAGAAAAACGAACCTCGTCGCCGCCGCCTCGCCATCGTCGCCTTCTCTGTTCGTCTCTCGCCGCCTCCCCTCGCCTCACCGTTTCCTCTCCTTGCCTCGCTGGGAAACCACGTCGCCCTCGTATCCCTCTCCATTCGTCGCCTCTCTCTTTGTTCATCATCGCCTCTTTGTTCGTTTCTCTGAGGAGCTAGTGTTCAAAAATGAAAAGGGGTTGAAAAGCAAAATAAGAAGGAAAAAAAAAAATCCAAAACGACGTCGTTTTGTAATGACCCAGAATTTTTTTTTTCTTTTTTAAATAGCTAGTGTATAATTTAATTGAGCAAAATTTTGAACTTAATTGCTGTGTAAATTCTGTGCGAAAACAGTTCGGTTTTATATTTTTTAAAAATAGTTCTCGATCTCAGAAAATTATGAAATTTTTATATGTTGTTCTGGTATGAGTCTAGCACGTTGGATAAAAATTTCAGAATTAAATGATGAGTATTTATTTTATGAAAATTCACAGACTGATTGGTGTTCAGTTTAATTTATAGCAGAATTATGTTATTTAATTTTGAATGTTTAGATCATGATTTGGATAAATTTGTTGGGACTATTTTGGTATATAATTGGATGATGTTTGACTTATGGGTGAGGCCCATGATTTAAATTTAATTTAAATTGAGTTTGTTTAATGACTCATGTTTAACTGTTTGGTCCTTTTTAATTAGGTGATTGGTAGTAACCACTTTAGGAGTTGTTATTATTTATTATATAGGATTATAATAAATATTTGATAGTTGATTTTATGGTGTGTACCATATGACGAAAAATTATATATTTTATAAAGAATGAAAATGTGTATATTTCGTAATGATCAAAATATTATATTTATTATATTTTGTGGTGTACAAAAATATTATATTTTGTGGTGAGAAAAATTATATCATTTTATAATTTATATTATAAAATTTTGATGTATTATTACAAAAATTATATTTTTTGGGAAAGAAACAAGCTTTGGGAAACAAATCCATGTGGGTGGCCCCCCTTTTTGTCTCCTTGCCATCAGTTCTTTCCATTTCATTTCATTTGTTTGGCAGAACCCTCTGCCTCTTTCTCACTCTCTGTACGTTTCTCTCTCCCTTTCTTTTTCCTCCATTTTTGCTCAAGCTTTGAGCTTCAAATGGGAGTCCTTAGAGTGAGATTTTACAAAAAAATTGTAAATGAAAGTCAGAAAGCTCATTGTGATCTTCGTAATGGTAGTCTGTAGACACCCCATATTTGACCGCCTTTAAGACTTGGGCGCCACTGATTGTTTACTTGGTGATGAGTTGTGCAGTGCAAATGTTCGATTTCTTTAGCAAAAAGGAGCTTCAAATCCCAACCTTATACCCTTTTTTTGGACCAAAACGATTTTGACCAAAAGATTTTAGACCTTAAAACCCTCTCTTTCGAAATATTTTTGAAAAAGTTCCTACGATGTTCCAAGGCTCGCATTTTGTTAAATGTTGCGCTTTTCGGTAAACCGAGCAAGGACAAAGTGAAAATGAATGGAAGAGAGGTGAACTCTTTGAAAAATCTTTCAAAACACCCTATTTAGAGGTTTAGGGTTGAAGAAAATGGGAGAGGAGAGAAGAAAACTAGTTGAGAGAAGTTCGGCATGAATCCAGGTAGGACCGAAATTGAGTAGTCTTCACTAAAAGAGGCATATCTCCTTGCACACTTATAATTTTGATGTGAGGCTGCCACCATTTGAAGTTCGATCTGGAGAGCAGATTTTTCTGCCACCCATGGATGATGCAGTGCCGGCAATTGATGATCAGTGCCGGCCACAAATGATCATGTGCCGGCCATCAATGGTCCCTTGCCAGCAATTGATGAAAAAGTCAGTTTTTTACAGATATTTGTGTTCCAGTTGTTCCAACTGTCCCTTTTGGGATATTTTCGACCTGAAGCCTTATTCTTTTGTATATAGAGAGCCTTCTCTATGGTTTTTAAGGTTAGAAACATTAGAGGAAGGAAAATTTTGGGAGCCTCTCTCTCTACATTCCTCTTTCTCTTGAACCTTTGTGCATAAGTATATACAAGTGTAGATACACTTCTTCTTTGCCTATACATCCTTGACCAAAGTTGGTTATCTTGGAGCTGAGGTTCTAGAAGGTCTTCTTGGAGCACTTGAAAGTGATTTTGCTTGGTTTTGTTGTCTAAAATTGTGTTTTGCTTCAAGAAGTATAACTCTCTCCCTTTAAGCTTGTTTTTCACACTTGCTTTGCCATCATTTTCCACCATTTCAAGGCTGGTTTTGGCATGTAAAAAGTTCTATTTTTTAGTCCTAAAAGTGGTGGTTTGAGCCTTTGTAAGTTAGGGGGTTGTCCCCCCTTTTTACTCTTTAGCTTGTTAAGCTTTTTGCACCATTTCTCATCACCTTCAAATCAAACTTTTTGGGCCTTTTTACCATTGAAACTTAGAGGTTTTTCAGTGACAAAAACCATGTTTTGAGGTCCAAAATAGGAGGGGTTGGCCTCCCCTCCTTGTGTCTTGTTTGCAAGCGTAGATGGCCTAATATGTGAGCATGTTTTTCTACCTTTTTGTAACTTGATCTCAGCATGTTTTTGCTACTGATTTAGCATGTTTTAGCTTTGTTTTGAGCTGTCTTGGTCATATGAGCTTTGTTTTGCATGGTTGTAGTGCAAAGGCCTTCACTAGCTTTGTCTTTTAAGGCCCCTAACATGTTTTGCGTGAGATGATTGCATGTTGTAGCATCATTTTACACATGATTTCAGTGCATATATCTCTATCACACTCTTACTTATTCCACTCTTTCATTGCTTTTCAGAGTTCTGTTTTGTGCCTTGTTTATGAGCTAACATGTGAGCATATTTTTCTTGTCTTTTATGCTTCTATATCAGCATGTTTTAGCTACTGATTTGGCATGTTTAAGCTCTATTTTGAGCTGGTTTGGTCCCTTGAGGTCTCCTTTGTATGCTTGTAATGCAATTGTGCCTAATAGCCTAGCTTGTGCTATTGTTTTGGCCTCTTAGTCTAGTTATTTTTAGCTTATTTCAAGCATGTTGTAGAACTCCATTTAGGCTGTTTTAGGACTGTTTTGGACTATTTATCCCTTTTGAGCTTGATATTGCATGCCTCTAGTGTAATGCTCTTCACTAGTTTTAATGCTTTTGGCTTTCAACATGCTGTGCATGTGTTGCTTGCATGAATTAGTGTCTGTTGCATGCCATTTTAGCACTAAAAAAGTCTGCAACCTCCCTCATTTCTTCATTTTTATATTTGTTTTGAGGGTTGATTAATCTTATGATTATGTTTAAGCTTGAGATGGAGCTTGTGCACAATGGCTTTAACTCTCTTTTGAGGGTTCCTCCTAGCCAAAGGCATGATCTCTCTCATGTCTTAAACCATCCTTTGGTTGACCCCTCTCTCATTAGAGGACACTCATCTTGGACTTAACCAACTAAAGAATGGCTTGGTAATGCTAAAATGTGTAAATAAAATGAATCAAGTAAAACATGACCAAGATAAGCATGTTATGTGTGCATTGCATGCGTTCAATCGGACGTTATATTGAACACAAGGTAGATTGGTCCATTTCATACTCAAAGTGATGAAATAAGCCAATCTCCTTTGGTCTCCATCACTCTTGATCATGCATGATAGGGTGGTGGTACTTTGAGTCTTGTTTTGTGCATTTATTGAAAGTGTACAACTAGGATCTTTGGCCATCATGCATTGAAAATGCTTGATTGATGGTTTTGGATCCAAGAGTGCCACTCCTTTGATGTTTTGAGATGATAAGGAGTGGCACAGTACAAACATGTCCTTGGAAAACCCTCAATTTTCCTCTGTTTGTGCTCTATTGCAGTTTGGTGATTTAGCACACCAGTGGCCAGCAGTGCTTCATTGGTGGCCAGCAGTGCATCATCCTTGGCCGGCATGGCTCACTTTTGGCCAGCAGGTGGCTGGCAGCAAGCCCTCATGGCCGGCAGGCCACTGGTGCATTCCTTGACATGGAATTGGTAAGTTGGAGCAGAAATTTCTTGGGATAACCCTGCAAACAGAGCCTCTCAAGAGCAAACCGGAAGGCTTTTCGAGGCAAAAAATCAAATGCATGCATCCTCCACTTCTCGAGGCAGAGTTGAAGCAGTGTAGTTTAACGTTTGTTTTGCATGTTTAATTAATATTCATTGGTTTTGTAATTTAATTAATTAGTGTGCTAATTAGTTAAGTGTTGTAATAATTAGTAAGTAGTTTACTAGCTATTCAATTTGTTGTGTAATAATTAGGCTAATTAGTTTAATTAGATTAGTTAGCTTAGCTTAGCTTAGTGTAGCTTGGCTTATTCATTCGGACCCTCCTTCGAGAGGGCACAATGTTTTAATAAGCGTGCGTGTGCGTGTGCGTGTGCATGTCTTCCAACCCCACGTCTTTCTTCCTTTTATTTATCCGCTTTCAATGGTTAGATTAGGGCATATTTTGATTAGCATACCTTATGTTTGCATGTTTGCATCATTCATTCGTATTGCATGCACCGAGGCTCGACGCATCATTCAAACTGCATTGTATTTCAATACCTATTTGAATACGTATTTCAAAGCATGTTATCAAATTGTTGCATTCATATGCCATCTTAGATAGTCGAGCCTATTAATTGCATTTTGCATGTGTTGTATTAGGCATTTTGTATAGTTAGGATCATGCATATTTCTAACTAGTTTTTGTTTTGGCTTGGAGTACACTGTAAGTTTTACGCTTTAGCATACTTGCATGAGTGTGAGTGTTGCCATGTTTCGCATGCTTGCCATGAGGCTATTTGTTTAATTGATAAACTGCATGAATGCTTGTGGATGAAGGCTTCGTTTCTTGAATTGGGATAATTCATCGATTGTGAGTTTTAAGCCTACTTTGCGAAGTGGCAAATCATGTTATAAGCCCACTTGAGGGTGACAAATCTACGCTTTAGCCCACTTGAGGATGGCACTTTGAAACCATTTTCGAAAAACAAACATGAGTTGTTTTGTTCCAATTCTTGCGATTTTAGTCTATACTTGTATGCTGTGTGCATCACATAGTAAATTAGCTAATAACCGGAATAAGAACACATGTGTTTATAAAACAACATATCATGCATAGTAGAGGCCGATCTTTGATTGGGCGAGCAGGGGTGCTCATGTCATGACCTTCCCCTCTCGTACCCAAGTTCCCGAGCCGAGGCAACTTTGATGACGACGGACACGTGGCTTTTGGCACGAGTCAGGGTTTCCTAAATTTCCTAAAAACAAAATATTTAGGTGGTGACTTTGTAATCTGGTAAAGCAGTCCAGTTTTGGCAATATTTGATTTAAATTTTGATTTTCCAAAATGACTTGCCGGATTAGTCTTTGGTGTTTATCAGTCTCACATTGCACTTTGTGAGATTAGATTCAAAACCGTGATAGGAGTCCGAACTGTAGGACCAATTTGCACCTCTCCGAAAGGGGGGTGAGCGAAGAAAGTCAAGTCTACATAGTCTCGGATTCATGATCGGGCAAGATGTGACTTCTAGATCTGCTCTTCTTCATTATTTGAGGTAGCGACTTTCTTCATATTTTTACATTAAAGCTATGTTAGGGTTATTTTGAGAAAATATGTCATTTTAAGAGGTATTACATATATATATACATATAATTTTCAAATTTTTGTTTGGTAATTTTTGGAAGAAAAATTATGTTGAAATGTTAAGAATGTTGACATTTTGAGATTAATTTTGGAAAAATCATTTTGTGTTGTTAATTTGGTTAAAAAAAATCCGAAAATAAAATTTAAAGGTTGTATGATTGTATTTACATCATATTATGATTAGATGATTTATTTTGAAAAATATAAAGTTGAATTATTTTTTTTGTCTTTGATTTTGGAATTTATTTTTGAGAAAATAAATTGATATTGAGGGATATTGTGTAAATTGTTAAGTTGGGATTATAGAGTTATTTTAGGATTAAAAACTTTAAAAGTGTTATATTCATGATATTTTATGAAAGGTGATATGTTGATGATAAAGTTGTGTTTATTTTTGTGAAAATAAAAAAAAAATGTGAAATGTGGACTTTTGAACTCACTACCTTGAAAATGTTACTCTTGAGCATATTTCATAATTTTTGATATAAAGATCATGTGATTAATTAATTTTAGAAAAGTTGTGAAAATTGTTATTGGTAGAGAATTTGGGAAAAATATTACCTCTTTAAGTAGTTTGGTACAAAAAAATGGTTATGTTGGAATATGGTTATGTTTGAGGGATGATGCAAGTGAAGTTAGGTTTGGTATTATAAATTAATTTTTTTTTTGAATATAATAAACTTACTAATTTAGTGGATTAAATTAGTTTTGGTTAAAAGGTTATATCTGTTATGGTTAAAAGTGTGTTATTGAGATTATACTATAATTTTTGATATAGTAGGATGGAAATGGTAATATTTAGTAAGTATGAGATTTGGTGAAAATCATATTGGTTATCTTGGTTGAGGTGAAACAAAAATTGATTGAAGGCTTTGTGTGAGTCAAAATAATTGGGAAATTAATAGATAGTTTTAATATTTGGCGTATACTAATAGGTTATAGATTTGTCTTGAAATGACTAAGTTGGAAATTTGTTGATTTACATGTGATAAATATATGAACATTGACATTATTACATTATCTCTTGGGATTGTATCATGGTATTACATTGATAGAGATATGGAATTTGATCACAATGGAGCATTCTGTGATGGAATTGAAATTGGAACTATTCTAATGCATTGTTACATATTGCATTGCCATTTCATTTCATTATTATCATGGATTTCGAATTCAAATGAAAACTATTGTTTTGAGAAATGAATTGTTTTTGGTGGAACAAGATCATTTTGAATTGTTTTGGGTAAATATGTTGGTAAGTCCGGCTAGGGGGTGTAGTTTGATATTAGTTAAGTTGGCCTGAGTGTCCATGGTGAAAGACCAAAAACCGCGCGGATAGGTGTCGAGCCTTCCAGCTAATACTAGTAAAAATGACAGATTACAGGTGTCGAACCTTCTAGCTAATGCTGGTAAAAATGACAAATTGGTAGTACTTGTATAGTTTATTTGCAGACACCAGCCTAGGGATTACCTGAGTCGTATTTACCATCTTGGAATTTTATTGAAATTGTTGGATTAATGTGTTTTCAAATTGGCATTGTGCATAAGATTTTCAAAAGATAGAGAAAAATATTTTGAGTATGACATGGCATATGCATTCATCTCATAAAACTGTATAAAATGGATTTGATTCATTGTTTAATTATTTGATTCAATTGATAATGAGATAATTGAATGAATTGAAAAGGATGTCTTGTTACTATCGAAACATGTTTATTTAAGTTAACTTGTTGTGGTTAATCAAATAAATTGGATTTAAGAGATTATGTAATAAAATCATATGATTTTGATATGATATGATTTCACGTATATGTATGAATATTTTGGTACCCACATTATCTTTTAATGTTTTAATATGGGATTGTTTGGTGAGCTAGTGGTTGCTCACCCCCTGCATGTACATGAAATGCTTTTCGGATTTGAAGATCAAACCATGGTTTTTACCATTTCATAAGTGTAATGTAGTAATGGATTGTACTACTTCATTTGTTGTTTGGCTGAGTGCTATTTTTTTTGTAAAGAGTAGTGTCCTCTCTTTTATTGTAAGCCTCAGGGCATTTCTTTTATTTGTATGTAAATGTCATTGTTGTATAACAAGAGGGAATATGTATATTTAATTATTCATCATTTCACCCAAGGATGAAATGTTATTTGTAAATGGACTTAATTAATGAATATCGGTAAGGTTATCCGAGTAACAAAATACGGGGCATTACACAATCTAGACTCTGACGAAGTAGAGTGTGCTGCGCGGTGGAGCGTGGGAGACAGTGCCAAAATGATTTTCTATTGCCATGGGAGACAACTTTGGGCTGCGGTGGCCAGATTGTTTCGGGCTCAATGTATTTTGAATGTTAGTTAAAATCTACTTAACTTTTTTCTTTCTTTCTTTCTTTCTTTGTTTGTTCTTTTTTTTTTTTTCCTTCAAAAAATCGTGAAGTCTAAGGATTGGTTATAAGGATGCAAGTAGTACTAATAAAAGAGCTTTCACTCTCTAAATCTCTCCCAGTGAGCCTTTTTCCTTATATTTTTAATTTCATGATTTTTAACGAAAATTTTACTTTGACAATAAAAAAAAAAAAAAAAAAAAACCGTATTACTTATACATGAAAGTTATGCTAGGTCTACTGAGTTTTTGTCCCCTAACCGTGACTCGAGGATTGGTTGGTGTGACACTTATATGGAATTTAATTAGTTAATAATTTTATTTATTATTTTTCTCTAGTTGTTGTTGATAATATAAGATTTTTTTAATGTTTTATTAACTCTTTTGTTAGTAAATTTTATATATTTAGTAGTACTAGTACTTAATAGATTTTGTAAAAAATTACGACATTGTTGATAGTTTACGATTAGTACTAGTAATTGATTACGATCTAATAACAGTTCTTGAATGTAAAAATGGTGGTAAACACTCACAAAAAAGAAACCTTGTTACTTCTTATAGTTTCGAGATATTTTGATTTTAGACCCACTATGCTTTCAAAATAAGAACAATATCTAAACATTTTTACCGTTACCTGAACGTAGTTGGCGTAGGGCTTTGGTGTTGGTAAGCTTCCAGTTTATAGATGTGGCTAACCTCAACTTTTCCTTCCTTTGATCAGGCTTAGCACAAATCTATTTCGTTTCCTACCTCAGACCGTAACTTTAGAAGCTATTTCTTTGGTTATGTAGCAGACGTAAAATCAATAGCTTAACATACAGTAGTAATACACTCTTTTTCGGAAATGAATTTTTTTTTTAAATATATTTATTGAACAAAAATTTATAAGGAAAGGGATGTTTGTAAACTGTTAGATTGCTAGAGTATTGTTTACTCTAAGAAGGCTTGAGAACTAGACTTCTTTCTTAGTTACAAGTATACTCTAAGGCCCCGTTTGTTTTGGGGTTAAATAGATGGGAAGTGATTAGGATGGAGGTAGGGTTATTTAGTGTTATGTTTGTTTGTAGAGTTGGGGAATGAATTAGGATGGAGGAGGTGATATAGATGGAGGTTGGAAGGGGGATTGAGATGGAGGAGGTGGAGGTGGTATTAGAAAAATAGTGAGGGGATTAGAAATTTTTTTATTTTTTATATATTGGGAATTTTTTTTAAATATTAATGTTTAATTTTTTTATTTTTTTATTTGTTTTATTATTTTATATAAAAATAATTTAACAATTCCTACACTAACAACTATCATCAAAACAAACACAATTTTACTTAATCCCCTCACTAACAAACCCCTCACTATTAATCCCCTCACTATGAATCCCCTCCATTCTACCTCTAAAAACAAATGGGGCCTAAGTAATTTGTGTCTCATTTTGCTCTCCCTTAAGGCCTTTACATAGGCACTTGTGGACTTCAAGTTCTGGATTTAACCTAATCTATAAATATAAAATATTTTACATATTATATTTTATTGTGAACAAACAAAAGACAAATAGGTGGTTGTGGTCAAGTGATCACATATTATTGATGAAAAAAAGACAAGCTGGTGGAATGGTCACATGGATGTGTAGCCAATGCAAGGTTTTGCAAATCTGCCCATAGTTTAGTCAATCCATTGCATTCTCCAGATTCTGTACCCTCTCATCACCCATGACATCACTAAGATCATAATTCTCATCATATTCTTCAAACATTTCATCCCAACCTTCTATATCTTACTCCAGCAGATATTTTTCCAAACATTTACATCATCTTTCAGATAAATATGTGTCCAGAATCTACCTGTTTCAAGTAATCATATACTAATTTATAAGGCAATCCTAGAATAATTATTTTCTGGCCAATGATGGTGTTATTGCAAAGGTGATTCTTCCATAATGAACTAATTTAAACCCAACCCTTGCTAATAATTCTGTAGTTTCATGAGATATTATGACAAACCCTTTTGTATTGCTTTTGTTGGATCAATTATAAAAGGTTTTTCTCAATCTTTGAACCAATCACATTTGTAAGGGATTATGTCATTCTTGCCTTTTATTTTTATTAGATAATGAGCGGCATTTAGACATCCATCTTTTATCTCCGTTTGTGCAGTTATAGATGTAATGGATGTCATGCTTGGATATTCTTTATAGACTTCGTAAATTCTCTTCAACATAAATTGTTGGAATTTGGTAAGTTGAGAGAACACGGTACTTTGTGGGTGAGATGGACTGTCGAATGTATTGATTATTCCCAACTTTCACATTTGAACCAGAGGATCTTTTGGGCTAATGACTTTGTCTGGATCAAACGAAACCTTTAACATTCTATAACTGTATACTGTTGTCCATCCGTTAAAGTAACATCACTGAGTTCCCAGATGGATCACATTTTCTTCATATCATTTTATAAATAACTTACCGAAAGTACATTCTTTTATTTTATTTTGAATATCATAAGGGAGCTAAAGAAACAAATATAATACTTCTAATAGTAAAAAAGTTTTGGTAACTAAATGGGTGGTCCTAGTAAGCTCGTTCACGGAACAACTCTTTCCTGCTTCCTATATTTTTCTAATAATTTTAGCGCTGTCTTGTGTCACCAAGTTTAACACTTCTTGAGCCTCTTCCAGGAGGGTTTCCTTCTCTAGTTGTAATGACCCCTCTTTACTTTAATGTTATTCATTGGGATTTAGCTCAATGTGTGTGTATATATATACATATGTGAGCGTCTTAAAGAGTAAGTCTAGAAGGAATCTTTTAGCCGAGCCACCAATTGAAGCCCTTTTGAGCTTTGTTTTGGTGCCTCCAAATTGAGGCCAAGTCTAGTTGGCTCTGGCATAGGTTATGTACATGAGGTTAAAGTTTTGATGATGTATAAATGTTTTTGTACATGTTGATATGTATGTATTACAAAGTGAGTAGATTAACATAATTATGTGTTTGTTCATATAGTTAGCACAACTCAATGGACTATTTGTTTTAATTATGTATTAAGCTTCCGCTAGCCTTGATAATTTTGATTTGTACAGGAAGACCTTTGGTAATCTTGGATTACTAGCCAGTCACCTCATCGACTCATACAGTGCGGAGTTCGGGTCATGACACTAGTGGTGTGAGTCATGTGGATGTGAAAGTCATCTGCAAGTTCTTGAGTTAGAGTATCTGCTAAACTATTTTTATTACCATTAATATATTCTATATCAAAGGTAAATTATTTAAACTAGAATTGCCATCGTAAAAGCCTCTCTTGTGCCTACATGTTAGATAAATTCTTATTTATGAACCTTGGTAGGCCTTTGCAATCAATTTTTATTAAAAATGATTCTGAAGCAAAAAATATTAAAAACTTTTCTATTCATTTTATTATGGCGAATAATTCTCTTTCCATAGTGGGATACAACTTGATTAAAACTTCCACTACAATATCTACATAGTTGATTATTATTTTTATTTATTTTTAAAAATGTGCTCCAGTGATTGTTACTTGTATCGGTTTCTAGTACTAACTCGTTAGTTTCATTGGGAAGAGTTAGGTTAGGTAAATCTTTACATTTTTGTTTTAAAAATTTTACTAATGTGGAGTCAACTAAGTTCCAAGTCTAACTCTCATCCTCTTTTTTTATTTTTTATTTTTTTTATTATAATTTCTTTTGTAATGGTTTTCTTATTTTGGGTAATTGTTTTATAAAATTCGAGGCATAAGTCAAACATCATAAAAATCTTTTTAATTGTTTTCTATTCGTTATTTTATTTGGAAGTTTATTAATTTTTTTGAGAATATAATTTTGCATTTTTATTGACATTGCCTTGATTAGGTCTAATTTTGTAAGGACCCACATTTATGGCTTAGTCATGTTCATGTGCATTCATATACTTTTGCCTTGTTAAGTTAACATTTATGAATCTTGTCTTGTTTTGTACGTATATGGTTTGCCTAAGTGGTATGTGTATGCTTTGTTCCTCCCTTGTTATGATAAGCCTAAGTTATGTTAAGACTAAGTCATGCCAAGTCTAAGTCATGTCAAGCCTAGATCATTCCAAGCCGAGGTCGTCCTAAGCCTAGAACCATCTCGGAACCACTTTGATTGACCTCCATTTCCATCCGGGCATATTGGCCGAGATGATTATCATCTAGGTCGAGGTGTGTGCCACCGAGGCCGAGATGTGTATTATCTAGGCCGAGATGTCATCCTTGAACCCAAGTGATCTTGCTCCTGGACAGGTATGACCTAGACCGAGGTGTGGCACATCTAGGTCGAGGTGTGGCACAGCTAGGCCAAGTGTTGTCCTTCCTAGCCGAGATCATTGTTCCCTGACTTGCCGAAGCTTTGTTCTTAGCCGATGTCATCACTTGCCGGAGTGCCCTTGCCACCAAGCTTGTTGAATACGCTTTGTCTTACACCTGTCTTGTCAATCTATCACCTTTTTGAGGAGAACCAACCGGCCGTTGCCACGTGTCCGGGCTGAGTGTTAAATCAGCCGGCAGAGAGAGAAACCTATCATTTGTTATATCTTTGTTTTGAAGAGGAGAGAGAAGCTCTAGAGGAGAGAAGGAGGAGTTCTTGAGAGAGAGTAGATTTCCAAGCTTGATTCCTAGAGATCGAACCGTTAGATCCGTGTTCTAAGGTTAGATTCATGATCTTCTCACGTTGTTCTTTACGTTTATGTTATTGCATTGCATGATTGAATATGATTTGTAAGCCATGCATGGTTTTGAAGTTCGGTTTTAGAAAGAGAAAATAACATTCATGTGTTCTTCAAGAAAAGTCATGTTTTGATCCGAAAGCTCATGCCAAGATTCATGTTTTCATGTTTGTTTTTGTATGATCTTCAAGTATGGGTACCCAGGTCCATGTTTTCGAACTCATGGCATGGAATCCCAGATTTTGTAATAACCAAGTTATGATTTTTAACATTCATGTTCTTCATGTTCTTCAACCCAGATTTCCAGACTTCACTTCCCGAAGTGTAGTCGCCGAGATCACCCTTACCTAGACCTCACACTTAGGCCAAGCATCGTATCTCACCTTGGCCTACCTTGCATGATCACTTGCACCTTTAGTCTGTCTTGCATGAACACCTCGGCATGCAGCCGCACGCCGAAGCCTTGGTAACCACACCTCGGTCAGGTGGTGTGGGACCTCGGCTTAGACCTGGTTGGTACCCAGCATGTCTTCCTGACATGTAAAACAGTGTTTTGACTTCCAGAATGTTTTCCCGAGATCATTTGCATGCATGTAAGACTTGTTTTGAGATGTGTTTTCAGTGGACCTTGCCATGTGTTTGTAGGACTTGGACCTTTGCTTTGATTCCGACGTCCCGAGAACTATGTGAGTGGTATTTTTAATAAAGTTATGTTATAAGGTTTGATAAGCTTTACTTTGCCTTGTTTTGAAAAGTATTTGTTAAGCATGAATGATTACCCTTATTTTGACGTATCAAGTATAAGCTTTGTTTTGATGTTAAGTATAAAAGTCCCTTGGCTAGAGGACTCTAAACTTTCGCAGCATTAAGTATAAAGGATACGGTCCTTTCTTGGTAAGACTCTCGTGTTCAAAGGATACGGTCCTTTGTAACATAGGTCCCTCGTGCTGGAGGACTCTAAACTTTCGCAGTACCAAGTATCGTGTTCAAAGGATACGGTCCTTTGTAACATAGGTCCCTCGTGCTGGAGGACTCTAAACTTTCGCAGTACCAAGTATCGTGTTCAAAGGATACGGTCCTTTGTAACATAGGTCCCTTGTGCTGAAGGACTCTAAACTTCCGCAGCACCATCGTGTTAAAAAGGGCTACGGGCCTAAGTAACATAAGTAAGCAAGTTTTGTAAGATCAAGATCGATGAATACGGTTCATCCCATGTTTCGATACAAGTTATGCTAAGTATATGTTTTGAACAAGTTATGTTATATGTACGTGTTTTGAAGGAGCTATGATATATGTATTGTTTTGACAAGGACCTCGGGAATCATTCATTTAACCCCTTTATTACTTGTACCATTCACTGAGTATCCAAGCTCACCCTCTCTATGTATATATGTAGGTAACAAGCAAGAAGTCGGCTACGCCGAGATGTGTGTTTTGTATGTATGTTATGTCGGCATCTTACTTCGGCCCTATGTTTACGTCGGCAAACCTTAAGGATTATGTAACTTGTGTTCATGTCGGCAACCTTGTATTTACGTCGGCAGCTCTGATGATGATGTTTCTTGACTTGTATTCCTTATATTTTGTATATGTCGGCTTGTGAAGCCTTTTGTCAAGATGTAATGTATATTTTATTTTGCTTATATCCAAGTTGTAAGTTATGTAAAGATGTATGTCATTTCATTGGATCTATGCACGGCTCTTATGGACCACTTGTATCTTGATGTAGTGCTTCCGCATTGTGAGCCCCATATATTATACTCTGATTGTGGTTAAATTTTGAAAGTTGGCCTTCGGTAATCTCGGATTACTGGCCATCACGGCACCATCCTACTAGGGGCGGGTTGGGGTCGTGACAAATTTAGTTATACTTTTTTCTTTGTACCAAAATTTTAAGGGATCATCACTATATAAATTTGTACATGTTTCATGTTGCTCTTTTTGAATTTCTTCATGAATACTAACTTTTTAAATATTTAGTGCAGTTTCGCGCACGGTTGGAGAGATTACCTCTTCACCACTGTCAATATTGTGATGTGTAATAACTGTTTTTAACTTTAAGATTTCAACTGGTTTATTGTTATTTGTAAATATAACAGAGTGTAACGTTTGAGTACAATGGCTACATAATCTTTGAAAGTTATTCCCTATTACTACATCATGTGATGGTTGATTTGTTGTCTAAAGTTTGGGAATGATAAAGGCGATGAAATATATTTCTATAACTAAGTTTTCTATAGCGTTATTATGGATTATCGTACTATTATTAGTTATTCGAACTATTAATGGTGGATTTTATTTTTTTCACATATACTCAGGAAAGAATTTCCTCTTCCCAAAATACACCAAGCATCCACTGGCTAAGTATGTACATAGTTCGTAAGTATTAAATCCCTCTATGCATATTTTTATGGGTATGTATACTATTAACATTAGTATACAATAATGACATTTTATTTTCTTTATTCTTTTTGTTATATCTTTTCACAAATGTGTCATATTCCTTTTGCGCCTCTCTCCTCATCATCTTTTGTCCAAGCCATAAGATTTTTGTCATTTTCAATATACTAGTACACTCGTAATTTTGTATCCTGTTATTCGTTTACTAACTAAACTCCTACTGGATTGTATACTAAAATTATCTATAAAGTGTCTTTTTGATGATATACTTACATTATCCATTTTGTCATTATTTTTC
The DNA here is from genome assembly GCA_036172215.1 of Camellia granthamiana. Lineage (NCBI taxonomy): Eukaryota > Viridiplantae > Streptophyta > Magnoliopsida > Ericales > Theaceae > Camellia > Camellia granthamiana. The sequence goes on along the minus strand of CM069908.1, from coordinate 56,932,649 downwards.
AAGGTGCTAGGAGTTTCCATTTTAATATTCCCGGTATTATCAATTTTAATTATATATTTTTTTCTGTTTATAATATTTTTAGGATTGTTAAAACTTGTTATCCATCGATTATCTAGTTTAATCTCATTAAGATTTATTCTTTTAAGTATAATTCTATTTATTGGTATTCTATTAGTATGTTCAAATTTATCTATTTCTATAATTTTATGTTGAATTTTAAGATTTATGGTATTATCTAGCTTATATATTATTTTTCAAAATATATTTAATGGATAAGTGGTTTTATAATTTTTATTTTTAATGTTAAAAATCTATTTATGAATCTATCTTTTAAGCTAATATAATATTCTGGTTGGCAATTGATTCCTACAATTTTTATTTTTAATGTTAAAAATCTAATTATGAATCCATCTTAAGCTAATATAATATTCTGATCTGCAATTAAAATCTAATAGTCTCCCATATAGATTACTTTTTATTCTACTGATTATAAACTTTCCAAAACTTCGTTGTCTAATATTACACAGAAATGCATTATCAAACAATGGTATAATTTGTATTTATACACTCTATATGTATATATTTATACTTATTATCTTTATTTTTTAAATATATTTTCATAATTTATTAAATTTATTTTTCCTACATCATATTCACAATCTTTAATTTCAATATATCCTTCTATTGTTTCACATATATATTTACTTTTTAATTTAAATATTAATTTTTTATATATTTTATTTGTTCGTATTATTGGTAATATCTAATCTTTTTTTTTTAAATTTTTTTTTATTTCTTATTCTTAAGAATTTTCTATGATAAATTTGTTGGAACAATCTTCTGTGTAAAATAAAATAACTTGAAAATAAATTCAAACAAAATAAATAAATAGCATACCAGATTTATTTATCGAACCGAATTAAAATTAAGACCAAGTCGAGTGTGTGACACTCTGTCCTTAAGACAGATTCGCCTCGCTACGGTACTTACGGTTGAGTGGCGTCTATCTTCCAGGACACAATGATCTTCACAAATTGTAGTAGTACTCCAAACAATTTATTCGGCGAACCAAACCTGTGTTCTAACTCTCTGAAATTTATACTAAATCTAATATGAAGAATAATGCAAAAATGCAGAATTTAGGATAGCCAAAGGCAATAATCAGACTGATTTTTCAGATAAGAAACTCTTTCCAAGACTGCCGGAATGATGGGTATAAATAGGCACAAAATTTTGACCGAACAGGTTCCAAAGCCAAATGAACTGATGCAATCTGTTTTAAATAGATTTTTGACCGTTGCACATGGAACCAAATTCTTTCCAGATTAATTGAAAAGTAGCCGTTGGACCAAAGTCAAACCTGTTGGACCTTATTTATTTATATATATATTAAACTAAATGAATATATATATATTAAACAATTTGAATAGTTTAATAAATAAAGGAAGAGGTACAAACTTTAGGAAATCACTTAAGAACCTAAAATTTAAATTTAGAATTAAATTAAATTCTCACAATTACAAACTTTAAGAAACCACTTAGGAACCCAAAATTTGAATTTAGAATTAAATTAAATTCCCACAATAATTTTTATTGAAAAAATTCAAATGAATTTTATCTAAAAAATTAATGTTAGATCCGAAAACGACGTCAACTTCCCATTCACTCATAAATGGTTTTGACGTACTGTCTTCACCGTGTGACTTGCCACGCGGCAAGGAACACTTCACCTCTTCGGACCCACCCCAAAAGACGTTTGGGGCCCACTCAAATTTGGCTCAAAAATATGCCTATATAAAACCATTTTTTCCAACAATCCCCCACATGAATGGAATTTGATGGAGAGAAAATGCAACAACATGATCTAAATACAGAGAGTACAGAAATTGGTGATATTCTGCAAAGGATAGGTAGCTTTTGGCTTTGAACCTTCCCTTGTGAGACACTATCGGATTTACTAGCTAACCAGTGAACATGATGTCTTGAACTGTTCAGCCGTTTGTGTAAACCAAGACAATAGAACTCACACAGTATATCCTCAGACACAGTTTAGTTCTCACTATTGTGTTCATTTTGGCCCTAAACAACCTGGTCTTTCATGAGTGCTCTAGAGAATTGTAGCCCTTCACAAATCTCATAGAATCGGCCCCAGTTCACACTCACATAGGTGATTCTTACGAAGAGTATCCTGCCATACTCCACTAGGTTTACCTAGATATAAGAATCATTAAAATTTTACTTAACCTTAAACGCTGCAGACATCACTATTTCATCATAGAAATGGGTAGGAGTTAGACTCCCCAGTGATCCTTCTAAGTCATTCACAACTCGGTTGTCCCTTTGAACCTAGATCTTGGGATCTCCAGTCAACTAGATTGGGTTGCCATTGTGGTAACTCTTATTTAATAAGCTTAAGTCCCATTCCCCTCGATGAATTCTCAACTAACTCTCTTGCTAACCCTTTGGTTAGTGGATTCGCTATGTTGTCTTTAGACTTAACATATTCTATGGAAATAATTCTATTAGAGAGTAGTTGTCTCACGGTGTTATGTCGACGACGAATGTGTCGTGACTTACCGTTATACATATGACTCTGTGCTCTACCTATAGCTGATTGACTATCGCAATGTATGCATATAGCAGGCACCGGTTTTGGCCACATTGGAATATCTTCAAGGAAGTGGCGAAGCCATTCTGCCTCTTCCCCTGCTTTGTCTAAAGCTATGAATTCAGATTCCATAGTAGACCTCGCAATACAAGTCTGTTTGGAAGATTTCCAAGATACAGCGGCCCCACCAAGAGTAAAGACATACCCACTGGTGGACTTCGAGTCTCTAGTATCCGATATCCAATTTGCATCACAGTATCCTTCAAGTACTGCTGGATATCTAGTATAATTAAGCCCAATGTTACGAGTAAATCGGAGATATCTTAGAACCCTTATAATTGCTTTCCAGTGTTCTACTCCCGGATTACTCGTATATCTACTTAATTTACTTACTGCATAAGCTACATCTGGGCGAGTGTAGTTCATCAAGTACATTAAGCTTCCAATAATTTGGGCATACTCTAATTGAGAAATACTTTCCTGTACATTCTTAGAAAGATACAAATTAACATCTACAGGAGTTCTAGCAAGATGATCATCATCTTTGCTGAATTTGTCAAGTATTTTCTCAATGTAATGAGATTGTGACAAAACATATCCTTCTGATGTTTTGGTAATTTTCATACCAAGTATTACATCAGCAATATCCATGTCCTTCATGTCAAAATGTTTATTCAATATTTTCTTGGTAGTTTTAATCATGTCATTATTACTACCAATGATAAGCATATCATCTACATAAAGACATACAATGACATAACCCTTATCTGTGTTTTTAATATAAACACATTTGTCACACTCATTAATTTTAAATCCATTTGACATCATTGCCTTGTCAAATTTCTCATGCCATTGCTTTGGCACTTGTTTTAAACCATATAATGATTTAACCAATTTATACACTTTCTTTTTTTTCCCTGGAACAGAAAACCCTTCTAGTTGTTCCATGTAAATTTCTTCATTTAACTCACCATTTAAGAAAGCGATTTTAACATCCATTTGATGAATTTCTAGATTGTATAGAGATGCAATGGCAATTAGCATTCTAATGGATGTTATTCTAGTAACTGGTGAGTATGTGTCAAAGTAATCTAGACCTTCTTTTTGTCTAAAACCTTTGACTACAAGTCTTGCCTTGTATTTGTCTATTGATCCATCGGCTTTCAATTTTCTTTTGAAAATCCACTTGTACCCAAGAGGTTTACAACCTGGTGGCAAGTCCACTAATTCCCAAGTGTGATTTTGCAAGATGGATTCAACTTCACTGTTGACAGCTTCTTTCCATAAAGGAGCTTCAGGACTAGACATAACCTCCTTAAAAGTTAAAGGCTCATTTTCTAACAAAAATGTTAGGAAATCTGGACCAAAAGATTTTGAGGTTCTAGCATGTTTACTACGCCTAGGTTCATCTTCCTCATTTTGATCTAACTCTTGCTCTTGATCATGTTCTTGATCATAACTAGTAATAGCATCAAAAGATCTCTTATTATTACTAGTCTCTTGTCCAATCTTCTTTGGAAATACATGTTCAAAGAATGATGCATTCCGAGACTCAATAATAGTATTTACATGCATTTCGGAATGTTCTGATTTATGAATCAAAAACCGATATGCACTATTATTCTTGACATAACCAATGAAAATGCAATCAATGGTTTTAGGACCTATCTTAGTCTTTTTAGGACTAGGAATAGCCACTTTAGCCAAACAACCCCACACTTTTAAGTATTTGTAGGATGGTACTCTTCCATGCCACAATTCATAAGGTGTTTGATTTATTTTCTTTCGGGGTACTTTATTTAAAACATAATTAGCAGAAAGTATTGCTTCCCCCCACAAGTTCTGAGGTAATCCAGAACTGATCAATATGGCATTCATCATTTCTTTTAAAGTCCTATTTTTCCTTTCAGCAATTCCATTTTGCTGAGGTGAGTAAGGAGCGGTGGTTTGATGAATTATTCCATGTTCTTTACAAAATTCACCAAAAGGTGATTCATATTCACCACCTCTATCACTTCTAAGTTTCTTGATTTTCTTACCAAGTTGATTTTCAACTTCATTCTTATATTGAATGAAAGTTTCCAAAGCTTCATCCTTGGTTCGAATTAAATAAATATAACTATATCTAGTATAGTCATTTATAAAAGTGATTACATACTTTTTCCCACCTTTGGTTTGAATTGATTTAAAATCACAAATGTCACTATGAATTAATTCAAGTGGTTCCGTACTTCTTTCAATTGAATGAAAAGGAGTTTTAGATAATTTTGCCTCAACACAAATTTCACATTTATGATTTGAATCAATGTCAAATTTAGGTAAACATTCCATATTAATTAATCTACGCAAAGATCCATAATTAACATGTCCTAGTCTACCATGCTGTTAGGTTTTTATTGTTGGCAACTCCGTTTGACAAAACTCCTTTCAGTTGTATTTATTTTCGCGCTTTTATTTCAGTGAGGCTATGAGTTTATTAGATGCGAATCCAACCCGAATCGAGCCATGCAGAGAAGTTTGTGACGTTAATGTTTTCAAGATTGCCACTTCGCTGATTATTACGGGGGTCGAGCTGCCCGGTCAGCTTGCGGCCGAAGCAAAATGCAAAATTGCATTCAAAATTGCATGTCTGCCATTGGTCGCTCGAGCCAAGAAGATCTCGCTCGAGCGAAGGTTTGCTCGCTCGATCCAAGGAGTTCTCGCTCGAGCCAAGGATTGCGTCCATACAAAAACCTGAAAAAGTGTATTCCTCGCTCGAGCCAAGGATCCGTCGCTCGAGCCAAGGTACTCGCTCGAGCCAGCAACTCTTCGCTCGAGCGAGCCTCAGAATCCGGATTTCTCAAGGAGTTTGTTTTCTTCCCAATCTAGGATTACTTTTGGTTCTCTATAAATACTTGGTTTTCTCCCAAAACTAAGTGATTCATTGAATTCCTCCAGATCTTCTTTTTTGGTTCTTAAAGGTTTATATCTGGGGATATTTTGTTATTTTCTTTGATATTTTATTGAGTATTCAACTCATGGTTTAAAGAGAGTACATCAAAGATTTGTTTGTTATACACAAAAGAGAGAGTTGTTCTTCAGTTGTGGATTCTGAAGAATTCGAGCCTGAAGCTTTGGTGGAATCCGGAGTGGCTCATCAGAAAGACAATTCCGTGGTGAAGATGGGGTTGGAAGAGGCACATAGAGGTTGGTTCAATTAGGCATTGTGGATTTGCTAGATAATTGAGAGTATACCTGTGTAATTCCTTTAATTCTTCTTAGTGGATTGTCTTATGGCAGTTGCCCGTAGTTTTTTGATCACAGTTGGAGGTGTCCAATTGTGGTTTTTCCACGTAAAAATCATTGTGTCTCTTTCTCTTGATTGTTTGATTGGGATTGTTATATTCTGCTTAAAATTGATACATAATCACAAATCAACATCTAGGAGGTTTCTAGATTTTTCACATGCCATAAATTTGAAGACTCAAGCAAGTAAGAAGAAGATGTAGTATTATTAATAATTGAGGGTACAACGGTCATTACATTTAACTTGAAAAGGCCATCAGACATGTAACCTTTTCCTACATACATCTCATTCTTAGTAAGTACAAATTTATCACTCTCAAATACTAACCTAAACCCATTCTTACTCAACAAAGATCCAGAAACAAGATTCTTGCAAATGTCCGGTACATGCAGCACATTGTTGAGAGTGAGTTCCTTTCCAGATGTCATCTTGAGTACAATCTTTCCTTGTCCTTCAACTTTGGAAGTTGAGGAGTTGCCCATAAAGAGTTGTTCACCATTGTCCACTATAGAATAAGATGTGAACATCTTTTTGTCAGCACAAATATGGCGAGTGGCACCAGTGTCCACCCACCATTCTTTAGGATTTCCGACAAGATTTGCCTCGGAAACAACTGCAGAAAGATTGATGTCATCGACACCATTGGAAATATTGTCTACTTCAGTCATATGGGCTTGAGCAGGCTTCTTGCTTGTTCTTCTTTTGCTTTTGCCTTTGCTACGGCAATCTTTGGCCCGATGTCCCTCTTTGTCACAGATGTAACATTTGCCATTAAACTTGTACTTTTTATTACCTCCCCTTTAGAGCCTTGTGATGAACTTTCTCCAGAAGACTTTCGTTTCTTGATTTTTGAAGCATGTTCCACCACATTTGCCTTAGACTCCATAGGATGCTTACTAGCCTGCTTTTCAGAATTGCGGTTGTCCTCCTCAATTCTCAAACGCATAATTAATTCGTCTATAGAAATTTCTTTACGCTTGTGTTTGAGGTAGTTCTTGAATTCCTTCCAGCTTTTTGGTAATTTTTCAATTAAGGATGCAACTTGGAAGGATTCACTGAGAGACATATCTTCTGCGTGAATGTCATGCAGAATGAGTTGGAAATCTTGAGCTTGGCTGATCACAGTTTTTGAATCAACTATTACAAAATCCAAGAATCTACCAACCACAAATTTCTTTGAGCCGGTATCTTCCGTTTTGTACTTTTTCTCCAACGATTCCCAAAGTTCCTTTGTTGTCTTGATTGGACTGTAGCCGTTGTACAATGTGTTGTCAAGTCCGTTCAAGACGTAATTCCGGCAAAGAAAATCGGCATGTTTCCAGGCATCAACTGCAGCAACCACTTGCCAATCGGTTTCATCATCTTTCAGGATAGGAGCATCTTCACGGAGAAAGCGAGCCAGGTTCAGAGTTGTAAGATAGAACAACATTTTCTATTGCCATCTTTTAAAGTCAGTTCCTGAGAACTTCTCTGGCTTTTCACCGTGATTTATCGGTACTGTCATCACAGGAGAGGGGGTTGGTGCAATTGCAGCCACCACAGCAGTACTTGTTTTGGCATTAGTTTCAGTAGCCATCAATTTTAATATGTAAAACAAAATTATAATTAGAATTTACACTACACAGAAAATTAAACCAAATTCACAGAATTAAATTCTGTAAAAATAAAAGAAATAAGAATGTAATTTTTATTTTCCGATTAATTTGAAAATAAAATAAAATTTTATTTAAACAAATTAATTCCACACAGAAAATTAAATTCTGTAAAATAAAAGAAATAAGAAAATAACTTTTATTTTTCAATTAATTTGGAAATAAAATAAAATTTTATTTAACGAAATTAATTCCACACAGAAAATTAATTTCAGTAACACTTTAATAATTAAAATACTGAAAACAAAATTTTAATTAATGTAAACTTAGAAAATAATTTCTAAAAAACCAAAATTAATTTTCTGACAAAATTTCACAAAAATATATTCTGAATTGTTAATGACACCAGTATCGTACTACTAGTTGTCAAAGAAAAGAGATAGTATATTACTACTATCTGTCAAATAGTATATAATCACTATTTGTTTTTCCAACCAGAATATTATTTTGTAAATTCACAGAAAATAATTTTCTTCTGAAATTATTTACGAAGAATGAAAAAGGGAAACAAACGAAAAATTCTGTAAACAGAATAATTCGAATCTGTCTTAAAATTGTTGGAACAATCTTCAGTGTAAAATAAAATAACTTGAAAATAAATTCAAACAAAATAAATAAATAACATACCAGATTTATTTATCGAACCGAATTAAAATTAAGACCAAGTCGAGTGTGTGACACTCTGTCCTTAAGACAGATTCGCCCCGCTACGGTACTTACGGTTGAGTGGCATCTATCTCCCAGGATACAATGATCTTCACAAATTGTAGTAGTACTCCAAACAATTTATTCGGCGAACCAAACCTGTGTTCTAACTCTCTGAAATTTATACTAAATCTAATATGAAGAATAATGCAAAAATGCAGAATTTAGGACAGCCAAAGTCAATAATCAGACTGATTTTTCAGATAAGAAACTCTTTCCAAGACTGCCGGAATGATGGGTATAAATAGGCACAAAATTTTGACCGAACAAGTTCCAAAGCCAAATGAACTGATGCAATCTGTTTTAAACAGATTTTTGACCGTTGCACATGGAACCAAATTCTTTCCAAATTAATTGAAAAGTAGCCGTTGGACCAAAGTCAAACCTGTTGGACCTTATTTATATATATATATATATTAAACTAAATGAATATATATATATTAAACAATTTGAATAATTTAATAAATAAATGAAGAAGTACAAACTTTAGGAAATCACTTAAGAACCTAAAATTTGAATTTAGAATTAAATTAAATTCTCACAATTATAAACTTTAAGAAACCACTTAGGAACCAAAAATTTGAATTTAGAATTAAATTAAATTCCCACAATAATCTTTATTGAAAAAATTCAAATAAATTTTATCTAAAAAATTAATGTTAGACCCGAAAACGACGTCAACTTCCCATTCACTCATAAATGATTTTGACGTACCGTCTTCACCGTGTGACTTGCCACGCGGCAAGGAACACTTCACTTCTTCGAACCCACTCCAAAAGACGTTTGGGGCCCACTCAAATTTGGCTAAAAAATATGCCTATATAAAACTATTTTTTCCAACAAAATTATTTTGTTCTTAAATTTTCTATACTTATTCTTATTTCGTATTACATAAATATAATTTTTCTTAATATTTCTTATTTCGTATTACATAAATATAATTTTTCTTAATATTTCTATATTTTTGTGTAGTTTTTCAAACTTTTTAAGATCAACTTGTAATATATAAGGTATGAAGATCATTGACCTGGATGAGATGGAGTAAGGTGTGTGAAGTATATAATTCACGTAAGATTCGGGTGATTCCAGCCTTACGGAATTCGGTTGATGGAGATTATTTTAACGCTGTATTTAGTTAGAGAATTTGAGAAGAGATTTAAAAAAAAAAAAGAAAAAAATATATAAAATATAAATAAAATATACTTATATTTCACTTAATTTTAATATATTTTTTCTTTTCTCTTTTTAAATTCTTCTTTAAATTTTTCAACCAAATACTTGGAAAGTGTGAAATCAAAATTGGAGAATCAGATGATTTTATTATTTTATGTTTTTGATTTTGGTTTTATTGGAGGAGGCCACTTTCATGCTGGAGACTACCGACAACTCCGGAGACGTGCCATCCACGGTGAAAATGAAAGAAAGAATAACTGACGACATTTTCTGTAAAAAAACTATAATTAATTTTTTGATGAATTATAGATATATCTGTTAAAATTTATTTAAAATACAAATTATTTCTTGTGATTAAGAAAATTATAAATATTCTCTTGTCATAATTTTTTATTTAATAGAATTAATTGAAAAAATAAAATTTATAACTGCTTTCTTATATAATAAAATTACTTGAATTATTAATTAAAATACATTTATACATTATTAAAAACTGTTAATTGATTTTGTGATTTATTGATAAAAAAATGTCATTTATTATGAAATTAAAAATTTTAAGGGCCGAGATTTAACTTTTAGAACCATAAGAAATAATTTATATTTTAAATAAATTTTAAAAAGTGTATTTGTAATTTATATATATATTTTTTTCAATTATTATATGTGTTTGATTTTATAAATTAAATATATTGAATTGGGCACAGCTTCTCTCCAGTCTAAATCTGGACTGGACGGTGCTGTCCGGCCCTTGGGAGCCCACTACGGGTTGTGTTTCGATAATCTAAACTGTGAATGTGTAGAACTCGTCGAGTACTATATGCCTGTAAAAAATCACGTTGATCGGATATCGATAGCTATATGATCAAATCAGTTTTTTATGAAAAAAAATGGACGGCGAAAAATAAACGGCTTACAAAAAACTGATTTGATCATATAGCTATTGATATCCGATCAACGTGATTTTTTACAGGCATATAGTACTCGACGAGTTCTACACATTAAACGGTTTAGATTATCGAAACACAACCCGTAGTGGACCCCTAAGAGCCGGACAGCACCGTCCAGTTCAGATTTGGACTGGAGAGAAGCTGTGGCCTATTGAATTAGTGGTGGTGAGGTGGTGACATGGCAGAGGGCGACCGTGGTGGCCGCAACATATATCCATATCTTTGAAAATAAATATAATAAATGATGGTGGTGGATTGTTCATATTTGGACATATTAGGAGGTTTATTTTAATAATTTAAATCGTTTATTTTAACAAAAATTTTATATATTTTATTTACTAAAAAAAAAGAGTCAATATTCAATTTCATTTGTTATATAAAAAAAAAAGGGTTTATTTTTAAAAATATAATTGTCATTTATTTTTTTAATGACAAACACTACAAAATGAATAGGTCAAACTTGTCAGATCGACCTACGTTTTTTAGTGGATGAAATATACGAAGTATTCAACAAAATGAATGGTTTGGATTATCAAAAGAGGACCCGTGGTGGGTCCTACGACTCAAACAACACCCTTCAATTTAGATTTGAAAAATGCTTGAGACTCGTATTTTTTGAAGACCACCACAATACCCTTTGGATCTCCACTATTGATGTATATATGAGACCCATTCATGTATGTATGGGGCTCACACCATCAATGGTGGAGATCCAAATGGGATTGCGGGGGTTTCTAAAAAATGAGGATCTCAATCATTGTTGTTTAGATTATGGACGGAACACAATCCACATCTTAAAATTATATAGTTAGAACTAAAATAAAATTGTTCATAAATAATTTACATGTACATGACTTAAAAATTAATGAATCAAATTATTCGAAGAATGCCATTCTTGATCTACTTTTTCTTTTTTCTTTTTTCTTTCTTTTTCTTTTTTTTTTCTCCTCGAAAATAATTGGTCTACCCTTGTTAACTACATTGGGTTATTTATGTTCCCTTTATTTTGGTAATTTTTTTTTTACATATAATTTTTTTTTATAAAATTATTTTAAATTGATTGTATATTTAAAACTAATGTATTAATAGTTATAATAGTAGTGATGGGGTGACAGGGCGGAAGTGATAGTGGTGTGGTGTATGATATCAGGTCCAAAGATTGTTGATAAATCAATTCCTAAGAAGGTGGACATGGTTAATGTAATTATTTGGTGAAAAGAATAAATTATTGTTTTGAAGGATAACTATTTCTATGTTCACTTATTGTCTTCGGACTTTTGGTCGGTGGAAAAGTGTGTTGGGGGTAGTGGTGATATTGGCGAATAAGTGGATAGATAGGTGATATGTGAATGTATATGTAAAAAATAAGTGATACTAGACAAATAGGTGACACTACATAGATAGGCGACATGGACAAATAGGTAAAATAGTGAACAAATAGAGTTCAAGTAGAGGTAATATGATTTTTCAATTTGTTACTCAAAAAAAAAATAAAAAAAAAATAAATAAATAAATAAAACTTAGGACTACTGTTCTAAAAATTTTAAAATTAAACTTATAACCCAAATGCAAAATAAATAATTGGAAAAATTATAAAAAATTCCTAGAGTTTGACCATTGTAATAAAATAAATTTTTAATATTTAATTTTATCAATTCAAACTCTAATATTTTAATTTATTTTCAATCTAAATCATTTACTAATTTTCGTTAAGTAAAATTGACAAAAAAAAAAAAATGATATTTTAGTAATTAAATTCAATGGAAAATGGTATTTTAGACCTTTCATAACAAATCAAAAGATTAATTGATAAAATGAAAATTCAAGATTTATTTTGTTACAAAAGTCAAACCTTAGAGTTTTTTTTTTTTTTTTTTTTTTTTTTTTTTTTTTTTTCCAAAATAATTTATGGATTCGCTTAGGCCCTGTTTGGGAACAACTTTTTTTTTTTTTACTAAAATAGTCAATAAAGACAAAAAAGAATAAAATAATCAATACGACAAAATGTCACATTCTACACATCAATCAATGAATTTTTCTCCCACAATCATCTATTCAATTATAAAAAAATTACAAATTATTTAAAACTTATTTTTTTTTATCTCATAAAATAATTAAAAAACTAACTAAAATAATCAAATTTACAAATTAGGCGTTAGATGAATTGGGCGATCTAATTCCTACAATCCCAGCTTTGTGAGAAATATGCTGGATGACCAATGGAATAGTAAATAAGTAAATAATGATTAGATGTCATCGTGTCAGGTAGTAAGCTAAGACACAACTTACATATAACGGGACAACAAGATAGGACGATAATTTGTTGCTTACGTTGGAGAGAAGAAATTCAAGTACAATGTGTTTTACCAAAAATTATTAGCCAAAACTCTTTCATTAGATTTTTATTTGGTAAAAAAGGTAATTTAATTTATTTGGTTTCATAAACTCTTCAAGGCGGAGGTGCTTAATTGAGTAAGGATGAATAAAATTTTATTTTTTTAGACAATATTGTCCATATATATATATATATATTTCACAAATTTGAAATCTGCATCAACAAAGTCCAACGCCATTCAAGTTGTAAGTCGATGTTGTCTCTCTCGTCTCTTGATTTGTGATGATTATCGATGCCGCGGTCTCAATGTTTTTCGTACTTGGAGCGGTGCTTATCGACGGAGGAGTGATGGTGGTAGTAATCGTCATCGACGTCTCTAGATTTTAGTTGCTGCTTCCTTGCCTGTGGTTTCAATTGCTGTAGCTTTTGCTTGAATATCTGTATTCATCGGTTGATTCTCTATTTGTCTCTAAAACTCACCACTCTCTCTCTGCGGAAGGTTTTTTGGCAAAATTGTTGGGAGAGTGAAGAAGAATCAACCATGAATAGCTGCAATGATCCAAATTCTTTTGACAAGGAACACTTTTATTTTACGGTAAATTATAAATACACTCATTGAGATTTGTTTAAAATTATGATTGTCTCCTGTAGTTTGAAAAATTATAAATATCTCCTTATTAAAATTTTTTATTTAACAGAATTAACTAAAAAAATGAAATTCATAATTATTCTCATATACAATAATAAAATTACTTAAATTATCAATTGAAACATATTTTTAATATCATTAAAAATTGTTAATTGATTTGATGATTAATTAATAAAAGTGGTGATTTGTTATGAAATTAAAAACCTCAGGAAGTGGAATATAATTTTCAAAGTCACATGTGGCGATTCATATTTTAATTAAATTTCAGAGGGTGTATTTGTAATTTACCCTTTATTTTATTTTATACAAGTTTAGAAATGTTGTGTATGTGTATTTTTGGTTGGTTCATCTAGTATATATTTTGTTTTTTATAACAGTAAAATCAGAATAACATGTTATTGCTTACGTCAATTTCGAAGGTAATTTTTATTTTAAGAATTTTATATTTAATATGGATCTTATTTGATAGATTTTAACGAGAGAATTCTAAAAATACTAATTTTATTCAAAATCAATATTTAGATAAAAATTTATTTTATTTTAAAATTTAAAATATTAAATTACTCACTAAGAATATTTTGATAATAGTGGTATGTGTTGAACTTTTTTAATTTTTTTTTTTACACTTATTCTTAATGTATTAAAGTTTTGTTACGAGAGATTTTGACTAAATCCCCTTAAGAATATTATGTGATTTTCGTTGAATATATCTTTTGTATTTTGTAGAATTTATATTATTTTTATTTTCGTATATGTAGTTTGATCAGGTTGTGGTCCCAAATCTACTAAAAATTTATTATGGATAAGGTTTAACTAATTGTATGACTATAATTTCATGCTTTGCTTATAAATAGCGAAATTGTTGGAGATTGAAAAGATTGGTAGGGATATACAAGAGAGATAGAAAAGGGTTGCATTCTTTTATATTGGTCATTTCAACTTAACAGTGTTTGAATTTAATTAATTTATTTTGAGTTTGATTTTGATGGTTTGAATTATTCACTTAATACTCATTAAATAAAATATTTATACAAAAAATAAAATAATCGATTATTGATAACTATATATTTAAATGAAATTTATATTATAAAAAATAAATGACTTTTTTAAAATTATATTTGTGTTTCAATTTTTTGAAACATATTTAATTATTTTAATTTTTTATATAAATATTTTACCCAATAAATTATAAAAAATAAATAATTCAATTTTAAAATATGCCTACTAAAATCTACGCACACCTAGGGCTGCAAACGAACCGAGCCGAGCCGAGCTCGGCTCGTTTATTAAAGGCTCGTTTACTTTATCGAGCTCGTTTATGAGCTCGAGCTCGGCTCGATAAGGATTCGAGCTCGAGCTCGGCTCGGCTCGTTAATTTGAACTGGACTCGAGCTCGGCTCGGCTCGGCTCGATAATTTTTTTTTAATATTATTTATATTATTTAAATATAAATATTTAAATTAAAAATATTATTTATTTTATTTAATATATAAAAAATGTATTTATATTATTATTTATATATATATTTATATATTTTTAATATATAAATAATGTATTTATATATATTTATATATTATTTAATATATAAATAATATATTTATTATATAATTTAAATAAAGATAAACGAGCCGAGCCTAACGAGCCGAGCCTATGCGTGCTCGAGCTCGGCTCGTTTATTAAACGAGCCTAATATTCGAGCTCGAGCTCGGCTCGTTTACTAAACGAGCCGAGCCGAGCCGAACCCTTAACGAGCCGAGCCGAACTTGTTCACGAACAGCTCGATTCGTTTGCAGCCCTACGCACACCTTCTTAAATTAAAATGACAACGGAAAAGAAGTCAAACTCAATAAAAAAATAGCAGCAGCATGTGGTGTGTGTCGGAAAAAGGTGCGACTTTAGGACTAAAGTTAACATTGAACTTACCCACCCAAAAAAGTTAGCATTGAGCTAAGGTCAAGTTTGATATTTTCAAAAAAAATTTAAAAAGTTAAAAAGTTATTATCTTATTTAAGTCATATTATCTTTCTAACACATCACTTCAAATCTAACCCAAATCCAACCTATATTTCATAAAAAGTCAAAAAGTACACTTATTTAGGGCTAGTTTGGCATGTACTAAATAAGCTAAAAAGTCAAAAAGTCACTATCTTATTTAAGTCACATCATCTTATTTAAATCATATCACCTCTCTAATACATCACATCAAACCCAACCCAAACCCAACCTAAATCCACCAATAAGTCAAAAAGTGCATTTTTTTAGGACATCCTCCAAACTTGGAAATAAATGAGAGGCTCGAGTATTCGCGTAGGATTTTGGATAATTTTAGGTCAAAAAAGTTAAAAAAATTACTTAAAAACTTAAAAAGTTATTCACTGTGCTTGGTTACCAGTTTTCCAAAACACTTTTAAGAAAATTCTACTTTCTTATTTTTCGTGTTTTTTCGTTTTTACTGAATTTTTTAAATATTTTAAGCAATTTTTTTTTTAAACACACCTAACATAAATACACCTAAAAAGTAAAAAAATTGTAAAAAAAATCTTTTAAAAATTCACTAAATATCAAAAATACAAAAAAAATATAAGAATTCAGTATATTTTTTGTATTTCTATGTATTTATTAATTTTTTAAAATATTTTTTCATAAATTTTTTACTTTTTAGATATCTCTAACTAAGGTGCATCTAAAAAAGTAAAAAAAATGTTTAAAATTTAAAAAATATTCACTAAAAACAAAAGAATACGAAAACCAAAAAACTCAGTTTTCAAAAAACTTAATCCAGAAAACTCAAACCAAATACACTGATTACTATTCACCAAAAGTAAAAAATTACGACTGCACAACTCACAATTCTAATTTTCCCCTACACACTAATTTATACAATTTTTTAATATGCATTTTTCCATAAAAAGTCAAAAAGTTAATCTAACACATCCATATTTTTTTCCTCAATTTTTTAGTTCAAAAAGACAAAAAGTGCACTTATTTAGAACACCCCAAACGACTAAAAAATTGAGGAAGAAAATATAGATGTTTGGATTAATTTTTTGACTTTTTATGAAAAAATATATATTAAAATATTGTATAAATAAGTGTGTTGGAGAAGATAATTAATGAATTGGTACGGTTGGGCAGTGCATTGGTGGAAAAGGATACGGGGGAAAAGATTACCTACTTTTTGGCCTTTGATTGGACGGTATTATTTTGATTGGACGGTATTATTTGGCTCATGGGGCCACCACGGGTCCTTTTTTCTAATCGGAACCATTCAATGTGTAGAACTCGTCGAGTACTATATTCTTGTAAAAAATCATGTTCATTCGGATATCGATAGCTATCTGATCGTGTTAATTTTTTGTCACATGTTAACTATAACATTATCCATTTTTTATACAAAAACTAATTTAATCATATAGTTAGGATATCCGATAGACATGATTTTTTTATAGGTATATAGTATTCGACGATTTCTACATATTCACGGTTCCAATTAGAAAAAAGGGGACCCGTGGTGGGCCTCCACGGGTTCCAACTTTACCATCCAATGTACACATGTAATAAAATTTTTATTTTGCCCTTTCACTCCTATGCGACCAGGTCTGTACATAGGCTGCTGTAGACATTGGTATTTAATATTATGGTTTATTAAATTTTTTTTTGGTGAATAGTGATATCTTTTTTAACTTTTTTTTTGATAATTTTTTGACTTTTTAATTTTTTTTTTTTGAGTTGTCAAAACTTAGTCTAGTCTCATAATAGTTATTCTATATAGTGGTTTTTTCTTTCATCTGTGGTAAATATCTGCCCACCTACATAAATGTCTATGTTAATTTTGTTTTCGATGTGTGGCTAGTGTGTTTCTATTTGAGTGTGTAATTATCCCAACAATATTGTGGGTGTTTGGGGAAGTGAATTTTTTTTAAGTTTTTTTTAATTGTAGAATATTATGGAAGAAATTTTTTTTTTGTGTTTGGAAAGATAGTTGGGATTTTTTGTGGTTGTATGTAATGTTTGTGAGAGAAAAAGTAAAATAATTATGGTGTTTGATGTGATATTTTGTTTAGATTGATTTTTTTTAGTTTTGTAAAATATTTGTCTTGTAGTGAAAAAAATAAATAAAAAAAAAAACCTAAAAAACTAAGTTGTCAAACACCACCATCTATATGGTGTTACTCAGAAAATCAGAAATCACATACTACACTAGTGTTAGTTTTTTTGACTTTTGAAAGTTAGAAATATAATTAAAATGTGCTAAGAAGGATTAATAAATCCTTACAGGAATAGTAAATGTCAACCAATTAATCTGATAATTATTTTGAAGTTCTTTTAGCTTTAATGAGGAGAACTTTTTGCTGGTGACTTATTTTAGGAGAAAACTCAGAAGAATTAATCAAAAGGTAAAAAGAAACAGGGAGATAACGGTGTTAGAATTTGAATTTTCATTAAGTAAACGAATGTTTTACAATAATACCTTCACACTTCCACAGCTCCGAAGGGAATTACATCAGGGAACAGACTAACTTAGAACTACTCTTAAGAAATTGAAATGCAGTGCATGAAAGTAAAGAACTGAAAGAAAAATATAAAATAAATAAATTGGTTTCTGGATCTCATTCTGGGTTCCCTCCACTCTCAGCTTTCTCCTCTATTTATAGGCCCTGGTAATAACCGTCGAAGTGAGTGGTTGATAACTGTCGAAGTGGATGATAACTGTCGAAGTAACTTCCATGATCATGGGACATGACTCTAAGTTTCTTGCCTCCACTGAGTCGTTTTTTTGCAGTTAAGCTTCCCTCCTGAATTTGAATTTAAATCTTCAAGAACCGTTTAGCCATGTCACCTTGCTTCTTTTATTTGTTCCAGTACTTCGCAGATTCACTGCCATTGATATGATTTGCCACGTGTCCCCCTGATGACTGGAGACTTTTTACTAATTCCTTAAGTTACCCCTGATGGACCACGTGTCAAGCTGTGATTGGCTGATACAAAATATATTGCCAACATTACCCCCTACACTAATATAACTAATACTTGGTAATATTAGTGGATCAATGCACTACTGCCCACGTTTTAGGAAGTGCATGGTAATTAATTGTTCTAAAAGTATAACTGTCTTAAAGTAACGTTAAAAAACACTGAACTTCCCCCTTGTGCTTGAATCTTACTTCCACTATCTGTACAAACGAAGGGACTGATACATCCTTGATAGCCAATCAAACTTTTTTCTTTCATTGTTCAAGCATAATGAAGAGGTTTTGGACAATAATGGTCCATCGTTGAAAGAACTTGCATGCATTTATTATCCATATTTTCCTTCTTTTATACAAAGGTTATGGAGGCTTTTGTAGAATATACACCTTTAGAACAAAAACTTGCTCATATGGACTGCGAAGGCTCTTCATCTGCCCCCAAAGATCTTTGCTTGGAATGAGGCTGCTTCCACCTCTACCAAAACTATTGGTTGGAATGCCTGGCCACAACCAACCCAACCTCAAACAAGGGAGCGGATTCACCGGTAGATTTGTTGAGTTTGATGACCTACTTTGGTTCTTCCTTCTTCTCACAGCTCAGTGGTATACCCCCTAATGTACCAATTCGACCGTGTCCGCTGCCTAGAAGACAATTTACTTTCTGCATGGTATACCTCCACCTTGCCAACCAAAAATAGTGCAGAAGACTCCCCACCCAATAGGGACTCTAGGGCTGAGTCCCTCACACTTGGCCAAGAAGGAAAAACTTTGCTATTTTTGACAGGCTAAAGTGTGTGAATAAGCCCTAGTTTCCACATTTCTTTGGAGGGGACCCAATTGCTCCTCCCCTTCCTCATAATCCTAACTGGATTGAGGAATTAAAGTTCACCCTTTTCGAGGATCGGCATTTCGCCTCCTATGAAGCCCCAACTCTACCCACTAGCTACCAGGAGTATAAAGCTCTAACTTTGCTTGCTATCTTCTCCTGTCTATCCTTCGAAGTGCTTCAAGATGACACTTGTCACGCCCCAAAATTTGGATTAATTAAATATTAAATTAGGACTAAATCCCAATCAACATTCACATCATCTAAATCCTAGGGGTGAAATAAAATCTAAACGTTCTTGTCTCCATAAGGTTTAAATAAATTTTCCATGCTCAAAAGATAACAAGGGATTTAAAAAAAAAAAACTAACAAAACACCAACCAAACCATCCACCATAATTTCATAAATATCAAATACCTCCAATATTAAAGTATCAACAATTAGTCAAAACAACTTAAATAATGTAATATTGGAAAATAACCCACAATGCCAAACTATCATAATACAAAGGTCATAAAAAAAAAATAATAAATACATAAACTAATATCAATCCTAAGTTCAAGAAAACAAAAGAAAATTCAAGCGACACGTCTAACAACTATAGTTATTCCACGTCACTACCGTAGCCTCAACTAATTCTACAAAGGCAGTTCAGCTGCGCTCAAACAAAATGCACCCGAGTTGCCAAGAGACAAAAATGGGTCAGTATACAGGTATACTGGTATGAGTACAAGATTTAACACCCACGTGTCCACCAGACACAAACAAAAATACATTTAATTCTTGTTACGGGACAAGACAAGTAGTTCCATCCGCACCGAGACGAATGAATAGTTTCCCGAGATACGGTAGCATTTAGTTTCTTGTCTGTACACAACGAAATATAAATTGAGTATAAAATAAACAAAATAGAAATAAAAATATGGTGGGTCACCCTTGCATAAAAAGTTAGTAAGACTCACCATTCTGCAAAAAAAATAAAAAATAAAGTTAGTATAATTAAATCAAAAAATTTAGAACTGAAAACAAATAGAAACTACCCCAAGATAATTTTTTTTGAAAAAGTTCAAAACATGAAAAGTGTGCAGAATAATGTTTTACTTTAATTTGCGAGAAAACCAATAAAAATGAGCTCGTTTTGTGGGTTAAAACAACATTTAAAATCTGCAATACTAAAAATAAATAAAAACTATTGTAACAAAGATCAGTCCGATTACAAGTTCTAATAAATCTTTCTAGTAAAAAGTTAAAACACAAAAGTTGTCTGGAATTATGTATACCTGCCTCTGCCCAAATTTCATAATTTATCGAGGTTGTTTACTACTTTTTAACATGTACAAATCAATACAATCCACACTATAACAATAAACTTATATTTAATTCTTTGTATCTTAACTTCACCACTTCAGTCCTTCACTTCTGG
>CM069908.1:56505942-56911875 GCA_036172215.1 Camellia granthamiana | reverse complement strand
TAAACAAAATGAAATTAACTAAATAAAAGTGGATTTTTAAAAAAAAAAAAACAATTATCAAATTCATTTTTGTCATTTTCTTGACCCAAAAAAAGAGAAAAGTTTCTTCACTTCATTTTATTTTTCTATGATTTTTTTTTGTCTCTTTCATTTTGGTTCCATTCTGCAAATTCAAAAAAAGAAAAAGAAAAGAAAAAGAAAAAGAAAAAGAAAAAGTAGAAAAGATTATGACTGACTGAAAGGAATGAAAAAAAAATTGAAAACAAATGATATATTAATCTTGTAATAAAAATAAAAATAATTCATTTTTTGTATAAGCAATTTTAGAAGGATTTTAAAAATTAAGTATTAATTTATTTTTCTATAAGTATTTTGAAAGCATTTCCTAATTAATAATGGCATATACTTGAATTCTAAAACTTATTTTGCTTTAGTTTCTATATAAATTATATGTTTGAGTGATATTACCATATTGGTCAAAGTCAATACATTCATGACATGTGTATTTTCATAATTCATAAATTCAATTATTTGAGAAATTTGCATCGAGACTTTAAGCCTCAAAGACCCCAACATCATTTTTGCTTATATTATATAATTTATAAAATTTTGTTCTAACATTACTTAAATAACTATATGTGATCAATCTCATTCTAACTAATCCAAGATGAGTAAAATGGGGGAAAAAAAATCATGTACAAGTCTTTAAATGAAAGTAGTTTTAAGGCCACTAAAAACACAAGTTATGTGGCAATCTAGTCTATTTATAAATGTTAACTTTAATATAATCCCACATATATAGATTTGAATAACAAATATGATTGAGGGTTGAAAAATTGTCAATTCCTAATAATTCATAAGAGAAGTAGTCCGGAGAAGTTTCCAGTGTTATTTAAATGGCTCACAATTGAAGTAGTTGAGAGTGATTTTCAATAGTTGTCAAATTTTAAAATATATAGAACTCATTTAAACGAACTATAACATGACAAAAACTACAAAATGAATGCAATAATGAAAATGGTGTTCTTTCCTTTATATGATAGTGTTAAATGGCCAGCCAATTGCCTCATTGTACCAGAAAATTTGGACTTATCATTTTTGAAGTGCAAGTAGTTAACAAAGAGTAAAAAATAATAATAATAATAATAATAATAATAATAAAGAATTGCTCTCTGATTCAGTGTGTTTGGTTTGAGTTTTTTGAATTAAATTTTTTGAAAACTCAATTTTTTGGTTTTCGGGTTTTTTTGTTTTTAGTGAATATTTTTAAAATTTTAAACATTTTTTTTTTTACTTTTTTAGATGCACCTTATTTAGATGTATCTAAAAAGTAAAAAATTTGTGAAAAAATATATTAAAAATTTAATAAATACATAAAAATACAAAAAATGTACTAAATTCTAGTATTTTTTTTTGTATTTTTTGTATTTAGTGAATTTTAAAAGGTTTTTTTCACAAATTTTTTACTTTTTAGGTATATTTATGTTAGGTATGTCTAAAAAGTAAAAAAAATTACTTAAAATATTAAAAAAATTCAGTAAAAACAAAAAAAACACAAAAAATAAGAAAGTAGAATTTTCTGAAAAGTGTTTTTGAAAAAACACAACCAAGCAAGCCGATAATAAAGAATTGCTCTCTAAGTAGAAATAAAATGGATTAATAAGAGAAGAAATTATAGGATAATATTTGCAGGTCATATTGAAGTGGTGCCTAATGCCCACATGTAATTGGTATAAACACTGATGCTGTGTTTGGTTGGGGGATTTGGGGAGGGATTTGGAAAGGGAAATGGAAAAGGTAGATGAAATATGAATAAATCATGCCTATATTTCACATAGTTTCACACACCTTTTCCCTTTCCCTTTTCAAATCCCTCCCCAAATCCCCAACCAAACACACCATGAGGGTATTTTGTTTTAGTATTTAGTCGCACAGTCAGGAATTTTATTGAGTGGAGTCATTTAAAAAGTCATTGCCAATATTATATTTTTAATTCTATAAACTCAATTAAAATCAAGTTTCAAAATAATACATTGTGATATTATACATTTCCAATAACATACATGTAAGAGCAAAATTGAAGACATTAATACTATTTGTCCAAAAAGAAGCATTAGAAAGAACTACAAGAAAAACTTAAAGGTACATGAATTGATTATTGGATTCATTTTGAGAAACTTCTAATAACTTTGCATAATTTGACACAATTAATTTTTAATTTTCAAATTTCAGTAGTGTCATCTAACACCAATGCCTTAAAAGCAACCAATATATATATACTTTTATTTTTTATAAAAGTAGGCAATGCCACAAGGGGTTGTGCTTTTGTTAACCAACATGGCATAGTATCAGGTTACAAATAAATTGAATTGTTTATAAATAATTTTGCTTTTGTTATAACATGACATAGTCTAAAATTACAAACAAATTAAGTTGTTCATAAACAATTTGAATTCAACTCGTATATAAATAAATAAGCCAAAGTGAAATTTTTATTCTTGTTTAATAATCGAGTTGAGCATGAGTGATTCCGAACTCAGGTTGAATGGACTAATAAATACAAGGATGTATAAATTAATATTTATTTTTAATAATTTATCAAATATAATTCTTTAATTTAATTTATTTTCTATTTATGTTTGATGTTTGTGTTGATTGAAATTTACTAATAATATGATTATTATTATGTATTCATAATTTTCTTTTTGTTCTCTTTAGGTGTCTATTTATGTTTGATGTTTGTGTTGATTGAAATTTGCTAACAATATGATTTATTATTAGTGGTGTGAAAGATGATGGGGTGGGCCGCATGTCACATTGGCAAGTTGGTTTAACTGTCAACGCTGGTGACTATTATAAATTCATACAAAAGGCCACTAACATTTTCTTATGTCTTGTTCATTACTAATAAATATATTAGTGTCTCTAAATTTTTCAGTAAAATTAAATTTAAGTGTCTTTAAATTTTTACTTTTAGATGTAACAAACTCTTGACTTTGCTTTTAATTCCACTTCACTTTCATCTTAATTTTTTTTTATGAAATATGCTAAGTAACCTAAAATTTTTTCAAAATATTGTTAATAATTGATGTCATATAATGCATAATGTTGATATATGTATAAAAATAATATTAAAATATGTAATAAATGTATAAAAATATACAAGTATATAAGAATATAAAAATGTGTATTTGAATTTATTATTATTATTTTTTTAATATTATGGGGTGTTTTGGGAAGTTGGTAAAAAGCTGGCTTTTGACTTTTTACCAAGTTTTTTAGCTTTTTTGATAGTGATTTGAGAAGTTAGTAAAAAGCTGACTTTTTTATTTTTTGGTTTAATATTTTTTAAAAGTGTCACATCACTACAAAATGACCAAAATACTCTTAGCCAGTTGAAGAAATTTACCTAAGCTGAGGGTAGTTTTGTAAATAGCCAAGCTGCGTTTTTTTCACTTCCCAAATGGCCATTTCAGCTTTTTTGCACACTCCTGCGTCTTGTTTCCCAACCCAAAAACGCAGCGTTTTCACTGGGTTCCCAAAACGGCACTATTTGACTTTAATAAGGGTAAACTAGCTATATATATGAGACCTTATTGATTAAGGCCAAGTTTGACATGTGTTCAAAAAGTTAAAAAGTCAAAAAGTTACTTAAAAAGTTAAAAAGTTATCACTATTCACCAAAAGTCAAAAAGTACGATTGTACAACTCCCAATCCTAATTTTCCCCTACACACTAATTTATACAATTTTTTAATACACGTTTTTTTTCATAAAAAAGTCAAAAAGTTAACCCAAATAACCATATTTTTTTCCTCAACTTTTTAGTTCAAAAAGTCAAAAAGTACAATTATTTAGAACATCCCAAACAACTCTTAAAAATAATAGAGTAGGACTTATTTTTGGAATAATATTATCTCTTTATTTTTTCATAAAAAGTTAAAAAATATATTTATTTAAATTATCTTAAATAATAATCTCATGGAAAAAAGGTTACATTCAATTAATCAGATTATAGATTGAAAGAATTAAAATATTCGTTAGTATATAAGGGTGTTTTGAGAACAAGATAAAAAAATTAATTTTTTAATTTTTTAATTTTTTTTATAAAAAAAATCATAAAAAAAGTTAAAAGAAAAACCACATAGTTTTTTGCCAAGTGGGATGATGTTGAAAAGTCGCTATCAGCCACGTAGGACAGAGTGCCAGCGTGGGCAGTGGTGTGGGCAGCTGGCAAGTGGATACAGAACAGAGTGTTTTTGTAAAGCATGTTTTTGGAGAAGATTAGTAATGGAAAGTAGTGCCAAAAAAAAATAAAATTACGAAAAAAACAGGCTGTCAAATATGTGGGCAGTGGGATGGCGGCAGGTCACATGATTCTGTTGTCGTCTAATTTTTTAGTTTTTTTCTTTTTTTTTTTTTTATGTAGGGGGAAGGGGGGTATCAGAGAATTGTTCAAAGGGATAGCTGGCTTTTACCACAACACGACACGCTTCTTTCTTAGAAATGTATCCCCCCACCCAATGTTTTAAAAACCGGACCGGTGAACGAACCGGAAAAAGGATCGGGTGGACGGGTCACCGGTTCAACCGGAATCAAACCGGAATCGAACCGGAATCAAACCGTGACGTAATAAATATATTAAAATTATATTTAAATAAAAATATAAGTAATAAAATTATAAATTAAAAATATTAAAAATATTAAATTATCTTAAATATTTGTCCTAATATTTTTTTTACTGAAAAATATAATAATACATTTTAAAATATTATTAATTTCAATTTTGGAAGATGAAATCAAATATTTAATATTCCCTCCATATGATTTTAATTCAAATAATTTGATTGAAAGGAGAGCAAAAATTTTGGAGGGATATCAAAATTTCAATATTCCCTCCAATACATTTGATTGAATCCCACATAGATTTTTTGAGTTTTTTTGAAAGAGTTTTTTTCTTATAAATAGGTGAAGACTTTCACAATAATTTCATCAAGCTCTTAATGGGATTCCTCACAAGAGGAGACCCTTGAAAAAGAGTTTCAAATTAAAATTTTCTTATATTCTTATATTTTATATATATATATATATATATAAAATAAGAAAGAAAGAAAGAAAAGAAAGAAAATAAAAATAAAAACAAAGAAAAAATTAAAAAAAAATATTTTTCAGACCGGTCCGGTTCGACCAACCCGGTGCCGGGTCGACCGGTTCACCGGTTTAACCGGTGGGTTCACCGGTTTTGCATAAATAGGCCGGTTTTTACATTTAGCCGGTTTACAGGGTCTGACCGGACCGGAACCCCATCCGGTCACCGGTTCAACCGGTTGAACCGGCCGGTCCGGTCCGGTTTTTAAAACCATGCCCCCACCCCCCCAAACTCTTCTCTCTGGCTGATTTGGAAAAATGATTAGTTAGATCATCTCTAATAATGTATTAAGGGTGTGTTTGATTGGGCGGATTGGAAAAGGGGGGATTAGAATCCATCGGACTTGAGTTCTGGGACAGTGAATCCCCCGGACTATTTGGTTGGATTGGATATGTATCCTGTGTTTGTTTTTTCATGGGATTAGATGTCCGGACTGTGAATCCCCCGGACTATTTTTAGTGAATCCAACGTTTGGTTGGACGGACCGGATAGGATAAATGAATAAATGACTATTTTACCCTTTTTAAATTGTTTACTAAGTAAACATATCTATAATATTTTAATTATTTTTAGCTAGATTAAATAAAAAATTATTTTATTTTATTTTTTACACAATTAAATAAATTTATTTTTTAAAAATAAATAAATAAAATATCAATAAAAATATATATTATTTTTTAATTAAGATTTTAAATAAATTTGTTTTTAAAAAAATAATAATCAAAAAATGAAATTAAATAAAACATCTATTAAATTTAAATAATGAAATTAAATAAAACATAAACAAAATTTTAAAATAAAACATCAATAAAATATCCATAAAAAATTATTTCAACAAATTAAATAAATAAATAAATAATTAAATGAAATTAAATAAATTTTTTCAATATTTTTTTTTAGCACCAGTTTTTTTTTCAATGTTTGAAACATATATTTTTTCAATATTTATATCCAACACTTCATGGTCCAATCAAACCCAACAGCAACACAAAGAAAATGGGCAAAATGGTCATCTCACCCCTCTAATCCAAACAGTAAATAATCCCACCAATACTATCCCACACCCCCCCCCGGACAGTGGTATCCCCCATATGAGGGATTAGGAGTCCGGCCGGACATGGAGTCCGGCGGACTAAAAAAAAAACAAACATCGGATTAGATTTACTGTGCGGATTACAATCCGCACAGTAAATAATCCCCCCCTTATCCCCCCAATCAAACACGCCCTAAATTTATAATAAAATTAAAATTTAATAATTTTTTTTTAATTTTAACGATTTTATTAAATTGATATCAAATTTAAAATTTTATTTTTTTTCATCAAATTAATGATTAATATATCTTTTATTAAATCACTGTTTATTACTATTAGATTTTCACTGCTAGATGTCTCCAGATATCCTCTCAGATGACTACCTCAAGAAAAAAGTTTGTAAAAAAATTACATTAGTTGATCGACTGCTCGATCGTCTGCCTGGTCAATCCCTGGATGACCGTGTCAAGAAGAAAAATTATGAAAAATTTGCATTGGCCGATCAATCGGCCGAACATCTGCTCTGTTGTCCGTCCGATCAACATGTGGTTTGATGAAACCGCAAAACCCTCCTTTAGAGTACTTGATATCAAAAAGAGTTTTTCCTCAAATTTTTATTCAAATTTAACGAAAAAATTGATGCATAGTTAGAAATGCCCTTAAGTGATTGTTTTAAGTATATTTTTAAATTTTTTATAAAATAATATATAAAAAAAATAAAGAGATAGTATAATTAAAAAAATAAAATAAAAAAGTGTGTATATTAACACTTTCTAAACAATCCTATTGTTAGTTTTTTTTTTTAATTTTTCTAATTACTTTGACTTGGTTAAAAAAATTATGTTTGAGAAGATAATTATTTTTTTTTATAATTAATTTGATTATTATAAGAGAAAAATTAAAATGATTGTAATTTAAATTTGATATTTTATTTTATTAATTATTTTAACTTATTTTATCTTTATTAACTATTTTAGTTAAAATCCAACTTCCCAAACACAACCCTTACCTTTGTTTACTCTTTTACCCTTCCCTTCCCTTCCCATCCCATCCCATCCCATCTATAATTTTCTTATATTTTTTGTATAATAATACTATATATACCGATTGATATACTAACTACTATATCAATTGATGATGTGGCACAATTTAAAAAGTTTTTGAAATTTGTAATATGATTAATGAGTGTGGTTAATAACAAAAATAATGCTATATATACTAATTAATGTATACACTAGTGTACTAACAGATGATGTGGTATCATTTGTATGGTTTTCGATATTTGCAACTTGTATAATAAATGTGGTCAATAATAATATCATAACACATGTTAGTACATTAGTGTGTAAACTAATTGGTGCATGTAACACCACCGCAATAATAATGTTATAACTAGTATTAGTACACTAGTTAGTATACTAATTGGTGCATGTAACACAACCGTTTTTTGTAATCCAACTAATGAAAACAATAAATATGGGTTTTTTTCACTTGTTTTTATGTTTTTTTTTTTCTCTCTTAAAAAATTCAAGATCCAAACAAATTAATGAAATTTATTTATAATTTTTTTTTTTTGTGTGTTTACTTATAAAAATAATCCAGTAAAAAATCTATTTATGTATAATAATATTATTATTTACATTATTTTTTCTTATACTTAAAAAAAATAAAAATCATTGACTTATAATTCAAACGATGACATAAATGGAATATGACATTTTAACTAATATTCGATGGAAGGTGATTAAGATAATGAAATCTACTTTACTAATGGCTTTTAGTAATTCGGTAGGAGGGATATGTGGATAATTTACTTTTATTTATAGGTTGATGTTGAGGTTAATTGTCATTTATTATTTGGTTAATAGTCAATAAATGCATAAGAAAAGTAAAATTAATATTAATTTAATAATCTTGAAATATTATATGACATTATTTATGTGATGTTTTTAATAAATGATGTAATAAATTTTTTAGTATTAAAATATTATATGACATTATTTACCTGTTTTACAATTTTTTCATCTATTGGAGTACTTGTAGGTAAGTAGAATTACCTAATATTTTTATTTTGAAAGATCAAAGTCAAATTTATTTTTTTAATATTTTTTTATGAATGTTTAAGGAAAAAAAAGATAAAATAAACTCGTAAAAACCATCAATGCGAAAACAAAGCAACTTAGGCTTGTTAGGTATTATAATTAGTATTATCCTCTCACTTCATTATTACAATAATTATTTTAACAAAAAATTTCAAGACTAGCTACATTTAAAAAGTCATAGAGCATTTTCATCAAACAAATTATTTTTATTTTCTAGTTAAAATAGTGTGAAAATCATTAAATTTCAATTTCATCAAACTAGTTATAGTGGATTTGGCTCAACAAATGTGCTAGGGCTAGTCAAACAATTACAAATATTACTTTTGATATTTTAGAATTAGTTGTGTAGAGTTTATAAAAATAATTATAATTAAAATTAATAAAAATAATGTTTAAATATCATGACAAAGTAATAGAGAGTTTGTTGGAGAGTTATTTAAAATATGTATAACAAAAATAGAAAAAAGAAACTTTTAAACTAAAATATAACATCAAATCAAGGGTTAATTACACTAATAGTCCCTATAGTTTGGGACTTGTATCACTTTGGTCCTTGACTTTTCAATTGTGACACATTTGATCCTGAATTTTGAATCTTATTCCAAATAAGGACAATTGAAAATATTATTAGATTTTTCAAGGATAAAATTGCCAATTTGATAAAATATAAACTAATTTGACAAAAATAAATGTCAAAAAAATATTTTTAATTTTTTTAAAATTATTTTTATCCACCAATGATAAAATTATGTAAAATTAATAAAAATTACATGATTAATTTTTTTAAAGTAATTTTACATGATCATCATCCAAACACGTAATAAAAATTAATTTAGTAAAAAAAAAAATGTCTAAAAGATTTATCAATTTTACATAATTTTATTTTTAGTAGGTAGAAATAATTTTTAAAAATTCAAAAATATTTGTTTTGACATTTATTTTTGTCAAATTAATTTATATTTTATCAAATTGACAATTTTACCTTTAAAAAATCTAATTATATATTCAATTATCTTTATTTGAAACAAGATTTAAAATTCAGGGTTAAATGTGTCACAATTGAAAAGTCAGGGACCAAAGTGACATAAGCCCCAAACTATAGGGACTATAATTTGCCCTAAAATCAATTAGTATGATGAGGATGCCCTTAAGAGATTTTTTTAAACAATTTATATGGATAGACACTGATGATACAGACCCCCTCCCCCACTCACCCCCTCCACCCCCCCCCCCCCCCCACAGACACGTGGGGGTTGGTGAGTGGGGGGAAAAGAAAAAAAAAAAAAAAAAACAGTTTTGACCAATAAAAAATCAGAGGGGGTCGTGGGGGTCGGAATGCGTGGGGGTCTCAGCCTTTTTTCATGGACAGATAAGTAAAATAAAAAAGGGTAAATAACTGTACAGTGTTTGTGATACAGCAAATTTTTTTTTTATAAAATCACAAAAAAGTCTAACATTTTAATTATTAAATTGTATAAACTTTACTATTGATTTATAATTTTTTTTTTTTTGGCCACCACTCTGCTATTATTTCTCCAATAAAAAGTAACGATGGAGTCTACAAATAAAAAAAATGAGGTAAAATAAAAAAATACCATTTTTATGTTTTGACTAGTAAAAAATAGAAAGTATAATTGAAGTTGCTCTAACATTAAAATGTCTCCCATCCTCTATTTCTCTTTTCACAAAAATAGTTTTTGGCAAGAGAGAAATGAAAAGAAAGAAGAAAAAAAGAGAAAAAAGAAGAAGATGAATTTCTCTTTTAGTGAAGAAAAAATAAAAAATAAAAATAATGAATGAAGTTATCTAACCACCTATCGTAAGGCATGTCAAAATGATGGGGAAAATCAATTAAAATATTTAAAACCATTTTCCACCATTCGAGTCAACTTAATACATCAAATTTTTTCTCTCACCAAACGTATAATGGTGTCGTTTAGAAAGTGGATTGATTTTTTGATTTTTTTGACTACTTTAACTTGGGGTTAAAAAACTTAGTTTGGGAAGGACTTTGGACTTTTTTTGACTTTTTTGTGAGAGAAAAAATGTAAGGTATGTTTGGTTTGTGTTTGAGAGATGTGTTTTAGAGATAAAAAGTACGAAAACATGTTTGGTTTGGTTTTTTTCAAAAGATGTTTTGGAAAATGATTTTGAGAGAGAGTTTTGGAAAAAGTGATTGATTTGATATGTGTGAGAGAGAGATTTGTTTGGAAAACTTGTTTGGTTTACAAGTTTTGGGAAATTTTTTTGGGAAAATTTGTTTGGTTTGATTACTTTTGAAAACTTATTTGTAGAGAAAATTTCCCAAAATTTTTTCAGAAAATCAAACCAAACGAACCCGTAATGATTATGGATTGGATGTGATGTTTTGTCTTATTAGACTAAAAAATCTATTTTATTTTTTATAACTGTTTTAGCCAAAAACACCCTAAAAACCTCTTCCCAAACAGAGGATATCCATTACTCCAGGGATTAGAGCATCATCTCTAATGTCTATTCTATATATATATATATATATATTAAATTTGAGTAAATTTAAGTAAAAGTTTCATATGATATTGAGCGTTTTAACAAATAATTTATATTTTTCATCAAAACATCAGTCAATCAAGAGGATGATCGAGCGAATGTCTGACCGATCGATCGGTTTGTATAAATTGATCAATACTTTATGGGCAATTTTACAAGAAAAAAGTTGTGAGGTCCAATAGTCACCAACAAATTTGATAAAAAAATAAAACTCATTTGATTTGATGAGAAAAATAACTTTCCATCTATTTGATATCAGTTTATTAAAAGATTGAATCTCATGTTTTTGACATTTTTTTGTCAAATTTAAATTTTTAATGATAAATTTAATGTAGTGTTGGAAATGGTCTTAATTGTCTATTACAAAAAAATAAAAAAAATAATGGATTCATTTTCAAATTGAAAACCAAACGTTGGAGATAAATAAAATATAAAACAGAATAGTTCCTACTTTACACATATAAGAGAAAAGTTAGGGATCATGAAATTTTTTTCATGAAAATGATCATGAAAGATTTATGATCTTTGGATTCCCTTGATTAGTGTGTAGTGTTTTATTCTAAGTGTAATTCAAGAGTTACAAACCTTTCATAATTATTTTCATAAAATTTTTTTCATGATACCTAACATTGCTGCACATATAAAATAGTTCTCACACAATTTTAGACCCAAAAACGTCTGATTCACTCACATACCTCTCTTTGCTGACTACCCTTTTCAATCCAACGCGGATTGTTGTATCGAGAACTTGGCCTTCCCGCCGCCCGCACCTCCCTTACTTTCTCTCTCCTATTTTCTCTCTCTAAAAACTTTCCAAGAAAGCCAAAGAAAATCTCATCAATAAACACAGAGAGAAGACAAAGGCCCTCAAGGGTCTCTGTTTTGTATTCTGTAATGGCGAAATCGAAGAAACAAGCTTACATATCAGTCCCATCTCAGATAATCAGCACTCTCTCATCTTCTTCTCTACAATCTCTTCTTCTTTCTCCAAAGAAATCATCAAAGAACAGGACCATGTTATGGAAGAACCCAAGGTTCTGGTTTCTTTCTCTCTTTCTCTGCGCTTTTCTTGGAATGTTGAAGATGTGGCTCAATCTCGACCCATTAGTCCCATTCTCTCCCAACCCATGTTCGATTCTTCATCAAGAACCATCATTTAGAGATGGGTTTTCGATTTCACAGCTTCATAACAATGGTGGAGATGTGGAGAAGAGAGATGAAGAACAAAAACAAGAACAAGAACAAGAACAGAGTGAGTTTTGGAAACAACCTGATGGGTTGGGATATAAGCCTTGTTTGGATTTCACTAGAGAGTACAAGAAATGGAGTGGAGAGATTGTGAAGGACAGGAAAAATTATCTGATGGTGGTGGTCTCAGGTGGGATGAATCAGCAAAGAAATCAGATTGTTGATGCTGTGGTGATTGCAAGAATTCTTGGGGCTGCTCTGGTTGTTCCCGTCTTGCAAGTCAACGTTATTTGGGGTGATGAAAGGTTTGTTCAATCTCGTCATTTTCCTTTTTCTAGTCCCCAATGCATTGTTTTATTCCATTTTTTAGTTAATTCAACAAAAAACCCATTTGTTTTCATTTGGTAACTTTGTTTTTTGAGGCCCAAATCAGTAAATGTATCTGATTTTGGTTCATCCTAGGAAAGGAAACAACCATTTGGTATAATTGTTATTACCTTTATTTATTTATTTTGTTTGGGTCAAATTATCAATTTTTGTCATTTTGATTCAACATACCAAATACCCATTTGGGTTATAGTTGACACCATTTGATTTCATTTCGAGATTATCAAAATCTATTTGTTGTAGTCAAGTTCA
Source organism: Camellia granthamiana (assembly GCA_036172215.1). Lineage (NCBI taxonomy): Eukaryota > Viridiplantae > Streptophyta > Magnoliopsida > Ericales > Theaceae > Camellia > Camellia granthamiana. The sequence goes on along the minus strand of CM069908.1, from coordinate 56,899,236 downwards.
ATTGCATTTATTCCCCTTCTTGGATCATACATTTTGGAGGAAACTTACAATTTGTTTTTGTTTGTTTTCTCTGTTATGTGCAGTGAATTTTCTGATATTTTTGATTTGGAACACTTCAAAAAAGTTCTAGCCAATGACGTGAGAATAGTTTCATCGTTGCCATCGACACATTTGATGTCGAGGCCGGTGGAGGATAGACAGATGCCGGTTAATGTCAGCCCTCAATGGATCCGTGCGCATTACCACAGACGAGTATGAAACACAAACACTGCCTTGTCTGACTTTGAAGTTACTTATTTAGCTTATGCTTGACAGTTCATTGCTTAAACAGATTGTTTTTGCAAAAAAACAAATATGCCAGCACAAACAAAAACAAAAACAAAAACACAAACAAAAAATCAATGGCCCACAATTCATCATTAAAGTTATGAACTTGGTAGATCTTAGTAGTTCCTGTGATTGTAGTTTGCCAAAACAATAACAAATGCTATAGAGATAACTTGGAAGTTTGAATTGTTAAAACTACCTTATCTTTTACTACTCGTCTGAGTATTTGGCTGATTATTTTTCTTATAATAATATTAGTTTTTGGATGGATGGGCCATTTTTTGTCATCGTGTAACTTTATTTACGGTCTCAAAGGTTATGACTAATTCAACTGATGGACATGTTCAAAGTGACTCCCAGTTTTGTTTTATCCAGTGGTTTTCACCATTTTGCTTTATTAGTCTGAAAGTTTCAGTATGTTTGAGAAACAAGTGCTCAATTGGTTGTGAAGTGGCATGAATGATCGTACTGATGCTATTTTTGTTGGTTATGCAGCTTAGGAGGGATGGTGTTCTGCTCATTCGTGGTTTCGATTCAAAGCTTTCTAAAGATCTTCCTTCTGATCTTCAGAAGCTCCGTTGCAAGGTACCTCTTTGGATTTTAAGATTCCTTTAATGAATAAGTACGCAATTTGAAAACTTCTAATGGTTGCTTGACTGAGTTTGGCAATTGCTTTTTTAAATCTAAAACAAGTGATGTGCTTGGTAACCGCTAAAAAAAGTAGTTTTTCTGTTAGTAGAAAAGTTGGCTTATTTTTAGCTTTTTTAGCTCAAGACAAACATGCTTTTACTTTTTTTAGCTAATGCCAAATGGGGGTTTTATGTCACTTCTTTGAACTGTGCTTATTTTGCTATTTGTCCAAACGTGGCAGCAATTGATCTAAGTTTTGTGTGGCTGTAGGTGGCATTTCAAGCACTGAAGTTCGCTCCACCAATCCTAGAACTTGGTAATAAGCTCACAGAGAGGATGAGGAGTAAGGGACCTTATCTTGCTCTTCATCTCCGATTAGAGAAGGATGTATGGGTGAGGACAGGTTGTCTTCCCGGTTTGAGTCACGAGTATGACGAAATGATAAGCAATGAGAGAAAACTACGGCCAGAGCTCTTAACTTCAAAATCAAAGATGACTTATCATGAAAGAAAGTTTGCAGGCCTCTGTCCCCTAAATGCCTTAGACGTTACACGGTAAGTTTTAATTCTATTTGCTTGATTATTTGTGGTTATAATCATTGTACTTTCTTGTCTAATTTTCAAACATGTAATAACTGAGATGGACTATTTGGTTTGTGTTTTAGGCTGCTTAAAGCTTTAGGAGCTCCAAAGAATGCAAGAATATATTGGGCTGGTGGGAATCCATTGGGAGGGAAAGAAGCATTGCTACCGCTAATTAGAGAATTTCCTAATTTGTACAACAAGGAAGACCTTGTCTTGCCTGGGGAGCTTGAGCCATTCGCAAGCAAGGCTTCTGTTTTGGCCGCTATTGATTATATAGTAGCTGATAATAGTGACGTGTTCATGCCATCACACGGTGGAAATATGGGTCATGCAATTCAGGTATTGTCACCAACCACCTTAATCACTTGTGAAACTAATCTGATTGGATCAATACATTTATGAATTAAGCTGGTCCAACAATGGTTTGCTTTAGATTTCGAGCAATGCAAACTACTAAAATTATGTAGAAATATTGTACTAAATTCTGTGTGTTTCTGGCGACACAGGGTCATAGGGCATTTGCGGGGCACAAGAAGTATATTACGCCAAACAAACGACAGATGCTTCCCTACTTCCTAAATGCTTCTCTTCCCGAAGCAGAGTTCAATAGGATTATAATGGATTTGCACCAAGATTCCTTAGGGCAGCCAGATCTCAGGACTAGCAAAGCCGGAAGGGATGTTACCAAGTTTCCTGCCCCTGGATGTATGTGCAGCGATTCAAATTCACATTTCTCATGATTCAACAACTCCAATCTTCCCATGTATTGAGGTCTTCATCAGAATGAGTGCTCCGAGATGGGGCGTGATGAAAACTAGAAGTGTCTATAGGTCAGAATATGGTCTTGAAGTGCAACCATTGGAGGAGGCGGCAAAGAAGTCAGGTTTGGAGATGAGCAATCACTACAATTCACTTGTGTTGCCACGGTCCAATATACTTTTCCACTTGCTTATGTACAAATACACGACGAATAAATTTTTTTAGGGTTATAATACCACAATTGATGATATAGCTTCATTTTTTGATTCCTGAGAGAGAAAAAGAGAGGGTTGCCTGGGGAGAGGGGATAGGAATTTTTCAGATTTGAAAAAAAAAAAAAAAATTCTATTAATTCTTTGTAATGAATCTATGTATGACTTGATCAATAAATGTATATATATAGAGAGATGTGTATTTCCACTGAGATTGTATTATATTAGGCTCTTCATTTTTGACATTTTTCTTTGCATAATTCAGTTCTGTATGTCTAGAGCTTTTTTCTTTTCTGTTTTGTTTTTTTTTTAATGGTTTCTGGTGAGGCATGAATTGTTTGTTATGTTCTGTGATCTATTTTAAGCAGTGTGTGTTGGAGTTTATAGAGGCAGGAGTGGGTGTTGGAGTTTGCAGTTGTGGTTTGGTTAGGTCTTTTTTAGTTGGTTTTTTTGAGTTGTGATTTTTTTAACTGGGATTAAAAAGTTTATTTGAGTTGATTTTTTTTTAACTTTTTAAACTTTTATAAGAAAAAAAAAAAATAATTATAGTTGGAATATGACATTTTATTTTATTGACTTATTTAATCTATTTTGTCTTTTGTGTTTTTTTAATCCTAACTTTTTTTGCCAACCTTAAGCAATGGTTGGAGTTTTATTTCTAAGTTGTAATGCCAAAGCTTGGAATTTAAATCTTGAACATTGAGTTGCCGTTTGGCAACGATTTTTTGCCTAAACAAGTGCCAAAAAAAAATTTAAAAAATCAAATATATTAATAAAATAAAATATCACATTTAAGTCATAATTATTATTATTTTTTTTTCATACCATTACTTTCAAATAAAAAAAAAGTCAAAATTTTTTTCAAAATAAAACTAATTTAATCAGACTAAATTAGTCCAAAAAAAAAAAAAAAAAAATCAAATTAGATTACTTTTTCCAAACGAAGCTGAATGTGCTGGAAAAGGAACACAACTTTGAAACGATTTGTCATGAGAAACAACAACAATATGCTTCATTATACAAAATGTTTTTGTGTTTGTGTTGTGAAGTAACTATATTGGAGGTAAAAAAGTACAGAGGCCTTGGAGTGGTCCCTGAAAACCACACTTTAAAAAGCAAGCTTTATTACTCAAGGCTGTCATTGATAACATGACAGCTGAGAACCATAGCTGTATGTGAATTGGTGATGTCATGAACACGGCCTGTGTCACTATCACCAGTACCCTAGAATTAGGTTACTCAGGTCCAGAAGTGGATAGTTTTTTTTTTTTCAAGAGAGGGGCGTAAAAAATGATCCGAAGATCTCCGAAACCCGTCGTAGTGTCAGTTTTGATGGCTCACGGGTCATTTTTATATCCCTAACTTTTCGGTAAAAAAAAAACAAGGCCCAAGTGGCCCAACTAAGTTTGGGCCTGGGACTAGACCGTGTGTTTTGGAAACTGGTCTAGCTCGTGAACCCGGTTCACTCAAGGCCTACTCAAAGCTCGCCTCGAGGCACACTCTGCTCGACGTCGAGTGTCATTTTTAGTAAAAAAAAAAAAAAAAAGTGCAAGTCCAGCCCAAGCTTGAATACTCCCTGGTCCTAGGCCTGGGTTTGGGTCTGAACCTAAGTTTTTGACTTGTGACCCAGCCAGTCTGAATTTTAGAGGGAGCCAGTGAAGCATGGACCAAATTTACACCCCTTGCAATATGCTCAAATACTGAATATGCTCTCAAATACTCACCCCTCGCAAATGCATGTTCTATGGTTGCTATGGTTTCAAAATTGATATGGTTCGCCGGTTTGCAAATGTATGTTCTATGGTTACCATCCCCAAATGTATATTCTATGGTTACAATTTTACCATCCCCAAATCATACTAAACATTCATTTGGGGATGGTAAGCAAAATTATTTCCTGTGCCGACCTCTTTCATGGTGAATTGTTGGCAGTTCCATGGTTTTTCATGTTGAATTGTTGGAAGTTCAACGGTTTTGGAGACCGGAAGCACCGCAACAGAAGGGGTGACATGTTGCAAACTGCCTCTCTCTCTCTAGATGGTTCAAACGTTGATGCATATGAAGTATTAGATACAATGCATTTCCAAACTGTATTAGATACAATGCATTTTAAGTTACAAAACTTCACTGAATTCATGTTCGCTCTGCTGGGCGCAATTCTTTAGTAGTGCATAAACATACCATCTGAGAAGCTTAAAAATAACAAAAAATTTACTGGAAGAAATTGGCAAAATTTGAATGCTATCCACATTACAAAGTAAGGCTCAATCTAATGACTTATCAGAAAAAGTTTATCCTACCCATTTGGATAGTACAAATCTAAAAAAGAAATAAAAACAGAAGCTTGCAATCTGCCATGAGACGGCAATGGAAGTTCAGAGAGCTTTACATAAACTTAACCAAGCAAAGCATCAAAATTTTCAATTCTCTTTGTAGATTAATTCTTCGCATTCTCAATCTAAAACATTGAGAGATAAGATATCTGAACCAGATGCACACCAATCCACGAGCAGTCAGATTCAAACACCGGAAGGAAGCCTGAAGGCAGCAATAAAGGGAAAAAAAAACAGTTACCGTTCCCATGCCTCAAATATGTTATCTAGCCTCTACCAAGGAGGAAGCCTCTTTAGAAGAATAGGGCCAAAATGGTGAAAGTTCAACGACTTTCCCAACGATGATGAGCGTAGGTGATATTAATTGGGCTGATGTAATTTCGGCAGCAAGATCCTTCAGTTCAGCAAAAACCTGAGGAATTGGGAAGGTAATTGCAATCAGTCATTCACAATAAGCTAGAAGCAGAGTCATGTGACACGATATAGATATGCTGACATGGCGATTAAAAAAAATGCACGGACACTATGCTTGGAACACGTTAAAAATTTAAATTTTTATAAATTTTTATATGTCAATATATGGATAGTATACTAAAATGTAATTTAAAAAAAGAAAGAAAAGAAAGAGTAAACATTCAAAACTAAGAAGTCATCCCTTGGAAGTAGATAATCTCATACATATTGTATGTACATTTGGTTGCACAAATGGCATAGTATCATAAACATTATCAAGACACCATTCATGTAACAATTACATTTTAAATAACACAAAACAATTGTAAGATATTGAAATACACATTATATATTTAATCTATAAATGCTTCAACATGTATTTAGAGTGCACAAAAAGTGTCGGTGCTTCTTAAAGTGTAAGAAACTGGGAAGTTTTAACACAAAAGTACATACATAGGACTTGTTCGGTGTAACTTTTAGTAAGTTGAAGGTTGATAAGTCGAAATCAGAAGCTAAAGGCACATTTCCCCTTGCTTACTAATAATAAGATTTTTTTAACTTATTTAAATTATTTATGCCTCATAAGCTGTAAGCAGATGTTGTACCAAAAACTCTGATAAATTTTCAAAAAAAAGAAAGAAAAAGAAGCTATAAGTAGCTCCATAAGTTGTACCAAATAAAGCCCTATATACTCCTATGTCTAACTTGATGCCCAAGTAGACAACATAAGAAAGGTCAACCTTGAAGATTGTAATTTCCTAAACATGTTTTGGTGACCCAAGTGCAAAAAAGATAAAAATAAAAAATAAAAAGGTTCTACCTATCTTAGAAACAAGTACAAAGTATAACGAACTTAAAATTGTTTCATAATAATAGTCATCTACTTTCTTCTATTATATTAACATTATTGTCAGATTTAACTTTATAGGTTTGCCATAAACAATTTGAGGCTCTTCAGTCCGTGATTTAACTTTTTTCGCCATTCTACTCTGTCAAAGGCTATATGCTCAATTAAATTAAATAAATTCATATGTTGGTCATCATTGCATCTACAAGTCATCGTTGTACAAAACCAAATCATTTTAGTGTGTTCTTCCTCAACTTATATTCTATTGATGCCACTACTACCATTTCACAAATATATTCATTTCCAATTCTTTCCTAGTCTTATCACATCCATTTAAGTATTTTTCATCTTAGTTACACTCATTTTATGAACGTATTGTTTCTTAGTAGTGCAATTTTGTAGCACAAATCATCACTAACCTTATAGTTGTTCAATAACAATTTTTTTTTAATTTTGTTCACATTCGTCGATCACAATTTGGTATAACACATTCCTTCATTTGAGTTAACCTATTTCGATTCTATAAATCACAACGTCTCCAAGCCTAACCATCCTTATTAAACATAGGTAACGAATTCACTATTTGTTATCTCTTGATTTTCAATATTCACTTATCCATTATTTCTGCTTCTAATGTCACTAAAATTGCATTCTACATATTCAATTCTAATATTGATTCCTTCATTAGTTTCATCTACTAGAACAATATTATCAGTGAATAACATACTCCATGGAACATCATGGATGTATTTAGTTGATTCATACATGACTAAGGAAAATAGGTAAGGAATCAAATTTGACCCTTGATACAACCTTAAAGTGATTGAAAATTCACCAGTTTCTGAAGTAGGTGATCAAATCATAATCACAAGTCCGTAATACATGTCTTTTATCACATCATTGTACCTTTTGGTCACATTTTTTCTTCAACACTCACCATATTATATCTTTAGGCACTTTATCATAAGCTTTTTCTAAATCTACAAAAACCATATGCAAATCCCTCATTTTGTTTTCTTATACTTCTCTATTAATCTTCTTAATAAATTCATTACTTTCATTCCCTCATTAGGAAACTCAACATCCCAAATCTTTTCAGCAACTTTTTCCAACAATAACAATTCCCTCGTAAACTCTAACCACCAAATAATTCAAGTACTTGGGGTGACCGTTTGGAGATAACCCTAGGGCAAAGTGTTTTGGGTCTCCACCATTAGGAAAGATTGGTACGAGGTTGGATAGGTGAAAAAGAGCTTTGTTTTGTAAAGTAGGTATATTCTTTAATGTAGTATTTCAATTTATTATTTGCCTTGAGATTCCGGTTAGGGTAGAAAATAAGATTGAGAAAATGATGAGGAATTTCTTGTGGAAATGCATAGATGAACGGAAAAAGAATCATTTGGTGAAACGAGAGGTGGTATGTCTACCTAAAGATAAAGGGTATCCTGCTATAGGAAACATTGTGGTAAGAAATATCGCTTTTCTTAGAAAGTAGTTATGGAGATCTTGCATCAAGTGTATTTTTTATGACATTCTATTATTAAGAGTAAATATGGGATTCAAGCTAATGGTATGGTATGGATTGTCTTGTAATTAAAAAGGAATTGTCGATTTCCATGAAAATAAGTGCACTTATTTGGGCCACAACACCTCTTTACTTTTCTGCACATCTTTTCATAAAAAGTTAAAAAGTATACTAATTTAGATCATCCCATATACCCCCTATTGTTCGTCTTTTTTCCCATTTGTTGTCTTTGAAAGTGACACTTCTTTTGATGTTTTGTTTCCATATTTGTATCGTCTGTTTTGTTCTCATAATGTTTCCATTACTTCTATGGTTTTATCTCATTAAAAGGGAGACCTAATCACAATCTTCATCCTCAATGATACACTATATGTAAGAAGAAAAAGAAAAATCTTTGAATCATTTATTTTTGTATTGCCTATTGGCTTTGTCTAAATAGGGCTTTTCCAATTGGTGGATGTTCGTTGGGTGGCTGTACCTTCTTGTTCCCAAATGCTTTTTTGAATTTTGGCATTTCAGGTGCAACGAGAAAGCAATATTTTTTGTGGGATTGCATCTTTTACACACCTTTAAGTTATTTGGTTGAAGTATAATGCTAGGATTTTTATGATAAGATAAAGGATGTTGATTCTTTATTGGATAAGGTGTGTTACCTGGCACCGTCTTTTTAGAGGAATTCCACTATTTTTGATTTCCAGAGACATGAGGAAGGTGTTATACCTGTCACACTATGTTTTTGAATGAATTTCTTCAGACTACTTGTTCTCTTTTGTATTCATTTTAAATAATATATCTTTTGTTGCTAATGAAAAAATAATAATTAATACTGTAAGATTTGGGGCCACTGTTATGCATGTTTTCTGGGAGATTTTATTTCAAATGTTGAAATAAATAACTCACATTATGAATTTCACTTTCAAGGGGACGAATTTGAGCCTCTAAAAGCTAAGAGTGCACATATGAAATAATGCCATTTCCATGGGATGTTCTGAACATTTTCCTTTTTGATACACAGCTAGTGAAATACATTTTTCCACAAGTAGCATGGATTCAAGACTTGCCACATGAAAATGAAAACAATAGACAAAAAATTGTCCCCCCTAATCATTTTTATTCATGTCATGAAATTTGAGAGCCATTCCAAGGCATTATGTATACTGATGATAATATAGTTAACATTCGCCAATTAAAAAACAAAAAAAGAAGAAGACATATAATAACGTTCACGTTAATGAGATATCTTCCGACATTTTCATGTCTGAAAGCAGCAGGATCCTAACTTGGTGTATGATGATGGGTCTAAGTAGATATTTGGGTAAATTACAATTTGCACCTTTGCATTTTACATCAAATTTCACTTTTTGTTCCCTCATTTTTCAATTGTAATAGTCAATCTCTTACGCTTTCGGTCAAATTGAAAAGTGTCCCTTTTGTTAGTTTGGTGTTAAATAAGGGTGAAGGAATCTGTCATCTAAGCAATACGTGACCTTTTTCTCGTCTCATTAGCATAAAATTTCACTTTTGTCCTTGCACTTTTACCAAATTCTCAATATGGCACCTCTACCTTTAATTTTTATTAGCCTCTTTAACAGTAGATGGATGGAAGGGTGACATTGCTCTTGACTTAAAAGTGTAAGGAGTTGACTCACAATTGAAAATAGAATGACCAAAGTGAAATTTTGGTGAAATTGTAGGTTTGTTAAGTGTAATTAACCTTAGATATTTTTTAGTTTCCATTGGTAGAGTTCTAACAATAAAACTATTGAACAAAAAAGTTAACCATTGATAAATTGCTAGAGGAATCAAACCTTTAGGAAAGCTACATGGAAATCATGCGTGCTAGTGAAATGTAATCTAATAAATTTTTTTTTTCTTCACATTTTGTCTTTGATATGCTTCACATAGAATGGCCTTTGATTGGTAATTTGTGAACTTGAATGAATGAATTAACAAAAATGAGATATGGAGCAAATAAGGTGAAAATAAGGTCAAGACCATGATTGCTTACCACACGTTGTTGAGGTGTAGTCCCTCGCTCAACTGCAGCAGCTGGTGTATTGGTTGGCAAACCATGATGCATCAACTTGAAGGCCAGTGAAGGAAGAGTTGACAAACCCATATAAACAACCAAGGTTGAATCAGGGTCAGCTGCATTTTCTGCTACAAACAAGGGGTCCGTTCCTCCTTTCCTAGAGTGGCCAGTAAGAAATCTAACACTATTTGCAACACCCCGGTGAGTTAATGGAATGCCCAGCTCTGCTGCTATTCCTGAAGCAGCAGTAATACCTACAAATCAATGAACATATTAATCATCATCTCTTCATTTGTTGAGAACAAAAGCACTTTTGCGTCAAAGAGAACATGCTAAATTGGTTATATACAACAATGGGGGTAAAGTATCAGAATAAGAAAACTGCTAGGTTTCCATACACTGAGCCACCTCAAGTTGCAATGGCCCTGTTTGGTACAGCTTAATTTTAGCTTATTTCAACTTTCAGCTTAATTTAAGCTATTTTGATGTGTTTGATTTAGTTTAACAATACAGCTTATAGCTTTTTGTAAGTCAGAAATCAACTTATTCTTTGAGTGGGGCAGGAGAAGCTTAATTTATAAGTAAGAAATCAGCTTATATTCATAGTTATAAGCTATAAGCTGTTAAGGTATAAACTATAAGCACTTTTCCACAGCTCTACCAAACAGGGCCAATACTAGGTTCTGCGAGGAATCCACCCTGACGTATTCCATATAAATAACCTTTTTATTATTTTTAGCTTAGTAAAGAAATTGCATTGGAAAGAACCAAGCTGTAGAAACCTGTATACATGGGTATACACAACAATTTTTAAGTGAGAAGATGATAATCAACTTTTGAGTAAGTTTTTCTCTCACACTCGCTTCAATTATATCAAGAGATTCATTCTTCTGAGGAAGCAACAGGTAAGATTTTTCTGTACATGAAAAGGAAGTCCTCAGCAAGGTACTGCATATTTTTGCATAGTGCATGTAATTGAAACTTCCATCACCTGAACTCTATGGGACAGATTCTCACATCTATTTGTGCGACTTCCCCATACTAGTTTGCTTTCCATAATCTAAGGAATAAAAAAAAAAAAGTTCTCTATACCCTTAGTTTGCTTGTCCTTAAAGTGTATGCTGAATCTTTCCCTATTTTCCAGGAAAGGACAAAGTTCTCCAAATAAAGATAAATGATAAATAAAAAGTCTAGAATACCAATGGAAGGAACATAACATCATTGTGTTAAACAACTTGGGATTCGATTTATTGAAGTAAGTTTCATTATCAAGTTATTAGGGAAAAGGAAAACATATGAGCCTCATTTCAATGATGAGTCTTGGAGCTTTACAGCCTATGTTAAATACCTGGAATGACTTGCACTTGAATCCCTTGTTGCTGCAGGAAATCCATCTCCTCCCCACCCCTCCCAAACACCTAACAAGCCGACAAAAATGCCAAAATATTTAGAATAATATATTAATCAGGGGTAAAAAACATAGCATAACATGTCCAAGATAACTTCATGGAAGTTGATTACTATAACATTTAAGAGGGCACGCACCAGAGGATCTCCTCCTTTAAGTCTTACAACAGTAGCCCCAGCTTCCGCAAAACTCAAAAGCAACCCATGAATCTCCTCCTACAAATAATCTCCAAAAATAAGTCTGTTGTGCAATGACACTTCCTTTGATAAGAAGATGAGGGAACAAAAAAGAAAAGAAAATTGTAGAACTGAATTGTTCATAATTTGGGAATGATAAAATATTGAACTCATTTTAGATTGATCATAATCCTTACTTGGCCCTGTGGCCACTACAGAAACTCATTTGTTTCCTTCCTTTTCCTTAGGTAGCATTTGGTTGGTTGCAGGGATGGACCGGGGGGGGAGGGGCGACCGCCCTCCCAAAGTTTTGAAAAAACCCCCTAGATATAGTATTAAAATTACAAATATTTTTAAATTATATAGGTTCGCCACCCCAATGTTTTTACAAAAAAATTAAGAACCGCCATCCCCTAAATTTTCTACTTTAAAATTTAAAATTTTAATTATTTTTTTGATAAATACTAAAAATAATAATAATAATAATAATAATAAATTTTTTAAGTATAATTACTTTTTATTTTAAATTTAGTAATGTTAAAATAATTGAGAATTTATTTGTTAATATGTTAAAGTCTTTTTTGTTTGGTTAGGGCCCAAAATTTTTAATTGTTTGGTTATAACTAAATAAATATATATATATATATTACTCGCGTGTAACCTACCCCACGCTTGAAAATGTCTCAAAATTCTTATTAACCTAATTGTTTAAGCCCCCCTTCTCCACTTTTCTCTCTCTCTCTCTCTCTCTCTCTCTCTCTCCCTCTCTCTATGTAAATAATATGAAAGCTTGGAAAAGAACTCGCAGAGCGTACAAAATATTCGTGATCAAGGGTGCATTTTCTTCAATTTTTACGGCGACAACAGGACGTGCATTTTCAGCCACGAAAATTGTAAAAACTAGATTGCGCAAGAAGATAGAGGATGATTTTTTTTCAAATTACTTGTCAACATATGTTGACAAAGACGTTACTCGAGATTTTGATGTAAATTCCATCATAAATACTTTTTATATTACGAAAAAACGTCGAGCACAACTTTAGATACCTAAATAGATATGTAAAGCAAATAGTTGCTTTTTTGAAAATTAATATGGATTTACTAGAATATATCCAATTATATTTTGATAATATTTTGTAATTATATACCATGAATGGAAACATCTAATTATATATTTTTGTGATATTTGGGTAGAAATTGATATTGTATATCACATGCTCATTACAAATTTTTTGATTGCATATACACTCGCCCTTCCGATATTAGAATCCTATGTCCGTCCCTGGTTGGTTGGAAAAGGGTGAATTGAATGAAATGATTATTACTCAGCCTCTCTATGGAATGACAAGTGACCCGTGAACTATGATTTTATTTGTAATCCATGAAGTACGGGTGCGGGTGAGGGTATGGGTGCATTACGGGTGCGCCGATACGGCAAAATCTAAAAAAAATAAAATATAAATACAACTGGGGTGCGTCAATAATTTTTTTATTTTTTATTTCATGTATTGTTTGAGATTCAATCTACGAATCAAAGTTTAATACCAAAACTAAAAAAAAAAAAATATATTACAAAACCAAAAGAGAAATCATAGTTCAATAATACTAATACCAAAGCAAAGTCTATAAACTGTTTTAATGCCATTAAATAGGAGAAATTACAAAATAAAGTTTCATTTCAAAAGCAAATTAAGCAAAATTTATAAACTTAGCACTTCAATTTTCATTTTTATCAACTTCATCATTGAATAATATATCTTTCATCTTTGGCACATTAAGTAAAGTATTTGCAATTTTAAATGAATCAGAACCCTCTAATAAATTAAATGTATCTCCCCAATGTCCCATAACTTAGTGTACCCTCAATGTATCCATTCCGTACTCGTAAAGTACTCATGGAGTATCCAATTGTCAAATAATGTATAAAAAGTATCCGATCTGCATACAACCCTATTGGTACGAGTACCATTAGCCAGTAAGTATCCGGTACAAATACAACAATATTTTTGGAAGACCGTGCTTCATAGTTTGTAATACATTTTCTATCATTTAAACCCTTATGCATTGCTATGCTTTTGACTCAATCTAATAATCTACCTATCAAGCACTAATTTCTAGCAAACCAACAAAAGAATGGATATTTTGATAGCACGATCATTTCATTCCATCTTCACCAAACAATACCTTAGCTTTCCAAGTAAATAGAACTAATAATTTAGTAAATTGATCTTTTTCTAACGTTTCTTGTTTTTCCTCTATCTGTCTCTCTTCCTCCACAGAAGATTGGTAGAAATCAAATGCCAACCAAATAGCAGGGTCCAAACAAGATAAACCGAAATAAAAAAAACTTCCAAAATAACATGACAAAATCAGAGACCAAAGCAAGAAATGAAGCAAACCCACAATCCAAATTCAAGGAAATTTCTACTCATCTGTAAAACCTACATGCATATATCAAAATAACAACAAATATATATTTGACAAAATGCACATATAGAAATGTATCTATGTATAGATATATAATACTGACCTGGGTTCGGCTATGGTACCCAGCAGTCTTGCCAACATAGAGAAGCCTAGCATCATCACCCACCAAATTCAACACCTCATTGGACACCAATCGATCATACAACAAAAGATGAGCGCTCTGAATCACTCTCACAGCCTTCACTGTCAACAGTTCCGGGTCACCGGGTCCCGTACCCACCAAGAACACGTTCCCGGGTCCCCTCCCTCTCTCTCCTCCAAGCCCACCACTCTCTCTCTTCTCTCTCAACACCTCAAGCAGCCTCTTCAGCTCGGGAAGCTGCAGAGCTATGTCGTAGTCTCGGATTGAGTCCGGATCAGGTGGGACAGGGCAGGAAATGGGTTGGTCCAATTGGTTCTTGTATAGCCAGTTGTCTCTTTGGTAGCGCTCAATGGAGTGATTTTCTGTGAAGGGTGAGGAAGAAGAGGAGGTGTAGTGTATAGAACAAACTGGGTTCAAATTGAAGGAACTGGGTTTTCTGAATTGGGGTGAAGAAGAAGAAGAAGAGATTGAAGGAAGTTTATTAACAAGAGCCATGTCAATTTACAATTTTGAGAGGGAGAGAGAGATGGGTTTGGTCTAAACTGTTTTTAGTTAAATCCCATGAAGAGGGTTTGAATGTAGCCATATATTGAGGTATATACATATGAAGAGAGAGAATTGAGTTTGAGTTTGGCTTTTGGGTTTGAATTTTTGGGGAGGATGAGAAGGCAATGGTAGCTTTTGGGGGTTTGAGAGGGACATTTGCTCTTTGGGAGATTAAAAAAAATGGGGTTTTGGAAGAGAAGTTTTTATTGGCTATAGTTGGACTGTTTGAATATGCTAGGCAAGGAACCAATTACTGAGAATGTGAAAACAGTTGGAAAAACAGGAATGACCTTGAAGGGTACGTGGCTGGTGCCTATTGGTTCATATTCTGATGTTTTGTGGGAAAGAGTTGTAGGGTGAAAGAAATTGTGGAACCTGAAGTTGCAGAGGAAGTGGGGGCAACTGGAGGCGGCCATGGGGGTGTTGGGGTGGGCCCTGGGATGGGTTATAATAATGGGCTATGAATGGTGTAGAATGGTTGGGCCTTTTTGTGAGCCGGACCTTGTCAAATTAGAAATAGAAACCCAGATGGATCCTATGATTACTACAAGGCCTAAATCTGGGCGTCTCTTGAGAGAACAGATTTACACCAACTTGGTCCTCATCCGCAAAGTGCCTAACCCAGAAAAACTCACACAATTTTGGCCCATCAGTTTGTGTAATTTCACCCTCAAAATCATCTCCAAAATTTTGGCCAATAGATTGAAACCAATCCTGAAACGTGTGATATCCCCACAATAGTCAGCATTTGTGCCAGGGCATTTGATCCAAGATAACATATTGGTAGCTCATGAAGCTTTTCACCATCTAAAACTGAAGAAAACTGGCACAGGTTATGAGATGGCAATCAAGTTAGATTTCAATAAGGCATATGACCGCATACAATGGGATTTCTTAGAGGCTCTTCTTCTCAAAATGGGATTCAGTTCAGTTTGGGTTCAGTGGACCATGGCAGTGGTGGTGTCCTTCTCAATTTTTGCTAATGGAGAGAAGCGAGCTGCCTTTATTCCTCAAAGAGGTCTCCGTCAAGGCGACCCAATTTCTCCTTACCTGTATACTTTGGTTGTTGATGTTCTCTCAAGACTGATTTCTGGGAGCACCTTTGATAATCGGTTTCACGGCATAAAGTCGAATCGCGATTGTCCCATCTTGTCCCATTTAATTTTTGCAGATGATGTCCTCCTTTTTTCTACTGCTTCCGTGGCCCAATGTCAACATTTGAAGACTTGTCTGGAGGAGTATTGCCTTGCCTCGGGCCAACTAATAAACTGGGAGAAGTCTAGCATTCGTTTTTCAACCAACACTCCTGTGCCGGTCCAACAAGAGATCTGTTCGCTTATGGGCTTTGCTCCCATGTTGCACGACTCCAAATATCTAGGTCTCCCTTCATTTTGGGGCCGATCAAAGACGAAAGTATTTGGGTATTTGATTGAAAGGGCCGTTCAAAAAATGCAAGGTTGGAAGCAGCATCTATTATCTCAAGCGGGCCATGAAACCCTCCTTAAATCGGTGGTTCAAGCAATTCCAGCCTATGCTATGGCTTGTTTCGTCTTTCCCAAAAAATTCTGCAATCAACTTAATGGATTTATAAGTAATTTTTGGTGGGAAGGAGATTCGGATGGCTGTAGTATTCATTGGGTTAATTGGAAAAGTCTTTCAGTTGCAAAATCGCAGGGCGGATTGGGGTTTCGAGACTTCAAGGCATTTAACTTAGCTCTTTTTGCCCGGCAAGCTTGGCGGATCTTGAAATTTCCTCATTTCTACTGCGCTAGAATTTTGAGAGGGATCTACTTCTCTCACACAGACTTTATGAAGGCACAAAAGGGAAGGAAGGCCTCTTGGGCCTGGGTTAGCCTACTTCAAGGCAGGCAGTTACTTGAACAAGGTGTTCGATGGCAAGTAGGCAATGGAAAATCCATAAAGTTTTGGGAGGATAAGTGGATACCCAGTTTACCAGGGTTTCAAATTCCGAACTCTCGACCTCCGGATTATAGTATCTCACAAGTTTCTGATGTTATTGTTCCTAATAGCACTGAATGGAATACCAATAAATTGGAGAATGCAGTTAGTGCAGAGGTTCTTGACCATATTCGATCCATACCTATCTCATGCGAAGACAAAGCTGATGCGGTTATCTGGCATTACACTTCGAAAGGTAATTATGAGGTTCGCAGCAGTTATCATATTGCCATTAAAGACTCTCTCCAGTTTGACTCTAAGCTCGCAGCCTCCTTCTCTTTTTCCCCCTCGGCGAGCATGTGGAGTTTGATTTGGTCCCTCAACATCCCTCCGAAAGTTCATCACTTTTCGTGGCGTGTGTGTAAGAATAAGTTAGCTACAAAGGAAAACCTGTTTTGTAGGAAATGTGCTCCATCTATTCAATGCCCAGCGTGTGTGTGCCCCGGTTGAATCCATAGAACACCTACTGTTCCACTGCCCTTGGACTAGGTCTGTCTGGTTCGATAGCGACATTGGCATTCGGGTTGATATGCATGTTTGCAATTCTGTTGCTGAATGGACTTACTCTCTCATGAATATGTGCTCCAACAAAACAGAACAACGAGAAATCATTGGGAAAGTGGCGATGGTGGGTTGGTGTATTTGGAAATCCCAAAACGACTGGGTCTTTAACCACAATCCTTTAAATCTCACAGTCACTATGCAACAAGCCAAGGTTGCCTGGAGAGAGTTATCTGTGCTAAATCATCTTGGTGTTCGACAGTCGAATGCAGCAGTGACAGAGCCCTTAGCCGCAGATGGAGGCCACCAGGTCTGGGCCAATTTAAGCTTAACTGTGATGCTAGTTTCACTGAAGATGGGACGAAAGCCTCCCTGGCTGTCATTCTTCGAAATCGGGAAGGACAGTTGGTCGATGGTCGCACTTCTATTGTTCATGTTTCGTCAACCTTGCAAGGAGAAGCCCGAGCGGTTCGAATGGCTTGTGCCTTTTCTCACACCCTCAACCTCAGCCAAGTCAGTGTGGAAGGAGATAACAAAACAGTTATTGAGCTAAGTGTCTCTGAACTAGTTCTTCCATGGAACTGCATGGCTATTATACATGACATTCGCTCTGCGAAGTCTCGGAGTTACATCTCTTTTAGCTGGTCGCCAAGAAGCTCCGATCGTGTGGCCTACTGGGTAGCTTCTCGCAACTTGACAGGCATGCTTCCCCTCGACTGGATAGCCCATCCTCCTCCGACGCTTAGGGCTACTTTATCTTTGGACTCTTTGTAAGCCGGTTGGCATTTTCTTGTTCAAAAAAAAAAAAAAAAAAAAAAGGTAGGGAGGTAAGAAAAAGTAAAAAAATGACTAAATTAATTGAATTGGATCAAATTGGTTATATTTGATATATTTTTTAATAAGAATTAGTCTGTGCGATTTTTAAATTTGATTTTTTTCGATTTTTGATTCGGTATCGGTTTAAATATATTGTGCACCGTTTTAAACCGAAATTGACCGCTTTAACATAAATTGTATTTATAATATATATAATCTAATAATATAATGATATTACTATATAATAAATTATTAACCTTATCATCTTTATAACCTAAGTTTATAAACTTTTATTATATATAATCTTAACTCTAATTCATTATTCTTGAAATCTTAGTATTTTTAATTTTTTT
This sequence comes from Camellia granthamiana, assembly GCA_036172215.1. Lineage (NCBI taxonomy): Eukaryota > Viridiplantae > Streptophyta > Magnoliopsida > Ericales > Theaceae > Camellia > Camellia granthamiana. Next base: position 56,881,206 of record CM069908.1, on the reverse strand, counting down.
TGTTTTTATTTTTGTTAATTTAGGAATTAAAAAGTATGTATTAAATGGATGGATATGTATGAAATGATAGACAAATAACTAATTTAAAGTTTTTATATATACTAATAATTATATTTAAAAGTGGCTCAAGTTTGAAAAATCTTAGATCGATTAAATTGCACCGAACCGAACCGTTTCAATCAGTTCGGTTCGGTGCGATTTAATGGGAGAAGCGATCTGTATCGGTATTCAAAATAATAAAACCAACATTATTGGTCTGGTATAATTTTTTACCTAAATATCGACCGTACTGAACCGATTACATCTGTAGTGCCAGGTCTATCTAAGCCCATGTATAATATATATATATATATATTTTCCTTTCTTTTTTTGACTACAGAGGAAATTAAAAACAGAAAAAAGTACTTGCATCATAAATCCATTTTTGAAAACTTTGGAGCAATAGCTCGAAGCTCTAATTTTTTGGATCCATAAGGATAATAACAATTTGAAAGACGAATTTGTTTATCTGCTTGTGCATGTGTCATTTATTTGTTCACTTAATTTGCATATTTGTTTATATCAACACCACTAGTCGCCGCCAACCACCTCTAACGACATTTTCGATGACCAACAATAGTCCAACGATAGTAGGATAAAAATAGAAAAAAAAAATTATATGCACCAAATAATTTCATTAATCACATTCTTACAATTAAAATAAAATAATCACTAAACTTAATATCATACATGCCCATAAAATAATTTTTCACTAATTTTTTCAAGAGGAATCTTGAATCTTAAACTAAAGGAATTTAAAGCGAGCCCATTGGGCAATCTATCATTCACCAGGTCAATTGCAATTTGCAATTTGAGAATTGAATAATGCAATATTGTTACAACCTTTCTCCACTGTAATAGATAAGCTCGTGTAAATTGATGTCCAGTGTCCACCACGTTGGTGCTCATGTGCAAATGAACCGAACTATTCACAAGCTGGCTTGACTCGGCTTAACTCATTAAAGGCTCAGCTCATTTAGTAAACAAACCAAACTCGAACTTGAATATTAAGCTCATTTAGTAAACGAGTCGAATTCGAACTCAAATAAGCTCGGCTCGTAAAGCTTGTCTTGTTTATCTTTATTTAACTTATGGCGCTGTTTGGGAAAAAAAAAGTTGAGGCTATTGTAGCCTTATATATGAAAAAAGCCAAAAAGCTTCAACAGTGCATGCATTTGTACAGCTGGGTTACAAACAGTGGTACAATTACCATTTTACCCTTTGACTATTTCAAAAAAAAGTATACAGATTGGGGTTTATACCACAGCTTAAACGAAGCCTCTACCCTGTCTCATCTCTTGCATCTCTCACAACAGACTGAAGTGAAACGAGTTCACCTGACTGATCTCTCTCCGACAGAGCTCTGTCTTCTACACAACGCGACCAGTGAAGAACTACGACAGGTTAATCACCTGAACTGATTGTACATCTGTTTGTTGCCTTTGTCGACTCAATTATGTTTATTTTTTATTCCGATCCACAAGATCTTGCTGTGTTTTGCCTCATGCTGATGGTATTCGGTGGATATTTTCGCTGATCTGGTGATGATCTATCTTTCCCCAAATTGTTTTCGCCAGCAACAAGGTTTTTTTTTTTCTCCCTCAATTCAATGGCTGATAATAACCCAGAATATTGTGTTCTCCAGTGATCGTATTTGTTGGTATATGCAAAAAAAGCCTTTCCCTCCCCCCTTGATTTTCATAATTATCAATTCATTATCCAAATGTACAGATGATTAGGTTTGGAGTTGGAAATAAATTTTTTTTTTTTTCCAAAACGATTACATTCCAAAGTTTGATCTTCGTACCAGTTGCTTGAAATATGATTTTGTATGCTGTTTTTTTTTTCATTTTTTCCCCATCAATTTGTGTTTGTGCATCATGGTACTAGTGGAGCAAAATTTTCGTCATTTTTCTTATAAAGGTAGAATAAGGCTTCCTGAAAAGAGAAATTAAGACTGCGAGTTAAGGCAAATAAATTATATTCTTTACTTGTAATATACCTTCATTACAGCAACCAAAAACAAATTTCATACAACAAACTAAAATGATTGAACTCTTATTTTAAAGTGTTTTTTATTTTTATTTTATAATATTAGTCAAATATGCAGCTCTATAATTGTGATTTATAGAGCTACATTGTAGAACTTGTTGTGCCTCATATGCATCTCAACTTACAGGTAGCCATGGGCCAGTTCATTCTCATAATTTTAACATTTGGAATACATTGTAGTTTATAAATTCTTGGATAGGACTTGAGATGGGAAATTCTAATTTAATCCGTTAGAAAAATTAAATTATAATTTATATATACATATATATATTTTGGGCTTAAAGTAAAATATTTCTGAGAAGACCTAAATTTACTTTACAATGAAATTTGTTAATGTTTCATATTCAAATAATTATTAAAAGAGTCTAATTTATTTAATAGCTCTTCAAGATAAATGACAATAACATAGCTGATATCTATTAGTTGAGTGGCTTATTTAAGAGTTAAAATGATCCAATGTCGGACTAAGCCAAACTTTAGATGACATAGCATGTTTGTTTGGATAGAATCACATCACAAAAATATTAACATCATGAGGTCACTAAATGTATCTTTATTTGCTAGTATTTTCATTATTTATGCTAAAGATAAACCTGTATTCTCTATAAAGTGTACTAGAAAAATTTTAAAATCACTATTTTTACTAAATATTTCTTAATAAGAAATAGCGAATGGCTTCCTCTATGTCCACTAGCACGTCAACATGGCCATAGCGAATGTGTGCTTGCGGCTATGGCCATTGTTTTGTTAAGGTTTCTAGATCCCACAAAAATTCTGGTCGTGCATATTATGTTTGTCCCCAGCCCGTATGTATTTGAATCTCTATTGATTGGCAAAATTGAACTTCCATAGCTAACCACAGTTATGTTTGTTACTCATCAGCAATGTTTAAATTGGATTGATTGGTGTGATGAATCGGGGAGACCGAGCCCCGACCATGACTCATCCCAAGCGAAGTCATGCAGTTACGGGCTGATATTGTGCAAATTTTTAATACCTTGCGTGTCATGAAAACAGTTATTTCTGTGTTGTGCATAACGATTATCATATTATTACTGTGCATGTAAAACGTTGTAACCACAGCGTGTATGTACGTTGGATGCTTGTTTAACTAGTAACTGAAGTTACAAAACTGGATTACTGTAAATGCTACTTGTTGTTATTAGTTATGTTCTACTTTTCTCCTACCTTCTAGTTTACTTTTGCATATCATATTTGTTTGTGAGATGCTGTCTATTTTCCGTTTCTAATTTATGTAACATGTGTACACTACCTTGTACCGTAATTAGTTCAATGGCGGCAACACATTCGTCCCCTCGAACACCGTGCAAACAAAAAGGTGTTGGACACTTGCCTAGTGAAGGGTTGGTTGATTACATTGATCTTTCACGTAAAGCAACTTGGGACAATGCATCAACCGAAATATTCTTAGAGTGTGTGTGGGAGCAAATTTTAGCAGGACATAGGCTAGGTACAACTATCATGGTTGTTGGGTATAAGGAAATTGTTGTGAAATTTGCTCAGCGCACGGGTAGACGACGTCATGACATGAAACAGTTCAAGAACAAGTACTTTGCTTTAAGAAAGGAGTGGCATGCTTGGAATAAGTTGATGGACAGCAGTAAGGGTGTAACCGGCATTGGGTTTGATAGGGCAACGGGGTTGTTCACCGCGTTAGAGGAGTGATGGGAAAATTTGAAATCGGTATGTAGTATGTTGTATTTACTTGTATGTTAAACATTTCTTTTTAGGTTGTGTATTGTTCATTGTTTATTTGTAATTAATTTGGTTGTTTGTTACTTTATTACTTTAATTTGGTTTTTCTAATTTTTTATTCTTCTCATTTGCAGACAAACAAGCTAGCATACAAATTCAAGACCAAGCCATTGGAGCATGAAGATTTGATGCAGGAAGTCTTCACAGGTGCAATCGCGATTGGGAAACATCATTGGACCCCCGACGAGCAAGTTGCAGACATTGTGGACGGTGAATCCGATTCAGTTGACTTCCTTGGGTTGCAGCCATTTACTGAGCCATATCAACCAGTGGTGGACTCACCACCACCCTCCTCCATCAACCAGGTAGATAAAGCGGAGCAGGGCTCAAAGCGCAAGAAAGAGGGTAGTACAAGTGGAAAGTCGAAGAAGTCCAGCGGTGCATCAGTGCTTGCAAATAGTTTCAACCATCTCTCTGAGGTGGTTCGTTCAAAGAAGTACCTCACGGTCAGCATGGAACTGGTGCATCTCAGAAGTACGGCATTGAGGCATGCATGCAAAGGATTATGGCTATACCCGACTTCCTCAGTACGCTCATTTTCCATTTTGCCTGTATTGTATTGGAGAATGCAGATTACCGTGAGATACTAATGTGCATGCTTGATGATGGTAATGTGGTCGGTTGGCTTGCGGCATTGAAGGCCTCCAAAAGACTGTGAGTCCTATGGTTTGTCGTTTTTGGGAAAAGTGGAAAATGTGTGGTGTTTGTGGACATGACTTGTGCTATTATGTTTCTTTATTTTTTGTTTTTCCTAGCTTCACTTATCAGTACTGTTAGTTAAAATTAATGTTTCGGGTGAATGGATACGGACCTAATGTTGAACATTTTATGCAGTATCGCTTCATGGAAGCGTGGTTTGTGTTTACTGCAGCAGAATTGCCAACTAGAATTGTTCAATTTCATTGAATGGATTCCTGTTTATAGTTTGTAGGAAAATGTGGATGTATGCATGGGTGTTGCCATTCTTTTTATTTTAGGCATTAGTTTAAAATATGACAAGATTACATGTTCGATGTAATTAATGCTGTGTTGTGTGCATTGTAGGGTTCAAGAATTCTGATATGTGGAACGGTGAATGTAGCAATCTGTATTGAAATAATGATGATGACATAATCGAACAAGCAGAAGAACAAGAAGACCAATAGAATGATGTAATCATTGAAGCAGCGCGACATGCAATGGAATATTACGTGAAGTACATGGAGAAGATCCAGTGTCGAACTTTTATTTTAACCGGTCGTGCATGGATTCAAGAATTATTCGATGGACACTTGGGTAGGGGCGAAGAAAATTTGCATATGCCTCTGTATGTGTTTAAAGCATTACGTGATACATTACGACGGGATTTTGGTTTATGGGTACCTAAAAGACCCCATGGATTACACATTGAAAAAAGTGTTGCCATGTTCATCTATACCTTGGCCGGCTACCAAAGCCGAAACATTCAAGAGCAGTTTTAACACTCGGGAGAAACGGTTTCTTGACATTTTCATGCAGTGTTGGAAGCAATGAAGTTGTTCACTGAACAGCATTGCAAGCCAATCAGAGATCAAAATAGTAAGCATCTCTACTTGCGGTCAAGAGGCAAATACATACCGTTCAAGGTGAGAATTCAATAATTGCCGTTAAGAATACTTGTGTAGAATGTGGTGTACAATTAAATAGTTGTGACGTCTTCTATTATGGCAGAATTGTATAGGTGCGTTGGATGGAACTCACGTAGAAGCTGTGTTGCCTGTTCGTGATGCGGGCACATATTATGGCCGAAAAGAGTATCCAACCCAAAATATACTAGTAGTCTGTGACTTTCACACGTGCTTCATTTTTATTTCTTGCGGCTGGGATGGAAGCATGCATGACAGTCGCATCTTTAAGGAAATAATTGAAAACTAGCGCGCACCGTTTTCACACCTATAAGAAGGTAACACATTTCAAATTCAATACTAGTTCGGGTTTATGTCATGTGTATATAATTGTTTTTTTTTAATAAAAAATATAGGTAAATATTACCTTGTAGATGCGGGATATCCAAACAAGAAGGGGTACCTAGCACCATTCAAAGGGTCTCGGTATCACCAAGCACTATTTCGGGAACATGGACGATCCGATAACCCAAGAGAAATGTTTAACGAAACGCATGCATCACTTTTGGAGTGTGGTGGAAAGGACTTTTGGAGTGTGGAAATCTCAGTGGAAGTTCCTGCACAACATGCCGGACTATGATTTTGCGATGGTGCAGGTGCCATTGGTTGGTACATCAATGGCGTTACACAATTTCATTTGTAGATACGAGCTAGTTGCCAATGGTAACGAGAGACATTATTATGTTTCATCAGTGCCAGATGGCATGCCCGACGTTTACGTTGGCGGAGAAAATCTCGATGATGGGCTCATGGTTGGGGATACAGATGTGGATATGGCAAGAGTTCGCGTTCGCATCCGCGACCATTTGTTTTATATATGACGTTTGGGACTGTTGTGAATATGCTGTTTTCGATGTGGAAATTTGTTATGCAATGTGACCCACGTAGCAAGCCATTTGACTTATGGAACTGTTTGTAATGCATAATATTCAAACTTTAGCTTCGTAAACGTTCGCAATGTACTTATAAATTTTATTTGCCTAGATTGACCTTTAGGTTCGTTCAATTTTGAACCTACTGGATGCCTTCGATATTTGAGTCCCAGTCCAATTTCATAACAAAGAATTGCATTTTTTTTTTTTTGTTGTAGTTCATCATTTTTTTGGTAATTTTTAAAATTTCTGACAAATTTAATAATTTTATAAACTGTTTTTTTTATTTGTAGAAAAACATAAATATTCGTATTTAATTTTTTAACAAAATGTTTGAAATTTTTTTAAAACATCAACTAAAAAAAGAGTTCGCGTTCAAGCCAAAAATATTCATATTTAATTTTTATTATTTATGACAATGGGAACCATACACATTATAGTCGAAATAAAAATAATTGGAAAAAAATTATTCAAAAAAAAAATAATTGAAAACAAAATAGTTGGAAAAAAATTTAATTCAAACAAATTTATTTGAAAAAAAAAATTAATTGAAAAAAAAGTAATTGAAAAAATATTTATTTGAAAAAAAAAATTAATTGACAACAAAATAATTGAAGAAAAATAAGTATTTGAAAAAAGAATTCATTGACAGCTCGGTCAATAAACTGAGACAACCATTTATAAACTAATGATTATTAATAATGTATAAATTTTAAAAAATTTATAAATTATATTAATGGGTAAGATTTAACAAATGGCTGAAGGTTTATTGATATGTGTAATTAATTGTTTACAAGTTTTACAAATTAATTAATTTATTTATTTATTTTTGTGTGTAGATGTTAAAAATTACAATTCAAATAACCTAAATTCACAATTTATTTATTTTTTTTTCGGTTCACCAATTGGAGCCGTTAGCATAGATTAAAATTTGAAAAAAAAAAAAATGGTCATGTGCAAGTTCCGTACGTACCACGTAAGCAAGCCAAATGCCTAGATTGGAACATGGCTGGCAGTTCGGTTATGTAGGGGCAGTTTGGTCATTTAACAACAAAACATCATATCAAACACTTTTTCTAATACAATCATTTAAAAATATTTCAATTTATCTTTTCAAACACACAAACTAAAATAACCTACTAAAATAATCAACTAGCCAAAAAACTTAAAAAATAGCCACTTCCCAAATGAAACCTATATAATAAATATATTATTTATATATTGCATAAATACATTATTTATGTTTTAAATAATATAAATAATATTTTTTATTTAAATAATGGCCGAGCCCAATTCAAGTTTCATAAATATTATCTAGCCGAATTCGAACTCAATAAACGAGCTTAATAAGTAAACGAGTCGATCTTAAGCTCTGCAAAGTTCAGTTCGACTCATTTACAACCTTACTCTTCCTTATATGATAATTATGAATTTGGAGATCATGTTGTGCTCCTTTGCGGAGGGTTCTCCTGAGCCTCTTTTGATAATCTGAACTGTTCATTTGCAGGGTTCGTCAAGTAGATCATTCGCAAAAAATCAAGTTGATTAGATATTTGCAGTCCTACAACAAAAGCCCATCTGTTTTTATAAAAATGAATGGTTAACATAATTTTCATAAATTTTTAAAAACAATTAGAACCTAATCATAGAGTTACGAATATCTGATTAACTTAATTTTTTACATAGATAATATTCTTGACGAACCTTACAATATAATGGTTCAGATCATCGAAAGAGACACGGGACGACCCTTGACAAAGGGGTACAACAGGCTTAAGGCACAACAGCACCCCAGTGGGGATGACAATTTGAACCCGACTCGATGGGGACCCGACTCCTTAATCCTGATTAGAATGGGTTTTTCCCAAAAGTTACCTCCCATAGGGCTGGGAATGGTATTGAAAATTGAATCCCTGACGGTTTTCGGGCCAGGGACGAGGATAGGTTCCCCCGGCCCTGCCCTGCCCTGCCCTGAATATTCCCCATATATATATATATATATCTATATGTGTTTAGGTTATTCTGATTCAGTGATTCTCATTTTCAGCCTCTCTCTCACTCACACTCACTTCTCTTTTCTCAACCTCTCTCCATCTATCTCTCTGTTGTAGGTGCTCACAGCGTTGGCGGCGACTCCTCATCTCTTTCTCACCGGTGTCATTTCTCCCTCACGGTGTCACGGCGGCGGCTTCTCCTCTTTCTCTCACTGGCGGCGGCTCCTCCTCTCCCTCTCTCAGTATCTCTTCATCCTCCTTCTCATGGTATCTCCTTCTCTCTATTTACTCTCTCTCTCTCTCTCTCTCTTCGTTTTTTGCTTTTATTCTTCAGATCTGGAAGTTTTGGTCACCGTTGCCAAGATTCGAGTTGAGGAGTCCCCTTTCAAATCCGTCGCCATTTCTACCAAAGGCTAGGGTTTTGCACCACACTCTTCCCTCAAATCTACCCATCCATCTCTCTCTCTCTCTCTCTCTCTCTCTCTCTCTCTCTTAAATATATATATTAGATTTGAGCTCAGATCTGTTTTTGATAAAGATGAAGAAAATGATGATCTATTTAATGTGTTAGATTTTTTATTTTTTATTTTTTACATTTGAGCTCAGATCTGTTAGATCTATTGAATATATATATGTGAATTCTGATGCATGGGTGTGTTGTTGTTGTTGATGAATTTTTGCATTTTCTAAAGCTGTTGTTGTTGTTTTTTTTTTTTTTTTTTTTTTTGCCGGGCAATTTTCGGGGTCGGGGAAATCCGATCATCATTAGGGGACGGGGGCGAGGGCGGTGATAGGTTCCCTGTTGGGGATCGGGGCCGGGGACGGGAGAATTTCCACCATTGGGGATCGGGGACGGGGAGTGTGATTCCCGGCCCCACCCGGCCCTTTGCCATTCCTACACCCTAGGCCTATAGGTTTTGAATTTTTTTTTAATGGAAGTCGCTATTCTCATTCCATTTTGTTCCAAATACACTAATTTCTTTATCATTTATTCTACATAGTTATATTAATACATTTTCACATAAAATACACTCCCTGAAAAGCTAAAATTCCAAGGGTATTATTTAGAACAAAGAAGGGATATTTGGAGTGAAATAGAGCGGAAACAACGGCTCCCTTCTTAATATACTAATAAGTTCTCAAATGTATATTTTTTAAAATATTTTTTGAGAATATTAATAAATAAAAAAAACCCAAGACTTATAGATTAATAGATTTTGCCAATAGATTGGGCTCGTGAGTTCCCCCTATTATAACCAAAACCGCAAAAGCCAAAGGTCCACTCTGTTTACTTAAATCACATATTAATCAAATAGTTGACTTAAATCACATATTAGTCAAATTCACCTATCCACCTATTAACACACACTTTTTTTTTTTTTAATACTTAATTTTTAACCCTTACATAGTCACATATATATACATATATATCACTTCTTACCTCCACCGCCGCCGCCGCCGCCGCCCCTACTCCAATACTCCTCCAACCCTCACTTGCTTTTCCTTTTACCTCACCCTTCCTTCCCTTCCCTTCCCTTCCCTTCAAGAGTACAACAACAAAAAGTTTTACTCCAACTCAATGGCCGATCTTGAGGTTGTACGAACCGTAGGTGAAACTCTGATGCAAGCTTTTTATATATTTACACATTAAAAAAAAAAGAATAAATTATAAATACACCCTTTAAGATTTGTTTAAAGTACAAATTGTTCCTTGTAGTTCGAAAAATTATAAATATTCCTTTGTTAAAAGTTTTTATTTAACAGAATTAACTAAAAAAAAATTCATAATTGCTTTACTATACAATAATAAAATTATCTAAATATTAATTGAAACATATTTATAACATTATTAAAAACTTTTAATTGGCTTGATGATTTATTAATAAAATGAGTGATTTGTTATGAAATTAGAAATCTCAGGGATGGAACGTAATTTCCAGAAATACAGGGGACAATTTGTATTTTAATCAAACCTCAGGAGGTGTATTTGTAATTTATCAAAAAAAATTACTTTTATATATAGCTACAAAAGTTTTTCTCACTAAAATTTACGTACATAGATATCAAAATCCAATTCACAATTTTTTGACTATATAATCAAAAAAAAAAAAAAACTATGAAATCACAAAAAGACAAAAAAGCTACAAAATTATCAAATTGACCCATATACAAACAAAAAGTCAAAAAAATATCATTTCCAAGTAGATGGCAATTTTGTCATTCCAAAGCTAAAAAGCCAAAAAAGCCAAACAAAAATACCAAACAATTAAAAAAGTCTCAAGCTAAAAAAGTCAAAAAAAAACAAAAAACTAACTAAAAAAATCATTGCCAAACAACCCTAGAAAAAAACACCAAAACAGTCTAAAATTATAATACCTAAATAAAAACTAAACGAATTGTAGCAAAACATTACTTAAACATTTCTCTCTTTGCAATTTTAGTTGCAAAATTATTAATTAAATTTGCCTAATCTAACTAATCTATCATATCGTTTTTAATGAGTAACAGTACTAATCCATTCAATATTTCTTGTGACATGATTGACTAAAGATAAATTTTGATCAACTTTATTTTCGAACAAAGTTTGTCCCCAAAAGCAATTGTAACTAAGGACTTTTGACCTTGTGGTTGGATAATATACCACTTTATGATAAGAAATTACATATTCAATTATATAGGTGAGTTTGAACACTTGAAACTACCTCTCGTAAAAAAAGAATACCGAAAAGCTAAAAATTTAATCCCTCTCTGTTTGCTTTTCATTAGGCAATCCCACCAAAATGGAATCCTTCTTATTAGCCTTCATTATATATTTATTTACATATACTGGACGTTTCAAGTTGGTATTGATTTGTCTTCTATTTCTAGTTTTTTGAAATCTTTTGTTTAGAAAAATAATAATAGGTTATTGGAACGGTTGGCAAGGTGGGGGAAGGCTCGGCGGGAAGAGGAGAGGCGGGAGAAGTGGAAGGGCAGGTAGGTGACGATTCTCTCTATGTGATGGTGGGTGGTGAGGTTGGGGATATAGTGACGTTGTATTTGGTTAAGAGATTTGAAAAGGGATTTAAAAAAAAGAAAGAAAGTGTGAAACTAGATAAAATGTAAATATATTTTATTCATATTTTACTTACCATTTTTTTATTTATTTTTCCTTTTAAATTTCTTCCGAAATCTTCTAACCAAATACAGTATTAGATTAAAATTTGAGAGGAAGGAAGGAACGTCGTGAATGGAAAAGGACAAGCTAGTGGGCGTTGACAAAGGAAGGGGAGGGGACTACATGCAACGGAGTGGGGCAAGAGAGATGTCTCCAACGGCAGAAATTGTTTCAATTGGTGAATAGAGATAAAATTAAAATTATTTAAGATGTTGAACCAAATAAATAAATAATTCAAATTCATGGTTGAGGCGTCCAATGGAGTGCTCAAAAAATTAAAATGCATTTAGAACCACTCCGTGTTTGAATTTACCAAACTGCAATATCATGTGTGAGTCCTTAATGACCAACAACGGTAAAAGCTTAAATTTCTATTCCAAAACAGTTCATGTGTGCTAAATTGTTGTCCAATTTTTTCTATAATTTATTCCAATTTTTTTCTTAGCTTAATTCTGGCTTCGTCACTTGCCAAGTAACTCCAGTTGCTGTGCTGCCTTGTGGAGGTTCGTCCCGGTATTTTTTTGATAATTTGAACTGTTCATATTTTAGATTTTTCGAGTAGATCATCCATATAAAAAATTAAGTTGATTGGATATCTGCAGCCCTACACAAGATCACATTTGTTTTTAACATAATTTTTATAATTTTTTAAAAACAATTATGATCTAATCACGAGATTACAAATATTTGATCAATTTGATTTTTTTTTGTATGAATAATATTCTAGATGAACTATACAATATGATGGCCCATATCATCAAAAGAGACTTGGAAAGAATTTTCACAAGGGAGCACAACAGCACCCCCAGATCAGTCTTGGAGCATTACTCCACACTATTCATTGAGGGACAAGTGTTTCATTGTCTCCTAAACAATAACAAAAAAATACTACATCTCACTAATTCAACCAATAATAATCAAGTTGAAACACTACATCAACTTCCTGTAGAGCAAACCATACTAAAAAATGTTAGATTTCAAAAATTCTACCCAAAGTTTTACTAAATATCTCACATAGGTGTAAAACCCACATGAGACCTATGTTGTGCGGATCCCACAACCATATGAAACATTTAGTTAAAAAAATTAGAATCTCTAGCAATACTCAACAATAATTTTCCCTGCTATAGGCCCTTAGGACAGGTTGCAAGATAAGACAATCCACTCCATGAAATTGTCGCTAACCTCAGTTAATTAGATCTTGTTTGGAAACTTAAATTTGTTAATAATGTTTAAATTTTAGTTTATTTTTTATAAGGTAAAAAAATATAGGATAAACTACTAATAGGCCATAATAGTTAGACTTAATTCCTATCAAGTCCTATTGCAAATAAGTTTTGGTAAAATTATCGCTAAAAATAATTTTGTGACAATTTTTTTTACATACGTCGCTAAAAATGGGGAACTTACTGATAAGTCCCATGCAACAAGTTCAAGATCCAGCTAATCCCAAAACAAAATATTTGCACCAATTAGTCCACACTTATTTTTAATTGTTACCAAAAAATCCTTTTTTTTTTTTTTAATTTACAGACACTGTTCACATCTTACTATCGTCGGACTTCCGTCAAATGGTCGCCGGAGACTCGTCGGAATGTTCAACATCGCCGGAAAGTCGTCGGAATGTTTAAAACATGTTATGAAACTGTAAAATTTTACAGTTCTAAAGCATGTTATAAAACTGCAAAATTTTACAGTTTTAAACCATGATTCATTCCAGCGCAAAAAAAAAAAATTCAAACTGCAAAATTTTACAGTTTTCACCGCCTGTAACTAAAACTCGAAAATTACTTGTTCAGAATTCGAAAATTTTCTCATTAAAAATCTCAGTCATTACAGATCTGTTTCAATGATATTATAGATTCATTTCATCATCAACAACAACCATAGATCAACAACTATCCCAAAAAAAATCTGCGAATTCCACACAAATAATTGCAAAAACATAGGAATACATACATATACATATATAACATAGGAATACATACATATACATATATAAATATATAGATAGATAGACAGAAAGATAGAAAACCTTGGTGCCAATTTCGGAATTGAAGTCGTATTTGTCAAGGGCAGAGTAGAAGTCTTCGATGGTGAAGGGGACGCTGGACATTGGAGTTAATCCCAGAGTACCTGAGTTTTGTGAAGGGTATTGTTGATTCTGAGGACCTTCCACTCAATATCTCCAGAGAAACGTTGCAGCAAAACAAAATCCTGAAGGTGATTCGCAAGAATTTGGTGAATCGGGGAGACGACGGATGAGAGAGACGAGAGGTGTCCCTGGGAAAAGGACTTTTGGGTGTAGTGAAAAAGTTATGGGATTAAATGGAGACCACATGTTTCATATGGGACCTATGGGTAATTTCCCCGCTAAAAATTGACAATTGGTGACATTTTTTGTCATGATTTTTATAAATTGTCGCTAAAATTTACAATTAGTGACTTTTTTTATGACAAATTTTTCTCATAGGACCTATTAGACAATAAGTCCACTTATTGTGACCTATACATAAGTACCCCAAAAATATACATGTTTAGAATAATTTTTTTAATTAAATAGATAATTGTGAGAAAAAAGTAATTAATTAATTAATATGTATGATATAATAAAATGAAAAATTTGCTCAGAAGTCCCATTCTAGAAAAGTATGTATCAAAAAGTCTTATGAATTCTCTCGTAAACTATCAAGTAACATTGAATTTGAAAAGATACACCGTGAGATTCTTTCATTATATTTTTTTGGGGATTCCAAATGTGAATATGCTTCATTTATGCACTATTGTCATATTAAATTTTTGTCAAATATGTCATTCTTTTTAAAGTGTGACAATGAAACATTTGTGCATTATTGTCTACTTTTGCCCAATGTATCATTTTTAAAATTTGACAATGTGATAATATTTTATGTGTATATTATTTTCTTATTAAATTTTTGTCAAATGTGTCATTCTTCGTAAAATGTAACAATGAGACATTTGTACACTGTCTTGTTAAACTTTTACAAATGTATCATTCTTATAATGTGACAATGAAACATTATTCTAATGTGTCTACTATTGTCTTGTTAAACTTTTTACAAATGTGCCATTCTTTTTAAAATGTGATAATGTGATATTTGTGCACTATTATTTTATTAAATTTTTGTCAACTGTGTTATTATTAAAATATGATAATAAGACATCATTCGAATATGTGACTATTATTTCATTACATTTCCAAATGTGGGTACATTTCATTTGAGAAATTTTAATGTGAAATACACTTATGGGTTCATACAAATATTTATGGGACTAAATAGTTCATAAATCATGAAAATAAGATTTATTAGCAAATGCTTCATTAATTTTTCTAATTTTTTAATATATTTTTTTAACCAAAAATTTAATTGTTAGCGTATCAATGTTGCATAACCGTATTACCTACTCTCTAAATCTTTTGGGCCTTTCTCTCTCTAAAAACTTCCTTCCCAGGCCTCACATCTAGCCGGCCGACCGCCGCTAATGATAGTGGTGGTCAGCTAGCCTAGCTTTCCTCTTGTGTGTGTATGTGTGTTTTTCCCTTTTAATAAACTTGAATCCCCTACTATTTCCTCCCCCCCCCCCCCCCAAGTGTTGCTTAGGTTGTTGTCTTGATCTTTAGCTTTGGTTGTGGGTGTTTCTTGGGTGTATTAGATCTTTTACTTCTAGCAGTCCCAAAGCATTTGGTTGTATTTGGTGCTCGAGTATGGGTGCTTTTTTGGCAATGTTTTGGCTATGTGGTTTGATGGTTGGTTGACATAACAGCAGGACTGTTCTGTGATGAAGTAGGAAGTTCGACGCAGGGTGTCTGATGAGAGAACAGGGTGTTCGGTAGGGTGTTTCGATGTAGCACTAGTGTTCAGTGACTTCATTCTAGAGTGAGTTTGTTGTCCATGGGGGTGTTCCGCGACTTGGCCGTTAGGTGTTTTGGGTGTTGGGTTCGGCAGGTAGGAAGGTGAATTCAGTTTAGGTGTTGATTGGAGTTCTGTGTGGGTGATTAGCGGACTGTAGATAATTCTTTGGCCGGTTGGGTATACGGAAAATGGGTGTTGGATGGGTGCCTCTTGGTGGTTCAACATGTGGGAGAGGTGGTTGTTCAACCATGAGTGGTGTTTTGGTTATGGGTGGTGTTCGTGCTTCGGCCTTGGATAGATAGTGTTCGACCAAGGGAGTCTTTCGGCCATGGGTCTTTTAGCCATGGGAGGTGATTTCAAACTTATGGTGTTCAGCGAGTGGTGTTTGACTATACACTACAAATAGTTTGACTTTTTGCGACGGCAAAATGCTGTCGCAACACTCAAAATGCCGTCTCAAAAGCTTTTTTGCGACGGCAGATGACTTTTAGCGACAGCAAGTGGGAGGTTGCAACAAAGGGCATTGCTAAAAGGTTTTAGCGATGGCACAATGTCGACGCCTTTTTTTTGCAACGTAAAAGTTGTCTTTTTGCGACGGAATTCTGCCATCGCCATTAATATGTAAAAATCTGGGATTTTTTGAGACGGCACTGTGTTGTCATCGCTAAAAGTGTTATTTGTAACGGTAAAAAGGCCATCGCGAATGTGTTTTATTGTGACAAATAACCTATCGTCGCTAAAAGTTTATTTGAGACAGTACAACAACGCCGTCTCTAAAAGGTTATTTGCGACGACAAATAATACCGTCGCGAAAGGTTTTTTTTTCAACTTTTGCCAATATCTTTTGCGACGACAATGCTTATGTCACAAAAACAATCAGGTTCTAATGTTTTTTGAGACGGTGTGGTGTCGTCTCAAAAAAAAAAAAAACTGCAATAAAATTATTAAAAATATAAAAATTACCTATATTAAATGAAAAATAATTGAAAAATAAACCGATAATTACATAATAATATAAAAATTCCAATATAAAAATAACAATTCATCCATAATAAAAATATTCTTCCATTCATAACAATACATCAGTAAAATTATCCCATTACATAATGTTGCATAATACATGTACAATGTTTAAATACATAATGTTGTTCACAATTCAAAATAACATAAATCAAAAACAAAAGTTTTCGTCATCATTCTTCTGTGGGTAACAAAAACAAAAGTTAATCGCAATCTTCACGCGCCTGCATTCCACAAGAAGCAAACTGCTACTGGGGAAATATCTGAAAACAAAAAATAAAAATAATTAATGATAATATAATTATGTGTTAATATTTTAATTACAAAAAAACATAAAAAAATTAACTGCTATATAATTACAAAGATAATTAAGTAAATAATTTTGGCTCGACAGAAATCCAACTTTAACTCCCAAACCGGAAACCCGATTCGAGCCCCGTCTTCTCCCACAAGTCTCTCGTGCCTAGGCGTTAGTGTGCCAAGTTTCGTGCTAATCTAACCCCGTTTGGTGATTTTGGGGCGTCAACACCTCAAATTTAAGTTTCTTAAGAAATTAGTTTGCCTAGAGTAAAATCCAACTCTAACTCCCAAACCAGGAACCCGATTGGAGTCCCGTCTTCTCCCACAAGTTTCTCGTGGCTAGGCGGTCGTGTGCCAAGTTTCGTGCCAAACCGATACCGTTTGGTGACTTTGGAGCGTCAACACCTCGAATTCAAATTTCTTAAGAAACTAATTTGCCTAGAGTGAAATCTAGCTCTAACTCCTAAACTGGGAACCCGATTGGAGTCCCGTCTTCTCCCACAAGTCTCTCGTGCCTAGGTGGTCGTGTGTGCCAAGTTTCGTGCCAAACCGACGCCGTTTGGTGATTTTGGGGCGTCAACACCTCGAATTCAAATTTCTTAAGGAACTATTTTGCCTAGACCGAAATCCGGCTCTAACTCCCAAACCGGGAACCCAATTTGAGCCCTGTCTTCTCCCACAAGTCTCTCGTGCCTAGGCGGTCATGTGTGCCAAGTTTCATGCCAATCTGACCCCGTTTGGTGATTTTGGGGCATCAACACCTCGAATTCAAGTTTCTTAAAGAACTAGTTTGCCTACAGTGAAATCCGGCTCTAACTCCCAAACCGGGAACCCGATTGGAGTCCCATCTTCTCCCACAAGTCTCTCGTGTTAGGCGGTTGTGTGTGCCAAGTTTCGTGCCAAACCGACGCCGTTTGGAAATTTTGGAACGTCAACATCTCGAATTCAAATTTCTTAAAGAACTAGTTTGCCTACAGTGAAATCCGGCTCTAACTCCCAAATCGGGAACCCGATTGGAGTCCCGTCTTCTCCCACAAGTCTCTCGTGTTAGGCGGTTGTGTGTGCCAAGTTTCGTGCCAAACCGACGCCGTTTGGAAATTTTGGGACGTCAACACCTCGAATTCAAATTTCTTAAAGAACTAGTTTGCCTAGACCGAAATCCAGCTCTAACTCCCAAACCGGGAACTCAATTGGAGTCCCGTCTTCTCCAACAAGTCTCTTGTGCCTAAGGGGTCGTGTGTGCCAAGTTTCGTGCTAATCCGATCCCGTTTGGTGATTTTGGACGTCAACAGCTCAAATTCAAGTTTTTTAAGAAACTAGTTTGCTTAGACCGAAATACGGCTCTAACTCCCAAACCGGAAACCCGATTCGAGCCCTGTCTTCTCCCACAAGTCTCTCGTGCCTACGCAGTCGTGTGTGCCAAGTTTTGTGCCAATCCGACCCCGTTTGGTGATTTTGGGACATCAACACCTCGAATTCAAGTTTCTTAAGGAACTAATTTGCCTAGAGTGAAATCCGACTCTAACTCCCAAACCGAGAACCCGATTGGAGTCCCGTCTTCTCCCACAAGTCTCTCGTGCCTAGGCGGTCGTGTGCCTTTTTTTGTGCCAAACCAACGCTGTTTGGCGATTTTAGGGTGTCAACACCGCGAATTTAAATTTCTTAAGGAACTAGTTTGCCTAGACCGAAATCTGGCTCTAACTCCCAAACTGGGAACCCGATTCGAGTCCCGTCTTCTCCTACAAGTCTCTTGTGCCTAGGCGGTCATGTGTACCAAATTTCGTGCCAAACCAACGCTATTTGGCGATTTTGGAGCGTCAACACCTCGAATTCAAATTTCTGGAACTAGTTTGCCTAGACCGAAATCCAGCTCTAACTTCCAAACCGAGAGCCGGATTCGAGCCCCGTCTTCTCCCACAAGTCGCTCGTGCCTAGGCAGTCGTGTGTGCCAAGTTTCGTGCCAATCCGACCCTATTTGGTGATTTTGGAGCGTCAACACCTCGAATTCAAGTTTCTTAAAAAACTAGTTTGACTACAGTGAAATCCGGCTCTAACTCCTAAACCGGGAACCCGATTGGAGTCCTGTCTTCTCCCACAAGTCTCTCGTGCCTAGGCGGTTGTGTGTGCCAAGTTTCGTGCCAAACCGACGCCATTTAGCAATTTTGAGACGTCAACACCTCGAATTCAAATTTCTTAAGAAACTAGTTTGCCTAGACCGAAATCCAGCTCTAACTCCCAAACCAGGAACCTGATTGGAGTCTCGTCTTCTCCCATAAGTCTCTTGTGCCTAAGGGGTCGTGTGTGCCAAGTTTTGTGCTAAACCGACATCGTTTGGTGATTTTGGGGCGTTAACACCTCGAATTCAAGTTTCTTAAGGAACTAGTTTACCTAAAGTGAAATCCGGCTCTTACTCCCAAACCGGGAACCCGATTGGAGTCCCGTCTTCTCCCACAAGTCTCTCGTGCCTAGGCGGTCGTGTGTGCCAAGTTTCGTGCTAAACCGACGCCGTTTGGTGATTTTGGGACATTAACACCTTGAATTCTAAGTTTTTTAAAAAACTAGTTTGCTAGAGTGAAATCCGACCCTAATTCCCAAATCGAGAACCTGATTCGAGTCCCGTCTTCTCCCACAAGTCTCTCGTACCTAGGCGGTCGTGTATGCCAAGTTTCATGCTAGTCCAACGCCGTTTTGTGATTTTGGAGCGTTAACACCTCGAATTCTAAGTTTCTTAAAAAGCTAATTTGTCTAGAGGGAAATCTGGCCCTAACTCGCAAACCGAGAACCCGATTCGAGTCCCGTCTTCTCCCACAAGTCTCTTATGCCTAAGCGGTCGTGTGTGCCAAGTTTCATGCTACTCTGACACCATTTGATGATTTTGGGACATTAACACCTCAAATTCTAAGTTTCTTAAGAAATTAATTTGTTTCTTAAGAGTGAAATCCAGCTCTAACTCCCAAACCAGGAACCTGATTTGAGTCCCGTCTTCTCCCACAAGTCTCTCGTGCCTAAGCGGTCGTGTGTGCGAAGTTTCGTGCTACTCTGACGTCGTTTGGTGATTTTGGAGCATTAACATCTCGAATTTTAAGTTTCTTAAGAAACTAGTTTTCCTAGAGTGAAATCCGACCCTAACTCTCAAACCGCCTAGGCGGTCGTGTGTGCCAAATTTCGTGCTGCTCCGACGCCGTTTGGTGATTTTGGGAAGTCAACACCTCAAATGAAAATTTATTTTTTTAGTATGTGTTTGGTTAAGATAATTTTTTTGAGAGAAAGTTATAACATATAGCAACTTTCGTTAGAAAATAAATTTTCTTGTATTTTTTGCAAGTAATTAGAACCTAAATTACAATAATGATGTAGGTCGTCTCAACTAAAAATGAGAGACTAAATTGAAATTTTAGGAGGATGTTTAACGGTGGAACATGTAATTACCCATAATGTAGTTTCAAAACTGATGTTAACTACACATTTATTATATAAGAGTACATACCCAAGAAGCCCATGCCAATGCCTGTGCATTTAAAAAAAAAAAAAAAAACACTTCCATGAGATAAAATTTATACATACTTTCGATTAGTCGTGCATTCAAACCCTTTAAGGCTGCAAGTTTTCCTGTAACCTAGCAAGTGCAAAAGTAAGTGTTATTCACAATTCTCCTTTTGATCGAATATAGTTGAAATACCCATAAAGTTACAAAGCAAGAAAATTAAAGGAAAGGAAAAAAAATTACACATTGTCAAACTACAAGATTCAATTCTTTACTATAGCTAAGTGAAAGAAAAAAATGCAGCGAAACTTAAAATAAGCAAAATTAGAAACCTCAGTTGCAAGTGTGCTAATGGTTGAATCCTTCACATCCCTTAGCAGGTGTTCCAATCCTGTTGGCATGAGAAATGAAAAAAGCATGAAGATCAAATATTCCACTCCGTTTGTATACACCATGTATGCAATTTGTGCTCATTGTTACATTAATAGATATGTTTATCAAAAAATATATATATTTTGTTGCATTAATAAATATACTTATCAAATAAAAACATTCAACATCTAAAGCAGATTGCATGTTCTGCAGTTTTTGTGGAAACAAATAGCTAAATGGAAAAAGGAATACCAATTTCCTCAACTTCATGAGCAGCAATTTCTGAGGGTACATGAGCAAACACTTTCTGGCTCTTCTGAGTAGCATTCTGCAACCATAAGTGACTGTTACTTTGGTTCAATTTCAGCATGATAAAGGATTTCAGCAACTAATAGCAGGGTCACAAACTTTGTGATTTTTTTATCAGTTTCTGGCTGTTATTCAAGAGACATTCTAGATCAAGTATATCTTAGCAACTGATCTCTTATATCCAAACTCAATATAACATATCTGATCAACTATATACAACAGCTTGACAAGAAACCCTGAAACTACTATAGTGCTATTTACCTCTTTAACCTCTTCAACAGCATACTAAGCCTTAGTGGCTATGCCAAGCTCCTTAGGGTGGACATCTATTATGACCAAGACAGGATTTGGAACATAACTGCAATTACCAAAGGCATCAAACAATAAGGGAGATACATGGAAATAAAAAGAAATAGAGAAAGAGTTGTTGCGGGGATTGCCAAGCTATTTGTTGATTGGATAGATAAGAAAAACAAAGATAACAAACTACAAACACAAAATTTTACTTGCACAAGCAGCACCTTCTCTTAAGTAGAAAGATTAATTATCCTACTCATTAAATAAACCATGAATATCTAGGTCATTCTCCCACAGCTTTGGTCCCGTACTATACCAATCCACAACATGCTCCTTGGCTGTGACCATTTCACAAGTTAATAAAAAGCAATTTAGTCACAACACCCTCAAACAGAACAGATCAAACAGACTTGCGCCAATTGTGTACCTCATTTTAAAAAAGAAAAAAAGCAAAACCTAGCCTTCACACCTCTAACATGGGGCCAACAAGTTAAAGCTGTAACACTAGTATGTTCACAAGCATATAAAACAGGTCGTTCGAGGTCTTAGTTGCACAAATTTCTAACATCAAGTGACATCCCTTGTTTATTAATTGTTTAATCACCAAGTAGATAAGTGAATAGTGAGGGTTCCACGTGCACATATTGTAAACTGACTAAAATAAATGATGGAATAGGTTTAAGATCAATAACCTTTAAATCACACACAAAAGTAATTGCCAAAACCAAGCATACCTGGAATCGACGAGTGAGTTCTGAAATAAAAGGATATTGCTCCAGATCAAAAAAAATTCTTACTGTGGCAATTAGACATGATTGAATTTATAAAGTTGAGAATCTAGGCAAAACCCAGTTCCTAATTTACACATAATAGGAATACTTCGTTACACCAAATTATTAATACTCCAAAAGCTGAACAACTCACAATTCACATCATATAAGACGCCTCTAAAATGACTCAGAAAATAACCAAAATCCTTTCCATAAAGGTTCAATGTGAATCAAAGGAAGTCAGATTGGAGAAAATCAGACTTGGGAACTGAGATGGGGTCTCTTTAATGTCAATTATATTCTTAAAGAACATTACATCAAAAGAGATCAATTGGAGAGAAGCAAACACCTTTTCCCTTCATTCCACTTACACGTGTAACAAAACCCTTAATAGACAAATGAAATGGCACCAAATATGTGACATCCCCAAAACCAACAAAAAGAGGAATACAAAATTTGATCTTCAACTCTCACTAAACCTGGTTCGCTATTGTAATTTCATTTTCATCTTCTACACTTAAATAAACTAGTTTATTAAAAGCATCAATTGTTAGGCAATGAAATCCACAAAGAGAAAACCCTAATTTGCACACATATTTTGACAGAAAAAATCAAAGTGAATCAATTAGACACCAGAGGAGCAAAAGCGAGAGGTTAAATAACGAAGAAAATTAGCTTGATACCTAGAAAGCATTTGTCGATCCAAGTCCATCTTCAAAGGAAAAGCCGATCCGTACGTGTTCACAAGGATTCTCCTCTTCATCTGTTCCTGCACCTCCTTTGTCTGATTCACCATACATACATACATACATACATAAATTAGACCAATATACACATATCTACATATATATTTATATATATAGAGAGAGAGAGAGATACAGATTGATAGGCAGATTGAAGGGGATGAGATCCAACTATCTCGCTCTTGACGCTGTGAAGTCCAAAACGAAGAGTGTCATTTTGTAGACCTCCGATTTCGTGCTCAATTGCTTTCTCTCTCCTCGCAGCTTCCATTGCCTTGTCTCTCTTCTCTCTTAGGGCTCGCCTCCGTTCGATCGATCTCGAGAGAGAGACAGTGTTGTTTCGAAACCTATGGCTCACCTGAAAGGAAATGAAAAAAAAGGGTAAGCGGCCGCGGGGGGATGGCGGGTCGGGTGAGTCAGTGAAAAAAGCGGGAAATTTGTTTTATTTTTATTTTAATGAATTTTTTTTTTATTTAGGCCTTGTTTAGGAAGACTAAATAAGTGCACTTTTTGTCTTTTTTGACTAAAAAATTGAGGTTGAAAATATGGATGTTTGGGTTAACTTTTTGACTTTTTATGAAAAAATGTGTAATAAAAAATTGTGAAAATTGGTTTTTAGAGGAAAATTTGAATTGGGAGTTGTGCAGCCGTAATTGTTGACTTTTGGTGAATAGTGTTAACTTTTTAACTTTTTGAGTAACTTTTTGACTTTTTGGCTTTTTTGATAGATCCCAAACAAGGCCTTAGTAGAAATAGGAGTAATATTTTAATGAAAAATATTTTTCGTTAAAATAAAGTTCATTTTTTATGATCAATGAAAAATATTTTTTTGTGGCCTATTTTTTTTTGTTACTAAAAATTAAGAGCTAATTTTTTTGTAGTAGAGGAAAGGGAGCGACAATAGTGGTGATGGTGGTGGTGGTGGTGGTGGTGGTGATGGCGAAGGATATTAGTGGTGAAGTTGTGGTAGTAGTAGAGGAGATGGAGTGACGGTGGTGGATGAGAGGTAATAGTAGTAGTAGTGGTGGTGGCAGTGGTAGTGGAGTGGTAGCGATGGTGGTAGTAATGGTAGTCGTAGAGGTAGAGTGACAACAGTGGTAATAATAATGGTAGTGGAATGACATTTGCAGTAGTAGTGAAGATAGTAGAGGAGATGGGTGGTGAGAGAGAGATGAGTGAGAGACAGATAGAAAAGAGAGATAGAGAGAGAAAGACAGAGACAGAGTGATGAGCGAAAGAGAGACAAAGTGGTCGCTAAAAGTGCATTTTCTTATAGTGGAGAGCTCGGTAAATAGAGAAGAGAGGAGAGAGAGAGTGAGCAAGGTGAACAAATGGGAGAGAGAGACAGACAGACAGACAGACAAACACAGAAAGAGAAGAGTGACAGACAGATAGACAGACACAGAGAGAGAAAGAGAGAGAGGAGAATGATGAGTGAGAGAGAGATAAAGAGAGAAAGAGATATAAAGAGAGAGGGAAAGAGAGAGAGAGAGAGAGACAGACAGAAAAAGAGAGAGAAACAAAATGAGCAAGAGATAGACAAAGAGAGCGAAAAGATATGATCGAGAGAAATATATAGAAAAAGAGAGAGACAGAGAGAGAAGAAAGATGAGCGAGAGAGACACAGAGAGAGATGACCAAGAGAGAAAAAGAAAGAAGAGAGATGAGAGAAGAGAGATGAGCGAGAGACAAAGAGAGAAAGAGACAGAGACAGAGACAAAGACAGACAGACAGAGAAGAGTGATGAGTAAGATAGAGAAAGAAAAGAGAGAGAGAGACAAAAAGAGAAAGAGATAGAGAATGAGAGACAGAAAAAGAGACAGAGAGAGAAGAAAGATGAACGAGAGAGACAGAGAGAGATAGAGAGAAGAGAGATGAGCGAGAGCGAAGAGAGATGAAAGAGATAGAGAGAAGAGATATGAGCGAGAGAGATAGAGAAAAGAGAGATAAGCAAGAGAGACAGGGAAAGAAAAGATATGAGAGAAGAGATAGATGAGTGAGAGACACACACACACACACAGAGAGAGAGAGAGAGAGAGAGAAATAGACAGACAGATAAAGAGAGAAGAGTGATGAGTGAGAGAGAGAAAGAGAAAAGAGAGGGGAAGATGAAAAAATAAGTAAAAAGAGATAGACAAAAGGAGAGAGAGAGAGAAAAAGAACGAAAAGAAATAAGCGAGAGAGAGAGACAGAGAGAGATGAGCGAGAGAGATAAAGAGAAGAGAGAGAGAAGAGAGATGTATGAGAGACACGGAGAGGAGAGAAAGAGAAACAGAGACAGACAGACAGAGAAACAGAGAAGAGTGATGAGTGAAAGAGAGAAAGAGAAGAGAGACAAAGACAGAGACAGAGAGAAAGAGAGAGACAGACAGAGAAGAGTGATGAGTGAGAAAGAGAAAGAGAAGAGAGATAGAGACAGAGACACATAGAGAAAGAGAGAGAGAGAGAGAGAGACAGATAGAGAAGATTGATGAGTGAGAGAGAGAAAGGGAAGAAAGACAGAGACAAAGAGATAGGAAGATGAAAAAATGAGTGAAAAGAGAAATGTTCAAAAGAGTAAGACAACGTTGTTTTTTTTTTTTTTTTTTTTTTGTGACAAAAAAATACCGTTGCATTTATGTAAACCATTTTGTGACTATATATATATGAAGTCGTCTCAAAGCCACAATATATATATATATTACTTTTGGGCGGGCGGGTCGAGTGAGTCAGTGAAAAAAGCAGGAAATTTGTTTTATTTTTATTTTAATGAATTTTTTTTTTATTTAGTAGAAGTAGGGGTAATATTTTAATGAAAAATATTTTTCGTTAAAATAAAGTTAATTTTTTATGGTCAATGAAAAATATTTTTTTGTGGCCTATTTTTTTTTGTTACTAAAAATTAAGAGCTAATTTTTTTGTAGTAGAGGAAAGGGAGCGACAATAGTGGTGAAGGTGGTGGATAAGAGGTGATGGTGGTGGTGGTGGTGATGGCGAAGGATATTAGTGGTGAAGTTGTGGTAGTGGTAGAGGAGATGGAGTGACAGTGGTGGAGGAGAGGTAATAGTAGTAGTAGTGGTGGTGGCAAGTGGTAGTGGAGTGGTAGCGATGGTGGTAGTAATGGTAGTCGTAAAGGTGGAGTAACAACAGTGGTAATAATGATGGTAGTGGAATGACATTTGCAGTAGTACTGAAGGTAGTAGAGGAGATGGGTGGTGAGAGAGAGATGAGTGAGAGACAGATAGAAAAGAGAGATAGAGAGAGAAAGACAGAGACAGAGTGATGAGTGAGAGAGAGAGAGACAAAGTGGTCGCTAAAAGTGCATTTTCTTATAGTGGAGAGCTCGGTAAATAGAGAAGAGAGGAGAGAGAGAGTGAGCAAGGTGAACAAATGGGAGAGAGAGACAGACAGACAGACAGACAAACACAGAAAGAGAAGAGTGACAGACAGATAGACAGACACAGAGAGAGAAAGAGAGAGAGGAGAATGATGAGTGAGAGAGAGATAAAGAGAGAAAGAGATATAAAGAGAGAGGGAAAGAGATAGAGAGAGACAGACAGAAAAAGAGAGAGAAACAAGATGAGCAAGAGATAGACAAAGAGAGCGAAAAGATATGATCGAGAGAAATATATAGAAAAAGAGAGAGACAGAGAGAGAAGAAAGATGAGCGAGAGAGACACAGAGAGAGATGACTGAGAGAGAAAAAGAAAGAAGAGAGATGAGAGAGATAGAGAGAAGAGAGATGAGCGAGAGACAAAGAGAGAAAGAGACAGAGACAGAGACAAAGACAAACAGACAGAGAAGAGTGATGAGTAAGAGAGAGAAAGAGAAGAGAGAGACAGAGACAAAAAGAGAAAGAGATAGAGAATGAGAGACAGAAAAAGAGACAGAGAGAGAAGAGAGATGAACGAGAGAGATAGAGAGAGATAGAGAGAAAAGAGATGAGCGAGAGAGACAAAGAGAGAAGAGAGATAAAAGAGATAGAGAGAAGAGATATGAGAGCGAGAGATAGAGAAAAGAGAGATAAGCAAGAGAGACAGGGAGAGAAAAGAGATGAGAGAAGAGATAGATGAGTGAGAGACAGAGAGAGAGAGAGAGAGAAATAGACAGACAGATAAAGAGAGAAGAGTGATGAGTGAGAGAGAGAAAGAAAAGAGAGAGGAGAAGATGAAAAAATAGGTGAAAAGAGATAGACAAAAAGAGAGAGAGAGAGAAAAAGAACGAAGAGAAATAAGCGAGAGAGAGACAGAGAGAGATGAGCGAGAGAGATAAAGAGAAGAAAGAAAGAAGAGAGATGTATGAGAGACACGGAGAGGGAGAGAAAGAGAAGCAGAGATAGACAGACAGACAGACAGACAGAGAAACAGAGAAGAGTGATGAGTAAAAGAGAGAAAGAGAAGAGAGACAAAGACAGAGACACAGAGAGAAAGAGAGAGACAGACAGACAGAGAAGAGTGATGAGTGAGAAAGAGAAAAAGAAGAGAGATAGAGAGAGAGACACATAGAGAGAGAGAGAGAGAGAGACAGATAGAGAAGATTGATGAGTGAGAGAGAGAAAGGGAAGAAAGACAGAGACAGAGAGATAGGAAGATGAAAAAATGAGTGAAAAGAGAAATGTTCAAAAGAGTAAGACAACGTTGTTGTTGTTGTTGGTTTTTTTTTTTTTTTTTTTTTTTGTGACAGAAAAATACCGTTGCATTTATGTAAACCATTTTGTGACTATATATATATGAAGTCGTCTCAAAGCCACAATATATATATATATTACTTTTTTTTCTTTTTTTTTTTTGCAACGGTACCTATTACAGTCGCAAAAAACTCTTTTTTTTTTTTTTTTTTTTTTTTTGCGACTGCAGCTGGTACCGTTGCAAAAACTCTATTTTTTTGCAACAGCAATCTCTGTCATCGCAAATACTTTATTTTTTTTTGCGATAGCAATTTCTGCCGTTGCAAATATTCTCATTTTTCGCAACGTCATTTTCTGCCGTCGCAAATACTCTATTTTTTGCGATAGCAAGTTGTGTCGTTGCAAAAAGTCACATTTTTTTGTGACGGCAAGTTGTGCCGTCTCGAAAAGTCACATTTTTTTGTGACGGTAAAGTTATGCCGTCTCAAAAAGTCACTTTTTGCGACGGCAAATGTGCTGTCGCAAAAAGTTCCATCTTTTAAGCCCACTTTTCTTGTAGTGATAGGA
Source organism: Camellia granthamiana (assembly GCA_036172215.1). Classification (NCBI taxonomy): domain Eukaryota; kingdom Viridiplantae; phylum Streptophyta; class Magnoliopsida; order Ericales; family Theaceae; genus Camellia; species Camellia granthamiana. The sequence goes on along the minus strand of CM069908.1, from coordinate 56,853,330 downwards.
GTTTGCTGGTCATGGATCTTTTAACCATGGAAGAGGTATGCAAATGGTTGGGCAGTTTGGGAGATGGTTGGGTTCAATAGCTAGTTGTGACTGTCGCAAAGACGGAGCGAGTCCAGACCATCTACTGCCCTTTGTTGCGGTGCTTTCTGCGGTGCTTTTCAAAACGATGTCGTTTTGTTTAGTGGTTTTTTTTTCCCTTCAAAATTTGAGTTTCCCCCGCTTTTCACTTTCATCTGTTTCTCTATAATCTATTTAGCCTTAACAGAAGTGAGAGAGAAAGTGAGAGAGAGAGAGAGAGAGAGATGCAGAGGTGAAGAGACGAACTGAGAGAGACAGACAGGTGAACACGACAAAGAGAGAAATGAACTGAGAGAGATGTTGGAGGGATGCGATGTCGAAGGACAGAGGATGGGTGGTGACGCTGAGTCCAACAACGACGCAACAGCGGCAAGGCGAGATTACAGCCATGACGAGGTCTATTTCATCATCATTGTCATTTCTTGCTATTATATACATATATATGATTGTTGGGTTAGAGTTCTGTTGTTGATTTTTGATGAAATGGGTTTGATGAAAAATGGAAGAAAATATATATATATATATTCCATTCTTTCCCTTTTCCACTCTTTTCCCTTTCTTTCTCATCGATGTGAACCCTAACCATCAAAGAAGAACATGAACAGAGGAGAGGGGAGAGGTGAAACGGAAGAAGTAGAGTCAGAGGATGGCGACGGCCGGCGATTGCTTTCAATTTGAAGGTCCAAAATGCTTATTTGTGAGTAAAATTATATATTTTATCATTGATAAATGGATAGAATTGAGGACAACATTGAAACGAAGCAAAAATATGATTTTAGATTTGTTTTGATTTATTGGATATTATTGGTTTATATAAGATTGAAGTTTTGAAGCAAAAATTTGTTCTGGTTTGGTCAATTTGAAGCAAAAATCTGTTTTGATTTGTAATAGAAAAAGCAAAAAAGGAGGTACAGAGTTATCAAATGATCAACACTTTCGAAAACCTTAGCTAGATGGAATCATGGTGCATGTAAAATGTTGGTTGTTTTGCATCATGTTATAAATCTGTTTTCTATATATATAAAAAAAAAAACTATTTTGCGCTCATAATTTTTTTTTTTCGTAAATGAGCATTCATGTGATTTTGCAAACTAACTTTTATTTTCTGCCCTTAATCTTGTGTATTTTTTTTAAATTTTTAGTTTAATGCTCAATATATAACAAAGTGCGGTAATTGAGGATTGTGTTTCAATATCTAAGTCCATGGTAGTGAGTAATTTAATCTGGACACTAAATTTTTCATGTCTCCTTGCAGGTTAAACTTTGTGGTCGTGAAACCTTGGTAGCTTCACACTTTCTATTCACTTTTGGTTTGGTAAATGCCAACAAAATTGAGTTTCCAACACTTTTTGCAGTTTTGACTAGTAAAAGAGAGTTCCAGAATCACAAGATTGCTTTTTAATTGAGATGGATTTGCCAATCTTTGCTTTTATGAACAAATTGGAAATAAAAGGCTGTTAATGCTTGGAAGATTTGTTTTCAATTTTGATTGATGCTTTTGCCGTCAAAGTTAATTTTACTCCTTGTAAGTTTTTGTACTAGACATCTTCTAAATTACATTTGGCCCAATTCGACATAAATTTGTATCTCTACTATCTGTAATGGAAATTCTCTTTCTTGTTATCTTTGACTACTATAACAAAACCTGTTAATATTGTTTTCAGCTCACTCTTCATAAAATTGACATGGAAATAGGAAATATTCAATGAGATATAATCTTCATTTGAAATAGCAGTCAAGTTGATCCAAGAGGGGGCTAAATGTGAACTCTGCTTGAAGACACAAGATTTAGCTCCATATCTCATATTCACAGAGCAGAAAATCAGTATGTAGATGTCATGACCAACACTGGAACTAACCCTCTCTATTTGTGTTTGTGTTCAAAACTTTGGTTATGTTTGCCTGTTACTCCTTTCAATTAAAAATAACATTGTACACTACTTCTTCTTCCACTATTAGAGTTAATTAGTTAATTACATCTCCATTGGTAGCAACATCATCACCACCACTTTCATTGCAATAGTCAAGACCACACAAAAAAAAAAAAAAAAAAAATCCACTAGTATATGATGAAAATTAACAAGAGAGGGTGAGGAACTTATTATCTTAGAAATCTAGATTTCAAACCAAATACTAAGTACATCATACCACTCAAATTTCACAATAAATAAAATAAATCAAAACAAGCAATTAATTACAAAGATTGCAAATTGCAGCCTCAAGATTGCAAAGCCCCTCCATCGATTCTTTGTCTTCCCTTTCCATCTGATCTTCTATGGCATCCATGTGTCGATTTGTTGCAAAGATTGCAAATTGCAGCTTCACAATGCTCTTTATAGGCCAACTACTTGCTTACCTACAAGGAAGCTTCAAATCCATTTGTGTATGTGTTGATTTTTGATTTGTGCCACTCGTTGACTTGTGGGTATTGTTTAAGCTTCAAATCCAAAAGTGTTGGAAACATGTGGTCCATTTATCTTTTGTAGTGTGTTCCCTCAGCCAAACTAAATTCAAACACCTTCATGTTTCTTTCCTTGGAAATCAGTCCAGATAATATGGAACAACAAAATGTAAAAGCCAATAACATAAAAGAGAAGAAAATTACTCATTATAATGAAGACCAAAGGGAGAGAATGTATCAATAACAAAAATTATAATGAAGACCAAAGGGAGAAAAACAGACCTCGTTGCCGCCTCGCCATCGTCGCCTTCTCTGTTCGTCTTTCGCCGCCTCCCCTCGCCTCACCGTTTCCTCTCCTTGCCTCACTGGGAAACCACATCGCCCTCGTATCCCTCTCCATTCGTCGCCTCTCTCTTTGTTCATCGCCTCTTTGTTCGTTTCTCTGAGGAGCTAGTGTTCAAAAATGAAAAGGGGTTGAAAAGCAAAATAAGAAGGAAAAAAAAAAATCCAAAACGACGTCGTTTTGGAATGCCACAGGAAGCGCCACAGGAAAGGGCAGTAGACTATCTGTAATGACCCAGAATTTTTTTTTTTTTTTTAAATAGCTAGTGTATAATTTAATTGAGCAAAATTTTGAACTTAATTGCTGTGTAAATTCTGTGCGAAAACAGTTCGGTTTTATATTTTTTAAAAATAGTTCTCGATCTCAGAAAATTATGAAATTTTTATATGTTGTTCTGGTATGAGTCTAGCACGTTGGATAAAAATTTCAGAATTAAATGATGAGTATTTATTTTATGAAAATTCACGGACTGATTGGTGTTCAGTTTAATTTATAGCAGAATTATATTATTTAATTTTGAATGTTTAGATCATGATTTGGATAAATTTGTTGGGACTATTTTGGTATATAATTGGACGATGTTTGACTTATGGGTGAGGCCCATGATTTAAATTTAATTTAAATTGAGTTTGTTTAATGACTCATGTTTAACTGTTTGGTCCTTTTTAATTAGGTGATTGGTAGTAACCACTTTAGGAGTTGTTATTATTTATTATATAGGATTATAATAAATATTTGATAGTTGATTTTATGGTGTGTACCATATGGCGAAAAATTATATATTTTAAAGAATGAAAATGTGTATATTTTGTAATGATCAAAATATTATATTTTGTGGTGTACAAAAATATTATATTTTGTGGTGAGAAAAATTATATCATTTTATAATTTATATTATAAAATTTTGATGTATTATTACAAAAATTATATTTTTTGGGAAAAAAAAAGCTTTGGGAAACAAATCCATGTGGGTGGCCCCCCTTTTTGTCTCCTTGCCATCATTTCTTCTTCCCTTCCATTTCATTTCATTTGTTTGGCAGAACCCTCTGCCTCTTTCTCACTCTCTGTACGTTTCTCTCTCCCTTTCTTTTTCCTCCATTTTTGCTCAAGCTTTGAGCTTCAAATGGGAGTCCTTAGAGTGAGATTTTACAAAAAAATTGTAAATGAAAGTCAGAAAGCTCATCGTGATCTTCGTAATGGTAGTCTGTAGACACCCCATATTTGACCGCCTTTAAGACTTGGGCGCCACTGATTGTTTACTTGGTGATGAGTTGTGCAGTGCAAATGTTCGATTTCTTTAGCAAAAAGGAGTTTCAAATCCCAACCTTATACCCTTTTTTTGGACCAAAAGGATTTTGACCAAAAGATTTTAGACCTTAAAACCCTCTCTTTCGAAATATTTTTGAAAAAGTTCCTACGATGTTCCAAGGCTCGCATTTTGTTAAATGTTGCGCTTTTCGGTAAACCAAGCAAGGACAAAGTGGAAATGAATGGAAGAGAGGTGAACTCTTTGAAAAATCTTCCAAAACACCCTATTTAGAGGTTTAGGGTTGAAGAAAATGGGAGAGGAGAGAAGAAAACTAGTTGAGAGAAGTTCGGCATGAATCCAGGTAGGACCGAAACTGAGTAGTCTTCACTAAAAGAGGCATATCTCCTTGCACACTTATAATTTTGATGTGAGGCTGCCACCATTTGAAGTTGGATCTGGAGAGCAGATTTTTCTGCCAGCCATGGATGATGCAGTGCCGGCAATTGATGATCAGTGCCGGCCACAAATGATCATGTGCCGGCTATCAATGGTCCCTTGCCAGCAATTGATGAAAAAGTCAGTTTTTTGCAGATATTTGTGTTCCAGTTGTTCCAACTGTCCCTTTTGGGATATTTTCGACCTGAAGCCTCATTCTTCTATATATAGAGAGCCTTCTCTATGGTTTTTAAGGTTAGAAACATTAGAGGAAGGAAAATTTTGGGAGCCTCTCTCTCTACATTCCTCTTTCTCTTGAACCTTTGTGCATAAGTATATACAAGTGTAGATACACTTCTTCTTTGCCTATACATCCTTGACCAAAGTTGGTTATCTTGGAGCTGAGGTTCTAGAAGGTCTTCTTGGAGCACTTGAAAGTGATTTTGCTTGGTTTTGTTGTCTAAAATTGTGTTTTGCTTCAAGAAGTATAACTCTCTCCCTTTAAGCTTGTTTTTCACACTTGCTTTGCCATCATTTTCCACCATTTCAAGGCTGGTTTTGGCATGTAAAAAGTTCTATTTTTTAGTCCTAAAAGTGGTGGTTTGAGCCTTTGTAAGTTAGGGGGTTGTCCCCCCTTTTTACTCTTTAGCTTGTTAAGCTTTTTGCACCATTTCTCATCACCTTCAAATCAAACTTTTTGGGCCTTTTTACCATTGAAACTCAAAGGTTTTTCAGTGACAAAAACCATGTTTTGAGGTCCAAAATAGGAGGGGTTGGCCTCCCCTCCTTGTGTCTTGTTTGCAAGCGTAGATAGCCTAACATGTGAGCATGTTTTTCTACCTTTTTGTAACTTGATCTCAGCATGTTTTTGCTACTGATTTAGTATGCTTTAGCTTTGTTTTGAGCTGTCTTGGTCATATGAGCTTTGTTTTGCATGGTTGTAGTGCAAAGGCCTTCACTAGCTTTGTGTTTTAAGGCCCCTAACATGTTTTGCGTGAGATGATTGCATGTTGTAGCATCATTTTACACATGATTTCAGTGCATATATCTCTATCACACTCTCACTTGTTCCACTCTTTCATTGCTTTTCAGAGTTCTGTTTTGTGCCTTGTTTATGAGCTAACATGTGAGCATATTTTTCTTGTCTTTTATGCTTCTATATCAGCATGTTTTAGCTACTGATTTGGCATGTTTAAGCTCTATTTTGAGCTAGTTTGGTCCCTTGAGGTCTCCTTTGTATGCTTGTAGTGCAATTGTGCCTAATAGCCTAGCTTGTGCTATTGTTTTGGCCTCTTAGTCTAGTTATTTTTAGCTTATTTCAAGCATGTTGTAGAACTCCATTTCGGCTGTTTTAGGACTGTTTTGGACTGTGTATCCCTTTTGAGCTTGATATTGCATGCCTCTAGTGTAATGCTCTTCACTAGTTTTAATGCTTTTGGCTTTCAACATGCTGTGCATGTGTTGCTTGCATGAATTAGTGTCTGTTGCATGCCATTTTAGCACTAAAAAAGTCTGCAACCTCCCTCATTTCTTCATTTTTCTATTTGTTTTGAGGGTTGATTAATCTTATGATTATGTTTAAGCTTGAGATGGAGTTTGTGCATAATGGCTTTAACTCTCTTTTGAGGGTTCCTCCTAGCTAAAGGCATGATCTCTCTCATGTCTTAAACCATCCTTTGGTTGACCCCTCTCTCATTAGAGGACACTCATCTTGGACTTAACCAACTAAAGAATGGCTTGGTAATGCTAAAATGTGTAAATAAAATGAATCAAGTAAAAGACCAAGATAAGCATGTTATGTGTGCATTGCATGCGTTCAATCGGACGTTATATTGAACACAAGGTAGATTGGTCCATTTCATACTCAAAGTGATGAAATAAGCCAATCTCCTTTGGTCTCCATCACCCTTGATCATGCATGATAGGGTGGTGGTACTTTGAGTCTTGTTTTGTGCATTTATTGAAAGTGTACAACTAGGATCTTTGGCCATCATGCATTGAAAATGCTTGATTGATGGTTTTGGATCCAAGAGTGCCACTCCTTTGATGTTTTGAGATGATAAGGAGTGGCACAGTACAAACATGTCCTTGGAAAACCCTCAATTTTTCTCTGTTTGTGCTCTATTGCAGTTTGGTGATTTAGCACACCAGTGGCCAACAATGCTTCATTGGTGGCCAGCAGTGCATCATCCTTGGCCGGCATGGCTCACTTTTGGCCAGCAGGTGGCTGGTAGCAAGCCCTCACGGCCGACAGGCCACTGGTGCATTCCTTGACATGGAATTGGTAAGTTGGAGCAAAAATTTCTTGGGATAACCCTGCAAACAGAGCCTCTCAAGAGCAAACCGGAAGGCTTTTCGAGGCGAAAAATCAAATGCATGCATCCTCCGCTTCTCGAGGCAGAGTTGAAGCAGTGTAGTTTTAACGTTTGTTTTGCATGTTTAATTAATATTCATTGGTTTTGTAATTTAATTAATTAGTGTGCTAATTAGTTAAGTGTTGTAATAATTAGTAAGTAGTTTACTAGCTATTCAATTTGTTGTGTAATAATTAGTCTAATTAGTTTAATTAGATTAGTTAGCTTAGCTTAGCTTACTGTAGTTTGGCTTATTCATTCGGACCCTCCTTCGAGAGGGCACAATGTTTTAATAAGCGTGCGTGTGCGTGTGCATGTCTTCCAACCCCACGTCTTTCTTCCTTTTATTTATCCGCTTTCGATGGTTAGATTAGGGCATATTTTGATTAGCATACCTTATGCTTGCATGTTTGCATCATTCATTCGTATTGCATGCACCGAGGCTCGACGCATCATTCAAACTGCATTGTATTTCAATACCTATTTGAATACGTGTTTCAAAGCATGTTATCAAATTGTTGCATTCATATGCCATCTTAGATAGTCGAGCCTATTAATTGCATTTTGTATGTGTTGTATTAGCCATTTTGTATAGTTAGGATCATGCATATTTCTAACTAGCTTTTGTTTTGGCTTGGAGTACACTGTAAGTTTTACGCTTTAGCATACTTACATGAGTGTGAGTGTTGCCATGTTTCGCATGCTTGCCATGAGGCTATTTGTTTAATTGATAAACTGCATGAATGCCTGTGGATGAAGGCTTCGTTTCTTGAATTGGGATAATTCATCGATTGTGAGTTTTAAGCCCACTTTGCGAAGTGGCAAATCATGTTTTAAGCCCACTTGAGGGTGACAAATCTACACTTTAGCCCACTTGAGGGTGGCACTTTGAAACCATTTTCGAAAAACAAACATGAGTTGTTTTGTTCCAATTCTTGCGATTTTAGTCTATACTTGTATGCTGTGTGCATCACATAGTAAATTAGCTAATAACCGGAATAAGAACACATGTGTTTATAAAACAACATATCATGCATAGTAGAGGCCGATCTTTGATTGGGCGAGCAGGGGTGCTCATGTTATGACCTTCCCCTCTCGTACCCAAGTTCCCGAGCCGAGGCAACTTTGGTGACGACGGACACGTGGCTTTTGGCACGAGTCAGGGTTTCCTAAATTTCTTAAAAACAAAATATTTAGGTGGTGACTTTGTAATCTGGCAAAGCAGTCCAGTTTTGGCAATATTTGATTTAAAATCTGATTTTCCAAAATGACTTGCCGGATTGGACTCTTTGGTGTTTATCAGTCTCACATTGCACTTTGTGAGATTAGATTCAAAACCGTGACAGGAGTCCGAACTGTAGGACCAATTCGCGCCTCTCCGAAAGAGGGTGTGCGCGAAGAAAGTCAAGTCTACATAGTCTCGGATTCATGATCGGGCAAGATGTGACTTCTAGATTTGCTCTTCTTCATTATTTGAGGTAGCGACTTTCTTCATATTTTTACATTAAAGCTATGTTAGGGTTATTTTGAGAAAATATGTCATTTTAAGAGGTATTGCATATATATATACATATAATTTTCAAATTTTTGTTTGGTAATTTTTGGAAGAAAAATTATGTTGAAATGTTAAGAATGTTGGCATTTTGAGATTAATTTTGGAAAAATCATTTTGTGTTGTTAATTTGGTTAAAAAAAATCCGAAAATAAAATTTAAAGGTTGTATGATTGTATTTACATCATATTATGATTAGATGATTTATTTTGAAAAATATAAAGTTGAATTATTTTTTTTGTCTTTGATTTTGGAATTTATTTTTGAGAAAAATAAATTGATATTGAGGGATATTGTGTAAATTGTTAAGTTGGGATTATAGAGTTATTTTAGGATTAAAAACTATAAAAGTGTTATATTCATGATATTTTATGAAAGGTGATATGTTGATGATAAAGTTGTATTTATTTTTGTGAAAAAAAAAAAAATGTGAAATGTGGACTTTTGAACTCACTACCTTGAAAATGTTACTCTTGAGCATATTTCATAAATTTTGATATAAAGATCATGTGATTAATTAATTTTAGAAAAGTTGTGAAAATTGTTATTGGTAGAGAATTTGGGAAAAATATTACCTCTTTAAGTAGCTTGGTACAAAAAAATGGTTATGTTGGAATATGGTTATGTTTGAGGGATGAGGCAAGTGAAGTTAGGTTTGGTATTATAAATTAAATTTTTTTTGAATATAATAAACTTACTAATTTAGTGGATTAAATTAGTTTTGGTTAAAAGGTTATATCTGTTATGGTTAAAAGTGTGTTATTGAGATTATACTATAATTTTTGATATAGTAGGATGGAAATGGTAATATTTAGTAAGTATGAGATTTGGTGAAAATCATATTGGTTATCTTGGTTGAGGTGAAACAAAAATTGATTGAAGGCTTTGTGTGAGTCAAAATAATTGGGAAATTAATAGATAGTTTTAATATTTGGCGTATACTAATAGGTTATAGATTTGTCTTGAAATGACTAAGTTGGAAATTTGTTGATTTACATGTGGTAAATATATGAACATTGATATTATTACATTATCTCTTGGGATTGTATCATGGTATTACATTGATAGAGATATGGAATTTGATCACAATGGAGCATTCTGTGATGGAATTGAAATTGGAACTATTCTAATGCATTGTTACATGTTGCATTGCCATTTCATTTCATTATTATCATGGATTTCGAATTCAAATGAAAACTATTATTTTGAGAAATGAATTGTTTTTGGTGGAACAAGATCATTTTGAATTGTTTTGGGTAAATATGTTGGTAAGTCCGGCTAGGGGGTGTAGTTTGATATTAGTTAAGTTGGCCTGAGTGTCCATGGTAAAAGACCAGAAACCGCGCGGACAGGTGTCGAGCCTTCCAGCTAATACTAGTAAAAATGACAGATTACAGGTGTCGAACCTTCTAGCTAATACTGGTAAAAATGACAAATTGGTAGTACTTATATAGTTTATTTGCAGACACCAGCCTAGGGATTACCTGAGTCATATTTACCATCTTGGAATTTTATTGAAATTGTTGGATTAATGTGTTTTCAAATTGGCATTGTGCATAAGATTTTCAAAAGATAGAGAAAAATATTTTGAGTATGACATGGCATGTGCATTCATCTCATAAAACTGTATAAAATGGATTTGATTCATTGTTTAATTATTTGATTCAATTGATAATGAGATAATTGAATGAATTGAAAAGGATGTCTTGTTACTATCGAAACATGTTTATTTATTTAAGTTAACTTGTTGTGGTTAATTAAATAAATTGGATTTAAGAGATTATGTAATAAAATCATATGATTTTGACATGATATGATTTCACGTATATGTATAAGTATTTTGGTACCCACATTATCTTTTAATGTTTTAATATGGGATTGTTTGGTGAGCTAGTGGTTGCTCACCCCCTGCATGTACATGAAATGCTTTTCGGATTTGAAGATCAAACAATGGTTTTTACCATTTCATAAGTGTAATGTAGTGATGGATTGTACTACTTCATTTGTTGTTTGGCTGAGTGCTATTTTTTTTGTAAAGAGTAGTGTCCTCTCTTTTATTGTAAGTCTCAGGGCATTTCTTTTATTTGTATGTAAATGTCATTGTTGTATAACAAGAGGGAATATGTATATTTAATTATTCATCATTTCACCCAAGGATAAAATGTTATTTGTAAATGGACTTAATTAATGAATATCGGTAAGGTTATCCGAGTAACAAAATACGGGGCATTACACAATCTGGACTCTGACGAAGTAGAGTGTGCTGCGCGGTGGAGCGTGGGAGACAGTGCCAAAATAATTTTCTATTGCCATGGGAGACAACTTTGGGCTGCGGTGGCCAGATTGTTTCGGGCTCAATGTATTTTGAATGTTAGTTAAAATCTACTTAACTTTTTTCTTTCTTTCTTTCTTTCTTTCTTTGTTCTTTTTTTTTTTTTCTTCAAAAAATCGTGAGGTCTAAGGATTGGTTATAAGGATGCGAGTAGTACTAATAAAAGAGCTTTCACTCTCTAAATCTCTCCCAGTGAGCCTTTTTCCTTATATTTTTAATTTCATGATTTTTAACGAAATTTTTACTTTGACAATAAAAAAAAAAAAAAACCGTATTACTTATACATGAAAGTTATGCTAGGTCTACTGAGTTTTTGTCCCCTAACCGTGACTCGAGGATTGGTTGGTGTGACACTTATATGGAATTTAATTAGTTAATAATTTTATTTATTATTTTTCTCTAGTTGTTGTTGATAATATAAGATTTTTTTTAATGTTTTATTAACTCTTTTTTTAGTAAATTTTATATATTTAGTAGTACTAGTACTTAATAGATTTTGTAAAAAATTACGACATTGTTGATAGTTTACGATTAGTACTAGTAATTGATTACGATCTAATAACAGTTCTTGAATATAAAAATGGTGGTAAACACTCACAAAAAAGAAACCTTGTTACTTCTTATAGTTTTGAGATATTTTGATTTTAGACCCACTATGCTTTCAAAATAAGAACAATATCTAAACATTTTTACCGTTACCTGAACGTAGTCGGCGTAGGGCTTTGGCGTTGGTAAGCTTCCAGTTTATAGATGTGGCTAACCTCAACTTTTCCTTCCTTTGATCAGGCTTAGCACAAATCTATTTCGTTTCCTACTTCATACCGTAACTTTAGAAGCTATTTCTTTGGTTATGTAGGAGACGTAAGATCAATAGCTTAACATATAGTAGTAATACACTCTTTTTTGGAAATGAATTTTTTTTTAAAATATATTTATTGAACAAAAATTTATAAGGAAAGGGATGTTTGTAAACTGTTAGATTGCTAGAGTATTGTTTACTCTAAGAAGGCTTGAGAACTAGACTTCTTTCTTAGTTACAAGTATACTCTAAGGCCCCGTTTGTTTTGGGGTTAAATAGATGGGAGGGGATTAGGATGGAGGTGTGGTTATTTAGTGTTGTGTTTGTTTGTAGAGTTGGGGAATGGATTAGGATGGAGGAGGTGATATAGATGGAGGTTGGAAGGGGGATTGAGATGGAGGAGGTGGAGGTGGTATTAGAAAAATAGTGAGGGGATTAGAAATTTTTTTATTTTTTATATATTGAGAATTTTTTTTAAATATTAATGTTTAATTTTTTTTATTTTTTTATTTGTTTTATTTTTTTATATAAAAATAATTTAACAATTCCTACACTAACAACTATCATCAAAACAAACACAATTTTACTTAATCCCCTCACTATCAATCTCCTCACTAACAAACCCCTCACTATTAATCCCCTCACTATGAATCCCCTCCATTTTACCTCTGAAAACAAACGGGGCCTAAGTAATTTGTGTCTCATTTTGCTCTCCCTTAAGGCCTTTACATAGGCACTTGTGGACTTCAAGTTCTGGATTTAACCTAATCTATAAATATAAAATATTTTACATATTATATTTTATTGTGAACAAACAAAAGACAAATAGGTGGTTGTGGTCAAGTGATCACATATTATTGATGAAAAAAAGACAAGCTGGTGGAATGGTCACATGGATGTGTAGCCAATGCAAGGTTTTGCAAATCTGCCCATAGTTTAGTCAATCCATTGCATTCTCCAGATTCTGTACCCTCTCATCACCCATGACATCACTAAGATCATAATTCTCATCATATTCTTCAAACATTTCATCCCAACCTTCTATATCTTACTCCAGCAGATATTTTTCCAAACATTTACATCATCTTTCAGATAAATATGTGTCCAGAATCTACCTGTTTCAAGTAATCATATACTAATTTATAAGGCAATCCTAGAATAATTATTTTCTGGCCAATGATGGTGTTATTGCAAAGGTGATTCTTCCATAATGAACTAATTTAAACCCAACCCTTGCTAATAATTCTGTAGTTTCGTGAGATATTATGACAAACCCTTTTGTATTGCTTTTGTTGGATCAATTATAAAAGGTTTTTCTCAATCTTTGAACCAATCACATTTGTAAGGGATTATGTCATTCTTGCCTTTTATTTTTATTAGATAATGAGCGGCATTTAGACATCCATCTTTTACCTCCGTTTGTGCAGTTATAGATGTAATGGATGTCATGTTTGGATATTCTTTATAGACTTCGTAAATTCTCTTCAACATAAATTGTTGGAATTTGGTGAGCTGAGAGAACACAGTACTTTGTGGGTGAGATGGACTATCGAATGTATTGATTATTCCCAACTTTCACATTTGAACCAGAGGATCTTTTGGGCTAATGACTTTGTCTGGATCAAACGAAACCTTTAACATTCTATAACTGTATACTGTTGTCTGTCCGTTAAAGTAACATCACTGAGTTCCCAGATGGATCACATTTTCTTCATATCATTTTATAAATAACTTAGCGAAAGTACATTCTTTTATTTTATTTTGAATATCATAAGGGAGCTAAAGAAACAAATATAATACTTCTAATAGTAAAAAAGTTTTGGTAACTAAATGGGTGGTCCTAATAAGCTCGTTCACGGAACAACTCTTTCCTGCTCCCTGTATTTTTCTAATAATTTTAGCGCTGTCTTGTGTCACCAAGTTTAACACTTCTTGAGCCTCTTCCAGGAGGGTTTCCTTCTCTAGTTGTAATGACCCCTCTTTACTTTAATGTTATTCACTGGGATTTAGCTCAATGTGTGTGTATATATAAATACATATGTGAGCGTCTTAAAGAGTAAGTCTAGAAGGAATCTTTTAGCCGAGCCACCAATTGAAGCCCTTTTGAGTTTTGTTTTGGTGCCTCCAAATTGAGGCTAAGTCTAGTTGGCTTTGGCATATGTTATGTACATGAGGTTAAAGTTTTGATGATGTATAAATGTTTTTGTACATGTTGATATGTATGTATTACAAAGTGAGTAGATTGACATAATTATATGTTTGTTCATATAGTTAGCACAACTCAATGGACTATTTGTTTTAATTATGTATTAAGCTTCCGCTAGCCTTGATAATTTTGATTTGTACAGAAAGACCTTTGGTAATCTTGGATTACTAGCTAGTCACCTCATCGACTCATACAGTGCGGAGTTCGGGTCATGACACTAGTGGTGTGAGTCATGTGGATGTGAAAGTCATCCGCAAGTTCTTGAGTTAGAGTATCTGCTAAACTATTTTTATTACCATTAATATATTCTATATCAAAGGTAAATTATTTAAACTAGAGTTGCCATCGTAAAAGCCTCTCTTGCGCCTACATGTTAGATAAATTCTTATTTACGAACCTTGGTAGGCCTTTGCAATCAATTTTTATTAAAAATGATTTTGAAGCAAAAAATATTAAAAACTTTTCTATTCATTTTATTATGGCGAATAATTCTCTTTCCATAGTGGGATACAACTTGATTAAAACTTCCACTACAATATCTACATAGTTGATTATTATTTTTATTTATTTTTAAAAATGTGCTCCAGTGATTGTTACTTGTATCGGTTTCTAGTACTAACTCGTTAGTTTCATTGGGAAGAGTTAGGTTAGGTAAATCTTTACATTTTTGTTTTAAAAATTTTACTAATGTGGAGTCAACTAAGTTCCAAGTCTAACTCTCATCCACTTTTTTTATTTTTTATTTTATTTTTTATTTTTTTTCTTATAATTTCTTTTGTAATGGTTTTCTTATTTTGGGTAATTGTTTTATAAAATTCGAGGCATAAGTCAAACATCATAAAAATCTTTTTAATTGTTTTCTATCCGTTATTTTATTTGGAAGTTTATTAATTTTTTTGAGAATATAATTTTGCATTTTTATTGACATTGCCTTGATTAGGTCTAATTTAGTTATACTTTTTTCTTTGTGCCAAAATTTTAAGGGATCATCACTATATAAATTTCTACATGTTTCATGTTGCTCTTTTTGAATTTCTTCATGAATACTAACTTCTTTAATATTTAGTGCAGTTTCGCGCACGGTTGGAGAGATTACCTCTTCACCACTGTCAATATTGTGATGTGTAATAACTGTTTTTAACTTTAAGATTCCAACTGGTTTATTGTTATTTGTAAATATAACAGAGTGTAACGTTTGAGTACAATGGCTACATAATCTTTGAAAGTTATTCCCTATTACTACATCATGTGATGGTTGATTTGTTGTCTAAAGTTTGGGAATGATAAAGGCGATGAAATATATTTCTATAACTAAGTTTTCTATAGCGTTATTATGGATTATCGTACTATTATTAGTTATTCGAACTATTAATGGTGGATTTTATTTTTTTCACATATACTCAGGAAAGAATTTCCTCTTCCCAAAATACACCAAGCATCCACTGGCTAAGTATGTACATAGTTCGTAAGTATTAAATCCCTCTATGCATATTTTTATGGGTATATATACTATTAACATTAGTATACAATAATGACATTTTATTTTCTTTATTCTTTTTGTTATATCTTTTCACAAATGTGTCGTATTCCTTTTGCGCCTCTTCCTCATCATCTTTTGTCCAAGCCATAAGATTTTTGTCATTTTCATATACTAGTACACTCGTAATTTTGTATCCTGTTATTCGTTTACTAACTAAACTCCTACTGGATTGTATACTAAAATTATCTATAAAGTGTCTTTTTGATGATATACTTACATTATCCATTTTGTCATTATTTTTCAAGGTGCTAGGAGTTTCCATTTTAATATTCCCGGTATTATCAATTTTAATTATATATTTTTTTCTGTTTATAATATTTTTAGGATTGTTAAAACTTGTTATCCATCGATTATCTAGTTTAATCTCATTAAGATTTATTCTTTTAAGTATAATTCTATTTATTGGTATTCTATTAGTATGTTCAAATTTATCTATTTCTATAATTTTATGTTGAATTTTAAGATTTATGGTATTATCTAGCTTATATATTATTTTTCAAAATATATTTAATGGATAGGTGGTTTTATAATTTTTATTTTTAATGTTAAAAATCTATTTATGAATCTATCTTTTAAGCTAATATAATATTCTGGTTTGCAATTGATTCCTACAATTTTTATTTTTAATGTTAAAAATCTAATTATAAATCCATCTTTTAAGCTAATATAATATTCTGATCTGCAATTAAAACCTAATAGTCTCCCATATAAATTACTTTTTATTCTACTGATTATAAACTTTCCAAAATTTCGTTGTCTAATATTACACAGAAATGCATTATCAAACAATGGTATAATTTGTATTTATACACTCTATATGTATATATTTATACTTATTATCTTTATTTTTTAAATATATTTTCATAATTTATTAAATTTATTTTTTCCTACATCATATTCACAATCTTTAATTTCAATATATCCTTCTATTGTTTCACATATATATTTATTTTTTAATTTAAATATTAATTTTTGATATATTTTATTTGTTCGTATTATTGGTAATATCTAATCTTTTTTTTAAATTTTTTTTTTTTATTTCTTATTCTTAAGAATTTTCTATGATAAATTTGTTGGAACAATCTTCTGTGTAAAATAAAATAACTTGAAAATAAATTCAAGCAAAATAAATAAATAGCATACCAGATTTATTTATCGAATCGAATTAAAATTAAGACAAATTCGAGTGTGTGACACTCTGTCCTTAAGACAGATTCGCCCCGCTACGGTACTTATGGTTGAGTGGCGTCTATCTCCCAGAATACAATGATCTTCACAAATTATAGTAGTACTCCAAACAATTTATTCGACGAACCAAACCTGTGTTCTAACTTTCTGAAATTTATACTAAATCTAATATGAAGAATAATGCAAAAATGCAGAATTTAGGACAGCCAAAGACAATAATCAGACTGATTTTTCAGATAAGAAACTCTTTCCAAGACTGCCGGAATGATGGGTATAAATAGGCACAAAATTTTGACCGAACAGGTTCCAAAGCCAAATGAACTAATGCAATCTGTTTTAAATAGATTTTTGACTGTTGCGCATGGAACCAAATTCTTTCCAGATTAATTGAAAAGTAGCCGTTGGACCAAAGTCAAACCTGTTGGACCTTATTTATTTATATATATATATATATTAAACTAAATGAATATATATATATATTAAACAATTTGAATAGTTTAATAAATAAAGGAAGAGGTACAAACTTTAGGAAATCACTTAAGAACCTAAAATTTGAATTTAAAATTAAATTAAATTCTCACAATTACAAACTTTAAGAAACCACTTAGGAACCCAAAATTTGAATTTAGAATTAAATTAAATTCCCACAATAATTTTTATTGAAAAAATTTAAATGAATTTTATCTAAAAAATTAATGTTAGACCCGAAAACGACGTCAACTTCCCATTCACTCATAAATGGTTTTGACGTACCGTCTTCACCGTCTGACTTGTCACGCGACAAGGAACACTTCACCTCTTCGGACCCACCCCAAAAGACGTTTGGGGCCCACTCAAATTTGGCTAAAAATATGCCTATATAAAACCATTTTTTCCAACAATCCCCCACATGAATGGAATTTGATGGAGAGAAAATGCAACAACATGATCTAAATACAGAGAGTACAGAAATTGGTGATATTCTGCAAAGGATATGTAGCTTTTGGCTTTGAACCTTCCCTTGTGAGACACTATCGGATTTA
This sequence comes from Camellia granthamiana, assembly GCA_036172215.1. Classification (NCBI taxonomy): domain Eukaryota; kingdom Viridiplantae; phylum Streptophyta; class Magnoliopsida; order Ericales; family Theaceae; genus Camellia; species Camellia granthamiana. Next base: position 56,835,831 of record CM069908.1, on the reverse strand, counting down.
CTAGCTAACCAGTAAACATGATGTCTTGAACTGTTTAGCCGTTTGTGTAAACCAAGACAATAGAACTCACACAGTATATCCCCATACACAGTTTAGTTCTCACTATTGTGTTCATTTTGGCCCTGAACAACCTGGTCTTTCATGAGTGCTCTAGAGAATTGTAGCCCTTCACAAATCTCATAGAATCGGCCCCAGTTCACACTCACATAGGTGATTCTTACGAAGAGTATCCTGCCATACTCCACTAGGTTTACCTAGATATAAGAATCATTAAAATTTTACTTAACCTTAAACGCTGCAAACATCACTATTTCATCATAGAAATGGGTAGGAGTTAGACTCCCCAGTGATCATTCTGAGTCATTCACAACTCGGTTTTCCCTTTGAACCTAGATCTTGGGATCTCCAATCAACTAGGTTGGGTTGCCGTTGTGGTAACTCTTATTTAATAGGCTTAAGTCCCATTCCCCTCGATGAATTCTCAACTAACTCTCTTGCTAACCCTTTGGTTAGTGGATCCGCTATGTTGTCTTTAGACTTAACATATTCTATGGAAATAATTCTATTAGAGAGTAGTTGTCTCACGGTGTTATGTTGACGACGAATGTGTCGTGACTTACCGTTATACATATGACTCTGTGCTCTACCTATAACTGATTGACTATCGCAATGTATGCATATAGCAGGCACCGGTTTTGGCCACATTGGAATATCTTCAAGGAAGTAGCGAAGCCATTCTGCCTCTTCCCCTGCTTTGTCTAAAGCTATGAATTCAGATTCCATAGTAGACCTCGCAATACAAGTCTGTTTGGAAGATTTCCAAGATACAGCGGCCCCACCAAGAGTAAAGACATACCCACTGGTGGACTTCGAGTCTCTAGTATCCGATATCCAATTTGCATCACAGTATCCTTCAAGTACTGCTGGATATCTAGTATAATTAAGCCCAATGTTACGAGTAAATCGGAGATATCTTAGAACCCTTATAATTGCTTTCCAGTGTTCTACTCCCGGATTACTCGTATATCTACTTAATTTAGTTACTGCATAAGCTATATTTGGACGAGTGCAGTTCATCAAGTACATTAAGCTTCCAATAATTTGGGCATACTCTAATTGAGAAATACTTTCCTGTACATTCTTAGAAAGATACAAATTAACATTTACAGGAGTTCTAGCAAGATGATCATCATCTTTGCTGAATTTGTCAAGTATTTTCTCAATGTAATGAGATTGTGACAAAACATATCCTTCTGATGTTTTGGTAATTTTCATACCAAGTATTACATCAGCAATACCCATGTCCTTCATGTCAAAATGTTTATTCAACATTTTCTTGGTAGTTTTAATCATGTCATTATTACTACCAATGATAAGCATATCATCTACATAAAGACATACAATGACATAACCCTTATCTGTGTTTTTAATATAAACACATTTGTCACACTCATTAATTTTAAATCCATTTGACATCATTGCCTTGTCAAATTTCTCATGCCATTGCTTTGGCGCTTGTTTTAAACCATATAATGATTTAACCAATTTACACACTTTCTTTTCTTTCTCTGGAACAGAAAACCATTCCGGTTGTTCCATGTAAATTTCTTCATTTAACTCACCATTTAAGAAAGCGGTTTTAACATCTATTTGATGAATTTCTAGATTGTATAGAGATGCAATGGCAATTAGCATTCTAATGGATGTTATTCTAGTAACCGGTGAGTATGTGTCAAAGTAATCTAGACCTTCTTTTTGTCTAAAACCTTTGACTACAAGTCTTGCCTTGTATTTGTCTATTGATCCATCCGCTTTCAATTTTCTTTTGAAAATCCACTTGTACCCAAGAGGTTTACAACCTGGTGGCAAGTCCACTAATTCCCAAGTGTGATTTTGCAAGATGGATTCAACTTCACTGTTGACAGCTTCTTTCCATAAAGGAGCTTCAGGACTGGACATAGCCTCTTTAAAAGTTAAAGGCTCATTTTCTAACAAAAATGTTAGGAAATCTGGACCAAAAGATTTTGAGGTTCTAGCACGTTTACTACGCCTAGGTTCATCTTCCTCATTTTGATCTAACTCTTGCTCTTGATCATGTTCTTGATCATAACTAGTAATAGCATCAAAAGATCTCTTATTATTACTAGTCTCTTGTCCAGTCTTCTTTGGAAATACATGTTCAAAGAATGATGCATTCCGAGACTCAATAATAGTATTTACATGCATTTCGGAATGTTCTGATTTATGAATCAAAAACCGATATGCACTACTATTCTTGACATAACCAATGAAAATGCAATCAATGGTCTTAGGATCTATCTTAGTCTTTTTAGTACTAGGAATAGCCACTTTAGCCAAACACTCCCACACTTTTAAGTATTTGTAGGATGGTACTCTTCCATGCCACAATTCATAAGGTGTTTGATTTATTTTCTTTCGGGGTACTTTATTTAAAATATAATTAGCAGAAAGTATTGCTTCCCCCCATAAGTTCTGAGGTAATCCAGAACTGATCAATATGGCATTCATCATTTCTTTTAAAGTCCTATTTTTCCTTTCAGCAATTCCATTTTGCTGAGGTGAGTAAGGAGCGGTGGTTTGATGAATTATTCCATGTTCTTTACAAAATTCACCAAAAGGTGATTCATATTCACCACCTCTATCACTTCTAAGTTTCTTGGTTTTCTTACCAAGTTGATTTTCAACTTCATTATTATATTGAATGAAAGTTTCCAAAGCTTCATCATTGGTTCGAATTAAATAAATATAACTATATCTAGCATAGTCATCTATAAAAGTGATTACATACTTTTTCCCACCTCTGGTTTGAATTGATTTAAAATCACAAATGTCACTATGAATTAATTCAAGTGGTTCCGTACTTCTTTCAATTGAATGAAAAGGAGTTTTAGATAATTTTGCCTCAACACAAATTTCACATTTATGATTTGAATCAATGTCAAATTTAGGTAAACATTCCATATTAATTAATCTACGCAAAGATCCATAATTAACATGTCCTAGTCTACCATGCCATAAATTTGAAGACTCAAGCAAGTAAGAAGAAGATGTAGTATTATTAATAATTAAGGGTACAACGGTCATTACATTTAACTTGAAAAGGCCATCAGACATGTAACCTTTTCCTACATACATTCCATTCTTAGTAAGTACAAATTTATCACTCTCAAATATTAGCCTAAACCCATTCTTACTCAACAAAGATCCGAAAACAAGATTCTTGCGAATGTCCGGTACATGCAGCACATTGTTGAGAGTGAGTTCCTTTCCAGATGTCATCTTGAGTACAATCTTTCCTTGTCCTTCAACTTTGGAAGTTGAGGAGTTGCCCATAAAGAGTTGTTCACCATTGTCCACTATAGAATAAGATGTGAACATCTTTTTGTCGGCACAAATATGGCGAGTAGCACCAGTGTCCACCCACCATTCTTTAGGATTTCCGACAAGATTTGTGTCATCGACACCATTGGAAATATTGTCCACTTCAGTCATATGGGCTTGAGCAGGCTTCTTGCTTGTTCTTCTTTTGCTTTTGCCTTTGCTACGGCAATCTTTGGCCCGATGTCACTCTTTGTCACAGATGTAACATTTGCCATTAAACTTGTACTTTTTATTACCCCCCCTTTAGAGCCTTGTGATGAACTTTCTCCAGAAGACTTTCGTTTCTTGGTTTTTGAAGCATGTTCCACTACATTTGCCTTAGACTCCATAGGATGCATACCAGCCCGCTTTTCAGAATTGCGGTTGTCCTCCTCAATTCTCAAACACATAATTAATTCGTCCATAGAAATTTCTTTACGCTTGTGTTTGAGGTAGTTCTTGAATTCCTTTCAGCCTTTTGGTAATTTTTCAATTAAGGCTGCAACTTGGAAGGATTCACTGAGAGACATATCTTCTACGTGAATGTCATGCAGAATGAGTTGGAAATCTTGAGCTTGGCTGATCACAGTTTTTGAATCAACCATTACAAAATCCAAGAATTTACCAACCACAAATTTCTTTGAGCCGGCATCTTCCGTTTTGTACTTTTTCTTCAACGATTCCCAAAGTTCCTTTGCTGTCTTGATTGGACTGTAGACGTTGTACAATGTGTTGTCAAGTCCGTTCAAGACGTAATTCCGGCAAAGAAAATCGGCATGTTTCCAGGCATCAACCGTAGCAACCACTTGTCAGTCAGTTTCATCCTCTTTCAGGATAGGAGCATCTTCACGGAGAAAGCGAGCCAGGTTCAGAGTTGTAAGATAGAACAACATTTTCTATTGTCATCTTTTAAAGTCAGTTCTTGAGAACTTCTCTGACTTTTCACCGTGATTTACTGGTACTGTCATCACAGGAGAGGGGGTTGGTGCAATTGCAGCCACCACAGCAGTACTTGTTTTGGCATTAGTTTCAGTAGCCATCAATTCTAATATATAAAACAAAATTATAATTAGAATTTATACTACACAGAAAATTAAACCAAATTTACAGAATTAAATTCTGTAAAAATAAAAGAAATAAGAATGTAACTTTTATTTTCCAATTAATTTGAAAATAAAATAAAATTTTATTTAAACAAATTAATTCCACACAGAAAATTAAATTCTGTAAAATAAAAGAAATAAGAAAATAACATTTATTTTTCAATTAATTTGGAAATAAAATAAAATTTTATTTAACCAAATTAATTCCACACAGAAAATTAATTTCAGTAACACTTCAATAATTAAAATACTGAAAACAAAATTTTAATTAATGAAAACTCAGAAAATAATTTCTAAAAAACCAAAATTAATTTTCTGACAAAATTCCACAAAAATATATTTTGAATTGTTAATGACACCAGTATCGTACTACTAGTTGTCAAAGAAAAGAGATAGTATATTACTACTATCTGTCAAATAGTATATAATCACTATTTGTTTTTCTAACCAGAATATTATTTTGTAAATTCACAGAAAATAATTTTCTTCTGAAATTATTTACGAAGAATGAAAAAGGGAAACAAACGAAAAATTCTATAAATAGAATAATTCGAATTTGTCTTAAGATTGTTCGAACAATCTTCAGTGCAAAATAAAATAACTTGAAAATAAATTCAAACAAAATAAATAAATAACATACCAGATTTATTTATCGAACCGAATTAAAATTAAGACCAAGTCGAGTGTGTGACACTCTGTCCTTAAGACAGATTCGCCCCGCTACGGTACTTACGGTTGAGTGGCGTCTATCTCCCAGGATACAATGATCTTCACAAATTGTAGTAGTACTCCAAATAATTTATTCGGCGAACCAAACCTGTGTTCTAACTCTCTGAAATTTATACTAAATCTAATATGAAGAATAATGCAAAAATGCAAAATTTAGGACAGCCAAAGACAATAATCAAACTGATTTTTCAGATAAGAAACTCTTTCCAAGACTGCCGGAATGATGGGTGTAAATAGACACAAAATTTTGACCGAACAGGTTCCAAAGCCAAATGAACTGATGCAATCTGTTTTAAACAGATTTTTGACCGTTGCACATGGAACCAAATTCTTTCCAGATTAATTGAAAAGTAGCCGTTGGACCAAAGTCAAACCTGTTGGACCTTATTTATTTATATATATATATATATTAAACTAAATGAATATATATATATATATTAAACAATTTGAATAGTTTAATAAATAAAGGAAGAGGTACAAACTTTAGGAAATCACTTAAGAACCTAAAATTTGAATTTAGAATTAAATTAAATTCTCACAATTACAAACTTTAAGAAACCACTTAGGAACCCAAAATTTGAATTTAGAATTAAATTAAATTCCCACAATAATCTTTATTGAAAAAATTCAAATAAATTTTATTTAAAAAATTAATGTTAGACCCGAAAACGACGTCAACTTCCCATTCACTCATAAATGGTTTTGACGTACCGTCTTCACCGTGTGACTTGCCACGCGACAAGGAACACTTCACCTCTTTGGACCCACCCCAAAAGACGTTTGGGGCCCATTCAAATTTGGCTAAAAAATATGTCTATATAAAACCATTTTTTCCAACAAAATTATTTTGTTCTTAAATTTTCTATACTTATTCTTATTTCGTATTACATAAATATAATTTTTCTTAATATTTCTTATTTCGTATTACATAAATATAATTTTTCTTAATATTTCTATATTTTTGTGTAGTTTTTCAAACTTTTTAAGATCAACTTGTAATATATAAGGTATGAAGATCATTGACCTGGATGAGATGGAGTGAGGTGTGTGAAGTATATAATTCACGTAAGATTCGGGTGATTCCAGCCTTACGGAATTCGGTTGAACGAGATTATTTTAACGCTCTATTTAATTAGAGAATTTGAGAAGAGATTTAAAAAGAAAAAAGAAAAAATTATATAAAATATAAATAAAATATACTTATATTTCACTTAATTTTAATATATTTTTTTCTTTCGCTTTTTAAATTCTTCTTTAAATTTTTCAACCAAATACTTGGAAAGTGTGAAATCAAAATTGGAGAATCAGATGATTTTATTATTTTATGTTTTTGATTTTGGTTTTATTGGAGGAGGCCACTTTCATGCTGGAGACTACCGACAACTCCGGAGACGTGCCATCCACGGTGAAAATGAAAGAAAGAATAACTGACGACATTTTCTGTAAAAAAATTATAATTAATTTTTTGATGAATTATAGATATATCTGTTAAAATTTATTTAAAATACGAATTATTTCTTGTGATTAAGAAAATTATAAATATTCTCTTATCATAATTTTTTATTTAATAGAACTAATTGAAAAAATAAAATTTATAACTGTTTTCTTATATAATAATAAAATTACTTGAATTATTAATTAAAATACATTTATACATTATTAAAAACTGTTAATTGATTTTATGATTTATTGATAAAAAAATGTCATTTATTATGAAATTAAAAATTTTAAGGGCCAAGATTTAACTTTTAGAACCATAAGAAATAATTTATATTTTAAATAAATTTTAAAAAGTGTATTTGTAATTTATATATATATTTTTTTCAATTATTATATTTGTTTGATTTTATAAATTAAATATATTGAATTAGTGGTGGTGAGGTGGTGACATGGCAGAGGGCGACCGTGGTGGCCGCAACATATATCCATATCTTTGAAAATAAATATAATAAATGATGGTGGTGGATTGTTCATATTTGGACATATTAGGAGGTTTATTTTAATAATTTGAATAGTTTATTTTAACAAAAATTTTATATATTTTATTTACTAAAAAAAAAGAGTCAATATTCAATTTCATTTGTTATATAAAAAAAAAGGGTTTATTTTTAAAAATATAATTGTCATTCATTTTTTTAATGACAAACACTACAAAATGAATAGGTCAAACTTGTCAGATCGACCTACGTTTTTTAGTGGATGAAATATACGAAATATTCAACAAAATGAATGGTTTGGATTATCAAAAGAGGACCCGTGGTGGGCCCTACGACTCAAACAACACCCTTCAATTTAGATTTGAAAAATGCTTGAGACTCGTATTTTTTGAAGACCACCACAATACCCTTTGGATCTCCACTATTGATGTATATATGGGACCCATTCATGTATGTATGGGGCTCACACCATCAATGGTGGAGATCCAAATGGAATTGCGGGGGTCTCCAAAAAATGAGGGTCTCAATCATTGTTGTTTAGATTATGGACGGAACACAATCCACATCTTAAAATTATATAGTTAGAACTAAAATAAAATTGTTCATAAATAATTTACATGTACATGACTTAAAAATTAATGAATCAAATCATTCGAAGGATGCCATTCTTGATCTACTTTTTCTTTTTTCTTTTTTCTTTCTTTTTCTTTTTTTTTTCTCCTCGAAAATAATTGGTCTACCCTTGTTAACTACATTGGGTTATTTATGTTCCCTTTATTTTGGTAATTTTTTTTTTTACATATAATTTTTTTTTATAAAATTATTTTAAATTGATTGTATATTTAAAACTAATGTATTAATAGTTATAATAGTAGTGATGGGGTGACAGGGCGGCAGTGATGGTGGTGTGGTGTATGATATCAGGTCCAAAGATTGTTGATAAATCAATTCCTAAGAAGGTGGACATGGTTAATGTAATTATTTGGTGAAAAGAATAAATTATTGTTTTGAAGGATAACTATTTCTATGTTCACTTATTGTCTTCGGACTTTTGGTCGGTGGAAAAGTGTGTTGGTGGTAGTTGTGATATTGGCGAATAAGTGGATAGATAGGTGATATGTGAATGTATATGTAAAAAATAAGTGATACTAGACAAATAGGTGACACTATATAGATAGGCGACATGGACAAATAGGTAAAATAGTGAACATATAGAGTTCAAGTAGAGGTAATATGATTTTTCAATTTGTTACTCAAAAAAAATAAAAATAAAATAAAATAGAATAAAACTTAATTAGGACTACTGTTCTAAAAATTTTAAAATTAAACTTATAACCCAAATGCAAAATAAATAATTGGAAAAATTATAAAAAATTCCTAGAGTTTGACCATTGTAATAAAATAAATTTTTAATATTTAATTTTATCAATTCAAACTCTAATATTTTAATTTATTTTCAATCTAAATCATTTACTAATTTTCGTTAAGTAAAATTGACAACAAAAAAAAAATGATATTTTAGTAATTAAATTCAATGGAAAATGGTATTTTAGACCTTTCATAACAAATCAAAAGATTAATTGATAAAATGAAAATTCAAGATTTATTTTGTTACAAAAGTCAAACCTTAGAGTTTTTTTTTTTCCAAAATAATTTATGGATTCGACTTAGGCCCTGTTTGGGAACAATTTTTTTTTTTTACTAAAATAGTCAATAAAGACAAAAAAGAATAAAATAATCAATACGACAAAATGTCACATTCTACACATCAATCAATCAATTTTTCTCCCACAATCATCTATTCAATTATAAAAAAATTACAAATTATTTAAAACTTATTTTTTTTTATCTCATAAAATAATTAAAAAACTAACTAAAATAATCAAATTTACAAATTAGGCGTTAGATGAATTGGGCGATCTAATTCCTACAATCCCAGCTTTGTGAGAAATATGCTGGATGACCAATGGAATAGTAAATCAGTAAATAATGATTAGATGTCATCGTGTCAGGTAGTAAGCTAAGACACAACTTACATATAACGAGACAACAAGATAGGACGATAATTTGTTGCTTTTACTTTGGAGAGAAGAAATTCAAGTACAATGTGTTTGAGCAGTGATTTGTACCTCGAAAATGGGAGCCCCGAATGTTCCGAATTCCATTTTGGCCATTAGGAGGAAGGAGGAAGGAGGAGGAGGAGGAGGAGGAGGAAGGAGGAGGAGTGGACTGGAGGGGGCCATACCAGTGGGAGGCGGGGAGGCGGGGGGTGCGGCGATGGCAGAGGCGACGGAGGGGGGGGCGCGGCGATGGCAGATGCGACGGAGGCGGAGGCGCGGCGATCGGACGAGCTCGGAGGTGACGGCTGGGCCGACGACCGGCGGGCGGACGAGCTCGGCTGGGCTGACGAGCTCTTCCTTCTCCCCCTCTTTTTCTTTCCCTCTTCCTGAGCTCTGCAGATCGAAAATGGCGGAAACAAAAGGAAAAAAAAAAAAAAAAAAATGCCTAATGCCCAAAACGACGTCGTTTTGGGCATTAGGGGCATTCGGGGCGGAAATTTTCGAGGCACAAATCTTTATTTAATGTGTTTTAGCAAAAATTATTAGCCAAAACTCTTTCATTAGATTTTTATTTGGTAAAAAAAATAATTTAGTTTATTTTGTTTCATAAACTCTTTAAGGAGGGGGTGCCTAATTGAGTAAGGATAAAATAAAATTTTATTTTTTAAGACAATATTACCCATACATATATATATATATATATCTCACAAATTTGAAATCTGCATCACCAAAGTCCAATGCCATTCAAGTTGTAAGTCACTGTTGTCTCTCTCGTCTCTTGATTTGTGATGATCATCGACGCCGCGGTCTGAATGTTTTTCGTACTTGGAGCGGTGCTTATTGACGAAGGAGTGATGGTGGTAGTAATCGTCATCGACGTCTCTAGATTTTAGTTGCTGCTTCCTTGCCTGTGGTTTCAATTGCTGTAGCTTTTGCTTGAATATCTGTATTCATCGGTTGATTCTCTATTTGTCTCTAAAACTCACCACTCTCTGCGGAAGGTTTTTTGGCAAAATTGTTGGGAGAGTGAAGAAGAATCAACCATGAATAGCTGCAATGACCCGAATTCTTTTGACAAGGAATACTTTTATTTTAGGGTAAATTACAAATACATTTATTGAGATTTGTTTAAAATACAGATTGCCTCCTGTAGTTTGAAAAATTATAAGTACTCCCTTACTAAAATTTTTTATTTAACAGAATTAATTAAAAAAATGAAATTCATAATTATTTTTATATATAATAATAAAATTACTTAAATTATCAATTGAAACATATTTTTAACATCATTAAAAATTGTTAATTGATTTGATGATTTATTAACAAAAGTGGTGATTTGTTATGAAATTAAAAACCTCAGGAAGTGGAATATAATTTTCAAAGTCACAGGTGGCGATTCATATTTTAATTAAATTTCAGAGGGTGTATTTGTAATTTACCCTTTATTTTATTTTATACAAGTTTAGAAATGTTATGTATGTATATTTTTGGTTGGTTCATCTAGTATGTACTTTGTTTTTTATAACAGTAAAATATTATTATGAACCAGAGTAATATTTTACTGTGAATCAGAATAACATGTTATTGCTTACGTCAATTTTGAAGGTATTGTTTTTTAATTTTTATTTTAAGAATTTTATATTCAATATGGATCTTATTTGATAGATTTTAATGAGAGAATTCTAAAAATACTAATTTTATACAAAATCGATATTTAGATCAAAATTTATTTTATTTTAAAATTTAAAATATTAAATTACTCACTACGAATATTTTGATAATGATGGTATGTGTTGAACTTTTTAAATTTTTTTTTATACTTTTTCTTAATGTATTAAAATTTTGTTACGAGAGATTTTGACTAAATCCCCTTAAGAATATTATGTGATTTTCGTTGAATATATCTTTTGTATTTTGTAGAATTTATATTATTTTTATTTTCGTATATGTAGTTTGATTAGGTTGTGGTCCCAAATCTACTAAAAATTTATTATGGATAAGGTTTAACTAATTGTATGACTATAATTTCATGCTTTGCTTATAAATAGCGAAATTGTTGGAGATTGAAAAGATTCGTAGAGATATATAAGAGAGATAGAAAAGGGTTGCATCCTTTTATATTGGTCATTTCAACTTAACAGTGTTTGAATTTAATTAATTTATTTTGAGATTGATTTTGGTGGTTTGAATTATTCACTTAATACTCATTAAATAAAATATTTATATAAAAAATAAAATAATCGATTATCAATAACTATATATTTAAATGAAATTTATATTATAAAAAATAAATGACTTTTTTAAAATTATATTTGTGTTTCAATTTTTTGAAACATATTTAATTATTTTAATTTTTTATATAAATATTTTACTATAAATTATAAAAAATAAATAATTCAATTTTAAAATATGCCTACTAAAATCTACGCACACCTTCTTAAATTAAAATGACAACGGAGAAGAAGTCAAACTCAATAAAAAAATAGCAGCAGCATGTGGTGTGTGTCGGAAAAAGGTCCGACTTTAGGACTGAAGTTACCATTGAACTTACCCACCCAAAAAAGTTACCATTGAACTAAATAAATGAGAGGCTCGAGTATTCGCGTAGGATTTTGGATAATTTTAGGTCAAGTTTGGTAAGTTATCAAAAAGTTAAAAAATTACTTAAAAAGTTAAAAAGTTATTATTATTTATTAAAAGTCAAAAATTACGACTGCACAACTCATAATTCTAATTTTTCCCTACACACTAATTTATATAATTTTTTAATACACATTTTTCCATAAAAAGTCAAAAAGTTAATCTAACACATCCATATTTTTTTCCTCAATTTTTTAGTCCAAAAAGACAAAAAATGTACTTATTTAGGACACCCCAAACGACTAAAAAATTGAGGAAGAAAATATGGATGTTTGGGTTAATTTTTTGACTTTTTATGAAAAAATGCATATGAAAATATTGTATAAATAAGTGTGTTGGAGAAGATAATTAATGAATTGGTACGGTTGGGCAGTGCATTGGTGGAAAAGGATATGGGAAAAGATTGCCTACTTTTTGGCCTTTGATTCGACGGTTTTATTTGGCTCATGGGGGCCACCACGGGTCCCTTTTTTCTAATCGGAACCATTCAATATATAGAACTCGTCGAGTACTATATTCTTGTAAAAAATCATGTTCATCGGATATCGATAACTATCTGATTGTGTTAATTTTTTTTGTCATCCATCTATTTTTTATACAAAACTAATTTAATCATATAGTTAGGGATATCCGATAGACATGATTTTTTACAAGTATATAGTATTCGACGATTTCTACATATTCACGGTTCCGACTAGAAAAAAAGGACTCGTGGTGGGCCTCCACGGGTCCAACTTTACCATCCAATATACACATGTAATAATTTTTATTTTTTCCTTTCACTCCTATGCGACCAGGTCTGTACATAGGCTACTGTAGACATTGGTATTTAATATTATGTTTATTAATTTTTTTTGATGAATAGTGATAGTTTTTTAATTTTTTTTGATAACTTTTTAACTTTTTTTTGAGTTGTCAAACTTAGCCTTAGTCTCGTAATAGTATTCTACATAGTGGTTTTTTCTTTCATCTGTGGTAAATATCTGCCCACCTACATAAATGTCTATGTTAATTTTGTTTTTGATGTGTGGCTAGTGTGTTTCTATTTGAGTGTGTAATTAGGAAAATGATTTGGAGCCCTAAAAACACCCCCCTAATCCCCCTAATTTTTAATTTGGGCAACTGTTTCCTCTTTTTTTTTTTTTTTTTTTTTTTTACTTGATATGGAAATTAGGGGGATTAGGGGGGGTGTTTTTAGGGGGATGTAACAAGGTCCGTGTAATTATCCCAACAATATTGTGGGTGTTTAGGAAGTGGATTTTTTAAGTTTTTTTAATTGTAGAATATTATGGAAGAAATTTTTTTTTGTGTTTAGAAAGATAGTCGAGTTTTTTGTGATTGGATGTGATGTTTGTGAGAGAAAAAGTGAAATAATTATGGTGTTTGATGTGATATTTTGTTTGGATTGATTTTTTTTAGTTTTGTAAAACATTTGTCTTGTAGTGAAAAAAATTAACAAAAAAAACCTAAAAACTGCGTCCGTTTGGGAAGGGCTCAAGTGGCTCATGAGCCACAAAAGACAAAACAGGCTCATGAGCCACAACAGACAAAATATCACATCCAACCCCATAATCATTACACTCTTCTCTCACAAAAAAAGCCAAAAAAGCCAAAAAGCCAAGAGCCCTTCCCAAACCAAGCTTTTGAGCCCAGGCTCATATAGCCAAAAAAGCCAAAAAAGCCAAAGAGCCAGCCCACTTCCCAAACGGAGGCAAGTTGTCAAACACCACCATCTATATGGTACTCAGAAAATCAGAAATCACATACTACACTAGTGTTAGTTTTTTTGACTTTCGAAAGTTAGAAATATAATTAGAATGTGCTAAGAAGGATTAATAAATCCTTACAGGAATAGTAAATGTCAACCAATTAATCCGATAATTATTTTGAAGTTCTTTTAGCTTTAATGAGGAGAACTTTTGCTGGTGATTTATTTTAGGAGAAAACTCAGAAGAATTAATCAAAAGGTAAAAGAAACAGGGAGATAACGGTGTTAGAATTTAAATTTCATTAAGTAAACTAATGTTTACAATAATACCTTCACACTTCCACAGCTCCGAAGGGAATTACATCAGGGAACAGACTAACTTAGAACTACTCTTAAGAAATTGAAATGCAGTACATGAAAGTAAAGAACTGAAAGAAAAATATGAAATAAATAAATTGGTTTCTGGATCTCATTCTGGGTTCCCTCCACTCTCAGCTTTCTCCTCTATTTATAGCCCTGGTAATAACTGTCGAAGTGGTTGATAACTGTCGAAGTGGATGATAACTGTCGAAGTAACTTCCATGATCATGGGACATGACTCTAAGTTTCTTGCCTCCACTGAGCCGTTCTTGCAGTTAGGCTTCTCTCCTAAATTTGAATTTAAATCTTTAAGACCGTTTAGCCATGTCACTTGCTGCTCTTTTATTTGTTCTAGTACTTCGCAGATTCACTGCCATTGATATGATTTGCCACGTGTCCCCTGATGACTGGAGACTTTTACTAATTCCTCAAGTTACCCCTGATGACCACGTGTCAAGCTGTGATTGGCTGATACAAAATATATTGCCAACATTACCCCCTACACTAATATAACTAATACTTGGTAATATTAGTGGATCAATGCACTACTGGCCACGTTTTAGGAAGTGCATGGTAATTAATTGTTCTAGAAGTATAACTGTCTTAAAGTAACATTAAAAACACTGAACTTCCCCTATGCTTGAATCTTACTTCCACTATCTGTACAACGAAGGGACTGATACATCCTTGATAGCCAATCAAACTTTTTCTTTCATTGATCAAGCATATGAAGAGGTTTTGGACAATAATGGTCATCGTTGAAAGAACTCGCATGCATTTATTATCCATATTTTCCTTCTTTTATACAAGTTATGGAGGCTTTTGCAGAATATACACCTTTAGAACAAAAACTTGCTTATATGGACCACGAAGGCTCTTCATCTGCCCCAAAGATCTTTGCTTGGAATGAGGCTGCTTCCACCTCTACCAAAACTATTGGTTGGAATGCCTGGCCACAACCAACCCAACCTCAAACAAGGGAGCGGATTCACCGTAGATTTGTTGAGTTTGATGACCCTACTTTGGTTCTCCCTTCTTCTCGCAGCTCAGTGGTATACCCCTATGTACCATTCGACCGTGTCCGCTACCTAGAAGACAATTTACTTTCTGCATGGTATACCTCCACCTTGCAACCAAAATAGTGCGGAAGACTCCCCACCCAATAGGGACTCTAGGGCTGAGTCCCTCACACTTGGCCAAGAAGGAAAAACTCTACTATTTTGACTGGCTAAAGTGTGTGAATAAGCCCTAGTTTCCACATTTCTTTGGAGGGGCCAATTGCTCCTCCCTTTCCTCATAATCCTAACTGGATTGAGGAATTAAAGCTCACCCTTTTCGAGGATCGGCATTCCTATGAAGCCCCAACTCTACCCACTAGCTACCAGGAGTATAAAGCTCTAACTTTGCTTGCTATCTTCTCCTGTCTATCCTTCGAAGTGCTTCAAGATGACACTTGTCACGCCCCAAAATTTGGACAATTAAATATTAAATTATGACTAAATCCCAATCAACATTCCATCAGTCTAAATCCTAGGGGTGAAATAAAATCTAAACGTTCTTGTCTCCATAAGGTTTAAATAAATTTCCATGCTCAAAAGATAACAAGGGATTTAAAAAAAAAAAAAACTAGCAAAACGCCAACCAAACCATCCACTACAATTTCATAAATATCAAATACCTCCAATATTAAAGTATCAACAATTAGTCAAAACAACTTAAATAATGTAATGTTGGAAAATAACCCACAATGCCAAACTATCATAATACAAAGGTTATAAAAAAAATAAATAAATACATAAACTAATATCAATCCTAAGCTCAAGAAACAAAAGAAATTCAAGAGACACGTCCAACAACTATAGTTATTCCACGTCACTACCGTAGCCTCAACTAATTCTACAAAGGCATGTTCAGCTGCACTCAAACAAAACGCACCCCAGTTGCCAAGAGACAAAATGGGTCAGTATACAAGTATACTGGTATGAGTACAAGATTTAACACCCACGTGTCCACCAGACACAAACAAAAATACATTTAATTCTTGTTACGGGACAAGACAAGTAGTTTCATCCGCACCGAAACGAATAAATAGTTTCCCGAGATACGGTAGCATTTAGTTTCTTGTCTGTGCACAACGAAATATAAATTGAGTATAAAATAAACAAAATAGCAATAAAAATATGGTGGGTCAGCCCTGCATAAAAAGTTAGTAAGGACTCACTATTCTGCAAAGAAAAAAAAAAAAAGTTAGTATAATTAAATCAAAAAATTTAGAACTGAAAACAAATAGAAACTACCATAAGATAATTTTTTTTGAAAAAGTTCAAAACATGAAAAGTGTGCAGAATAATGTTTTACTTTAATTTGCGAGAAACTAATAAAAATGAGCTCGTTTTGTGGGTTAAAACAACATTTAAAATCTGCAATACTAAAATAAATAAAAACTATTGTAACAAAGATCATCCGATTACAAGTTCTAATCGATCTTTTTAGTAAAAAGTTAAAACACAAAAGTTGTCTAGAATTATGTATGCCTGCCTCTGCCCAAATTCATAATTTATCGAGGTTGTTTACTACTTTTTAACATGTACAAATCAATACAATCCACACTATAACAATAAATTCATATTTAATTCTTCGTATCTTAACTTCACCACTTCAGTCCTTCACTTCTGGCCTACACATATATCCATGTGCCTCCCTGTATGCCTAACACTGCTCCGAAGCCCAAACTTGCACAGGGATATCATTCCGAGTTTGACCCACACTCCCCGAATGGTTAGCATATACGTACGCGCGTAAATCAAAGCACTCGTCTACTCATGAGAACAAACATAACAATGCCAAGCCTAAGGCATTCAAATAAATCTCATAATCCTCACTTTTTTTCTTATACACTCTTTCTCACCATCACTCAAATAAAACAACAATTCATGGAGTCATGGTGGAGTACAAGGAATTTATCTATGAGTTTCTAGTTTATTTTAATTTTATATATCTATGAGTGTGATTACAACCATAACATAAATCCATATAAAAACCCTAAACCTTGCATACACAACTAATCAAAATAATAAAATCAATCAATCATCTAAAAACCTAAACCTTGTATACACAATTAATCAAAATAATTAAAATCAATCAATCATCTAAAAACCCTAAACCTTATATACACAACTAATCAAAATAATTAAAATCAATCAATCATGCAAATACGAAATCAATTCAACATCAAATAAACAAAAATAAATAAATAAAAACAACGAATTAAACATAAATCAAGGGAAGTGGATTTTATACTCACAATAATTTTTTTGAAGATCAAAAAAATACTTGAAGGATTAATAAAGCCACCAAAATAAAATCCTAATCCTTTTCTTCCTTTTTCTCCGCCTCTCCCCTTTCTCTTTGCCGTCTCTATGTTCTCTCTCTTTCTCTCTCTCTCTCACTCTCACGGCTGTGTGTGAGCCCTCTTTCTTTCTTGGCTTGGCTGCTCCCTCTCTTTTCTTTTCTTTTCTTTTCTTTTCTTTTTTCTTTTTCTTTTTATTATCTAAGTGAGGCTCTAATACTTAACCTAATTGATATATTATATAATATTATATAAATATAACATATATAAATATAAATATAAATATAAGATCAATTATATATATCTAACACCTTATATATATATATATAAATATATAAAAATTCAAATTAATTATATATAATTAACTATCAAATTAAATTAATTAAATACCACATTAAACTAATTAAATATCACATTAAATTAACTAAACAACACATTAAATTTTCATGTAACCATGCAATTAATAAAGAAAAAAATAAAATAAAATAATATAAATAAAAAATGACTTACAAAAAATTAGGGTCGTTACAACACTCCTCACAAGAACCCTTCTATGAGCTTGTGATATAGTTTCTCGAAGCATACCCTCAATCTAGTGGCCAAGACAGAACTCCATACCTTTTTGGACCAACTCTCCCTCTTACTCAACTGGCACAAAATGCTTTGGCCACTAGCGAATCGTTGGAAGAGATCTCTGCCACTAGTATTCAAACCTAATACAAAACAAAGAATCTCCTTGAACAATACAAAGACTTTAAGAACTATTGACTCAGCATATGGAGATGATGTTGATATGGATGGGATGGGTGGGATGGATGAGGTGGAGAAGGCACTGAAGCAAACATAATTTGCAATGAAGGCCCAACAGCTTTTTCACCAAATAAGGGCACATCGGCTAGAGAGACCCCAATTAGATAGGATAAAGGGAAGGTTAGAGAGTGAACATGTATTCATTGAGTTTTGTTAGACTAAGTTTCATGACCTGGTAAACTTTTCCATTCCTTATTTTTACAAAATTGAGAATGTAACCAAATAGGCCCCTCAATGTAATCATTTATTTATTCAATAAAATATGGGTTTCTTGCTTCCAATTACGTGGATTGTATTTGTCAATATGCATGTCTTTGGTCCCTCAAACTTGATCACATACTAGCTAATATTAGTTTCAAAGTAACCCATTTATTTTGAAACCTAGTCAAGTGTTTCAAAACATAATTTCCTTCCTCAAAAGGTAGTAAAGTATTCCTTGAAGGAAATTTTTCTGGTAAAAAGTCAAATTGAGCTTCTAAAATCTTGAGATTAAAATATGGGCTTCTTTTTGCCAATTTCATGCTTGTATTTGCTAATAAATAAGCTTTAATCTCAAAACTCACTATCATATTAGCAAATACTGGCTTCAAAGTTACCCACCCATTTTGAAGCCAAGTCCAGCACTTCGAGGCACACTTTCCTGCCTCAAAAGGGTAGAAAAATATCCCTTTGTGGGAAATTTTCTTGGTAGAAAGTCAAAAAATATGCTTTCAAAACCCCTGAATTTTAATTTTATGGTTGTACTTGCTAATATGTGAGCCTTAATTTCAAAACTCATTAATATATTAGCAAATGCTGGCTTTAAAGTAACCCATTCATGTCGAAGCCAAAATCTTCCTTCGAGTCACACTTTCTTTCCTTAAAAGGTAGTAAAATGCTTCTTCGAAGGAAATTTTCTTGGTGAAGAGCCCAAAAATGTGCTTTCAAGACCTTTGGAATTACGATAAGGCCCAACCCCACATGGGTCACATGAAACCCAAATAGCTTGGAACTATCTAACCCGTTAGGTTAAATAGGCAACTTAGACAAGAAGGTATAAAGCTCTAATTCTCGCGCTCTTACCTATTCACTTGTCTATTTCTAACTCTTACTCTCACCTCTTACTTCCCTCTGTGCTTACTTTAGTTTTTGCTCCTCCTACCCTTGCTCATGCTCCTTCAATTCTTCACCCAACTCTCATCAATAGCCATTTCTTCCTCTACGAACCTACCACCCTTCGAACGTCTTCGGCCTTGAGGAGATGCACTAATGAAGAAATATCTAAATACAATGAGCCAGAAGGCCTAATGTAATCGATGGGAGGTACTTTATCCCTTGCGGTCACGCAAAAGGGGAGTATATCCTTGGCCCTATCTTTATTGAGGCTTCCATTGCACTTCCCTCTTTGTATCTACGCTTGGATGTCCCCTACCTCATTTCCGAAGGAAAATTCAACTAGAGGGGGGGGTTGGAGGGCTACTTGACCTCACCGCCTGTTGGCCCACATTGAAGACGGAATAAGAGGAATGATATGATAGAGTTGTTGGGGCTAGAGAACAAGATTTAGAGGCCCTTTGTATCCTTGATGCCCTTTAACTTTCTAGGTTTATAATTCTTGAGGATCCCTTTCTTATCCCAACTGCTCTTTGCTTTTAGAATTTTGCTTTCAATTTCTTTCAATTTTGGTGTAGTATGATGGCCCCCACCGTCCTCGATATGTGCCATATTCTAGGACTCTCACCCATTGGTGACCCATTTTGTCCTGAGTACCCAGACCTTACGATTTCCTTCTCTACTCCTGCTTCAAATCCTTCTCACAG
Source organism: Camellia granthamiana (assembly GCA_036172215.1). Classification (NCBI taxonomy): domain Eukaryota; kingdom Viridiplantae; phylum Streptophyta; class Magnoliopsida; order Ericales; family Theaceae; genus Camellia; species Camellia granthamiana. The sequence continues at coordinate 56,815,955 of CM069908.1, read as the reverse complement.
CGAGTTCACAGAAGCTGAGAATAATAAGGAAGGTCCTGTGACTGACCAAGAATTCTTCTATTTTATTCTTTATTGGCTTTGCAAATTTCTTTTTTGTACTTCGTCCTAAAAAATAATGTCTAAGTTCATTCCTTTTGCCAAGGCTCTGGCTTCGAAGAAGAGAATAGCCTTGGCCCCTTACATTCTAGGCCATGTATATAGGGTTTGTTCCCAATTTTGCGAAAGGCCTCTAGAACCCAATCAAGAAGGCCCTATTTGGGTTCTCCAACTCTAGCTTTTTGCTTACTTTACTAACTTCCACTCCTGTTGCTTAAGATTTCTGGTGTAAGAGCCCACCACATATGCAGAGAAATATGCCAGAGTCTTTTTGTACCCCTCCAATTTTGCTTATTATTTTTCTTACTTCCATAATTTGCCAGCCTCTATTCGTCCTTCATTTTTTTGCCCATTCGATGTTAATATGGGGCCAGCATGGTTGAGGGCTTTTTTCGGTTGATGTGACATGTTCTAGGCCTGCTCATAAGGGAATGTGGGCTTTTATCTTGATCCCAAGGGAACTTTTCATTGGCACTCTAAATCCCAGGGCCAACAAGTGTATTGCCGAGGCTTACAATCCTGGCCAATTTGCAAGGCAATTTGGACTTACTCAGGATATCCCAGTCCCCTCTCAGTAGCCTTTGCAATTTCGACCTTGATGCCAGAGATTTGAAGGTGCCAAAACCTAGGCTTAATGAAGCAATAATCAATTTTGCCAAGGACTATTCTAGCTTTGAATTCGTGTCCTTCACTGGCCCGAGTGGGGTCATGAGAAGATTTCAAGACTGGTGGACAGTCAACATGGGGTGCAGCTTGCCATTTCCATCCTGGATTTGTTAAAAGAGTTGGATGTGCCATCTTAAGGTGGGTAAGCCAAAACTAAGGAGGTTGGCATCACCATTGCTTTCACTCCTACTGTTTCAGCTTCTTCATTCAGAATTACTAGGGCTGTAACCAAGAATGGTACATGCTTCACCTCTTTTTTTGACTTGCTTTCTCTCTTTTTACACTCTTCTTAACCTTAGTGTTCCTTTTACTGCTACAGGGGCTTCGTTGGAGGTCTTACCTCAACGAGCACAGGCCCTTGTCACCCTAAAGGGCAAATAGCAGGAATTAAAGAAAAGAAAGGCCCCACTCAAGCTCGAGCCTATAAAAGAGGCACCTGGGGTCCTTTAAGAGGAAGAGAAAGAAAAGAAAAAAGAGTATTCCCTGAAAAAGAAGAAGATGCCCATCTCACCTACGGCTAAAATTATTATAGATTTTGCTCATGAAGCAGCAAGCAAGGTAATAGAGAAGGAACATGCCAAGGAGGTCGTTGTGTTTCAGAGGTTAGAGAAAAAAGGTAACAAAGAATCTCAAGTGAGGAGGCTACTACAGCTGATGTAGCACAAAAAGAGGCTGCAAGAAAAAGCAGAGCTGCTGAACATCATACTTTTCGCAGTTCTCCAGTTACCACCACTACAACTGCTAGTAATCCTTTTCTCTTTATGATCCCTTTTGTGTTTTACATCTTTTGTGCTAGCATTGCCCTTACACTAATTTCTTTTGAAATTCAGTAGCAACTAGCTTGCCCCTTTTTTATTTAATGTCGGCTTCTTTTTCTATGGTAAAAACTGAAAAACTACCTCTGAGCCCCACTGAATTGGAAACCTTGAAGGGGAAAGGAAAAACAAACATCAACTTTCCAATGAGTGTAGAGCCCTTACAAACAATACTTTCAATCCATGCCTCTACACTTCCTATAGCTTCTTCCTTAATTTCTTTGAGGCTTGAGATGCCCATCATTCTTTCTTCCCCATATCCTAGTATTGTTGAGCCTCTTAGTTTGCCCTTGGTGTCCATTACCTCACCTCTGCATGCTTCCTTATCCTCCAAGGTCTTGGTTACCCCATTGCCTTCTAAGAGTACCCTGCTGCCACTCTTATTCCAGTGGCAGCTAGTACTTCTAGAGGTGGCATTGGTGGCATACTAATACTTTTCCTACCATCCAGCTCCGGTCTCTTTTCCTTAGACTTGCTGGTGGCCAAGACCGTGGATACTGCTGAGGCATCTTCTCCCCCTACTCCTATACCAATACTTCCAATGCTGCTTTTCATAAGTGACCTTTCTGTAATGCTTTTTCCAGAAGAGGAGATGGACCTCTTTGAGGCCTAGCTGGAGAGCTTATTTGACACATCCACACCAGCCTTTTCAATTGGCAGTGATACCGAGCCATTGGATTTAGCTGACTCCTTACTAGAGATAATAAAAAGCTCATCTATTGTTGAATCCATCTCCATTCCTCAAGTAGACTTGGGCACTTGCTTAGAGCTAATGAGGACTTTCTCAAAGATTCCATTCGAGGCCTTGCAGAAACCAATCATCAAGAATGGATTCCTCAAATGCTGCCAGCTCATCGAATAGTCCAATGTTGTCTTTCGAGGCCATTTAACTCAAGTAACAACAACCATTGACTTCTATGTCAATATCTGCCAAATGGCTAAGGTTGCAGAGAATGAGCTGTTAAAAGACAATGAGTTTGTATCCTACATTCACTCTGAAGTCTCAGTGCTCAAGGGACAACACTCCTCTGCCTCAAAACTTTAGGCTCAACTCTTGCATAGGAAGGTAGAATTAGAGAAAGAACTAGCAGCAGTTAATTTGGCTTGGAGTAGAATGTAGAGGAACTGCACACTACACATCAAGGGCTTTCAAGCTGCAGGCAGGAGATGAATACTGTCATTCAATTGTTCTCATCACTCAGGAGTAGGGAGCTTATTGTAAGGGAACAGTTGAAACATTGTAATGAATTTTGGGCCAATTTGTGGCATAATGTACTACAATTTTTGTGAAATAAAATCATTATTTTACATAAGTGTTTACCTTTTCTACTTAATATTTCTATACAGTATCTCTAATTTCCTTGTGCTCCTCATACAGTTGAGTAATAAGATTTTAAATATTTGCCATTAATTTTCTTGGGATGCACATATCCATTTAAAATTTTCAAATGGTAGGCTCCTCCAGGCAAGACTCTATGGACTTGGTATGACCTTTCCCAATTAGGTGGCTATTTGCCAAACTTGTGGCTTTTAATTCTTATTGGAAGCATTGCTTTCCAAACCAAGTCCCTTTCATCAAAGCTGATGTGTTGAACCATTTTATTATAACTTTTGGCTGCCTTCTTCTCTTGCAAAAAGATATTATTTAATGCTAAAATTCTGGCTTCATCCACACCTTCTAATTCTAAGTGCATGCTTTGATGATATAGATCAGCACTTAGATGGTCTTGGCATTTTACCCTTAAGGACTTGATATTGATCTCCATAGGCAGCATTACATCATGCCCATATACCAAGGCATAAGGAGGTACTTGATCTCTGGGAAGTCCTATAGGCTTACAACACATCTAACAACAAGTTGTGCCAATCCCTAGGATTGTCTTCCACAACCTTTTGTATCCCCTTCTTCAAGGATTTGTTAGATGACTCTGCCTGACCATTTGCTTATGTATAATAGGGGGTGGAATTGATAAGGCTAATTCCATATTTTGCTGTAAAAGCTTTTACTGGCTTTCCATCAATACAGTCCCATTGTTCATAGTTATGGTCTATGGAATACCAAACCTGTATATTAACTCATTGATAAAGTCAATTACCTCTGATTGATCTACAGTCTTATAAGGCTTAGCTTCAAACCACTTAGTAAAGTAGTCCGTGGCCACTATAATGAAACAATGTTGTTTTGAAGAAAGTGGTTAAATTTTCCTTATCATGTCGATTGCCCACCCTCTAAATGGCTAAGGTTTCACCACTGTATGTAGATTAGCTGTTGAGACATGCCTTATCATGCCATGTTTTTGACGTTCTTGGCAACCCTTCGCATATTTTATGCAATCCTTGAGGATAGTTGGCCAATAATAGGAATGCCTTTAAAGCAATCACCTCATCTTAATGCTAGGCTGTTGAAGACCACAAATATCTTCATGCACCTCAACCATGGCAGTCAATGCCTGTTTTGGTCCTAGGCACTCCAATAGCAGACCATTTGCTCCTCTTTTATAAAGAGCATTCATTACGAATTGCATTGACTGTAGTTTAAGCTTCCTACTGGCCTTTGAAGAAGGAGCAGTTAAATGCCAAATGATTAGATGCCTCCAATTACGTTCTTCCAAGTCGTTTTGATTGGCTTCTACCAATATTCCTCGCTTTGCTAAAGGTGGTACTAGCTTCTGATATGTTGCTTGACCTATATCTATTTGGGTGCAAACCTTTCTTTTGAAATTTGAAACCTTCTGAGCCACATCATTGGCCTTGTGATTCATGAATCTTGAGATGTAAGTTACATTTGCCACTTGGATCTAGGAAAACAAATGTGCAACAACAACATAATATGGTAGAAGGCTTGTACTTTGACATTTAAAGACTCATTTTTCTTGATTAATTACCAATTGAGAATCTCTAAATATGTCAACTACATGAGCCTGTAAACCAATAAGTATCTTAAGTCCCAAAACCAAAGCTTCATACTCAGTTTGATTATTGGAACAAGTGGTCTCATCAATCCTGAAACCATGCGTGGTTTCTGCCCCTTGTGGTGACTTAATTACAACACCAACTCCCACTGGACCATTAGAATTTGATCCATGAAACCACATCCGAAATGGTTCTAAATCAGCTGTGTCAAGTTTCATTATTTCTTGATTTTTTGTTTGACATGGATGATTAGCTAAGAAATTGGCAAACACCTAACTTTTCACTGCCTTTTGGGGGACATATTTAAAATTCTAACAAAGTTAGAATCCATTTGCCAATTCTCTCTCTCAATATAGGTCTGGATAACGTATATTTAACCAAATCTGGGGTTGCAATCACTAAGACAACAATAGGCAAAAGATAATATCTTAATTTCATTGCTGCAAAGTATAAGGCTAAACACAACTTTTCTATAGCTGAGTATTTACATTCACAAGAGTTTAAAAAGCTGCTAAGGTAATAGACTGCTTGCTCCTTGCCTTTTTCATTGTCCTGGGCCAAGAAGACTCCTAATGGTTCTTCAGCTGTCGCAATGTATAACTTCAAGGGTTTGTTTTTCCTTGGTGGCATTAGTACTGGAGGCTTAGCCAAATAGGCTTTTATTCCCTTGAAAGCAGCTCAATGTTTTGCTGTCCACTTAAATTCCTCTTCATTTTTTTAAGTTCAACAAAGAAGAAAAAACTTTAGTTTTCCCAACAGTATTAGAAATAAACCTTCAAAGGAAGTTAACCTGACCAAGAAATTTTTGCAATTCTTTCTTACTTGATGAAGGTTTAGCTTCAATGATGGCTTTAGCATTGTTTTGATCAATCTATATTCCTTTCTTGGGCACTATGTACCCCAAGAAGTTTCTAGCTGATACCTAAAAGCACACTTGAGTGGATTGAGCTTTAGCTTGAATTTCTTCATCCTTTTGAAGCATGTTGTCAGATAGACTAGATGCTTCTCCATAGACTGTGATTTGATAACAATATCATCAATGTAACATTTCAAGTATCCTCCAATGAGATCATGGAAGATAGTGTTCATTGCCTTTAATATATTGCTCCAACATTCTTCAACCCAAATAACATCTTAACCCATTCAAAGGTTCCAATATTACCAGGACACCTGAAAGCTGTCTTGTGAATATCCTCTTCTGCTATGCATATCTGATTGTAACTAGAGTGTCTATCCATCATAGACAAGATTCTATGTCTTGTTGAACTATCCACCAATAAATCAACTATAGGCATGGGGTACTCATCCTTTGGGGTTGCCAAATTCAGATTTTGGAAGTCAATGCATACCTTCAATTTTTCATTTTTCATGATCACAGACACAATATTAGATAGCCACTCAACATATCTGGCTGTTCTAATAAAACCTGCTTTGAGGAGCCTAGGAATCTCCTCTTTCACATTCTGAACCACCTCAGGATTTATTTGTTTAGGTTTTTCCTTGTATGGCTTAAAGTTTGACTTGACTGGAAGTCTATGTTTTACTAATGACCTGTCCAATCGAGGTAGATCATTATATGACCAAGCAAAACAATCCTTATATTGTTTCAAGAGAGCCAATAACTGGTCTTTGGCAATGGGGTCTAACCAAGCATTGATGAAGGTAGGTTATTGTACTGAAGCTTCTCCTAAATTTACTTCTTCCAAAGGGTCTTGCATTGAGTATTTACCAATGTTTCCCCTTCAGCTTCTTCTTGCTCCGAAATAACCCTTTTCTCTTGTTCTATCACAACCTATCCTGGCTCAACATCTTTATTTTCCTCTTCATAGACAAAGTCTGTCTATAAAACCTCTTCTTCTTGGATTTCCTGGACTTTAGTCTCAATGTCCAATGCACAGTACTTACTTAGAGCCAATAATTTGGCTTTATGTTGTTCATGTATGCAGCCAAGCATCATGGCTTCCTTCTCTTTCTTCTAGACTTTCTGGATTATAACATCAATTTCCAATGTGAAGAACTTGACTAAAGCCAATGGTCTGGCTTCTTGATTCTCTTGTCTACAACCAGGCATTGTTGGTGTTCTTTGATGATGTACTCATCGTCAGCACTTTCTTGCAAAAGTGTTTTAGGTGTGCCACTTCCTTATCAATCGTGACTTCGGTTGTTTCATCAGGCTTCCTCAGCACACTAAGTGGAACCACCCCCTCAGTGTACAACTTTGATTCTGCGAAATCCACACATGTAATGAAAGGCTGTGGGTCTGTATTTATTTCTTTTGTTTTCCCATTATTTAGGGATGTCATCACCTTCTGATGAAAAAAAAAAAGGCACACATTTGTTGGTGTGGATCCAATCTCTACCAAGTAAAGCATTGTATTTGGCATTACTATCTATGGCAAAAAAGGCAGTCATGTAGTCTCTTGTCCTCACACTTAGATTGATGGGTAGAATGTCTTGAGCCATCTGCTTATCCCCAGCAAAACCAGTAATGGTTGTACTTGTTGGGATCAACTTGGGGTTCCTCTTACCTAACTTCCTTAAGGATGAGCGATGAAGCAAATTTACTACTGCCCCATTATCCACTAACACCCTGTTCATTTCTATCCCATCGAATACGCCTTGATGTACAAAGGCTTAACATGGTGTGTCATAGATACTGTGGGATATTCGAAGGGATATGACAATGTGACTATATTTACCTCTTCATTCTCTTCATCACTTTCCATAAGTTTGGCTACTTCAAACTCATCTTGGATTATGCTGGTCTATGAGCCCTCATAGAGACTTCTATGGGATCATTCTCTTGACTCTCCTAATTTCCCTCTTTGGCTTGAAACTCTTGTAGCAACACATAGACCATATTGATTGGCATTGGAGAAAACGAGCCGAATAGGACCACTGGTTGCATTTTCTCTTCCTTCGTGTTGGTCTGTCCTAATGTATGAGACGCATCCTTCATGTTGCACTCTGGGGCCTCTATGCTGACAGGCCCCATTTGTATTGCTTTGTAGTTGGTCTATCATGAATATAGACTCTGTTTGCTCAGCCATGAAGGCTTTGAACATCTTTTCTTCAGCCAATATTCTTTCTTATCTAGGCTCAATTCTTTCACCTGTCTTAGTCTTATCATAACTTTCCAACAAGGCCTTTTCGAGGCCTACCAAACTTGCTTTTTCTTTGGCTTTTAGTTTAGTATAAACCTTAACCAATCTTTCTCTACTAGTTTGAATTTTGATGACCTTAGGATTAAGGTTCGATTTTTTCCCTTCTCCCAATTGACCTCCTAGTTGTACCAAAGAGGTGCCCTCACCAGCTTCCCTTAGATCCTTCTGATATCGAGTAAACCTTTATTGGATATTTCTGCTCTAAGACCTGGAAATCACAGGAACCATATCTGGTTCTTTTGTCTTTGGATTTTTGAGCATGACCTAGTTGTTTGGAGCTACCAATGGGGGATTGATCATTCTGTCCCTGCTTGCAAAGGTTTTTCCCTGGGTTGGTATTATTTTAGATTTGCTTTGCATAACAAACCAATCTGATACTCCTGGCACCGATGAACCCACCATTCCAGTAGCTGTGCCTGTTGTTATCACTTCTAAAGGCCAATCATTGGCCTTGGTTTCCTGTCTTGAGCCTGAACTAGATTTATTCACGGGTTTGTTGATCATCTTGTAGTAGTTTGGTGGCCTTGTTTCACATAAAGGCCTCTTATCCCTTGATTGATTCCTGGCTTCTGGTGGTACAACCAAAGATGGCTGTTGCCTAGGACCACTTGGGTAGACTTTTTTGTAGGTACTGGCTGCCCTACGCTCTTTCTGCATGTCATTGTAATACTGTTTCCCATCAATTGAAAGCCCTTTCAGCCATTTGTAGCTCAATTTGCATCGTGGACACATCCATTGCATCATTGCTGCTTCGAGTGAATCATCATCCAGGGTGTTAGTTTCTTCGCTGGAGCCATCCTTCTGGCCCATGAAGCTTTTTCCACTTGCTAGTGAGCCTTGAGGAACCTTCCTAATGGTTGCTTGACTAGCAACATGCATCTACACATCGACTTTATCCAGCTCCTTCTAGGAACAATTCTTTTCCACAACATGGGCAAGGAACTCTAGCATACCAACATTGGTTGTTGCTTCTTTGATCTCAAGAAATGGATCTGTGTCAATCCCCATTGCCTTTTCTGCATTGGCCAGAAACTTTAACCTTCATTTCCGAATTTTCTGTTGAATCCTGTCTCAAAAAACAATACAGTTTTTAGTTGAGTGAGACCAAGAGTTATGCCATTTACAGTACATTTTGCCTCTCATTTCTTCTGAAGTTGAGATTTTAACTCCTTTAGACAATTTTAGAAACTGTGCTGTCAGTAAATGGTTGAATATTTCATCTGCTTTTGATACATTAAAAGAATATTTCCTATGTAGGTCTTTCTTTTTAAATTGATGATCAATAGTGGTATCCTTTTGAATTAATGCTTCGCAGGTCACAAGCTCTGTAACGCCCCCAACCTTTCACATGTCATCGATATTGTCTGCTTTGGGCCATGCCGCATGGATTTTTTTCTTCCTAGTGGGTCACGCATCTTAGAACTACTCCAGCTTAAGCACGCTTAACTGGGGAGTTCTGCTAAGGATCTCACTACCTAGGAAAAGGCCTCGATGTTATATAAGGGTCTAGGTTTTTAATTTATAGCCTAGGAACTCCTCTTCTATTTCCAATGTGGGACACCGGGACCTTACAATTCACCCCGTGTAGTAGCCTACCAGCTCACAAGCCCGCCCACGTGCACCGAGAGACGCTAGCGGCCCACACTCTGTACTCTGAAGTGTCGGCTCTGATACCATTTGTAATACCCTAACCTTTCATACGTCATCGATATTTTCCGCTTTGGGCCACGCCTGCACGGATTTGTTCTTCCCAGTGGGTCACCCATCCCAAAACTACTCCAGCCTAAGCACGCTTAACTGGGGAGTTCTGCTAAAGATCTCACCACTTGAGAAAAGGCCTCGATACTATATAAAGGTCTAGGTTTTTACTTTTATAGCTCAAGAACTCCCCTTCCATTCCCGATATGGGACACCAAAACCTTACATCCATCCCCTTAAGGCTACACGTTCTCATGCCGTAGTCTGCCAGCTCATAAGCTTGCCCACATGCACCGAGAGACGCTAGGGGCCTACAATCGGTACTTCGGAGAGTCGGCTTTGATACTATTTGTAACGCCCCACTACTTGCTAGCCCAAGTAACCTGTGGGTCGACCAACAATACCCAAAAGCTTAAGTCCAAGTTACTTAGTAGCAAGGTAGTCGTGAGTGTGGGCCCCTGGCATCACTCGGTGCATATGAGCGGGCTTATGAGTTGGCAGGCTACTGCACGGGGACGTGCAGCCTTAAGGGGGGTGGATTGTAAGGTCTCGGTGTCTCACATCAGGAATCGAGGCATTTTCCCAGGTGGTGAAATCCCTAGTAGAACTCTCCAGTTAAGCGTGCTTAGGCTGGAGTAGTTCTGGGATGGGTGACCCACTGGGAAGAATAAATCTGTGCAGGCGTGACCCAAAGCGGACAATATCGATGACATGTGAAGGGTTGGGCGTTACAGGCTCCTTTCCTATGATCTCTGCTATATCAGTCTCAAAGTTAGGGTCCCTATAATTAGGGGTGTGCGCGGTGCGGTTCGGGCGGTTTGAGAGTAAAATTACAAACCGAATGGTGGGTTAGCGGATTAATAAATTGCGGTTTGGGCTGTTTTTGACAGATTGGCGGATTGAAGAATATTCTAATTAATTATCATATATTTGCATAATATATAACACTAATTTGTATAATATTTTTTAGATATATAACAAAAAGTAATTTTACATAATATGTTTCATATATATAACCACTAATTTGCAATAAATTTCATATCTTAAATCTCTCTCACACTCATTTTCACATTGATATTTCATTGGAAGTTAAAAATTATATATGTATTAACTATAGCGGAGCGGAGTGGTTCGATTGGCAGATTATAAATTTTAAAGTTTAAACTGTGGTTAGCGGTTAGAACGCTGCAGATTAATGCGGATTGGTGCGATTTTAGTGGATTGGGTAGTACTTTGCATAGTCCTACCCGTAATAGGTCCTATAAGATGCATTACAACAATCTTGCTCTTTTTCAAGGAGAGTCTCATATCTAGTGACCTTATAAGTTAGTTCTACTAGGTCTCAAAACTCTGTTGAGTCAAACTTTTTTTGAAGCCTAAATTCTAACCCATTTTGGGCCCAACCTCACAAATTCAGGTTCAGGTAATATGACCCTACATTTGTTTTGTACTCTTTCAAATATGGCAATGAATTGAGCAGCCTTCTCATCAGGTCTTTGGCTTAACCTTGCCAAGTTTGCCATAAATACTTCAGGCTCTGTCTGAAAAAATTGGGCATGAAACACTTCTTCCATTTGTTGCCAGGTTTGGATAGAACCAAGTGTAAGGTTTGTATATCACACAAAGATTGCCCCAGTTAAAGAATTTGGAAATAGCCTCAACTTCATGTAGTCATTGTTGGTGAACTCACCACATTGCCTTGTAAATCTGGCAATATGTTCAACAGTTGATTGGTTCCCATTCTTATAGAAGAGGGCAAAGTTTGGTATCTTATAGCTCCTTGGGTATTCATGTAACCTATCTATCCAGTCTGGGTAAGGTTTTCTGTAGACAGGGGTTTGGGACCCCTTGGGCCATAGGTCTATAGGTCTACAAATTTCTCTAATAATGTCAGCAATTTGGTCCCTAGGTACAATGTTTTATGCTGGCTGGGCTACTATTAGAGGAGCAAACACAGGGTTTGGAAGAACTCCTTATGCTTGAGGCCCTTTTAGTCCATGTAAAGGCACATTATGGACTGGTTGTCCTTGGGGAATGGGTTATCCCTGTTGTGCTAGTTGATGTTGAGGGTATGGTTGCCCCCTTGGAACAGGCATTTGTTTCACAAAAGGCGCTGCGAAGGGAACTACTAGAGGAGGAACAAGTGTTGTTTCACTTCCAACTACAGGAATTCCCTCAAATCCTCCTGGTGTAAGTTCAAACACAGGATTAGAGAACACCCGAGTGCCAGGCATGGGTTCAAACATAAGATTTGAAAACACTCGAATGCCATTTCCTTGTGTCAGCCGCGGTCCCACCAATGTGTATGGTTTTGTTAGTAGTCAAAGCTATGCTCTGACTTATCAGTGGTCTAGGAGGAGCTTCGTACCATGATTGAGGCATAGGTGATGGTCTTTCATGGTTTTGATTATTAGTTTGACCACTAATTTGCCCATTATTTTGTCCATTACTTTGCATAGGCTGTTTATCTCGAGCCAATCTCTGCTGAAGTAAGTTTATATTTTCTTCAGTCTGTCTTATGACAGGTGGTTAATAGGAGCTCATTTAATCTAAAAAGGAAGTTGCCCATCTTTCCATTATATGCATTAATTGCTATCCTATAACATTAACCAATCCTTCCCATCGATTCACTTGTTGGGTAGATGGAACAATTGAAGGTCTAGTTTCATGGCTTTGTTCAACATTTTGGACGTGCGTTGCATATCCTGAAGTGCTGGTCTATTCGACCAAATTGTGTAGGATCACTTGAAGCAGGCATATCTATAGGTTGTGATACCACATTATCCTCTGGGTTATATGCTTCTAGATCTCCTGCTACACCTTCTTCTTGGCGTTTATTTTCTCCTTGTCTCCTACGTCTAACCATTATAACGGGGTCCCACGGGGTGTGCTAAAAATATATGTTGGCTTTTCGCTTTCGAAGGTTAGAAATGTAATTAAAGCGTGCCAGTAAGGATCAATAAGTCTTTACAGGAATAGTAAATGCCAACCAATTAATCAGACAATTGCTTCGAAGTTTTTTTAGCCTCAATGAAGAGAACTTTTACTGGTGGCTTGTTTTGGGAGAAAACTCGAAAGAATTAATCAAAAAGTAAAAAAAAAAAAAAGGAGAGAACAGTGTTAGAATTTAAATTTCATTAAGTGAACGAATGTTTACAATAGTACCTTCACACTTCCACAGTTTCGAAGGGAATTACAGCAATGAACAGACTAACTTAGAACTACTCCTAATAAACTGAAATACAGTGCATGAAAGTAAAGAACTGGAAGGAAAAATATGAAGTAAATAAACTGGTCTCTGGATCTCGTTTTGGGTCCCCTCCACTGTCAACTTTCTCCTCTATTTATAGGCCCTGGTAATAACCGTCAAAGTGATTGATAACTGTCGAAGTAACCTCCATGATCATGGGACATGGCCCCAAGCATCTTGCCTCCACTAAGCCATTCCTTACAGTTGGGTTTCCCTCATGAATTTGAATTTAAATCTTAGCCACGTCACCTTGCTTCTTTTATTTGTTCTAGTACTTCGCAGATCTACTGCCATTGATATGATTTGCCACGTATCCTTTGATGGCTGGAGACTTTTACTAATTCCTCAAGTTACCCCTAATGGACCACGTGTCAAGCTGTGATTGGCTAATACAAAATATATGGCCAACAACTAGGCAACATCGGCTCGGACTTTTTTGGGTTCAAAGCAAATGCCAAATATGGAATTTCATATGTATTAAAAAAAAAAAAAAAGTTTTGATCAAAGGATAATGTATCAAATTTTGTTTTAAATTTTTGCATTTAATAGTGCTAAAAAAAAGCTATTAAAATTTACTTAAATAAATAACAAAATTTACAATAATAAAAAAGACTAAAATATAAGCTGGAGTACAAATAAAAAACTAAGTCTTCTATTCTTTGTTTCTTTTCTTTTTTTTGTTTGTTGCCAAAATTATACTTTCTAAGAATAGTGACATGTTTGATATAGTTGATAAAAAATTATTAATATTGTTATAATGCTAACTTAATCCTTAATCATTACAAATCAAATAATCAATAAAAGGAAACATAAAAAATAATAAAAATATGTAATCGTAATAGACAATATATATAATCAATGATTAGATAAATATTTAGTCGAACAAAAACAAGAATTCATCTCTATTGTAGAGTTTGTATCTTGAAATCCAATTTTATATGAGACTTTCCATCATAGTTGAACAAATAATAATAAAAAAAAAAATAGAAAAAAAAATCATCAATATATAAAAAAAATTAAGAAATATGATATTCTTCAATTAGTTTTAAACAAAAATTAGATGAATACTTCTAATTCTTATTGTTGACAGAAACCAACTGGCAAGTTAAAAACTTTGGTTTTATTACATGTTTGTAATTATATCTCAAATATATTTAAAATATAAATTGAGGCCTCAAAATTTTGGGCATTTTTATTCAGATTAAGTCTCTTCTTATAAGAAACTTTAGATCTTTCTAACTCCAATGAGCCTTTATTCATTTATTTTTTTTTTTTTTTTGAAGACTAGTACAATACTTATTATAGTTTTGGGGCCTTTTTTTTGGGCATTTTTGGGGGCCCCAAAGCAGCTGCTTTGTGGGCTTTGCCCCAAAACTGACCTTGATACTAGGTAATTTTTTGAGAAAATTGATATTAAATCCAATCTAAGAAGAGTATAAGACAATAGGTCTAGTGAATATTTTTTATTGGTGATAGGTCCACCCTTTATGAAATAGTTTGATGAGAAGTCCTTTTATTGATTTTGTAAGACATTTTGTTTTCAATTTTACATCTGAATTTATCTGTTGACTTTTTTTTTTTTTGACTATATGTTCAAATTTATATCTATCTATTTAAATTTATATCTATATGTTCATATTTTTTCTATTTGTTCAAATTTATATCCATTTGTTGAATTTTTTCCCTATCTATTCATTTTTTCCTATATGTTCAAAATATATATCTATTTGTTCAAATTTTTTGACTATTGGTTCAATTTTTTCCCCTTTATTTGTCCAAATTTTATTATCTATTCAATTTTTTCATTTATCTATTTAAATCTATCTATCACAATTTTATTATCTGTTCGACAATAATAACAAATCTATCTGTTGAAAACCTAACAGCTACAACAAAAACTATCTGTTGAAAATCTAACAATAACAACAACAACAACAAATCTATCTGTTAAAATCTATATCTCTTCCTACTATCCATCTGTTCAAATTCAACAATTTCGGTTGATCTTTCCTTGCTAAAAAACCATCTACTATTTGTTCAAACCAAACGTATGGATTGCAGAATGTTTCATCATCAACAACTACATATCATCATCATTAACTAATAACTACAAAAAAATAAAAAAAATAAAAAAATGTAGAATCTTAAGCTACTAATCACAACATTACAATAGCAAAAAAAAAAAGGGGGGGTAAAAAAAAATAAAAATAAATAAATAAACCTAGAGTTTTAACATATGGTTTCAACTCAGGTCTATGTACAACTTAGGGTTTCGGCCTAGGGCTTTTTATGCTCTATTGAGCCTTTGTTCAGACCTAAAAGCCCCTTCTCTTTTTCTTCCTTTCGATCCCACATGCATTCCACAATGTCTGCAATTAACAAACACAAACCCAGATCACACAATCAAACTCAAAACCTAGAAACCTAAATCACAAAATCAAATACATAGAGAGAGAGAGAGAGAGAGAGAGAGAGAGAGAGAGAGAGACCTTAGGGCCGGCACAAGTCTTCGTGGTTCCGCAATCAGCATGGTGTTCAAAATCTTCAGAGGAT
This sequence comes from Camellia granthamiana, assembly GCA_036172215.1. NCBI lineage: Eukaryota > Viridiplantae > Streptophyta > Magnoliopsida > Ericales > Theaceae > Camellia > Camellia granthamiana. Next base: position 56,800,800 of record CM069908.1, on the reverse strand, counting down.
TCTTTTTCACCTCCTTTTTGATCGGTCTCGCCACAGTCTAAACCTCATCTGAGTTAATAATCCTAGTCAAATATGCATTTACCATCTTTGCTCTAGGTAACAGATACCCCTTCTAGCTTCTCGAATGATTCATAGATCGAATCCAGCTTCTCAAAAGCTTATTTACTCTAGATAACGAAACGTCTAAGGTGACCACCAAGTGTGAGCTTGAGAAAATTGAGACACTCAACATTAACGATCTCAACACTAGGAATGTTCCTGAAAGCCTTCAATTTCGGGTTTTGAAGATTAGGGCAATACAATATATATAGAGAGAAAAGATCAAAGTTCCTCAAGATTGTTCAGATCTAGAGCTTGACGAAGCTAGAGAAGAGAGAGAGGCACTAGATCGGTCTTCACTCAGTCTTCGGGAGTATCACTGGTGATATGAGAAAAGATGAATAGGAGAGAGAAAATAAGAAAGGGGTGGTTCTGGTGGCAGTAGACGGAGAAGATCTGATTCTCTTAGATCCATATGGTGAATCGCAGATCTGGTGGCGATGGATGGTGGTTTTGGTTTTGAGGGAAGCGCAAATTTGGTTCTAGTAGCAGTGCTGGTAGTTCTAGTTTTGGTTTTAAAAAGGCAGCAGCGACACTGCCAGCGAGTGGGAGAAGGAGGCGGTGGTTCTGGTGGCAATGGACAGAAGAGAGGCGTCGCTGGAGTTTGTTTTAGAGAGAGAGAGAGAGAGAGAGAGAGAGAACATAGGGTTTGGTTTTTGATTTACGTGTATATCATATATATACTTGGGTAGTGTGGTAATTTTGAACAAGCTTGTCCTTATGGACAAAGAAAATCAGGACCTGGATCTCTTGCTAATGAAAATCCAATTTTGGACTTTTGGCCAGAGCACCCTAATTTTTTTCCACTTAATTACCTAACAAATATAGGTTAAGATTTTACTATTCGTAAAATTTTCAGTTACATAGCATCACGTGAATAATATTACATAATATTTCATAACTAATTAATAATTTTCATGTTTTATCTAGTGTTTGAAAACAAAATAATGATGATGGGATTGGTGTTGGGGAACATGGAGTCACACACTTAATTTAGTCTAGCATTTGTTTTACATAATTATAAACTCTATATAATTTTGATACTGATATATGACAATTAAATAAAGGAAAATGAGAATTAAATAATACCACAGGACATTAAGGTATTAGGGGATTAGGGCCTTTCATTTTTTTTCCCTTTTCTCGAATCAGAAAAATTAATTATACATTTTATTTCATCCTAACCAAATATAATATCTCACTTTCTTTATCCTATCTTTTTATTTTATCCTAACCAAATACTCACACTATCTTTTTTTGAAACAGCAAAAAAGCAACTTTATTGATGATAATCAAGCTTTAATACAATGACATCAAACAATGAAGGCAAAGGGTGCAGAGAGCATCATAGCAAAGATACAATGATCCTAACTAGGCTAGCATTGGAGAGCTCACAATCATCTACTAGCACCATAAAGTTGGTGAGAAACTAACAAGCGAAAACGCTGTGACCATGGCAAAAGAAAAGAAAAAACACCACTCCACAATAATCAGAGTACTCCACATTGGAATAGCTGATTTTGGGTGACCGCTTGAGTGGTCATTCGTCGCTCGAGCGAATATTTGCAGCTCCCAGTATCTTGCAAGTTTGAAGGCGAGATCGCTCGAGCAAAGGAAAGGTCGCTCGAGTGTAAAATTTGAGCTCCCAGTATTTTCACTCTAGCTCTGCAAAACTTCCGAGACCTCGCGTTTACCACTCAAGTGGTAATTTTGTATTTCGGCACTTCGTTCGAGCGAAGGAAAGTTCACTCATGTCGTCTGGTCGGGGTAGCTTACTTAAAGGTCAAACAAACACTCTTTTTTCTCACTCTTTCTAACTCTTCTCTCCCACTAGTGCTGTTACTCCGAAACCCTAGCCCTAAAACCTTGATTTCCCTTGATTTTTACCAAGATCCACTTTAGATCTTCAAAAGGGTTGAAGAACTAGCTTAGATCAAAAGCATTATCGATCGTTTTCTCATTTCTTGAAGCTTGAAGTTGGGTTTTCATCATTTATCTCCAATCTTGAGGTAGGGGTACTTTTAACTTGGTATATTTAAGATTTGAGATATATATGTGATAGTTTCTTAGTTATTGTAATGTATGAGATGGTGTTGTGATATACAGTAGGGTTTGTTGAATAAAAAAAGGTTTTTTTCATGTTTTGAATTTTTTTATTTTATCTTCTTGATTATTGTTAGAATTGTGACTATTACTTTTTATATGCTAATGGAAGAAAAGCCCTGAATTTTTATTAAACCCTGGTTTTCCAATTGAATCGATAAAGGGATTTTTGTTCAATTGACTCTTAAATGGTGGAATTGAGTGTGTTGAGTGTACTTTTGCATTGAGATATGGACTTTTGATAACTTGTGGATATGAATCCTTAAGATTTGGAGGTGGTGAATTTTTGAAATTGAGGAATTTATTATGTGATAAATATTATTATTAATGTTGTTGTGGATTGAACAAACGTTAGGGAAAATTTATTTGAAACCTCATGCATTATGTGATTTAACCACCTTGAAGGTGTTGAATAATGTCAAAGTGGGTAAATAGCTTATGAGTTCGGGTAATTGAGTGGGGTTTAGGAATTGAGTTGTGTGTTGTATTTTGTACCTGTCTACGCATATCGTAGGATGAATGTGAAAAAGGTTTTTAGGTGTCCATGAGCCTGTAGTTTATAGAGTCGGTGAATGTAGAAAAACTTGATTTTGGGTGTCCACAAGCCTGCCATTTATAGAGTCGGCAAATGTGAAAAAACTTGATTTTGGGTATCCACAAGCCTGTCGTTTTTAGAGTCGGCAAAAGTGGAAAGGGGAAAGTTTTGGGTGTCCATCGCTCCGCCGTTATTAGAGTTGGCAAATGTGGGAATATTTTCAGCATATAAAATCTATATATGTATGTTTGATTTTGCAGCTCTTACTGGGGACGCCATAGTGTATTTACCACCCTCTATTGTGGAGGAGACATGGAATATAAATCATACATTGAACATTTGGGTTCTAACAGAGAAAATATGAATTTTGATCTTACAAGTGCATGGCATGACCATATGCATCTCAATTATTTATATAACTTGTTAAATGTATTTCCTATTGAGTATTAGCTCACCCCAAAGTTGACCATCTTTCAGGAAACGATGTGGATGTGTCACCTAAGGGATTGGCATGAGGAAGGATTTTGGACGGGGGCACGAAAGCTCTCTTTTGTTGTTTTATGTCAAGCATCGGGCTATTCTTGTTTGGGAACTTACATTCCATTGTTTGGAAACTTAGATTCCATTTTTGTGTAATCAAGGACACTCCTTGAAAGAAGTTTACCTTTTGGATTTACCTTCACATTATCTCTTGTCTTCTGAACTATTATGTTTTGTTGATCGATGTAAAAAGATGCATGATGTAATTATTGGAATAGTTCAATTGAGAAAAGATAGTTATGATATTTTGCTATTATTATTATAGACTTTTTTTTCTCTCTCTCTCTTCTATATAGGTTGCACCAAAGTGATCATGTATGATAAGGTAACTTAAATGCTGGTTTGTCATATACAACAAAACAGCCCTTTTAGCCACCAAACCAATGCATTTCACTACTTCCGAGATAAAATTTGACTTGCCTCAAATTGAATAAGAAATCATGAATTGTAAGATGATACTTCTTAAAGCTTGGTAGCAACCAAAGTGCAATTATGATCTTAGCCAACTCACGCAACTCGGGTAAATTTGGGGTAGAAGCATTGAACACACAATCATTCCTATGTTTCCATAAGGACCACAAAACAGCTAGGGGTAGAACCCTCCAAATCTTTCTCTCCCTTTCGTTGAGCCTAACTCCATTTCACCATGAAAGTAAGCTATCGATTGAACCTAGTAGAGCCCTTTGAAAATCCCACCAACTTAACATAGCAGACCACAATCTCCAAGTAAAGAGGCAAAACAATAGTAAAAGGTTCATTGACTCATTATCATTTTTACAAAAAAACACAAAATGTTGATACATTTCCTTGAACAACACCAATCTTTTGGAGGAAAACCGTTGTCTTGACTCTGTTTTTCCAAGATAACCAACAGAAGAATTGAACTTTAGGAGGAAGATACTTGATCCACACTAGTTTACTGGTTAAGAGAGGAGAGCAAAAGTGTTTTCGATACATTTATAAGTAGAGGACATAGAAAAAACACCCAAGGTCGAAGCAGCTCAAGATAGTCTGTCAGATTACTTTGCACTGATGCTAGGAGCAGCCAAAAGAAGATTAGTGAGTCTAGTGACCTCTCCATAATCCCAATCATATAGCCTTCTTCTGAAGTTAAAGATCCAATTACCTGATCTATCTTTTTTCTTATATATTGATCTCAATGATTCATCTTTGTCAATAACCAATCAGTATAGACTAGGAAAATCATCCTTTAAACACCATTTGTCTTTCCAAAATTTAATTCTAACTCCATCCCCAAGTTTTATACATAGATTACTCAAAAATAACTCTAACAGACTACTTCTAATTTCTGCAATGGAGATGATTCCTTTCCACAGCTTAGAATGGCTAGTGCTTAGACTAAATGATAGAACCCAGATGCCCAAATTCAAACTATACTTGCTGTAGATGACCTTTCCCCACAAAGCCTCTTTTTCAAGCCCAAATCTCCACCACCACTTGATTAATAAATTGTCATTTTCCATTCTCACTCTCTTGATGCCAAGTCCACCTTGCTCCACCCTTTTTGTAATTTCCTTCCACTTTACCATATGGAGTTTTCTCTTTAATTCAAACGCACCCCATAGAAATGTGGCTTGTAGCTTCTCAAACTCTCTAGCTACCCCAATTGGCATCTGAAAAAAAGGTAAATAATACACAGGCAAAGAGGAGGTTACAACCTTGATTAGAGTAGGCCTACCTGCAAATAAAAGAAACATTCTTTTCCATCGATCTAGCCTGCTTCTAACCTGGTCCAGAACTAGTTTCCAAGTTGCTTTCCGGTTTGGATTAGCTTCCAGAGCCAACCCCAAATACTGAATATGCAAGGATGTGGTCTTGCAATTTAGCTTATCTGCAAATATAGCAAGATCATCATTAGGCACACCCACTCTACATTCCAAACTTTTGTGGTAATTAATTCTTAAAGATGATATTAGTTTAAAGCATCTTAAGATCCACTTTAAATTACATACTTCAACCTCATCTGCTTTACAAAAAAGTAGTGAGTCATCTGCAAATTGAAAACATCACATCATTGGCTCCAATCTTCACCCTTTTAATGAGATGAGATTGATGAGCTCTAGACAGAAGAATGCTAAGGCCTTTTGCTGCTAAGTTGAACAAAAAAGAGGACAAAGGATCCCTTAGCCTCAAGCCCTTTTATGGACTAAACTTCTCAGTTAGGGAGCCATTGACAAGGACTAATAGCCTGGCTGTTGATATACACTCTTCAATCCAACTAGTCCATTATTTCCCAAAACCAAACAGAGTCAAATGCTTTCTCAAAATCAAGCTTAATTAATACACCATTCTTCTTGGCTTTCTTCCAACCATCTACCACCTCGTTTGCAATTAGCACACTATCTAAAATATTACTTCCTCTTATAAATGTTGATTGAGATTCATTGATAATATGAGGTAGGACAACCTTCAAATTGTTAGCCAACACCTTTGCCAAGATTTTGTAAGATGATCCAACAAGACTGATAGACCTATAATCTCCAAGTCTAACTGGATTATCTTTTTTGGGTATAAGTGAAATGAATGAGCTATTTAAACCCTTCACTAATTTACCGTTCATGTGAAATTCCTTGAAAAAGTTGAACACTTCTCCCTTAATCAATTTTCAGAATTTTTGGAAGCAAATCATATAAATCCATTAGGTCCTAGAGCCTTATTGCCTTCATAATCTCTAATTACAACTTTGGTTTTTGCTTTTGAACACTTTGCCTCTAAACCTCCATAGTATGAGATGCTTTGAATTGACTTGAATGGCCCTTCTAGCTTAGGTCTATAAGCCCATTCCTCAGAGAAATGCTTCCTAAAATGCTCAAAGACCTCTTTTTTTCTTTTTTCTTTTTTCATTTGATTAGGCTCTTCAAACAGCGCACCTTCAATTGTGATGGAGGAAAGCTCATGTCTACTTCGCTTACTTCTAGCCATCACATGAAAAAACTTGGTATTTGTATCCCCTTTCATGTTCAAATTGAGCCTTGACTTTTGTAGCCAAATCCATTCCACCATCCTGCTCAACTTTTACACCTGTTCTTTTGCTAATCTTCTTCTTAATATTTCATTATCAACTAAGTCTTTAGTCTTAACAATAAGATCTAAGTTATGAAGTTCCTCCTCAGCTGCTTTCAACTTGAAATTAACATTACCAAATACCTCTTTGCTCTAGCTTTTTAAAGCAAGCTTCAAAGTCTTCAATTTGAATTAGAGAATAAAACCACCTCGACCCCGAACTTCCGATTCCTTCCAAGTATTCTCATTAAAAGGTGGGAAATTGGAATGCAAGGCCCAAGCATTCAAAAATCAGAAAGGCTTAGGGCCCCAATCCTTATCATTATCCATCAACAATAAAAGCCAATGATCAGAAATGAGCCTTGGCAATCTCTGTAATTTTAAGTTAAACCCCTTTACCATTTTGGATCTACTAGCACTCTATCAATTATGCTCTACCTCTTACCTTCTGTTGAAATATACCAGGTAAACTTCCTCATAAGTAATGGTAGATCATTCACTTCACACTTGTCAATAAAGTTATTCAACTCCTTCATGCCCCTATCTCTCCTAGAGCAGCCTTTTCTCTCACTAATAGTTTTAATTTCATTAAAATCCCCTTATAGGCACCAAGGATTAGGGAAATCTTTCTTCAGTTTAATCAAACTATCCCAGAATTTCTTCGTATCTCTTACTGCATTTGGAGCATAATTGTTGAGGATAACACATTCAAAAGAGCTAAATAATGTACTTGATAGCAGAACAAATCTTCTACTGCTATAACAATCACATAATTGGAATACCTCAAGATCCTAAAGATCAAAGAAGACCTCTAGATAGGCCTACATAGTCCATAACCATGAAATCCATTTTGTCCTTTGCCTACGTTGCTCTAACCTCCTTCTCTGAAAATGCAGCTTTTTTGGTTTCCTAAAGCAAAAGCTAAATCCACTTTTATTTCTTTTAAGATCTTTCTTATCTCTCTTCTTTTCTCCTGCCTGCCCACCCACACCTCTAATGTTCAATGTGATTATCTTTATAAGAACCTTTGAAACACCTCTGGAACCCCATAATAGATGTAACCTATATAACTGCTCCATTACCCCTCTCAATTCTCTCTTTATCATTTGCCTCAAGTTCCACTATTTTGTTAAAAAACTTTAGCATTATTCATATTGAAATTCAAACCCAAAAGTTTCCCTATCTGCAGGGTAACTTAGGCTTCATTCAAAATAATTCTGCCTTTATCATCTCCACTCTCAATCGAAACTAATAGGGAAGCTTTAGCCACAGCTGCTCTGAACACAGCTCTTTTTAGAGCTGCTTTGCTTGTGGATGCCCCTTTGTGACCATATCTTCTTACCAGGTGAAAAAACCCTTTTTTTTTTTTTTTCTGAGATTGATTACATGACTTGTCCTTCTTAAACACTTTCTTCTTACCTTTCTTCCTTTGGCTAGCAAGGTTGCAACCCATATCTATCTCTTGGACCTGAGATATACTAGAAGCTCTAGTAAGAGGACCATTTACCTCTACCCAGTTATTAACCATAGGGCCATTCTAAATTGCATGAGCCCTCCTAGATCATTACTCTTTTGGCTAAGGCCCAATACCACCTCTAAATTGAGTCCAGGCGTAAGAGTGCTTGATTCACTCAGACTCCTAACAAAACCAGGCATGTACACCTAATAATCATTCCTTTCACACACATCCGTATGGTCATTATTGAGGTTTCCCACCTCCATTATTTCATTGCATGCTCCTACCTTGATCTTACTGTCCAATCCACTACATGACTTTGCAACTACCGTATCACTTTTCCAGTTTAAAACCTTGTCCATCTCTATAATTTTATTCACCCCACATGGCTTTTCTCTCTTTGCCACCTCAATATGTTGGTCCACCTCCTAGGTTGACTCATCAGCCCTGTCAGCATTATCATCATCTCCTCTATATCTCCCTCGACTACTTTGCTTGCCATGGCCATTTGGGCTAATTAGATCATTAACTAGATCTTGATATTTCTTGCAAATGCACGATTCCTTGATTGTCTGTGCTATTATGGTTTGATCTTCGCACACTCTCACTGGATATAGTGTGCCTTTACAGTCCAAATTTATGACCTTGTTGATTTGATCCATATTGCTCGTGAGGATCATGATCTTACCACAAGCGAATGATTGGAGTTAGCTCAAGTAATCTTCCAAGCAGATTACCTCCCCCTATAAGCTACCAATTCTATTGAAATTTGTTCTGGTCCACAGATTTAATGGAATACCATAGCAATTAAGCCACACTTTTTGCTTCTATTCCAAAACCAACCCTGGTTGCCATTGAATTATGTCATCACACCAATCTGTGATTACCTCCCTTATGTCCTTCATTTTGGAGGTAATTTCCTCCTTAGAATAGAAAGATAGCACTATGTCCCTGCCCCCTATTTTTCTAACCATAACGCCCTTCATGCTTCTTTCTTCGAGTTCCCTTCGCAGGCTAATGTTTATATATTTAGCCTTGAGGCAAATCATAACGCTCTCATATAGCCACCCATTTCCTATTTCCTCTACTTTAACTGCTATGATTCCACCTCCCACACCAGTAACTCCTTTTGTTGCCTTAGCATAGGTCCTCTTATCAACAAAGGCATTCTTCATACTTCTATCTTCTACAGTTGGGGTTGATGGTTTTGATTGTTGAAAATGGCTAGGACCCTTCTCCACTCTTTCTCTTCCAAACTGTGCAAGTTTTACCTCAATTGCTTTATCATCCACCATAATCCATTGGCTTTTTGTACAACAATCTTGGCTGCTGCGACACAATCAAATCTTACAAAACCAAACCTAGTATTTGTTACTCTTCTCATTTTTTGTGGTATGAAAACATCCTTGACTACTCCAAACATCATGAATAAGTTGAACAAACTCTTACGATCTAAAGCTTTTGGCAGTTTATCCACAAATATTGTGAACAAGCCAAAGTTAACATCACTTCTGCCTTGTTTTCCTTTATGCCTCACCACCGGTATCCATCATCCGTGATGTGCTCTTGGTCTCACCATCTCTCTGTCACGGTTAACAACCAAATTTCTTCAAATACTCACACTATCTATTCAATCATTTATTTCATCTATTGGTATAACTTATCTTTTATAATCCTATCATATATCTAATCATTCATCCTCTCTAATCTCATGTCATAAGCTATCTTTAACATTCATACTAAAATTTTATGGTATATATATATTTTGATAACTTGGTATTTGGCCTTGAGGACTAACTAATTCAGGAGATCAATCCCACTGTCCATTAGAAGGGACTTAATACCAGGGTAAAGCTCCATATGGATTGACCCCAAAAAATTATTTACCCTTAAAAAGTGTTAATCTTGAGACCATTGAGTAAGCACACTCCTAAATCACAGACTGTGACACAATTTTATGGTATTTAATCTCATAAAAAAATAATTTAGCAATGAATCCCGAAATGTCGGCCCGTGATGATGGAATACAATACTCCAGAACATTTTTTTAAGAGTAATATTAGAGACCCACACATTTATACCTATAAATTCACTCACAATGATGTGACATGGAAGTTGGACCCACCATCATTACGTGTGTAACAAATCAAAAGTTGACACACATCCTGCCACATTATTGTGGGGAGAATTGTGGGTATTTTTTCGAGAGTGTCAAATATTTTTTAAATTATTAATGTTTTTTTTTTTTTTTTCTTCAGGGTCTATATTCCACAACATTGATGGGAGAGTAATAAAAATTAGGAGAAATTACAAAAAAAAAAAAAAAAAAAAATATTTGACCATTGTAACAAAATGAATCTTGAGTTTTTAATTATATTGATTTAAACTCTTTTTGATTATTTTCAATCTAAACCATTTCCTATTTTCGTCAAGAAAAACCAAAAAATATATTTTAGTCATTAATCTCAATGAAAAATGATGTTTTAAACATGTTATGTACACCTATTGAATTTAATGGCTAAAATACTATTTTGCGTCAATTTTATATAATGAAAATAGATGAATGGTTTAAATTGAAAATAATTAATAAAATATTAAAATTAAAATGATAAAATTCAAATTCTAAATTTATTTTGTTATAAAGGTCAAACTTGAAATGATAATAATAATGGCAACAAAAATGTTATATAAATTAATAAAATTTTCTAATTAATCAATGTATCATATAATAATAAAATTTTAAAATTGAAACATAACCTACTTTAATCACAACAATAAGTAAAAGAAAAAGTTATAAAATTTATTGGTTTGTATAATATTAAGCTAATGGAAACTAAAACCTCATCAATACACTATTAGGCTTTACTCTTGAATATAAAAAAATAAAAAATAAAAAAATATTATCAATATCAGATGCCATTGGAAAAACCAATGACCTAAAATGATTATTTTCAACAATTGTTCATAAATACACACCGATTGAGCTAAAACACCAAGACAAGTTCGACGAAAAATATAAACTTCTTTTGTGTGTCAGCATCACTTAATAATTTCTTAAGAGAAAGAGAAAGCATAATTTTAAAACATCTAATTAACATTATCGATTTCTTAAACCTTTTGCTATTTTTATATATTCCTATATAACAAAAATGTCAACTTCTACCATACAATATAGATATGCTTGATTGTGACATAAGATAAACATCAATTTTTTTTTTGGCATGGCTTGTTTGACTTGCATGCAATCATAATGTAAATAAAACATTCATTCGATAAATGCAAGAGTTCATTTATTTTTATTTTTGTTTTTGATCATAAGGAAAATTACACTGATGGAGATGAAGATCAAATCTTTTTGAGATTTATGTCAATTGTCATTGGCAAAATCTTCTGTGTCCCCATTTTCTACCCTTAAACCATTTGTGCTCATCCTTGTAATGTTGTCTCATTGTATTAAAGTTAAATTATGATGACGTGACAATACTAAGAGAGTGTAATAGTGAGTTTCCTTAGAGAATTTGTCCTTTATCTTGGCTAATTTTTCTATTTAAGTGTACCGCCTTGAAAATATAATGATAGTTCATGACGTATAATCAAATAAAATAATGCGTATCCAAAATGAATATTCCTTCCATTTATATAGAATTTGAATTATACAAAAGATAACACATGTATCTATACATTCGCAAGCCCTAAACCCGAATTTGTAGCATGTGTAACAACAGGAGATATGATATGAAATTAAAACAGATAATAAATGCCCTAAAGGCTTATAGCTTTCCAAATCAATACTTGATTACAACAAAAATGGATTTGAATCCAACACAGTTAAAGCCATTCGCTTGTACAAAAATAAGCACAATAAATACACAAAATTAAGCTTTTTCTCCAAGTCCTCCCAAAACTATTGCCTTAGCGGAGACATGTCATCAACACCTAAAAATATTTTTCCCACATAGGGTGAGTCAAAGTCTAGTAGAAATAATTCAACCCAATATATGAATCTTAACAAAGATATAAGGTAAATGCACATGCAATGCTCATGTCAAAACATTTTATATCTCCTTTCAAAACTATGCAATGCCAGGTTAATATCATAATTCATTTCTTTTACAATAGAAAATAAGGCTATGAATCACATTCTAGGAATCTCAAAGCAAATATAACCTTTCACAGAAATTTCGTCCGTGGGAAACCGTAAACTGGCACCCATATAAACGTAGGCTATATAAGCACTACTATTGCCGTTTCACAGAAATTTCGTCCATGAGATTGACACCCATGTATACGCGCGGTTTTTAGGACTTTCACCATGGACACTCATGCCAACTTATTTCAACGAAACAACACATACTTCCCGAAATTACCCATATTTCTCAAAACGATAAACATCTCCAATGTATAGATATGAAATAATGCTCTATGCAAATGGATGAGACAATAGTTTCAATTCTCATAATTTTTATGCAATTTCTACAACAATCATAGCTATTCTCCACCAATAGCCCAAAACAAATATATTTAAACAGATAAACAATTTCTAATAAGGATAAGCTTTCTAAATTTCAAGATGTGAATGATAATACATATCCAACTCTATCATCCTCATCAATATCAACCCAATTCTACATTTCCAACACCAATTTCATTATTTCTATAAAATCAACATTTGGGACATTTAGGACACTACAAGAAATTACACTTTCTGCGACAAACGTTTTGGTCGCCAAAAGTATCACATGTGGTTGCGAAAATCTCTTTGCGACCAAAATGTGTTGATTGCGAGTTGGTCACTGAAGCCTCATCACAGATAGTTTTCCGCGACCAAAGTTGTAGTTGGTCGCCAAAAGTGACCATTGGTGACTAAATGATTGATCGCGGAAAGTCCAATCCATATTAGTCAAAAGGTAACTTTGGTCATATTTTTTTTTAAAAAAAAAATTAAAATTTGAAAATCCCTTTGTTAAATTGTTCATATATATATTTTCCACCTGTGATCAAATTGCAATCAACTCATAATTAATATATAGTACAACATCCAGTTTTAATAACCATGAATCAATTTCATTTCCAACTATCAATCCATCAAGGAGACATACAAATACCGAGTTTGTGATTTAGGTTCTATCTGCAAATTTGTAAAGAACTATCAAGTAACACTAAGAAAAAAGATAAATAGCATAAAACTTAAACAAGAAACTATAGCCCCTCTAAAATTTAAACAAGAAACCCAAAGAAAATAACTAAATTCAAAAAGGAATATATATATATTATACCATAAACCCTTCAATGCCTAAATAGAAAATAGAATGTAATTACACTAGTCCATTTACAATTACTAACTTACTGTTGAAGAGAAGAGAGAGCATGTTGAACTTCGTCCTTGGATGGAACAGACCCAAAAACAAAATCATCATAAAAAGCACATACCCCATTTTCATCTTCAATTCCATCAACACACTCCCACTCAAATTGGGATTAAATTTCCACGCGCACAATATATACTATATGTATAAAGAGAAAAAGAAAAACAGGCAAATACTATTTTTTTTTTTTTTTGTTCACAAATCTTTCAAAATCATCTAGTATAATACAAGGATTACCTTGGTTTGCAAAAGCCCCAAATCGATGTATGATGTACGGACTTTGATCTTAAATTGCAAAAGCCCTAAATCAACCTTCACGTTTGAAACCTAGTCGATCTCACTGCCGTCGTCCTTCATCTTCGTCCATTCGTTGTCTCATAGAGAGAGAGAGCGAGAGAGAGAGAGAGAGAGAGCAACGAAGCCCTAAAGAGACAAAAGAAGCAACACTACTGTAGCAGTAGTACTGCTCTGCTGGGGTTGTGTTTGAACAACATTATATTTTCATCTCCCGCTTTATTTTTTATTTATCCCGCCATAAGTTTCCGCGACCAACTTATTTTTTGGTCGCCAAAAAGTGATCTTCCGCAACCAAATTTGTAATTGGTCGCCAAAAGCATATTACTTTCTGCGACCAGTTTTTAGTTGGTCATCAATAGTAAAGTCATTAGTAACCAAGTTTGTAGTTGGTCACCAAAAAGATACTTTCCGTGACTTAACTCATATTTGGTCACCAAAAGGTAACTTTTAGTGACCAAAGTGGTCACAGAAAGTGGTCGTTAAAAGTACATTTTCTTGTAGTGGGGTGAAATCCCCTTTTCTTCAAAACTCAATCCCAAGTATCAAAATCAACAATTTCATCACAATTTAACTTTATTTTGAAACCACAATCATTTCCAAGAACTCAAATTTGAAAACCCCTTTTTTGATCTTTAACCCTAGATTTGTTTTAAAAACTCTCAAAATCACAATATTGTTTAGAAATAGCAAATAACTAAGTTAAAACTCATAGAAAGTGCGAAGAATCTCTACCTCAAGCTTAGTAGACGAGAGAGCGAGTGAAAGAAAACTCAAAGATGCCTAAAATCAAACTTTACTCCGATTAGAATGAAGCCCTCGTCGAGCTCCTCATTTTTAACAAAGGGACACGGGTGAAAAGGTCGGCGAATCTAGGTGTATTTGAGTGGAATAGATGAGTTTTAGAAAGAGAGAGAGTGAGAGAGAAAATAGGATTTTGAAATGTTTAGAGAGAGAGAGAGAAATGAAAAAAAAAGTGACTCAAAAAGGTTGTCTACGAACTAATATATGCACAGATTGCTCGAGCGCAAGAAATGTCACTCGAACTACCGACACAATAACTTTCATTGCTTGAGCGCAAGAATCTTTACTCGAGCGAAGAATACCAACTTCTAGAAATTTTACAGACAGAAGACCACCGCTCGAGCACATGAAGGCTCGCTCGAGCGAACACCACTTGAGCGCAAGAAAGACCGCTCGAGTGAAAAATGTCAACTTCCAGTATCTCTGCAGACATGCAAAAGTACTAGAAGTTCACAAAGACCGCCCGAGCGCAAGAAATGCCACTTGAGCGAAGAAACAAAATTTTGGGTAGCAACAGTTTGAAAAACAAGCTACCAACCTGTTCCAAACGCAACCAACGCATCTCAATAGCCAAACTCAAAGAGAAATAAGGAGAAACAAGACAAGAACAGCTATATAAGACAATACAACCCGGATTCAAAACATCGAATGAGTTGGGTCTAAACAAAAACCACCATAAAATCTTTATGATAAATTATGTGGCCTTGCTTGGGAAGTTAGTTATTTTAGTTGGTTATTTGATTTTTTTGACTATTTTAGTCTGGCAAAAAAAGTTGTGTTTAAAAAATTGATTGCTTTCTTTTTCTTTTCTTTTTTTAATTTTATTTTTTATAGTTGATTTGATGGTTGTAAGAGAAAAAGTGAAATGATTATGAATTGTATATTTCAGTTTATCCTATTAGCTATTTTATCCCATTTTATCTCTTACTAAGCTATTTTAACCCAACTTTCTTCCCATACAGGGCCTAACCTCCTTGTAGCTTTATTGAAAATAGATAAAGTCTCAAAAGCTTTATGATAAATTTTAAAGTTTTTATCATAAATTATGGGATTTATCATAAAAGTGTTATCTTTTTAATTTAATTTTAAAGTAAATTAGTATATTCTCTTTGCGAAAGGCATAAATCATGGAATTATTACTTACTAGAAAATTTTAATTTTTTTAAATTAAAAAAATTAGATATGAGATTTTGAAATTGTGGTAAGGATTTTTGTTACAGATAAATATAAAATATAGATAAATTTTTCTAAAATATTTTATTGTTTTTAATTGTGTTTTTAACACAAGAGTTTTGCAATTTGTAAGTTTTTTGAATATTTGTGTGTGTGTGTGCGTGCGTGTAAGAATAGGTGATTTGAATATTTATTCTAAAAAAAAATTGTGTATGAAAAGATAGAAATATTTGTGCATCAGAAGTTATTCTTTGAGTATTTGAGATTTGACATCTTTATTTTCTTATTATGGTTAATTGCTTCCTATATTTAATATCAAAATAAATATATATTTCGAATATTTTCCTTTTAAAAATTATAAATTATGAACTAATTAGAGTTTTATTTTTATATTGTTAAATGGAAAGTAAATTAAAAAAAAAAAGGAAAAGAAATGGAGGTTTGAATATTTTCCATTTAAAAAGCATAAATCATGGACTAATTAGAGTTTATTTTTATGTGATTAAATGGAAGCTAACCAATGGAGATTTTTTTAATTGCTTAAATTAAAAAAATAAGAAATTGTGGTTGAGCATGTGAAGCTTTCACATCCCTTCTTATTAGAAATCCCATTTTTCCTAATATATAATATAGATTTGATATGATCTGATTAGGTGGCTATCGATATACGATCAATGTGATTTTTTGTAAGGATAAAATACTTGGGAAATGTTACACATTGAACGATTTGAATTATTAATATGGTTTCTGTGATGAGCCCACGAAAGTCCAACAACAAGCTCTAGTCCAATTTCAGACTAGAGAGAAGTCATTGTCAATAAAAAAATGATCAACTTCAACTAGGTGTCATCAATGGGACAGGCCAGGTTTACCCAACCCACAACTATTGTGTCAAAATCCCATATTTTAATGGGTTTTTCGAGTTTTGACTAGTCAACGAGCTGATATGGTTTGGACATATTAAAAAACTAAAATCACATCGTACCGATAAGCCTAAATCTTAGGAGTTAAAATCAAATCGAACCGGATTACACATTGTAGACGTCCCCGAACGTCCCGGGAGGAAGTCCTGTTTTGTTCGTTGGGCTCACTACAGTTCGGACTTAATGTCACGGTTCTGAATCTAATCCCGCAAAGTGCAATGCGAGATCGATAAATCACCAAAGAGTCCAAATCTAGCAAATCGTTTTTGAAAAACAGATTTTTATAAAGAAGTGCCAAACATGGACTGCTTTGCTAGATACAGAGTCGCCACCTAAATATTTTATTTTGGGGGAATTTAGGAAACCCTTACTCGTGCCTAAGGCCACGTGTCCGTCATCACTAAAGTTGCCTCGGCTCGGGAACTTGGATACGATTGGGGAAGGTCATTTCATGAGCACCCCCGCTCGCCCGATCAAAGATCGGCCTTTACTAACCATGATATCGAGTTTTGAAAACATTATGTGCTCTTATTCCGGTTTATTAGCCTAGAATTACTATGTGATGCGCGCAGCATACAAGTATAGACTGGATCGCCTGAGTTGGAACAAAACATTTCATGTTTGTTTTTGAAAGCGGTTTGCTACTCGCAAGTAGACTAAAATGCGGATTTTGCCACCCTCAAGTGGGCTTAGAAAACATGGTGATTTGCCACTATCTAGTGGGCTTAAAACTCGCAATCAACGAATTGTTCCAATTCAGATAATCCAACCTCCACCCACAGACATTCAGGTAGTTATATCACATAAGCAAATAGCCTCATGGTAAGCATGCTATCATGGCAGTCACTCACATACATGCAAGGATGCTAAAGCATAAACACTTACCGAGTACTCCAAGCCAAAGAAAGAAGCTAATTAGAAATCATGCATGAATCCTAACTATACTGAGATGTCTAATGCAACACATACGGGTATGCAACTAAGATAGGCTCGGCTATTCTAAGATGGCATATGAAATGCTACAAAAATCATGTATTCAACTTGGAATTGAAATACGATGCAATTAGTATGATGCGCCGAGCCCGGTGCATGCAATACAGATGAATGAATGCAAACATGCGAACATATAGATGCTAATTGAAACGTGCCTTAAACTAACCATCATAAGCTGGTAAATAAAAGGGAGAAAGACGTGGGGTTGGAAGACATGTATCACACACACACACACACTTATTACAACATTGCCCTCCTCAGAAGGTCCGAATGAATAACGAATTACAGCTAATTATTACACAACTCTAATTAATTAATAAATTAACTAGAATAAATAAGCCAGCACGCAAAATATATGAAATGGACTGCCTCAGCTCGGTCTTGAATGATAAGGAATGCATGCATGCTCGAGTCGCCTTGCCGGAAAATCCATCGCGATGCCCCTATTTGCCTCTGTTTGCAACTGGTTCCAGAACATTGTACGAAACTCTAGAAGGCTGAAACTCCACCATGCTGTAGAGGTACTATCGACCAGTTTTTGCTGCTGGCTTCCGATTTGCTGCAACAGAGAGCGAGAAAGGGGCATGGCAAAGTATTTTCAACATATGTATGCACAACCACTCTCCCCGTCATTGCATGAGCTCTAGGGAGTGTAGTCCTCGATCCTCATGCCACCAATCACGCATCTCGATGCATGATGGCCGAGGAGTCGGGTTGCACGACTCGATGTAAAATGAATGTACATATAAACACAACAAGACCTAACTCCATCATGGGTAATCCGGAGTGTCGGCGACCGAGAATTGAGGCATGTTTCGTCACTTGGAGTACGAAACGTTTCTCGTTTCCCGTGTTTGGGCTAAACCCTACTCCAAACACAATGCAATACACATGGCATGCATGAATGCAACTTTAACATGCAACCTAAACATAATGCCACTAAATGATGCAAACATGCAGATGATGATATGCAAACACGCTACTAGCATACACAACGCTATGGAATAACCAATGACATACTCAATGCACACAAAAACTAGATGGCATACGCAATGCACACATAGAGACTAAAAATGAAATGATCAAGGCATACACAATGCAATGGTCAATCATGCAACAACATGAACTAAATGGCATATACAATGCAAGATGGACTTAAACCAAGATAGGTGAGCCTCAGCCACACCCAAATCAGTGGCCATACACAATGAAATTAGGCAACAAAAACACATGCGAACATGCACAAATGCAAGGGACCGAACCTAAGGCATCAAATGCCACTCTACCAAAGCATGGCAGGGGATGAAATATGGCATGCAATCATACATTTTCCGGCTCTGAAATATGATGCAAGATGGTCTCGAATCATGCAAACACTTCACACAATGCATGCTAGATGGCTCGAATACCGAAACTAGTGAAGCGCATTACACTAGAGGTATGCAAAGCAATGCACAAATGACCAAACCACCCCCAAACAGTCCCTATGCAGGTCCAAGACAGTGGGAAAATGGCCTACAATGATGGCTCAAAATGCATAGAAATGAAGCTCATGCAATGGTTCAAAAACGAGGCATTTATGCATAACTCTCAAACACATTTAAAGAGTGGAAAACATGGGAATAGGCATACATATAAGCTCTGAAATGTGATGCACAATGGCCCCAAAACATGCAAACACCTCAATATAAGCATGCAATAGGCTTCAAAACTCAAAGCTAGGCAAGGGTATTGCACTACAACCATGCATAGCAATCATCATTCGACCATGAGGCATGAAAATAGAGCTAAGGTAGTCCAAAACATGCACAAAATTAGTTTAAGGCATGGCCAAAAAGTGCTAGAATGAAGGACCAAAATAGCATGCAATACAAGCTAGTGAAGAGGGTTTGCATTACAAGTATATGGAGCATTCAAGAGGTCACTAAACCAGCAAAATTTAGAGGTATGACATGCAAAATAAAGCCCAAAAACCTACTGAAATATGGTCTATGCATGCAAGAATGATAGGCTCCTTTGATAGGCTATAAAGAGGGTTGTTCTACACATGCAAGATGGACAACAAAAATGGCAAAACCAGCTCTGGACAGAGCTTATGAAGGTCCTAAAACTCACTAAAAATGGCCTGAAACATACTCAAGAAGTGTGCAAATATAGACCCCTTTGTTAGGCCAAATATGCTAGTAAACAAGACAAGGGGTGAGAGGGTCACCCCTCTCTAATTTTGGTGCTCAAAACAGCATGCTAGCCATTGAAAATCCACTGGATTTCAGTGGCTAAGAGGCCAAACAAAGCTCAATACAAAGGCCTAGATGCATAGCTCAAAACAAGGTGAAAACAAGCATGCAAGGGGGTAGACGACCCCAACAGAAAAATGACCTTAAACAACATGTTAAGAAGCTCAAAATAAGACTTTTTTCAGTTTATGACAAAGCTCAAAAATGCTTGCAAGTAAGGCTAAAAGATGAAGTAAAATAAAGCCTTAAAGAGGGAATAGGGTGTTACCCTTGTAGCTCAGCAACTCTAGCAGCTTCTGGACCAAAAATGTAGCTCCTTAACCTCTGAAAACAAGCTCCAAGGACCTTAGGTTGGTGTTGGAGGTGTTAGGCTAAGAGGTAGTGTGTAAAGGGGCAAGAACTTGGCTCTTTAGAGGCTAAAATATAAAGACAAAGGGAGATATATGTATGTATGCTCCAGCCCCCCTCTGAACCTTTGCAAAGGAAGGGGAGGCCTTCCTTTATAGAGCCAAGGGTCCAAAGCTTCTCCTAGAAGCTTAGAACCAAGAGTGAAGATCCTCCATACATGCAGCTTGTGCCTCCCAGCTGGCACAGCTGGAAAGCATTCAGGGAGACAAAAAAGGTGGGAGCTGGCCGAGCAGTTCAAGTGGTTGGCCGACCACTTGCCCTGGTCGGCCGACCAGGTCAAAAGGTCCAAGGTGGTCGGCCATCCCCTATGATGAAGCCCCAGAAGTTAGCTTTCCAATGGCGCCAACCTTGCATTAAAATTCCGACTGTGCAAACAATTATGCCTGTTTTGGTGAAGCCGCGCAGATTTGGTCCAACCGGATTGATGCCCTACTTCAACTAACCATATCTCCCCCGTCCGGACTTGGCTTTAGGAGATTCTTGTGTGCAAAATGAAGCCCCGAAAGTAAGCTTTCCAATGGTGGTAGCCTCATAGCTGAAATCCAAGTATGTAAATGAATAGGCCTGATTCAGCGAGGACTGCTTGTCCCTCTCTTAGCGATTCATGTCCATTTCTTCCCCAACTGGGTTTGTTCCATCTTCTCTTCTTTTCTTCAACTCCAAACCCCTAAACAAGGTGTTTTGAAAGATTTTTCAAAGATTTCATCTCTCTTTCGTTCATTTCTACTTTGCCCTTGCTCGGTTTACCAAAAAGCGCGACTGTAGACACCCCATTTTTGACCGACCTTAAGACTCAGACGTCACCGATTGAGCGCTCGGTGATGTTGCATATTGTGCTCGTTTAGAAGTCTCAGAGTCGCGGCCGTGCGCCCTGCCTCCGGACTTCCAAACCCTCTTCTGTGCCTTGCCTCGGTTTGCGAACCAGACTCGGTTTTCTCTATTTTCTTTCCTGAGGGGAGGGAGACGTCCCGTAGACTATCTCTCAGTGGCCGTGGGCTACATTTCATGCCCGTAGGCCATTTTGCCCATTTCGGAGCCCGGTTCCCGGTTTTCGGAGCCGTCGGGCCGTGTGCCTCGGTTCGGGACCGTCTAACCATCTCCGATTCCTCCGGTTTTTGGCATGCATCTCATTTACTCCCTTTCAAGGGACACTGGGGTCTTAGATACCCGCTTCATGGCCAAACACCACTTTCGGTGCTTAACGGCCTATTTTCGGGACCCCGAACTGCGTGTTTTGGCCCCCGAGCATTCGTTTTGCATCGGTTTTTGTTCATTTTTGGTAGGTACCTCTGTTTTATCACCAGGAAGGTCACTGGAGGGTGGGAGGCCAGCAATTGTCTCAGCAACCAGTTATGCTCCTCCGGCGCCCCCCGGCGCCCGTTTTTCTCACTTCCGGGCTAATGTTGAACACCCTAGGGTCATTTTCTTCTAGCCAAAACCACATATTTGTGTTGTACACACATGGGAGGACCCTAAAAACACATGGCCGGCCAGTAATTCTTTGGTCCATTTTTGAACCTCTTTGAAAAGTGGCTTGTTTCAGAGTTGCCAATTTCCAACCATAGGGTCTTGTTGTACACATATGGGAGGACACCAATCTTTGGTGGCCGGCCAGAAATTCTCAAATGACCATTTTTCCCCTAGCCGGCCGGCCACTTGCAGCAAAAGTGCCTAGCCGGCCTGCTTCCTTGGGATGTGTGCATTCCAGCTGTGCTTTGATTTTCCCCCAAAAATATCTGATCCGGGGGAACCTTTTGGAGGGAAATAAGAGCTCATTTCCCTCCATTGGGCCAAGGATTCCTCTCTCCCTCTCTTGTCTACATTGGTGTCCTCCCAACTCAAGAGAAGGGATTACAAGCATTGGTTGGAGCATATACATACATACAACTTCATTTCCTTCAAGTTTTGGTGCCATTTCTTCATCATCTTCAAGCTCTACCATCACAACTCCATTCCAGCAGCTAGGAGAGCTTTCTAGCAGCTAAGAGGCTCCCATTCTTCAAGCAAAAGGCAGCCAAGACTTGTCTACAAGGGTAAGTCTCACTTTCCCTCTTTTGTAGCCCATTTTTGCCTCATTTCTTAAGCCTATTTGCTTATTATTTTGAGCTCCGACCTTAACTGAAACTAGGTCTATTTTGAGCTATTATTCATGTTTGTTCAAGGGCTCAACCCTGTTTGAGCCCTCCATCTTGCACTTGTTTCAATATCCTCTTATATGCCATTATTTTGCATTGAATATTTGGCCTATGTGTGATCTGTTTCCAAGCATAATATAAACTGTAAGAGGGCCTATTTTGAGCCCCTCTTCAACATTGAAGAAGGGCTCAACCCTGTTTGGGTCCTTTATCTTGCACTTGCTTCATAATCTCTCCTATTTACCGTAAATTTGCATGATTTGTTTGGCCTACATGTAGTCTGTTTCGGAGCATGTCATGAACTGTGAGTAGGCTTATTTTGTGTCCCTCTACAACATTGTAGAAGGGATCAACCTTGTTGGGGGCCTCCATGTTATACTTGTCATTATACCCCTCTTTGGCCTCCATTTTTGCATGCTTTTTTTGGGCCTATCTAGCTTCTGTTTTTGGCCATGAGCAGTACTGAAAATATCCATATTTTGGCCTTCTTGTCATGTTTTGTTAAGGGTCCAAGACTGTTTGATGAATGTAAGGCATACCTCATGTTCTAGCAAGTTTTAGCAAGTTTGCATACTGATTTGAGGGTTGTCATAAACTTTAAATGTGCATGTTTTTGGTCTCTCATCAGTGTTGTAGAAGGAAATTTTTCAGTTTGAGCATCGCATACATCACTTGTTTCAATACCCCTCTCTTGGCCCCCATTTTTGCATGCCATTGTTGTCCTATCTATGCTTACTATTTCGCCATGTTTTGTACTGTAAAAAATGCTATTTTGGGGCTGCCTTGCTACTGTTTTGCATGTCATGTACCAATCATGCATGTTTAGTATAGCTATAGGCCATTTCGGGTGCCTAATTTCGCATTTCGGGGCCATTTCATGCATCGGGTGTACTTTCGCCTCATTTCGGGATTGTTTTCCCCCACATTTTAGTGCTGAAATCCATTTGCATGTTTGCATATCATTTCCATGTCATTTCATGCCTTAATGCCATTGCCTCGGTTTGCGTGCCCGTGTGCACGTACTTCGAGGCATCTCTTTTTCATCTCACGGCCTCTTATGTGAGTGTGGCTGAGGCTCACTCATGTTAGTGTAAGTCCATTTTGCATTCTGTATGTCATTTTAGTCTCATCGCATTGCGTATGCCATTGCCTCGGTTTGCGTGCCCGTGTGCACGCATTTCGAGGCACTTTATTTTCATCCATCGGCCTCTTATGTGAGTGTGGCTGAGGCTCACTCATGTTAGTGTAAGTCCATTTTGCATTCTGTATGTCATTTTAGTCTCATCGCATTGCGTATGCCATTGCCTCGGTTTGCGTGCCCGTGTGCACGCATTTTGAGGCACTTCATTTTCATCCATCGGCCTCTTATGTGAGTGTGGCTGAGGCTCACTCATGTTAGTGTAAGTCCATTTTGCATTCTGTATGTCATTTTAGTCTCATCGCATTGCGTATGTCATTACCTCGGTTTGCGTGCCCGTGTGCACGCATTTCGAGGCACTTCACTTTTATTCGACGGCCTCTTATGTGAGTGTGGCTGAGGTCCACTCGTGTTAGTGTAAGTCCAATTTGCATTGCGTATGCCATTTCATGTCTTAGGATCATCGCCTCGGTTTGCGTGCCCGCGTGCACGCATTTCGAGGCATCTCATTTTCATAGCATTATGTATGTTAGGATTGTATCTTAATTGCATTCACGCATATCATGCATATTACATCGTGTTCGGGATAGGAGTTAGCCTGGGCACGGGAAACGAGGCACGTTTCGTACTCCGAGCGACGGAACGGGTCTCAATTCCCAAGTCACCGACACTCCGGATTACCCATGATGGAGTTAGGTTTTGTTGTAGCATTCATCTGCATTCATCCTATATTGAGTTTTGCAATCCGATTCCTCGGCCATCATGCATCGAGATGCGTAATTGGTGGCACGAGGATTGAGGCATGCATATATTTGTGAAATACATTGCTATGCCCCTTTCCTGCTCTCTGTTGCAGCATATCCAGAACCAGCGGTCTTCCGAAGCTTGGCGCGCTTTTCAAGAAACATTGCGAAACAGAGGCTAATTGGGGCATTCCAGTGGATTTCCGCGCAAAGTAGCCCAAACGTACATCATTCATCAGAATCAAGGCAGCCCCTGACTTGCATGCCAGTTTTACATTTTTCTTATTTAATTTATTAATTAATTAGGAATTTATATATTATTCGGACTGTAATATTGGGACTGTATTATTCTTTCATTCGGGACTGTATATTTATTCGGACCCTCTGCGCGAGGGCATAATTGTAAAAAGTGTGGGTGAGTGTGATGTATGTCTTCCAACCCCACGTCTTTCTCCCTTTTATTTACCTGCTTACAATGGTTAGATATAGGGCATATTTCAATTAGCATACAGTATGACAGTATGTTTGCATCATTCATCTGTTTTGCATGCACCGGGCTCGGCGCATCATACAAACTGCATTTGTATTTCAATTCCAAATTGAATACGTGTTAGTTGTAGCATTCCATATGCCATGTTTAGAATAGCCGAGCCTGCTATAGTTGCATTTTGCATGTGTTGCATTAGGCATTTCAGCATATTTAGGATCATGCATGATTTCTAATGAGCTTCTGTTTTGGCTTGGAGTACTCGGTGAGTTTTATGCTTTAGCATCCTTGCATGCGTGTGAGTGACTGCCATGAATAGCATGCTTGCCATGAGGCTATTTGCTTATGTGATATAACTGCCTTGAATGCCTGTGGGTGGAGGTTGAGTTATTTGGATTGGAACAATGCATTGACTGTTTATTTTAAGCCCACTAGATAGTGGCAAAATCGCTGTTTTCTAAGCCCACCTGAGGGTGGCAAATCCACGTCTTAGCCTACCTGCGGGTAGCACCATCAAACCATTTTCAAACAAACAAACATGAAATGTTTTGTTCCAATTCAGGCGACTCGGTCTATACTTGTATGCTGTGCGCATCACATAGTAACCTAGGCTAATAACCAGAATAAGAACTCACAATGTTTTCAAAATAAGATATCATGGTTAGTAGAGGCCGGTCTTTGACCGGGTGAGCGGGGGTGCTCACGAAGTGACCTTCCCCAATCGTACCCAAGTTCCCGAGCCGAGGCAACTTTGGTGATGACGGACACGTGGCCTTTGGCACCGAGTCAGGGTTTCCTAAATTTTCCATAAAAAAAACATTTAGGTGGCGACTCTGTATCTGGCAAAGCAGTCCATGTTTGGCACTTCTTTAAAAAAAAATCTGTTTTCAAAACGATTTGCCGGATTTGGACTCTTTGGTTCGAGATTTAGAACCGTGACATTTGAGTCCTTCGAACTGTAGTGACCCAATATCGAACCAGAACGGGGGGGACTCGCACTCCTGCCCCCGGATGCGTTCGGGGACGTCTACAGCGACATTTAACAAAATGCGAGCGACGGAACATCGTAGAACTTTATTTTCAAAACATTTTGAAAGAGAGGGTTTCAAGTCTAAAATCTTTTGATCAAGATTGTTTTGGTCCAAAAGGGGTATGAAGTTGAGATTTGACTCTCTCCTTGCCAAAGAAGCTGAACCTTTGCCCTGCACACCTTCATCACCGCGTAAACCATCAGTAGCGCCCAAGTCTTAAGGGCGGTAAAAAATGGGGTGTCTACACACATTTTTCATTATACTTATATTATTAAGTTCTACATATTTTTCTTTGACATATTTTTAATATTTTCATTAGTTATTTTTCTTGTTCACTTTCCAATAAAATTAAAGTATTTTGATTTTTTAAAACCTTTTTACATCTCATATAATTAAAAAATAATCAAGTAATAGATAATACCTAGAAGTGGAGGGAAAAAAAATGAAAGAAAAAAAGAATAAAACCTTTAAACATGAGAACAAAAATATAAATTAAAAAAAAAAAAAAAAACATTAAACTTACCTTAGGTGGTTGCTATATACTAGGGCCACTCAACCATGTAATAGTAAGTTACAGATTCACACATAGGAAGGAATTCGAACCCACACTCCTAACACTAGATACTGTTTGCCTAGGCCTAGAAGGTTTGGCCTACCAACTATATGTATTGTCGCCCGGGTGGCTGGCCAGGGAAAGAGTGGAACCTGCGACCATAGGGCTTATGTCCAAAAATCTTACCAATATGCCACATCCCCTGAGATTACAAATCTTCCCAAGAACATCTTCCTAACTCAACATAGTATAAAACCCTTTTTTTCCCCCTCTTTCTAACTCTTGGTTTACTTCCAAAACATTACACAAATTCCGTTTCCCTATAATAAAAAAATCTTCTATGTTGACATAAAAGTTTTTTTTCATTTAAACATTTGTCCTGAACACACAACTGCACATGCAAGTCATAACCCAACCCCATATCTCAATACACTACATGCATCTGTACACCAACACATGTACTATCTTCCCTGGCCATAAGCATAAGGACAAGGGACAACAACTAAAAGAAACCGAGAATACATACATCCAAAAATAACCAATCGAGAGTAATAAATACTATCAATTCCATCTCCACCGACATACAATATGGATGGTAGATTCTACAACATAAATAGCACATGACGCTTTATCGGCCTCACCCGGAAGGAAACACCCCTCGGGTCATACTTTACCAAGTGCAAACCGGAAAGGAGAAGAACCTATCATAAGGCGCTATACTTTGCCGGCTCAGATACAGCGGGAAATGGACCCCCTTTCACACTTTACTGGACGCAAACCGAAAGGGATGAGGATACCTCTGTCAAGGCACTACGCTTTGCCGGCTCAATATGGCGGGGAACGGACCCCCAAACAACACCACAATAAAAGCACAATACGCTAAACTACATAAATAAATGCATGAGTGTAATACATACACTTAGTCCAACCACCACCACAATCACAACTATTACCAGGTAAATTCATTAACCCATTTCTTTTAAAGTGTGCTCTGTGCACCACCGTTTAATAACGGGTTTTCCTTTACTTCAAAATATTTCCAAAAGACCATATCAGCTACCAATCATCAAAACCATAACTAGTTAAAGGCTACAGTTTACTCAAATCATCTATCCAATGACAAACTCATAACTTGAACAATATTCACAACCATTCTAATTCATTCCTAACAACGTAATCCACCATAACCTACTAGTGGAATTGTCTATTCGCAATGTTCACTTACAACCACAACACATCGCTCTACATTACATAGCTTATCCTACAATAGTACTCATAGCATTTATTTAGCAACAATCAATACCATCCTCTACGGATGGCCAATGACGGAACTCTAGACACCAATTGTTTAACAACAACAATAACTGTATATATAAACCAAATTTCAGTTCCCTAATATATAAAAGAATTAACAAAATAATTGTTTGTTTTGAAAATCAATTTTCAAACCTCCAAATCCCCAACATGCTCAACTCATCACTACCCATATATTGTTTACCAAAAACTGCCTACCTAACATATACTCAGCATAACCCAATACTACACTACACAAACCACATTATCTTTACTCCATTTCTAGGCTAGAAGCTTAAGCTTCCCAACCCCATACTCTAAACGTCATTAATAACACATAATCAACCACCAACTCAACCCATAACTCATCAACTCAAACCCAAACCAACCCACATGATTTTTACAAAATCAATTACAAAAACTATGTTTTTAATGCCATAAAAATTACCACAGACCTATCTATATCGAGGCATTGAAAAGAAGATCAAGAATCCCTATCTCTTGAAGTGAAGAGAAGAATAGTCGAAAATCCACCGGCGACCAAAACACGATCCGCTCAGATTAAAATGACGCCCTCGCCACCCTCTACGTTTTGGTCTATGGGACTAGGGGTAGAAAATGGGTGTAACCAGATGAAATCTAAGCTTTTCAGTCGAAGAAACCCAAAAATGGTGGGAAGAGAGAGAGAGAGAGCTAATGTTTTCCATGCACAGACGACTTTTATACACTGACCATCGTGGACGTGATGAAATAGACCGTGAGCATAGTGAGCCAACCACACTGGTTGCAGGTGTGATCCTTTCTACCGTGGGGCGTAACTTGTCACACCGTGGCCCAACTCGCAGCCCCTCACAAGCTACACACTTTCCTCCCAGCCAACGAACCTAAAGCACGCATTTGGTCGCAACCGGTCGCGGCCCATAGCGGGCGTGGCCTCCACTCTCCTCCATCGTAGCCCTGAATGCCCTAGTCATGGACGCGACGAAGCTTGCCGAGCAAACTTAGGCTGCTGCTCTGCAGCCAACCCGAAGCCCAACTAGGTTCCAAACCACCCTGACAGAGCCGAAAACACCCGGGATAACCCCGTGTCCCATTGAGAGAAATAAAATGGATTAGCCCTAGACTCGGGCCACTACACTTTACTGGTAATGTATAAATTTGTCCCTTGTAAGATTCAATACGCTAGTTGGGTGCATCTTGAATGAACGCAAATTGGTCACTGGAATGTCTTTAGGGATATAGTTGTGCAAGAGGTAGTGATCTTAAACCACTTCATGTGAGAAACGCATGGTGGATTCTGTTCTATATGCTTATTGTAAGAGGTGCTGATAAGGTATATGTTTAGAATCTAGAATTGCGCAAACTGTGGTTGTGTTTTTTAATCGATCGCTTGTTTTTGTGAGATTATCAGATATTGATGCTATCATGGTTTGTGTCATAATGATTAGCAGATGACGATGTTAGTAGCCAAGATTGGCTCACTCACACGAGCAATCGCCCTTGGCGCTTTGGGAGCACGTAAGGATGAGATTAGTGGTTTATTCTATTTTGGAGCTAAGAAAGGCTTAAAATTATCCATTATGTAAGGGACTTTGGTTGCAGCCAAGATGAGGTCGTGTTAAAGACTAAACATGGATGTTAGTACCCACTTTCCATGTTTTCCCTTTTTGACTAACTGGATGCGAGATCTCATTTGGCACCCAGAAGGCAAGCAAATAGAGAATTTGAGTTAGGCGCTAGAAAGTGACTCGTGCGCCTAAGAGCGACTAGACTAAGATTTGTACGGTGTATCGAGTATGATGTCACTCTTTGAAAGAGTTACTCCACCGTAGCATGTATTTATACTAAATATGCTTGGCGACCGAGTAATGAGGTGAAAGAATGGATCCATACTTCCTCACCGTGTGAGTCTTACGTGTCATTATTGATATGACTTTCGCTTTTGTACCATTTTGTGACCTTTGACTATGTCATAAGGTAAGAGGTTGATATTCTGCTACTTTAGTATGTTGCCTGAGATCATGTATGATTCGGCCTTAAGGGACATCACTGGGAAAACAATCAATCCTAAACTAAATGGCATGAGGGCGAAGAGAAGATCATCTAGTATTACACCTCTGTTGTATATTCACTACCGGCAACTCACATCGCTCTGTATGAGAGGTGGATTAAGTGTGAATATATTGCAAGATTTGAGAGGGTCAAACATGCGCTTTTAAGGGATTAGAGATGTTTTTGGTCTGGTGTAATTGAATGGGTCTAGCGTATATGAGACACTATTTTTATCCTTGGGTTGATGTCTCTATACTGGCTTTTTTGTGTTTCTAGAGTAGAGTTCCCACATATAGGTGTTTTTAGCGGTTGCATAATCCCTTGGTCAGTATGAGTTTGCTTTTAATTTAGGCATATTGAGATAAAGATGCAACAACGTTGTGCTAACTCATGTGCGTGTAGGAGATGTTGTAAAATGGTTGGGTTTTGGACTTGGGTTTGGGCGTCCATGGTGGCATGACCCATGACCCATGTAAGACCCATCTAAATTTAATTTGAATTTAAATTCAGAACTATCCTAAGAGATGAGGATAGCATATCATCCCATCTTATTTGGGATAGGGATGGGTGGTTACATATGTCTTCATATATTAAACTTATCAATATACGTATTATTATGGGAATGAAAAAGGAAAGCCAAAAGTAATATTGTGGGTAAAAATATCTGTGCCTTCAATCTCTCTGCCATTGAAGAACACATGCCTTTGTAGTGTGAGTTGTATGGGTGTTGCTTGCATTGTATTATCACTCCACTGTTGGGATTTATTCAAAGACATCAAATGAGGTACATGATTCACCCATATGATCCATGGATTCGGTTTGAGCATTAAAGGTGTGCCTAATTCGTTTATTTTCGCTGTTTATTATTTCCTATTTTTCCAACAGAAACCCCGAAATATTGGCCTGGGATGATGGAACACAATACTCCACAACATTTTTTTTTTAAGAGTAATGCTAGAGACTTATACATTTATACTCATAAATTCATCAACAATGATGTGACATGGGAGTTAAGCATACCATCATTAAGTGGGTACAAAATCAAAAGTTGACACATATCTTGTTACATTATTGTGGGTACTTTTTGAGGGTCTCAAATATTTTTTTTAAAAATATTTTTTTAATTATTATTTTTATCAGGGTCTATATTCCACAACATTGATGGAACAGTAATAAAAATTAGGAGAAATTACAAAAAAAATAAAATAAAATGTGACCACTGTAACAAAATGAATCCTGAATTTTAATTTTATCGATTTAAACTCTTTTCGATTATTTTCAATCTAAACCATTTTCTATTTTCGTTAAGAAAAACCAATAAAAAAAAATATTTTAGTCATTAATCTTAATGAAAAATGGTATTTTAGACATGTTATGTACACCTATATTGAGTTTAATGGCTAAAATATTATTTTACATCTATTTTATTTGACGAAAATAGGCAAATAGTTTAAATTGAAAGTAATTAATAAAATATTAAAATGTAAATTGATAAAATTAAAATTCTGGATTTATTTTGTTACAAAGGTCAAACTTGCAATGATAATAACAATGGTTACAAAATGTTATATAAATTAATAATTTTTTCAAATTAATTAATGTATCAAATAATAATAAAATTTTATAATTGGAACATAACCCACCTTAATCACAAGAAGAAGTTACAAAAAAAAAAAAAAAAAAAAGTTGTAAAATTTAGAGGAGTGATGGAGACCCCCTCCAATCACCACCCCCACCACCCCCACACACATGTGGCAGGTGGTGATTGGAGGACAAGGGAAACAAAAAAAGAAAAGAAAAGAAAATCCAACCAATGAGAGAGAGAGAGGGGTCAAAGGGGGTGGGAAAAAAAGAGGGTCTTAGACATTTTTGTAAAATTTATTAGTTGTCTAATATTACAATGGTAATTAAAACCTCATCAATATATTATTAGGCTTTACTCTACACTATGAAAAAAATAAAAAATAAAAAATATTATCAATATCAGATGCCATTGAAAAAACCAATGACCTAAAATGATTATTTTCAACAATTGGACATAAATACACACTGATTCAGCTAAAATACTAAGTTGAGTCCCACGAAAAATATAAACTTCTTTTGTATGTCAGCATCTAACAACCAAATAAATGTACTTATTACTTAATAGTTTCTTAAGAGAAAGAGAATGCATAATTTCAAAACATCTAATCAACATTATTGATTTCTTAAGCCTTTTGCTATTTTTATATATTCCTATATAACAAAAATGTCAACTTTCTGCCATACAATATGGAAATGCTTGATTGTGACATAAGATAAACATTATTTTTTTCTTTTTTATTTTGGCATGGCTTGTTTGACTTACATGCAATCATAATGTAAATAAAACGTTCATTTGATAAATGCAAGAGTTCATTTTTTATTTTCATCATAACGAAAATTACGCCGACAGAGATGAAATTTAAATTAATACTAGAAAGTGTAATAGTGAGTTGGGTTAGAGAGATGAAAGTTAAATTAATACTAGAGAGTGTAATAGTGAGTTGGGTCAGAGAATTTGTCATTTATCTTGGCTAATTTTTCTATTTAAGTAGTCTCCTTCTAAGTATCCTTTACCATTGATTGTGAGGAAGGATGTGGATTATTGCTTTGTGCTTAATATCTTTAGTAGTGATATGGATTACCCATTGGGTGCATAAATGGGGAAACCCTAAGGGGAAGGGGAGACTACCTCCTGGTTCCATGGGATTCCCAATTATTGGGGAGACAATACAGTTCTTTGCCCCTCACACTAAGTGTGATGTTCCACCATTCTTCAACAAGAGAACGGCAAGGTAAGATGATATGGGGAAATGTTCAAATTACATAAATTTCAATGTTTTTGGAATGAGATTAGTTTTTTGTTTAATTGTGTTTCTTGTTTCTTGCTTTTATTTTTCAGATCTAAAATCGTTTGATGAACTATTGTCGGGAAATTTTTTTGAAAACAACCAATTTTTTAGTAATACCAAAAATTTCTTTTTGGATTTTCAAAAATTATTCTGGCACAAAATAAAAAAGATCAATATTTTTGAACTTTTAATTATTTTGTTTTTTTGAAAACACCAAAAAATGAAAAAAAAGAAATACAAAACCAAATTAACCGGTGGCAACTACACAAGTGGATACCACCGCAACCAACTTTACAGACACCATGCATGCATAATTTTTTGGTCAACAAAGTAGAAGATTTTATTGTTCTCAACCAAAAGTTATAACATAACACGAACATCTATACTATATATTAAGTAAAATGAGTTTTTAACTCTCAAGATTTATGGAAGTTTCAATATCTCAATCTGAATTTTTAAAATTTTTTATTTAAAAAAAAAAACTCAGCATTTATTGATTTAGTCAAAATCCCCTGATCAGCATTTATTAACTTTTTTCAATCTACATATCTTTTCACATGCCTACAATTATTGATTTGGTCAAAATCCCCAAATCAGCATTTAAAATCCCCTTATACAAATAATTATAGATACAATTCGTATATAGTTACTGCAGTACATTTTTCAACTTCCCCCATACACTATGGTTAGTGATAAGAAAAAAATCTTAAAAAACATAATTTATATATTAAAAAAAATCTAAAACAAATATAAATATCTATAATTATCCCGTGCATAGCACGGGTGATAGGCTAGTACATCAATAAATGAAAGGGTAAATGCAAACTACATCAAAGCAAAATCCCAACTAAGTTGACACAAGAAGGCAAGCCAAATCATATAGAAGTAGTTCCCAAGAAATGAAAGGCTGGTGAAGATTCAACCTAAATGCAAAAAAAGGAATCTAGAACCAGAAAGACAGCAACAAATCAAAGATAGCATCAACGCATACATGCATAATTGTGGCATATATATATATATATATTTTTAAAAAGAAAAACTGAAAGGTATATATATAACTTTTTTAGTTTCTCTTCTCCTTCTAGACAAATATGAAATGGATCAAAGTGATTCATGCTTGTATGTTAATTTATCTTGAATGGGTTTCAGATATGGGGCACTCTTTCGAACTAGTCTAGTTGGTCAGCAAATAGTAGTATCAACTGATCCTGAGATTAATTACTACATCTTCCAACAAGAAGGAAAATATTTCCAGTGCTATTACACGGAGAGCTTCCTCAAGATTCTTGGAGATCAAAGTCTGCTTCAATATCATGGGTTGTTCCATAAGTATCTCAAGAACCTCATTTTGAAGCTCACTGGCCGTGAAAACTTAAAAGAAACGCTGCTTCACGAAATGGATGGACATACTAGTAGGTCTATGCACTCATGGGCTAGCCATGGCAACGTCGATGTCAAGGATGGAATTGCAGAGGTAATTTTAGTTTCCTAGTTTCCACTAGATCATTGTTGTGGGTAATACCTAATAAAATTACTCTTACTTATAACAAGAAAAGAATTGAGAAGAAGCAAAACAAGTCCAAAAGACTTATTCTCTGGCTGTTGGAGTTACTATATCACCTTATACAAAAAAATCCATAACATTAAAAAATGATCAAATATGCTAACTAAAAAAATTTGTTCACTCTTCTTATTTTCTCCAATTTGAACATAGTTTAATGTCTTTTCCTGTGGTAATATAGTGTCAGAAACCAAAGTTTTGGTATTGTTGGTTGGCTTCTTGCTAACCGTTCTTCAGTTTTACATGTTTAACGCATTGCATTGGGTGTTAGCTTTTGGACTCTCTCTAATTAATGTATATTCCTTCTTTTTTTCTTTCTTTGCCGAAAAGAAAAAAAGGTACTAGGAAGGTGAGTGTCAATTTCTGTATTTCAAAACCAAGCTTTCCTATCACCCTCAGGTTTAAATATTTAGTTCCTTCTCATGTCAATTTATTTTGTTTATTCTACATAAGAAATTTTGTTGGTATCTTAAAAATCAACCATATCATCATGCTAAGAAAAGTGCTCTTTGGTGGTTTGCAGATGATTTTTGAGTATTTTGCCAAGAAATTGTTTAGCTATGATGACAAAGAGGGCTTGAAGAAATTGCGAGCGAACTACAAAGCTTTCTTGAATGGGCTTATCTCGTTTCCTTTGAATATTCCTGGAACAGCTTACTATGCTTGTATGCAGGTACCATATTCATAATCCACACACATAAATGTAGGCACAAGCAAACATACAAGATTAATGCTACGATGATCAAATTTTTATAATTAAATTTACATATTATGTCTGTGTTGCATTTGGTTACCTAGAAAATAAGATGACAATTTTTATTTACCCCGAATAAAAAAAAAAAAAGAAGTGTTCAAAATTTGAATCAGTGGTGTATTAAACTTGCATCTCAAATTTAAAATATTTTTCCGAATACTTAGCATTGCTCGTAAAAAAATTAGCAACAATTGTTTGACTAGTTAAATTCAAATATATAGGGACGTAAAAATGTAGTAAAGGTGATTAAGGATGCCTTCAAAGAGAGGAAACAATCGCAAGTGCCCCACCATGATTTTTTGGAACATTTACTTGAGGAAGTGAAGAAGGAAGGAACATTTCTAACTGAGGAAATTGCTATGGACTTGGTCTTTGTGCTTCTCTTTGCTACTTATGAGACTACCTCTACAGCAGTTACATTTGCCACAAAGTTTCTCGCTGAGCATCCTTCGGCACTTGCAGAACTCACGGTTTGTATTTCAAAACATTTGAAATGATCAAATCAACATTTTCCATACTTTGGCTTGATCTTTTGTTTTTGCCTTTTAATAGTGATTTAGTAATTGCATGACAGAAAGAGCACGAGACAATTCTAAGAAACAGAGTGAACGAGGAGTCTGAAATGACATGGGAGGAATATAAATCGATGACTTTTACGCATATGGTGAGCAATTGAATTAATCTTTTCTTACTTTTGTTTTTTTGTTTTGTTTTGTTTTTTTTTTCATTATGAAAATGTTCATCCTTTTGTGTATGAAATAGGTTATCAATGAAACAGTTCGCTTGGCCAATATTGCACCAATGATTCTTAGAAGAGTAACTAAAGATGTTGAGTTGAAGGGTAAGCTCAAAATTACAATTTTTATATGAATTGTAAATTAATTTGCACATTACCTGCAACATATTTGGGCCTAAATACGATATTTTATTATAATCACTGTACTATTTAACCAAAATTCCAAAACCTTTTCGTCCTTAAAGAAGTTGAGAATAACATGAGTTCAGTTTGAATTGCAACTTATTGATCATAAACAAACCAATTGTGACGCCTATATTCTCGTGCCTAAAATTGCATCGTTGCACATTTTAAGAAAGGAAAAAGTAGAAATGTTATACACCACAAAAAAAAAAAAAAAAAAAAAAAAACAAAACAAAACAAAACAAAAAAGTTGGAAAAGTATCCATAATTTGAATAATTGTTGTAGATTTAAACTTTGTGTGGTATGAATCACAACAAAAATGAATTTAATCCACGCATTTCAAATTCTGGTTTTTTTTTTTTTTTTTTTTTTTTTGGAATAATTTGTAATGGATTCATAGCATTGTTGAAGAAAACAAAATCCCTCCCACATTTTTGTATGGCATGGTCGGCCATTCATACATATAGTTTAAGAAAAGTAACCATTCAAAAAAAAAAAAAAGCACACCAGTTAAAAAATAAATGGTTATTATATCACATAAAAGTTGTAAAAATTTGCAATACCTCATTTAGCATAAATCTACATGAGTTGCTCTCCTACTTAAGTGCTTCGTAGATGAGATTCTTGGGCTTTTAGTTTTGGAAGTCTAGTTTCGTGTTTTGATTCGCCCATATGCCTTAAACGGTCAACTATATCAATTTTCTCCGCCAAAGCCGAATAGGAGAGCTACTAGTGCCCATGGTTGAAGATAAAGGTCCAACTAGCCGTGTAAGACGAGATGGTTTCATTGTAAAATGTGCTTGTGATGGTTCTACTAATGCAAGTTGAAAATGATAGTGAGAGGGGAGGAATACGCCCGACTGTACGGCCGAGCTAAGATAACGTCAGGCGTGACGGACCGCGCAGCGCCGAGCTAATCTCTCTGTTGACGCGGCCAGCGGCCTGACTTACACGGTCGGGAATATTGACCGGTCAGGCACCAACTGGCGTAGCCGAGCTGTGTCTTGCACCAACTGGACGGAACGCGGGCTAGCGGATGCTGGCCGAGCTAAAAGGTGGCCCTAGCTAAACCGTGGGCGCGATCAGGGCCGGTACGCCTTAGACCGATCAGTCGACATAAAGGGGCTTTGTGTGACCGAGATTGAAGGTAGAACGGTTGGAGGCCGGCATGCCTCGCAACCGGTTGGACCTGATGACCCGATCAAGAATAATTCGGCCGAGGTGGTCAGGCTGTCGCCTGATTCCAAGTTATAGGTCGGCGACACATAGCTCGGTTGAGTGCATGTAGTGACAGTTCTTCACAAGGGCTAGGCCGGTAGTGGTATTCCGGTTAGGTGCGCTACCTGGGCCAATGGCGTGAGGGAGAGGACATCTGCTCCACGCACGCCTCAATACCGTTAAACAGTTCTGAGTGTACTGGTGGAAGGACTAAGCCTTTACACGTGTAAGGTGGTGAAAGGCGAGCACTGCCACCTGTTCAGGGAAGGACAGCAGAGGTAGTGCGCACACGATCTTGGGGCTGCATGGCCAGCCTAGAAATATGGGAGAAGACGAACGTTACAGGTATGCGAACTCACTCGATCACGAACTCTCCCTCTGATAGCCTTCTTCTTCCAGTGACCTAACTTGATCGTCGGAGGGGTTTTCCGGCATCACCCCCGCCGAGCAGATCACCATTCTGTGTTGCCAGGTTGAACGCCGTCACGAGAAGCTTGGAACACAAGGAGTACGGAAAGCAGTGAATATTTTGCCCCCGTACAATTGGCGCCGTCTGTGGGAATTCTTTGACACTCAACCCTTGTTGTTCGAGCTTCTTCAACCATTTCCATGGCTAACAATGACGAAGTTCCGCTGTCCGTCGTCGATGGTGTCACTCCAGAGTATGTCCGCAGGAGAGAAGGCTGCCCGAATGTTCCAGCTATGGCGGGTTTGGAAACTTCTTCGCGAGGTGCGCGAGACAAGCGTGAGAGGAGTTCTGATCGCTCACAGAGTCCAGAGGGCCGCCAACGCCGGGGGTGGGGTCCCGTGAGCAGCGCCTGGAGTACAAACTCAAGGACCAAGACGCCATCATTCGTAAGATGGCGGCGAAGATGGAGCTGCTGAAGCGCCAGATTAAAGGGAAGGGTGTTGCTGGAGAGGGCAGCCTCAGTGAGCGCACCCTCTCCCCTCGTTCTAGCAGTCGCCGCCAAAGGACTCATTCTCTCTCCATCACCAGGAACTATGGGGTTGGAGATTCCGACCAAAGAGAAGGCAGATCCCTCACTCGCGACAGCACCTACCGCCCCTCACGCCCGACGCCGACGTCGCAATCCTCTTTCTCCACACGTTCCAGGGACTTGAGGGATGTATTGGAGGAAAGGGCGCGCCGTCGGGAGGCCCAGAGAGTACCGGCATTACAGAGGTTGAGCGCTCCAGTTCGTTGTAGTGAAGAAGTGGTGATGCCAGCTCCCAAAGTGGTAGCCCCTGCGCTGGAGGACAAAGAGCTGGCGCGACTTACAGCCACGCCGTTGTTCCCGGAGATCGAGAGCACACCCTTCCCTGCTGGATTCCACCAGCCAAAGTTCACTTTATATGACGGCAAGACGGATCCGTACATGCACGTGAGTCATTATCGGCAGGTGATGGCTGGCCACCGGCGCAACGACGCTCTGATGTGTCTCATATTCCCAGCAAGCTTGGGAGAGCTGGGTCTGAAGTGGTTCGAAAGGCTCCCGGAGGGGAGTATAGAAGGGTGGCAACAGCCAGCAGAAGCCTTCGTCACCAGATTCAAGACCAACACTCGAACGCCGAAGGAGGTCGACCATCTCCTGGGCGTCAAGATGGAGTCTGGGTGTTCGTTGAAGGCATACAATGCGACGTACTGGGAAACATACAACGAGATCCTCGACTGCCCTACGAATCTAGCGATCACTCAGTACAAGCGAGGTCTCCCAGTCGGACATAAGCTGCGAGATTCGCTTACGATGTGTCAGCCCACAACTATGGAGTCCTTGATGCCGCGGATCAATGAACACATCCGTGTTGAGGAGGATGCCGCCTCTGCGACCGAGAAGTCTAATCCGGTCGCGGCGGACAGAAAGGTGGCTGGAAAAGTTCACTCGGTTGGGCAGGAGGATAACCGCCCAAGCGACCGGTCAAAAGATCAACGCCGTGGACCAAACCGCGATGACCGAAACAAGGGTCGCAGAAACGACCAAGCTGACGTACCACGCGACGCGACGGAAGATGCCAAGAGAAAACTAAAGGCGCGGGCAGGAATTACCACGGTCTTCAAAATTCCCATCTACCGCATTTTGAGCGAGATCCGAGGTGAGCCTTTTGTCCGTTGGCCGGCCAAATTAGGAAGTGCGCAGCGAGGCTTCAATCCAAAATACTGCTGCACCTTCCATGAAGAACGGGGCACCGGACAGAGGATTGCTTG
Organism: Camellia granthamiana; assembly: GCA_036172215.1. NCBI lineage: Eukaryota > Viridiplantae > Streptophyta > Magnoliopsida > Ericales > Theaceae > Camellia > Camellia granthamiana. Next base: position 56,761,884 of record CM069908.1, on the reverse strand, counting down.
CCGCTCAAACAGCACTTGGAGGAATTGGTGGAGGCGGGGCATCTTGACCAATACATAGATGGGAGAGTCAAGGCCGCGTCAACTGGACAAACCGAGCCTAATGGAATGGCCGCCCTAGAGGCGGCCCCGCAAGGTGTAATCAACGTCATCCACGGCATCATTGAACCAGCAAGGGTCTGCGAGCTTAGAGGGATGATTAAGAAGGCCGAGCACATGAGGGAAGTGCTCTCCGTCCAGCCCGCCGTAAAGAAGGGAAAGGCCGAAGAAAGAGACATCCTTTCATTCTCAACCAAAGACTTGGAAAGGGTTCAGATGCCGCACAATGATGCCTTGGTGGTGACTCTTCGCGTCAAAGACTTTGATATCAAGAGAATCCTGATCGACCAAGGGAGTTCGGTCGAAATCATGTATTATGACGCGTTCAAACAAATGAAGTTAGAAGACAAGGACTTGGCCCCTGCAACGTCTCCTTTGGTCGGCTTCAACTCACAGCCGGAGTGGTCGATCGGAAAGATTATTTTACCGGTCAAAGCGGGTTCAGTAGTAAAGCAAGTGGAGTTCTGGGTGCTTAAAGTTCCATCCACTTACAACTTGATCTTAGGTAGGGGCTGGTTGCACGCCATGCAAGCGGTTGCTTCGACCTTCCACCAAGTCATGCGCTTTCCGGCATCAAACGGGCAAATAGAGGAAGTTTGGGGAGACCAGGTGATGGCAAAACAATGCTTCGTTGCGGTAAACGGCAGCCAAGCAGCTAAAGGGTTTGTCCAGATGATCGAGGGGCCCAAGGGAAACGAGGTCCTTGAAGACGTGGGAAGGAAGGCCGAGGAAAACTCGGTCGAAGATTTGGTGGAAATGCGCATTGACGAAGACGATCCAACTAAATTCTTCCTCCTGGGATCATCTTTGTCTAGCGCCGAGCGGACTGACTATTTCAACTTCCTGGTTTCCAATTTGGAGGCCTTTGCGTGGACGCCTTACGACATGCCTGGCGTCGACCCGAGCTTCATCTGTCATCAGTTGAATGTCTTCCCCAACGCGCGGCCAGTCATTCAAAGGACGCGCCGTTCAGCCCTGCACCATGCTGAAGTGGTGGCGGAAGAGGTGAAGAATTTGTTGGAAGCCGGGGCAATAGAAGAGGTGCAATACCCTCGGTGGATATCCAACACGGTGGTTGTTCCCAAGAAAAATGGCAAGTGGCGAGTCTGCGTTGACTACAAGACCGTCAACCGGGCTTGCCCTAAGGATAGCTTTCCCCTCCCTCGGATTGACCAGCTGGTGGACTTAACCGCTGGCCATCAGAGGTTCAGCTTCTTGGATGCATATCGCGGCTACCACCAGATAGCCATGTATAATTCGGGCAGAGAGATCATGTCGTTCACCACCCCCAGAGGTTTGTACTGTTATAAGGTCATGCCGTTCGGACTGAAGAACGCTAGGGCAACCTCTCAGCGTATGGTGACGAAGATGTTCGCTCCCCTCTTAGGCCGAACTATGGAAGCCTATATCGACGATATGGTGGTGAAGAGTAGGGAGGAGTCCCAACACCTCGCCGACCTAGCAGAAATGTTCGCCATACTTAAGCACCATAAGCTTCGTTTGAACGCCTCCAAATGCGCCTTCGGAGTCGGCACCGGGAAGTTCCTTGGTTTTTTGGTCACAAACCGAGGAATCGAAGCTGACCCATCTCAAATCAAGGCGATACAAGAATTGGAGCTCCCAAACTCCACGAAAGACGTGCAACATCTTGTCGGGATGGCAGCCGCACTGAACAGATTTATCAGCCGGTCTTCGGATCGTTGCAAGGCCCTTCTTTAAGACTTTGAAGGCTAAGTTCTTTTGGGATGACGAGTGTGACCGCGCACTGGCAGATCTAAAGGCGTACCTCTCCTCAGCCCCTATTTTGGTAACACCTCAACCGGGCGAAGAGTTGTACCTCTACTTGGCGGTCTCTCAACATGCAGTAAGCGCCGTCCTGGTTCGCGCAGAAGGTGTCCAACACTTGCCCATCTTCTATGTGAGCAAGACTTTGCTCCCGGCCGAGACGAGGTACCTCCCTTTGGAAAAGTTGGCGCTAGCCCTGATGATGGCGTCAAGGAAGCTGGCACACTATTTTCATGCCCATACAATAGTTGTGCTGACCGAATTCCCTCTCAAGTTGCTCTTTGAAAAGGCCGACTTCACTGGGAGGATTCTGAAATGGGCCGTGGAATTGGGGCAGTACGACATCAAGTTCCGCTCGCGCACTGCAATCAAAGCTCAAGCTCTTGCAGATTTTGTGGCAGAATTTGCCCCTGGGACGCATCCTGTTTGCCCAGTCGATTTGGCTGATGCGGATTTGGCACAGCCTACGGTTCAGGCAATAGAAGCAAGTGTTGGCACGCAAGAAGAGGAGAGACGAAGAGTGACCGAACCAGCAAAGGCGAATGACCTGTGGGAGGGCGGAGTCAATCGTGACAGGGAAAGAGACCTAGATTTGAGAAGTTCCCAAAATCCCTCTGATTGCTGGAAGTTGTTCATTGGCGAGATGTGGAAGCTCTTTGTCGATGGGGCGTCTAACCGGCATGGGGCCGGGCTAGGAATTGTGCTAACTTCACCAGAGGGGCTGATTATTGAGCAAGCAATTACGCTCGGCTTCCCAGCGTCCAACAACGAGGCAGAGTATGAGGCCCTCCTCGCTGGCCTGAGGAGCGCATTGAGAATGAAAGCTACCGCCCTTATGGTCTTCAGCGACTCCAAGCTGGTGGTCAATCAGGTCTCGGGGGAGTATGAGGCAAGGGATGAAAGAATGGCCAAGTATCAAGCGTTGGTGTGAGAAGAGATCAAGAAGTTCTCTGCGATAAGAGTGGAACAGATCAACCGCGAAGAAAACAACTCGGCTGACGAATTGGCTGGGCTCGCCTCCACTCAGACAGCTTTTCCTAACCCCTTGATGATAGAGTTTTTACCTCGGCCAAGCATTGAGGAACCAGAAGCAACCGAGGTACTCTGCGCCGACTTGGGTCCATCCTGGATGGATCCCATCATCGCCTTCTTGAAAGATAGAATTCTACCGGAAGAGAAGAAGGCGGCCCACAAAATCCGGGCGAAATCAGAACGGTTTTGGCTCTCCCTGTCCGGAGCGTTGTATAAGAAGTCTTTTACCGGGCCGTATTTGAAGTGTGTCCACCCCGCGAAGGTGGAGGCTTTTCTCTACGAGGTTCATGAAGGCATCTGCGGCAGCCATACTGGGGGCAGGTCCTTGGCGTACCGCGCAATTTCCCAAGGTTACTGGTGGCCATGCATGCAGGCGGACGCGCAGAAATATGTTCGCAGGTGTGAGAAGTGTCAGAAGTTCGCTCACCAGATCCACCAGCCGACTAGAGATTTGCTCCCTCTCACAAGTCCTTGGCCGTTCGCACTTTGGGGATTGGATATTGTTGGGCCACTCCCAGCAGTGCCGGGCAATCGCAAGTTCTTCATTGCCGCCACCGACTACTTCACCAAGTGGGTGGAGGCCGAGCCACTGGCGACCATAAAGGAAAATGATGTGAAGAAGTTTGTTTGACAAAACGTAATCACTCGCTTCGGTATACCCAGGGCCCTCGTCTCAGATAACGGCACCCAATTTGATGGGAAGCTCTTTCGCGGATTTTGCGAAGAGTTGAAGATCGAGTTCTACAATTCGACGCCGGCCTATCCTCAGTCTAACGGTCAAGCAGAGGCCTCAAACAAGACCATCTTGGATAGGCTAAAGAAGCAGCTTGAGAAAGCCAAAGGGAAGTGGACTGAAGAACTCCCTAACGTGCTCTGGGCATACCGCACTACGCCAAGGCGATCGACCGGGGAGACTCCATTTGCCCTGGCCTACGGCATGGAGGCCGTCATCCCGTTGGAGATAGGCATGCCGACCATCCGGTCCGAAAATTTCCAGCCGGATTTGAACAATGAAGTTGTAGCTTTGGAGTTGGATCTTGCCGAGGAAAGAAGGGAGCGAGCACTGATCCACATAGCGGCCTATCAGCAAGAGCTCTCCAGAAAATACAACAAGGCTGTGCATCCCAGAATATTCAAGATTGGGGACTGGGTCTTAAGAAAGGTGCTCGGCAACACGGTGGTCCCTGGCGAAGGAAAGCTCGGTGCAAATTGGGAAGGACCATACAAGGTGATTGGTCTAGCTGGCAAAGGGGCATACCATCTGGAAGATTTAGATGGCAAGGCTGTCCCCAGACCATGGAATGCAGCCAACCTTAGGGTCTTTTACTTTTAAGTTGAAATTTTGCTTTATATTGTTTAAGCTTTTCCAGACCCTTAGCCTTTTGGCACTTGATGTAAAAGATAGCAATGCCTTTGTAATGAAAAATAGCCCTCCTGTTGTTGGGTATTACATCTTTGTCCAATGACTTAGCAAGACAGATAGGGATGCCAGGGGCAAGAAAACCGACCTGTGTGAGGCCGGACTGATTTCTACTCGCCGAAATGACAGCAGACCGCACAAACAGTTGGTACATTGACCAACGACATAATCGACGTATGGACAGGTTCGCATTAGGGCCGAGCTGGTTTTGCTCGCCCGGTTGAAATGTTGGCGTCATGACCAACTGAGCTGGAACATTGGTGTTTTGCCCAATGTGATGACCAAGCTGATTTTGCTCGGCCTAGATGGCATATTGGCGTCTTGTCCAATAAGGGAAACGAGCTGATTTTGCTCGGCAGCATTTGCAATGTTGGAATCCACCCAACCGGTAAGAAACCGAGCTGACTTTACTCGGCAGAAAAGAAATGTTGGCGGTTTGTCCAACTTAAAAGGCGAGCTGGTTTTGCTCAAGCACATTGACGTATTGGAATTTCATAGAGCGCAAGCCAATCGGGGCCGAGCGGATTTTGCTCGGCCGAGTTCAAATGTCATTTTATTTGTACAAGGAGCCGAGTTGCTAGTTCTGATTAGAATCGGTTTGGGCTGATATTAGCTCGGCAAATTGTGCGGCTTAGCCGCCCTGGCAGTTGTAATTTGTCAATGGTCAAATCAAAAAATTTATACACAAGCCAACCAAAAAGAAATGGGCGATGAGCGAACAAACAGTTGGAGTTTTCATTGATAAAGAGACTTTAAGTACAAGGGGTGGGACATAGCCCGGTTACATGCCAAAACAAAGAAGAAAAGTAAAAACAAAGAAAAGCAGGAAAGTGAGAAAGGAAAATCTTTAATCCAATGCAAGGTTCTATTCGGTCATTTCCTCCGTCTGCTCGGCGACGACAATTGTTTGCTCGGGCAGAACTTCATCGGCGTCATCATCAGCTTCCTCCACCGCGACAACCTCCCGATCAATAACTTCTTCATTCTCCGCATCTTGAGATGCCACTGGAGAAGTCTGCTCGGTTTGCTGCGCGGCGGCCGCTTCTTCCTCAGCCTCCTTCCTTGTCTCTGCAATTAGTTGGTTTTGTACGGCGTTGGCATACGCCTGCATGTAGACCGGGATATACGCAGAAGGCGGGTTGATGAACATGTCAGAATCCTGACCAAGGCCAACTTTCTCCACGGCAGCTTTCCAGCCGCACTGGAAGAAGAAGTCCTTGGTCGCTTGGACTTGACGCTCATAAGTCTTCTCCCCCTGAGCATATCCTCGGTCCTCTGCGTCATCAACCGCCTTGTCTTTCTCCGCCTTATGGGCATCACGCAGCTTGCGCAGCTCGGTGAGGTACCGAGCTTTCGTCGACTTCATGGCCCGTTGTTTGTCCTCATCAGCTCGGTCGACTTTTTGGAGCAGGGTATCTCGCTCCGCCGCGACTGCTTCTTGCGCGGCCTGAAGTTTTGCTATCTCGCCTTTCTGGGCCTTGTTCTCCGAGATGGCATCGCGCAGGCTCCGCCGCAGTTTGATCAAGCGATCGTGGGCAAGGTAGTTCTTTTGCGTGGCTTGAAATCAAATAATAGATCGTTAACATTCAGAAACCGAGCAAAAACCGAGCAGACAGTTGAAGCAAAAAATTAAGAACTTACCAGCCGATGGATTTTGCTGCCGAGCGGAGGACCTTTAGGTCGGCGAGCTCATCATGTTTTTTCATATCGGCTGGAAGGATTAGCCCCTTGGTCAGGTTGAAACCAAGGGAATAATCCTTGTCAGCATAGACCGAGTCCTCTGCAGAAACTGGTCGGCCCTGGTATTTGAACTCGGGCGCCCAGACCGGGGGGGTGGCTGGGCCCTTCCCCTTGGATTTGCCGGCCTGCTGTTGCTCGGTCTGGTCGCCCAGCTCGGTGGAGGCAACCTCGGTAGAATCTTCATCAATGAGGCTTTGTCCGGCTTGCTCCTTCCTCGACCTCTTCCTTGATCGGCCAGCCGGTTGTTCGCTGGCAAGGGCAAGCACTGCCCCTTCTATTTGCCCGGCTGGGGCGGAGGATGTTCCCCCGGTTGCCTCTGGAGGTTGGGACTCCCCTTCCTCTCCAGTAATCATTGATTTGATCGCCTTTATCTTCGCCATTTCTTGCTCGGCGATGAGGGGAACAAGTCTGATCGGCGGTAGGTTGGGATCCGGTTCAGGGGAGGGCGCGCGGAGGAAGTCAGTCATGCGGCTTTTGCGCGGTGCTTGGTAATGGTAGGTCTGTTCGAAGCCGAGCAGCTTCGAAGCTTCTCTCTCCTCAGCTGGGTGACGCAGCAGAGCTCGGATTGCTTCTGGGTCGGCCTGATGGTAGTCTGCTGCCAAATGCCTATCTGCAAGAAGAAGACAAGTGTTAGACCAGCAAAAGATGACAAAAATGAAATGCAAAAAGAAGATAGTGCGGTCAGCCGGGCTACTTACCAGCACTGCCAAAATCTTTCCTAATGTACCAGCCCGGTATGGGTGCCTCGGTGTTTTCGTAGCGACCGGACACCCACAAGAAGTCGTCGTCGTTCGTCTCCTTGTCCGGGTTGCCCTCTATGAGTTTTGCTCGGCCCTTCTTGACTTTGAGGTACCAGCAAAGCCGCTTTTATTTCTACTAAGGCTATATTGATGGAAAATTTCGGCCAGACCGAGATGGAGACCGAGCCTCCGGTTCAGCTCGGCGACCCCGCTTATTATTTTGTATGTGTTATTTGAGACTTGGCTCGGGTAAAGCCTTGTCTGCCTCAAAAACTCGCAGAGCAAGGGCTGGACCGGCAAGCGGACACCTCCCTCTACTATTGACACGACTGTGAAGGGGCACCGGTCTAAATCTCCCCAAGGGGTGTCTCCCTTTTTGGCGAGCTCTAGGATGACGTCGTCAGGAACATTGTACTCCTTTCGAAACTCCGCCATCGCCCCGGGCGAGCTAACCATGAACCGGTACTTCCCCATTATCTCGGTTTTATTTGGTTTGGTGTGTAACTCGGTCAAAAATGTTGGTGTGTTTGCTCGGTCTTTGAGCTCCACCAATTATAATGCTGGACTGGCTTGGTCGGTCCTATTTGTTCTGCATGTTAAAAAATAAGGCCAAGGGTTAGCACGGCATAGATCGCGCGGCCCCTAGTGGAAATAGCTCAGTGAAGGACTTGGTGTTTTTGACCGATAAGTCTCAGCTCGGTTCGACAACATGTGTGCTTAAGCCTCCTAGTTCGGTTATAGCTCGGTTAAGACCTATTGAAGGATCTAGTTGATCCTCCAGCTCGGTCAAGGTTTGGGCGAAGGCTTTAGGGTTTTAGTTCGGTTCACTCTACTCACAGATCTAATGGAGTATTCAGCCCGGTCGCAGCCTCTACGAGAAGCCACGAACCATTTGTTGATCGGTTGAAGCCCTAATTACGGATCTAAATGAGCATTTAGCTCGGTCCTACCCAGATTCAAACTGTTCATCCCAGAAATGGGATGAATCTGTTCGAACCCAGGAGGAACAAGGGGCACGAAGGCCCCATCCATTCCCACTGTTTTCGTTTGCCCTAGGGTGTGCTGGTTCTAAGCAATGAGAGGGACTCCTAATAGCCCCAAGCAAAAGCACGAAGAGCAGTAAAAGAAAAAATACAAATATAACAAATGAAGAACACGAAGAACTCAAGTATGAAAATGCAGTGGAAGAGGGGTAGAAGACTTACCAGAGGCAGGTGAGAGGGCAAGTGCAACCTTAAGAGCTTGACTGCAGCTTGCGAAAGGAACAGAAATGGAGATAGGAGCTCAAAGACGGTAATGGCAGAAGGGGTGCGAAAGTTTTGGGAGCTAGGGTTTTTGGAGCTCTGGTAGAAAATGGAAAGTGAAAGGTTTGAAAAACCCTTGGTCTGTGCATAAAGAGGGGGGAAACAACCCAAACGGCGCAGCCGTTTGAATTCTACGCGTGCAGAACAGCTGGCTGCACGACCCAATGGCGTGAAGACACGTGGCACTGCAAACGCGGCTGTCAGTACGGCTGTACGACCCTTGACAAGACCACCGAGGTGATGGCCGACCAAACGGGACAGCTCGGCGACAGATGTATCCCCGATCAGGCTTAGCTTGGTAATGGCGCAACTCAACCATGGCTCGGCGGCAGATATTTCCGCAATCAAGCTCGGCCCGGCGCGGCCGCAACACAACCGTAGCTCGGATAAAGTGGTAACCCCAATCACGATTAGCTCGGATGGGGTTAAGAGGCAATTGAGAGGGGAGGAATACGCCCGACTGTACGGCCGAGCTAAGATAACGTCAGGCGTGACGGACCGCGCGGTGCCGAGCTAATCTCTCTGTTGACGTGGCCAGCGGCCTGACTTACACGGTCGGGAATATTGACCGGTCAGGCACCAACTGGCGTAGCCGAGTTGTGTCTTGCACGCACTGGACGGAACGCGGGCTAGCGGATGCTGGCCGAGCTAAAAGGTGGCCCGAGCTAAACCGTGGGCGCGATCAGGGCCGGTACGCCTTGGACCGATCAGTCGACATAAAGGGGCTTCGTGTGACCGAGATTGAAGGTAGAACGGTTGGAGGCCGGCATGCCTCGCAACCGGTTGGACCTGATGAACCGATCAAGAATAATTCGGCCGAGGTGGTCAGGCTGTCGCCTAATTCCAAGTTATAGGTCGGCGACACATAACTCGGTTGAGTGCATGTAGTGACAGTTCTTCACAAGGGCTAGGCCGGTCGTGGTATTCCGGTTAGGTGCGCCACCTGGGCCAATGGCGTGAGGGAGAGGACATCTGCTCCACGCACGCCTCAATACCGTTAGACAGTTCTGAGTGTACTGGTGGAAGGACTAAGCCTTTACACGCGTAAGGTGGTGAGAGGCGAGCACTGCCACTTGTCCAGGGAAGGACAGCAGAGGTAGTGCGCACACGATCTTGGCGCTGCATGGCCAGCCTAGAAATATGGGAGAAGACGGACGTTACAGGTATGCGAACTCACTCGATCACGAACTCTCCCTCTGATAGCCTTCTTCTTCCAGTGACCTAACTTGATCGTCGGAGGGGTTTTCCGGCATCACCCCCGCCGGGCAGATCACCGTTCTGTGTTGCCAGGTTGAACACCGTCACGAGAAGCTTGGAACACAAGGAGTACGGAAAGCAGTGAATATTTTGCCCCCGTACATATAGTATGAACTTTAGGAGCTTAGTGCCAAACAAAAGATTTTTATCTATCAATCAATTGGTTCCACAAAAAAAATATAAATAATAAACACAATCAAAGGCTCTTGACCTTATTAAACACAATAAGCTCCGTCATAAAGAAGTTCCATACATGTAAGGACATTCATGATGAGTAAAAACAAAAAAAAAACTAAACACACAACACATTAGGCACAAGTTGTCCATGATGGCTCAGGTTGTGGTTGTTTTTCATTGATAGAATTTGTGTTGCTGTGGTCGTGATTGGTAGTGGTGGTGGTTATGGCCATCAATTTTGCCTTTTCAGCCATAAAATAGAAAATTTTATTTTGAAGAAAGAAAGAAATTTTTGTTAAGGAAATTTAAAAAATCGAATTGAAATATTTAGTTACTTTTGAATTTTTTAACTCTCAATTTGAGATTCCACAATCCAAAGATAGTGGGCATATAAGATATAGTGAAATTTCACTGTCCGAAGACTATTTGGTGGCTATGGTTGTCTATTGGTGCTAGAATTTTTGTGTTGTCATGATGATGATTGGTGGTGGTGGTGGTGGTTATTTTGTTCCGTCAATTTTTCTGTTTTAGCCATAAAACATAGAATTTTGTTTACTTTGAGAGGAAAAAAAGAAAAAGAAAAAAGAAAAAAAGAAGAAATATGTTGATCTATTTTGAGGAAACAAATCAATAATTGAACATTGCACCTAGTTTTGAAATTTTTAGCTCTCATTTGGAAATTGAGTATTGATTTTTTGAAATTTACCCTCAAATTTTCAATTTTTAGCCCTGAATTGATCATTGTCTGAAAAATAAAAGATAGTGAAATTTCACTGTTTGAAGACAGCAAAAACAATGGAATTTCTTAAATATTTTAAATTTATTTTACTCATCATAAAAAAAAAGTTATGAGTTTTTATGTATTCAAATGTTTCAAAAAGTAAAAGTCGTTGAATATGTTATGGGGTATTTTAGTAGAAAGATGATCTGTGAAATATTTGAGAATTGGAACTATGAGGTAATTTTAGTTTTATTATTATTATTGTTATTGTTATTAGAGAAAAGTTAGAGATCATGAAAATTTTTTCATGAAAATGATCATGAAAGAGTTATGATCCTTGAATTATCTTGATTAGTGTGTGGTACTTTATTCTAAGTGTAATCCAAAGGTCAAAAAACTTTCATGATTATTTTCATGAAAGGTTTTTTATTATTATACTAGTATAAACTTATAATGAGGGAGTTTTGGTGAACGCCCCCTAAAATTCTGGGAATTAGGATTTTGTTTTGAGATATATTTGAAGAAAAACAATAGAAAGAAATGAAGATTAAAATTTTCAGTCAACGAACATGATACATAAAATGGACTTCTAAAATTAAGAAAGTAAGAAGTGCAAAAGGGAATGGAGTATTTAAGCACCTCTGGAACATGTAAGTTTTGCAGGATATATAATTCCAGAAGGTTGGCTTGTTATGGTCTCTACATTGTCGACTCATTTGGATCCTGATATGCATGAGGACCCCCTTGCATTCAATCCATGGCGGTGGGAGGTAAGACATATAAACATATATACAAATTGAATTCTCTCCAGTCTAGTATATGGATTGAACGGTTCAATCCAATCACATAGGCTCATTACGTGATCAGATTGGACTGTCCATAACTAAAGTACAATGTCACGGAATCTAGTTTTCATTCTTTATAATAAATTGACTGAAACAATTAGGGACAAGAATTGCATGCTGGGTCTAAGAATTTCATGGCTTTTGGTGGGGGTGTGAGACTGTGTGTTGGAGCTGACTTTGCTAAGCTACAAACTGCCATTTTTCTCCATCATTTGGTCACAAAGTACAGGTATTGCTTAATACAGATTTAAATTCCTTGTTTGGAACAACATGGAGATTATATTGTTCAATTTTCACCCATTTTGATGTCATTTGAGGGCAAAAATATGGGAAAATTTCAAAAATAAAAATTAAAAAAATAAATAAAATTGGTGAGTAACAAATATAATTGCATAGTAATGAAGGTACGAGTATTATTTTTCATACTCCCTATTTTTTTAAATAGGGAATAGCTTGTCTCCAGTCATTAAATAGAAGAATTTTACTGGTAAGAGTCTTTGAAAAAATTCAATTGGGCCATGTTTTATAAACTCTTACTGGTTAGAGACTTCAACTATCTGGTCCAGTTTAACTTTCAACTGGAGACAAGTCAAATCTTTTTTAATATTCCCCTTAAAAAGTTCACCAAAGTAAAAAGTAACTAAACTCTTAAGATACGGATAATCACTTTAATAATACCTATGACAAACTGAATAGAGTTTCAAGTATATGATAGAAAAAATATATACAATTGAGGGTGGCCTTTTATTTTAATTTTTATTTGGTTTTGTGATTATTGGATGATGTTTAGGTTAAGGCTCTTACTGGTTAATTTTAGACCATCAGCTCCTTGTCAAGAATCATGCTATGACTCAAGTCCATCTTGAGTAAGTGTCCACCAACTCCAGGTTGTCTAGCCAACCTAGGCCCTCATGTCCAACTCCCCAGTGGGCATATGGCTTCTGTGAACACACTCAAGGAGGATTGTTGCTTTTATCAATCCTTTGTAGCTTTTTTCACCTAATAAAAATCAAAAGAAAAAAAGCATATCATATTTATTTTGGAAACACAGTAACATTCTGTCTTCTTTTAACCAATACAAAAATTCTTTTCTTTTATTTGTTTTCATAAATAAGAGATTATTTACAATATGAAGACAATTAGATTCGGATAATCATAGCCCAATAACAATAAAAGGCCCAACAACTAACCAACTTATTGACAAAGAGCCTCATAATTGGGAAGATTTAAACAATCAAACAAAGATCCCCCTAATAGGGAGATAAATTATCAGTATTTGCATTAGCAAGGATTGAAGGGTGTCAAATTGAGCTAGCGCAATTATTTAACTAACACAGAAAAACGGTACCGGCAATTTAAGGATTGAAAGTTTGATCAAATTGGTTTCGATCCCATTTTCATGCATGGTTTTCCTAGACTCTGCATAAGATCAAATGTTTTAACAAAAATATTGACTATGTGTGGAATTTTCAGGTGGAAAATAACAGGAGGAGGGGACATAGTTCGAAGATCATCTTTGTCATTTCCAAATGGATTGCTCATCCAAATCTCACAAAAAAACCTCTCTGAAAATTGAAATTGCTTTTCAAAGAAAGCAATATATCATGTCATGATTGTTGTTTCAGATTGTACCAAAAACATTGGGCTTTCATCTTGTATGAATAATGGGCTTCATTCCTTACCTTAGCTTGTGGGCTTTGTGAAGATGTCAATTCTAGTATACAAATCATATTGCATATTGTGAAAAAATTTATTTTATTGTGGGCTTTGTAGCGCGTGGAGTTACGACGTACTATCAAGATTAAATTAGCAGCTATCACTCCATTTTCTTAATTTTCCAGATAAATGAAACTCATGTACACCAAGAAGAGCTATGCTTATGGGCTTTGAGCAATAAGCAAATCATCAATGAACAATAACCATTGTCTCCAGACAACAACAATCAAGGTCTAAAACCCACAAAAAAACATGGTAGTTTGAGTTGCACATGTTAAAGTAACATGATAGTTTAAGGACCACTAAGAATCGACGGTAATATGAATTGTTAATATAATAATCTATCAGATGCATTATCAGATGCATTAGCCTCTTCTGTCCATTACCTGTAAAGTAAAGTAAACACCACCTTTCAGTGCTTATATTATTAGTTTAGTATTATGCTTTCGGTGCATGTGCTCCATTCTCTCTATAAAGAGAAGAGCTTGTTCTCTTTGTAATAGACACATCATTAATACAGAGTTAATTCATTTTGCTCTCTCTCACTCTCTCAATTATTCTAACATGGTATCAGAGCTAGGTTAACAACCTAGTAATTCAGCTTCACCGGCGGGCGGCAGCCTCGCCTTGGCCGCCCGCCGGACCTCTACACATCCTTGACTCCGCTGCTCACCACACCACACCTCACCACACCACCACGGCAGCAACACATCATCCACACCTCACCACACCACCACGGCAGCAACACATCATCTCTCTCTCTCGGCAAACCCATACACCCACCTCTCTCACAGCACATATGAGAGAGGAGACAATACACCCAACACACCCTCGGCAGACCCATGCAAGACACCCACATGCACAGACCAAACCCAATTCACTCTCTTCTCTCTCGAAGACACACCTAGCTCACCACCCATACGCACGCAGCTCACACCACCACCACCTAACACACATCACAGCCGTGCACAAACCATACACCTAACACATGTTGTTGAAGGCCTCACCTTTGTCATCCTCAGCCATCAATTGCTTGAAGAGTGGGTTTTCCTGGGCTGCCTTGGCGTCAGAAAAGGACCTTACGCTAGCCGCCTCTCTTCCTTCCTCGCCGTCCCTCACATCGCCACCGGCGATCTCATCCGCGAAGAGCTCTCTCCATCACCCAATCACTACTGGCCTTCACTCCCTTCCTCGCCGACTCCGGCGAGCTTCCACGCCTTCGAAATGGTCGCGCTTGATCATGTTACCAAGCGTTACAAACATGGTGCTTATCAAGAAACCAGCCAACACCTGCCTTGGATCTACAGCCATTTCCTCAGATCAAACCAGCTCTCTCTTCTTCTCTTGGACCGTCTTCTAGGTATGGGCTCAGATGGACACGTGGTTTCTCTACTCCCCGGACATCCTCTTGTCCATGAGCGCAAGCAGTGGGTGACCTCCATCAAAGACTTACATAACCCATCATCACATTCTTTATTACATTATGCTGTCTCCACTACTTTTGATAGTGCTGATACCCATCATCTACTCTACTATTTTTGAATTTTCATTCCCATGACATGCACGTGGGTCTGTCCCGCATGTACCCCTACCTTTATTTTACACCATCCCCACTTTTTCTTTATTTATTTTTTTTTATTCCATTATCCCAACACACCATGCCGGCCTCAGGAACCACCTCTCATTTTTCCTTTCTTTTCTTTTATTTTATATCTATATATATATATATTATCCCACTGCCCAGGCCTTAGAAACCACCTTTGATTTTTCATAACTTTATTTTATTTCTTTAAAAAAAAAAAAAAAAAAAAAAACCAAAACAAACACCAAAAATATATATATATATATATATTTTTTTACCCCCTTCCCTCTGTGTTGAGCTGTTTTGCTCCCCTTTATCCATTCCTTTGTTTCAACCTCAAATAGTTTCTCTCTTCACACCTATTTGAGTTTGAGGGGGGGGGGGGGGTATTCTACATATATCATGGTGAGCATGGTTATACACCATGCGAACCACCTAAGCCACCCCATGGTGCACTCCCTAAGTCGCCCCTTGGTGCACCACCAAATCTTCTACATCGGTCCGACATGACCCCATAAACTGTCCCGACATTGATTCCGGTCAGCCTCTACAACAACGGTCTGACACGACCACACAGTGTCTTCTACATCGGTCCGACATGACCCCGTAAACTGTCCCGACATTGATTCCGGTCAGCCTCTACAACCACGGTCTGACACGACCACACAGTGTCTGCTACAACGGTCCGGCATGACCCCGTAAACTGTCCCGACCTTGATTCCGGTTAGCTTCTACCATGGTTTGACACGACCACACAGTGTCTGCTACAACGGTCCGGCATGACCCCGTAAACTGTCCCGACATTGACTCACAGTGTCTTCTACACCGGTCCGACACGATCTCATAGTGTCTTCTACACCGGTCTGCCACAATCATACCATGTCTTCTACAGCGGTGCGACACGACCACACAGTGTCTTCTACAACGGTCTGACACGACCATACAGTGTCTCCTATGCTATTTTATTTTTAGTTTATTTTCCTGTTTTGTTACTCTCACCAAACTCAAGTTGGTTAGTACCTATCCTTCTTGAGTTTGAGGGGGGCTGTTAATATAATAATCTATCAGATGCATTATCAGATGCATTAGCCTCTTCTGTCCATTACCTGTAAAGTAAAGTAAACACCACCTTTCAGTGCTTATATTATTAGTTTAGTATTATGCTTTCGGTGCATGTGCTCCATTCTCTCTATAAAGAGAAGAGCTTGTTCTCTTTGTAATAGACACATCATTAATACAGAGTTAATTCATTTTGCTCTCTCTCACTCTCTCAATTAATCTTATACATATATCATGGTAAGCATGGTTACACACCATGCGAACCAACCAAGCTGGTGAGCATGATTATACACCATGGGAACCACCCAAGCCACCCCATGGCGTACTTCCTAAGTCGCCTCCTCGGTGCACCACCAAAGTCTGCTACAACGGTCCGGCATGACCTCGTAAACTGTCCCGACATTGATTCCGGTCAGCTTCTACATCGGTCCGGCATGAACCTGTAAACTGTCCCGACATTGATTCCGGTTAGCTTTTACAACGGTCCGACACGACCACATAGTGTCTGCTACAACGGTCCGACATGACCCCGTTGGTGGGTTTGTAGTGGAACGGGGAGGGAGTGGGATGGTGGGTTGTCATGACATAAAATAATAAGATGGTCCAGCAGAGAGAGAGAGAGAGAGAGTGGGGTGATTAACGGTGGGTTGTCATGACATAAAATAAGAAGATGGTCCAGCAGAGAGAGAGAGAGTGGGTTGATGATTAAAAATGGTTTGGTGGTGGGTTGGTTTCCCAAAAAAAAAAAAAAAAAAAAAATTTTTTTTTTTACCACATTCACTCTGTGTTGAGCTGTTTTGCTCAACTTTCTCCATCCCTTTGTTTTAACCTCAAATCGGTTTCTCTCTTCACACCTCTTTGAGTTTGAGGGGGGGTATTCTACATATATCACGGTGAGCATGGTTAAACACCATGCGAACCACCTACGCCACCCCATGGCGCACTCCCTAAGTCGCCTCCTTGGTGCACCACCAAAGTTTTTACCAACGGTCTGACACGACCACACAGTGTCCTCTACAACGGTCCGGCATGACCCGATAAACTGTCCCGACATTGATTCTGGTCAGCTTCTACAACCACGGTCTGACACGACCACACAGTGTCTGCTACAACGGTCCGACATGACCCCATAAACTGTCCCGACATTGATTCCGGTCAGCTTCTACAACCACGGTCTGACACGACCACACAGTGTCTGCTACAACGGTCCGACATGACCCCATAAACTGTCCCGACATTGATTCCGGTCAGCTTCTACAACAACGGTCTGACACGACCACACAGTGTCTGCTACATCGGTCCGACATGACCCCATAAACTGTCCCGACATTGATTCGGGTCAGCCTCTACAACAACGGTCTGACACGACCACACAGTGTCTACTACATCGGTCCGACATGACCCCGTAAACTGTCCCAACATTGTCTGCTACAACGGTTCGACACGGCCATACAATATCTTCACCAACGGTCTGACACGACCATACAGTGTCTCCTATCCACTTTTATTTTATTTGTCAGTTTATTTTCTTGTTTTGTTACTCTCTCCAAACTCAAGTTGGTTTGTGTCTATCCTCCTTGAGTTTGAGGGGGGCTGTTAATGTATACCACCTACTACACCTACCACCTACTCTCCACACCCTCTCCTATATATTAGTGTGTTAGCTTTATGTTAGTGGTTTAGACTTTATGTATAGTGCAATGTTAGTGCTTTAGGTTTTCATCATTACAATTTGTAAATCGTCTCCTATATAAGGAGCCCCTAACCATATGAATAAATACAATCTATTCTCCCTCTCTATATGCATTAGCCTCTTCTATCCATTACCTGTAAAGTAAAGTAAACACCACCTTTCAGTGCTTATATTATTAGTTTAGTATTATGCTTTCGGTGCATGTGCTCCATTCTCTCTATAAAGAGAAGAGCTTGTTCGCTTTGTAATAGACACATCATTAATACAGAGTTCATTCATTTTGCTCTCTCTCACTCTCTCAATTATTCTAACATGAATCAAGGAAACTGATGACTTTCTTTACATCAAGAGAACCATGCTCCTAGGCAACATTTTTTATTGTCATTAGTCTTAGCAAAAATGGTCTGATATCAAAGGAACTATGTATTGAAGTGACTTGGGGAAGAATTCACATTATCTATTGCTGTTCTGTTTTGGTAGGATAGCACCAATGGGATTAGATCAATGTTTTAGCAAAGTCAAAATGTATAGTTAAATATTCATTACAACTCCGGAATATGTAATTTCATCTAAGTAACAGATTCTAGCCAATTGAAAGAGCTTTGATCAGTCCAGTCCAGATAGCATTTGGAGACCATTCAACTTGAAAAATGAAAAGATTCGATCAAGTTGTACATTTAGACACCACTTAGTAGGAAGTGGTAGGATACATGTTACTTGGTGACTTAATTTCTGGAACAGTATGTCACTTGGATCAAATGAAATAGCCCCATAGCCCCATTAGAGTAAAGGGAGTGATATGCCCCGTCCATCGCGCTGTGTTAGAGGCCATCAATCAACCCAATCCTCCCATTCCCTTCCGATGGATACCTCTCCCTCGCTTCCTCTGTCCATCGGAATACTGTGTAAGCCCTATACAAAGGATAGGTTGGTTGGCTTGAAGAGAATCTTTTCTATGATCGAGTTCCCAGATCCATGGCTACTTAGGCAAACCTATGATTTCAAACATCACTCTATTCAAATTTCTTGATTTCCTTCTCCACCCAACCTTGGTACACAGAGGTTAAGTACCGCAACCAGCCAGCAACAAAGGTTACCAAAGGCCATTTTCTAAAATTAACAGATTAATAACGCAAGCAGAAATAAAACAAAAAGGGTACCTAAATATTTATAATTTTAAAACATGCATCGCAACCTTTATTTATTTATATCAGAAAGGCCATTAGGTGTTTAAAGCCGTCTGGTTACAACTTGGAACTGGACTATGTTTACAAATATACAAAGTACACCATATCTACTCTAAGCCTTGGTCCTGCTACTCCCAAAACTTATAAAAAAGTGGTGAAAACCTCTCCCTAAGACCATCACCAGAAAGTGTACAATAGTTATAAACACATGGTAGAGTAAGAAACATTATATGAAAAGCATAAGAGTATAAAATTACACAGTATATGACCTTAAAATGTTTGTCTAGTAAAAGAAAAGAAAATGTTTAGCAATAGACATTTTTGGGTTCAATGAAGGACCTCAAAATTTTGTGTTTCAGTTTGGTAATTAAATTGGTGCGTGTCATACATAATAGCGCTAGCTTATCTTCATTTGGGTAATACATTAACTAAAAAAAAAGTGAGCTATAAACTGATAAAAGAAATATTGATATATAACAAACAAATTCCTAAGAAAAAATAAATTAAAAATCAGAGTAATTTTTTAGCATAAACAAATACAAAGTACAGCCCATTTTTTGGTCTGCATATTCAGACATATTGTTGAGCAAGTGGTGTGCCTAATTTGCCTATGCACTAACAAACACCCATAAAAATACAGGCATGCAACTCAGATGTCAATATATCCATATATAGCAGAAGAAGGAGTAGAAAACCACTAAGTTACATATCAGATAGTGGAGATTGGGTGGTGTGATGTTTCGGGTCTCGGACCCAATTTGAGCATGCCTTTCGGACTTATTATTTTTCTGTTTTTTGGAACCTGGAGTGTTTGTGTTATGTCGGTGTTTGAGAGTCGAAGCTGGTTGAGCTTTTAAATGTTTGCGCAATTTAAAATTTTTAAGCTTCGGGAATAAAGATGAAACCGAGGAGTGTCGAAACGAGTCCGGATCCTCGGCGGCCTTGTCCTGCGGCCATCCATGCGGCGCCCCAAAACGACGTCGTTTTGGGGCAAAATTTCAGAAAAAAAACAAACAAAAATACAGAATCAGAGTAGAGAAGGGGAAGAAAGAAAGCACAGAGGAAGAGAGAGAGGAGAGGAAGAACACATCTTCAAACAGAGCCACACATCTTCAAACAGAGCCCCTGTTTCAGATTTGGGTTTCAGATTTTGGCACTTTGTTGTTGTTGTTGTCGTTGTTTTTTTTTTTTTTTTTAAATCCTTTTCACATTTCTCTCTTGCCCCTCTATTCCCAAATCTGAAACCCAACAGAACTCCCTGTTTAAGATTTAGGTTTCAGATTTTGCAACTTTGTTTTGTGTGTGTGTATGCGCGTGCCTTTTTTTTTACATTTCTCTGTTGCCCCTCTATTCCCAAATCTGAAACCCAAATCTGAGAGACGGTGACAGAGAGTGGAAGACTGCAATAAATGGAAACCGGCGATCAAGAGTGGCGACAGAGAGTGGCAACGACGACCCCTACGATGTTCCACGAATCCATTCCTAGATCTAAAATGATCCCCCACTTTCATTTGCCCAGAGAGAGGAGAAGAATAACCGCTTCTTATTTGCCCCAACCAAAAATACACACACACATATATATATATATATGATTAATGCTTGGGAGCACTAAAAAGGGAGCATTAGGGGAGCACTAATGAGATGACTCTCCCTTTGATGTGATGGTTGTATCTTGTGTTTTTATTTTTTCTTTTATTTTTTATATTTTCTAACTCATTAGAGTTATTAGTGATGAGATTTTTTAGTGATCTCTATCATTGTTGATATATATATATGGGTTGGTTGACACCAATTTCTACTCTCTCCTTTTCACTCTCTCCTTGCTTTGAAGATGAACAAAATAGATCTTTTGTATAATATGCAAAGAAAGAAAGTGGTAGAGAGGCAGAGAGTGTTGGCACATAAATTTCAACTAAATTTATGACACGTATGGAGTCTATGATAGGAAGGTTGTAGGTAATCACTTCCTAAAAAAGATCAATATGATCCGTTGAAATACATAAATAAAACGACGTTGCATCTCAACAACGTTATTCAAGATACTCAAGTGACACGTGGAGCCTACGAAAGATGACACCTGTAGAGCCTACAGCAAGGACGCCACACAGGATGAAACCCCAAAGATCAATCCGGTTAATCAAATATACGATTAACCAGATAGCGCTATTATTCAAAATTCAAATGGTTAATCAAATATACGATTAACCAGATAGCACTATTATTCAAAATTCAAATAGGCGCTATCATTCAATTTGAAATTTAAATTGAAGATGAAGCATTCCTATCACCTGATGGCCCTCCATAAATATGAGGACCATCACACAAGACGGGGGATCGGAAGAGATCAGAAGTGAAAAGATCAGAGAGAGAGAAAGAAATTGAGAGCTAAAGAAATCGTTACAAGAAAGAAGAAGAGAAGCTAGAGAACTGAAGAGCCTACGCTAATGGCGATGAATAGGTAAAGGGTTCCAAACCCAGAATTGTATTTTGTATTCGAGGGTTCAAAACCCATAACAATTTTAATAAAATATTTATTTTTCTTAAATTGTCTTTTGTTGTTTATTTTGTTCTTCATTAATCGGAGGTTTCATTTGTATAAAATGTGTAATTAACGATCTGAAATACAGATCGGAAATAAGAACCTGCTTTTCAAATAATCAACACTGTTTAGTCCAAAAACTAAACAGTAGACATTTGTAACATAAATTTTGAAATGTGTTGAAACACTTCATGTTTTAAAATTTGTGTCTACAAATTCTGGCACGCCCAGTGGGACTTATTTCTCCTCCCATCTTTTGAAGAACAAAATATATTTATATAGTTGAAACTTACTGACGTATTCTTTTGTTATAGGAATGCTGAAGCAACTGTCAGGAGACAAACCTACACTCCAGTGGTTCTGAAATCACCAAGGATGGAGATATCACCCATCACCCAAGGGGCTCCGGAGCGAATGCTCTTGGCTGTCCCAAAGGTAGAGCCAACGAAATCCTGGAAAGATGCACTTCTTTCCCCTATCGCCCAAGGGGCTCCAGAGCGAAGGCTCTTGGCTGTCCCGAAGGTAACTGGTGTGACGAAGAAAGACACACTTCTGCAGAAAGTTGAAAGTTTGAGAAAGATTACTGAAGATTATGTGAAAGCGTCAAAGCAGTACGCAATCGTGAGGGCCACAGCCAGAACGAAGAGCTTTCTAATTCAGGCAAAGGAGGCTAATCAGTTTGCAACTACGACTTTTGTTGCAGCTTCAACGGGGGCAACAAAAAATGTTGTGGCTCAACTACTTGAAAAAGTAGAAGACTCCATTAAAATGGTGGAGTCTGCCCAGAAGAAAGCCTCTGCTGAAAACATGGCCATCATTAGGGCCATTGGGAGGAGGGTAATGACCCAAACTCCTGTTGATGAAAAAAAGGCCCCTGTTGTTGAAAAAACAGTTTTGGCCTACGAACCGATAGTTCTGTTCAGAGCACAAAATCGGTCAAACCAAATCTCAGTCAACTCTCAGGAGCCAAAGGAACACCCGTTGGCTCAACAGGGTTCAAATAAGGAACACCCGTCGGCCCGACAGAATAAAGAACACCCGTTGGCCCGACAAGGTTCGAATAAGGAACACCTGTTGGCCCAACGGGATTTGAATCAACATCAATTTGTCCGCTCTAAAAATGTAGGGACTGTTTTGAAAATTCATGAGGAATTTGCAAAAAAGAAAACGATTCCTTCTATGCCCCTAGGGGCTCGATTTGATATGTCATCCGGTCCAGTTTCAAAAAGACAAAGGCGAAGAAGAAATAAGGCCTTAAAGAAACTGGAACTAAGAACAGTGGCAATAAATGTTATAGGAGCTATTGAAAGGGCTCTCTCGAAAGATGAACGCAAAAAACAAATTGAAAGTCCTGTCTTTGTTGGAAAATCCAAGGTGGATGAGGGTAACCAACCTTTGGGAAATACTTCTACTTTGGTTGAACTATCTATGGAGGGAATAAGAAAAGGGCCTGTAACAAGGTCCATAACCCGTCAGGCTCAAAACAAAGCATCGCAGTCAGATGCTTCAAATATGAGTAATGTTGTGGGGGTTGATAATCCTTTATACGAACAAGATGATTTTATCTCGTTTGTTTCAACGGATGCTGGAAACAATGAATTGAGAGATATCAACAAAGTCGCAGTTATGATGACTGAGGTTGAGAAAGAAGGTGAAAATTCGCAGGTCCAACAAGACCAAGGTCTCAAGGAAAAAGTGGTGGCCCTGCAAGAACAACTTGAGAGAAGAGAACGGGAAATGGTTGCTATGTTGGAGCAAATGCAACAGTTGCAGGCCCAAATGACAGGATCAGGAAGTGCACCCAAACAAATGACACAACCTGCTGTGGGGACATCTGTAGGCATACAAAGCACATTAGCCCCAGGGGGCAATGGTCCTTGTTACTCCGATCTAACCAGTGGTGGTATGAATCCAGTGCTCATGGCCATGATTGATGATATGGTGAGGAGACAAATAAAGAAAGTCAAAGAAAAAGATGATGAGAATTTTCGAATAATTACAAAACCTTACCCAGCATGGGTAGATGCTGTTCCATTCCCTTCTGGTTTTTCCCAACCAGATTTCAAAATGTTTGATGGAACAGGAGATCCAAGACAACATGTGGCTCATTTCCTTTCAAGATGCGGGCCAATAGCCCATAATGAGGCCCTGTGTCTGCAGCTATTTGTTCAGTCACTTGAAAGTTCTGCATTCACTTGGTATGCTAACCTTCCTGAGGGATCAATCCTAAATTGGGATTCCATGGTGAAGGAGTTCCTTAAACAGTTCTGCAACACACAAAGGCGAGTTGGAGTACCAGAACTGATTGAGACCAAGCAACGTGACAATGAGTCTGTTACAGATTTCATTGCAAGATGGCGAGCTTTGACATTTGCTTGTCCTCAAAAGTTTACGCAATTAGAGTTAATTCGGATGTGCCTTAACAACTTCCGACATGAGCTCTCTACGGCTCTTATGGCCCAAACTTTTGAAGGATTTAATGATCTATGCACTAAAGCTCATGATATGGAGCTCCATCTAGCTAAACGGAGGAGGCCTAGGGCCGTTGAAAGGGTTGAGTCCTCGACTGCAGCTACAATCGAAACCAGAAAGAAGGGTCCTGTTGTAGTAGGGGCTAAAAAGCCCAAGGAATTTAAAAAGGTGACTATGAAAGAGAGGTTGGAGAAGAAATATTCTTTCATGGATGATCTGGTCGAAGACCTATTTGAAGATCTGTTGGAGCAAAAGTTGATTGCTCTCCCGGAGGTGAAAAGACCACATGAGGTAGGAAAGACTAACGATCCAAAGTATTGTCCCTACCATCGTTTGATTAGCCATCCGATAAAAGAGTGCTTTGTTCTGAAAGATAAAATTCAGGAACTTTTGGACTCTAAGATTATCGAGCTCCCTCCTCAAGAGAAAGCATCTGCTAACCCAATCACTATCGACAATGCTAATGAAGGTGAATGGGTTGTTTATCAGTCAAAAAGTATGAAGAAAAGACAAAATGCCACAGTGAAAGCTAGAAGTGTGGTTGATTCGACAACACAAGGGCCAAAAGTTTCCAAAAAGCAAAAACCAAAAGTTTCTAGGAAACAGAAAAAAGCCAAAGTAAGTAAGAGAAAAGGAAAGAAGAACCCAAAGCAGGAAAAATGGGAGAAATTGGTCCCTGATGAGCAGTTAGAGCAAGGTCCTCTTGTCCCAGTCACATTGGAGGAATTTCTACCTTCAAAATTTCAATCTGTGGAGTTGCAGACATACTTTGATAAAAGAAGGGAGGAAAAGTTTACTTTGGCCCCTTGCCTAACCATCATTGTTTTAAGTGATGATGAGGAAGATGAGGGTGAAGTTGGTTCAAAAGTTAGGGAAGGAGATTGCATTACATCTCCTATCTGCATACTTGACTCACCAGAGTATACACCAGCTTCTCCAGAATACACACCAGCCTCTCCTGAATATACACCAGCTTCTCCAGAGTACATACTAGAAGCTTTTTCTCCAGAATATTCGCCAGTACCACCAGTGTACTATCAAAGCACTCCAGAATATGTAAGGAGAACAGAACAAGAAGACACCGGCTGTAGGTCCGACTCTGAACTTGTGAAAAAGGCGAAAAAACGACTACACTTCAAGGATGATGAGGTGAATGGCAGGTGTATGTCGGATGATGAAGTATGGAAGCATTCAAGTAAACAAGCAAAGTCATCTCAAGTTAAGGATTCTAACGAAGACTGGGAACTTGACTTTTCTCCTGATGGTTCACCATACGCATCCTCAGCTAGGACATACGATGGAGAAAGTGTATCAAGTGACCACTTTGACTTTCCCTGTAATGTCATCACTGTGGATGTAAATTTTGAAGAGCGAGAAATACATATCATTCGCAATCCAGGTGATGATGAGAAAGCAAAGATTGAAGCTAGAAGGGAAGCAGAACATCAGGCAAAAGTAACAGTCTCTTTGAAAGATGAGGGTTTTGAAGCCCATCAAAATTTGATTATTGAAAGAAATCAAATTTCTGGACACCCTTTCCCTAATTGGGTTGAATGGGTTCAGTTCCCACGAGGATATGCAGTACCTCGTTTTCCTTTATATAATGGGACAGGTTGTCCAAGACGACATTTGGTTCGTTTCCTTGCACAATGTGGAAACACAGTAAAAAGTCAGGCGTTACTTCTACGGCAGTTCGTTCTTTCTTTGGAAGGATGGGCAGCAGATTGGTACTTCAGCCTGCCCCCTAATTCAATCCCAGATTGGGACACCATGGCTGATCGATTCTATAGGACATTTTATAAACCATGGCCAATAGAAATTGAGATGTCAGAACATTTGGATGACGAAGGTACATCTTCTCAAACATATGATTTCATAGAAGGCACAATTGATGACAAGATTGAAACTGCCCTTGACCTTCGAGAGATGGGCACTTATCGCCCAAGGGATTTGTTCCCTTTATGGGTGGAGCAAACACCATTTCCTGAAGGATACGAACTTCCAAATTTTGTCCTATATGAGGGGTATGGAGATCCTCAAAAACATATTAGGCATTTTTTGAAACAGTGCGGAGAAACAGCTCAAAATGAAGCACTTTGCCTAAAACAATTCCCCCTTTCCTTAGAGGGGATTGCCTTTGACTGGTATTGCTCCCTCGATGGAGTCGTGGTGCCTAGTTGGGAGGCCATGAAGAATGGTTTTGAAGAATCTCAATGCTTTTATAGGCGTGACTCCCGGTACCTAAGAAATGGGAGAAGAATGCAGCTCCAGGAAGATGGAGAAGTGACTGATGATGATGATCATCCTACAGCTGGACCAGTTAACATGGTCCAAATAAGTGAGGGAATAAAAGAAGTTGAGGTCAACGAAAAGGCGGTTGCTGAAGTATGCCAGACTTATTTGACGTACCGGAGGAAAATACGAAATCCTCAAGACCCTCAAATGTCAGAGGTTCCACAGGTTTTGCTGGAGGAAGAGCAAGTGAAATATGATGTACTAGCTCATCTAAAGAAAATTCCAGCATTGTTGAGTGTATATGATGCACTGAAAATGTCTCCAGAGCTTCGAAAGTCTTTAATATATGCCCTGTCCAAGCCAGAGGATTTCCACAAAGAAATTGAGGGTAGAAATCAAGAGAAGGCAACTACATGCATGACCATGGTAACCTTTGGTGACAAAGACATGTGTGCTGAAATGACAGACCATAATCGGCCTTTGTTTATCACTGGGCTTATCCATGATGTGAAAATTTCTCGAATTCTGGTTGATGGAGGATCCGCGGTAAACCTCCTGCCTCGAAGGGCCTTAAACTTATTAGGGGTTCGAATTTCACAACTTCGCCCAAGTCGTTTGGTCATTCAAGGATTTAATCAGAATGAACAACGCCCAATGGGGAAGATTGAATTGCGAACCAAGTTTGGGGATATTGAAGAAAGCACTGAGTTCTTGGTCATTTATGTAGACACCTCTTACAATGCTTTGCTTGGGAGACCATGGATGCATAATCATCATGCAGTGCCATCAACTTATCACCAATGTATTAAGTACCCGTTGCCTTCACCCAAAAAAGAGGGGATAATTGTGGCTGACAATGATCCATTTGGAGAAGTAGAGGCTTATTATGCTGATGCTCGCTTCTATACAAAGACTTCACAAAGAAAGGGAAAAGATGTGAAAAAGTCTGAAGATACTCCGAATGTCAAAGATGCTCTAGAGTCTACTCCAGTTTCAACAAAAAGAACTTTTCGATATGTGCCAAAGTCCGAAAGGAAACTGGGGGCAAAGGCTCTAGCCCCAATAAATCCAATTTTGGATCTCAAGGGTGAGTTCACGTTGCCATTAAGGAGGACAGAATGCACCTATGTGGAGAAATATAATAAAATTGTGGTCCCTTCTAAAGGAAAAGGGTCGAAGCCCATCATATTCCACTCACTTGGAGATGTTGAACAGAAAGTGAAAGTTGAACAAGTGCCAGAAGAAAACATCTCGAGTTTTGAGAAGCCTACTTTTAGTGCAGAAATTACACAGATGTTGGTGAAAGTTGGTTTAGATCCTGAAAAAATACCAAGAACAATGACACCATTTGACTTTGCATTAACACCTTCACAGAGGCAAGCTATCCAGCAAGGCAGTATTATCACTGCTAGGACAGAAGGGTTAGGCTATCGGGGTGATGAGGAAAAATTTCCAGTAAACATGACTATCACTCAAGATGTGTTGGAAGATGTTGACCAAGATGAAGCTCAACCTGCACCAACAGAATTTGAAGCAGGAGGTCAAGCCACTGTGGATGACCTTCGTGAGGTAAATCTGGGTGATGAAGGAGAAAACAAACCAACCTTCATTAGTGCAAATTTAAAGGAAGAAGAAACTCGGCAATATATTTCCTTTTTAAGGGAGTATCGTGACATATTTGCATGGAACTACAGTGAGATGCCTGGTCTTAATCCAGAGATTCAGTCCATAAGCTTGCAATTCACCCTGAGAAACGGCCAGTTAAACAACCTCAGAGGCGAACTCGACCAGAGCTTACAGCCCAAATTGAAGCTGAAGTCGACAAGCTTATCAATGCAGGATTCATCAGGGAAGTCAAATATCCAACCTGGCTAGCAAACATAGTACCAGTCAAGAAAAAGAATGGTCAAATCAGGGTTTGCATTGATTTCCGTGATCTCAATGAGGCTTGTCCTAAAGATGACTTTCCTTTGCCCATCACTGAACTTCTTGTAGATGCAACTACTGGGTATGAAACCTTGTCTTTTATGGATGGATACTCAGGATACAATCAAATCCGAATGGCACCTGAAGATGAAGAAATGACTGCATTCAGGACTCCGAGAGGAGTCTTTTGCTATAAGGTAATGCCTTTTGGCCTGAAAAATGCTGGGGCCACGTATCAAAGGGCGATGACTGTAATTTTTGGTGATATGCTCCATGACACCATCGAATGCTATGTTGATGATCTTGTCATCAAGACAAAGGAAAAGGAAAACCATGTGGAAGATTTGAGAAAAATCTTCGAACGTTTGAGGAGGCACAAACTCAAGATGAACCCACTAAAATGTGCATTTGGAGTTTCATCAGGAAAATTTCTAGGGTTTGTGGTTCGAAACAAAGGGATTGAAATTGATCCTACCAAGATTAAAGCCATTGCTGAAATGCCTCCTCCACGAAATTTGAGGGAATTGAAGGGGCTTCAAGGGAAATTGGCCTATATCAGAAGATTTATTTCTAACTTGGCTGGTCGATGTTTGCCATTCTCAAGATTGATGAAAAAGGGTGTTCCATTTGAATGGGATCAGCAGTGCCAAAATGCTTTTAATAGTATTAAGCAGTATCTTTTGAAGCCTCCAGTACTCATGAGCCCAATAAAAGGGAAACCACTTTTGTTGTACATAACAGCCTTGGATGGTTCGTTAGGGGCACTGTTGGCACAACATAATGAGCATGGGAAAGAAAATGCCTTGTATTACTTGAGTCGTACTTTGGTTGGGGCAGAAGTTAATTACTCGCCTATCGAAAAGACATGTCTTGCCTTGGTGTTCGCCTTGCAAAAACTAAAGCACTATGTCTTGGAACACGAAGTCAAGTTAATATCAAGAGCAGACCCCTTGAAATATATACTTTCACGGCCCATACTTTCAGGGAAGATTGCAAAATGGGCTGTAATTCTCCAACAATTCGCAATTGAATATGTTCCCCAAAGAGCTGTAAAGGGGCAAGCTCTAGCAGATTTTTTGGCAGCACATCCTATACCTGATGACTCACCTCTAGTAACTGATTTACCAGATGAAGAAGTCATGCAAGTAGAAATTCAGAAAGGATGGGAGATGTATTTTGATGGAGCTTCAAGGAGTCCAGATGGCAAGAAGCAAGAAAATCCTAAAAACAATAAAGTTGGAATTGGAATTGTGTTTGTGACTCCAGACAATGCCATAATCACCCATTCTTTTGCCTTAAGTGAAGGATGCTCCAATAATGAGGCAGAATATGAAGCTGTAATTGCTGGATTAGAATTGGCATTACAAATTCCTATTGAAGAACTCTCAATTTATGGAGATTCGGAACTGGTGGTCAAGCAACTCCGTGGAGAATACATTGTTAAGAAAACAAGTCTCATCCCATATCATGAAAGGGCTGATCAATTGCTTTCGCAATTCAGGAAAACACATATTTTTCATGTGAAGAGAAGAACAAATGCTCGAGCTGATTCACTTGCAAGTTTGGCTGCATCACTTACCCTACCAGATAGCAAAACAATTACTATCACGGTAGGTGAAAGAAGGGTGTTACAACCTTTAAAAGAAGTTTTTGACTTGGTTCCAATCTTGGTCGTCACCACGAAAGAAGAAAACGAGGAGGATTGGCGGGAACCATTCATAGCTTACCTCCAACATGGTAGGCTACCTGAAGATAAAGTAAAAAGAATTGAAGTGAGACGCAAGGTTACCAAATTCGTCCTGTGGAAAGATGGAACGTTATACAAAAGGTCTTTGGATGGAATGTTCATGCGGTGTATAGCCAATGAGCGTATTCAAGAGGTAATGGCAGAAGTACATGCAGGTGTATGTGGGGCACACCAAAGTGGTCCTAAATTACATATGCAACTAAAACGATTGGGATACTATTGGCCAACTATGATTACAGATTGCATAGATTATGCTCGAAGATGCCAAGTCTGCCAATTCCATGGGAACTTTCTCCACCAACCCCCAGAGCCTTTACATTTAACAACTTGTTCTTGGCCATTTGCAGCATGGGGTATGGACATTATTGGTCCTTTTGTACCTCCTTCTTCAGCAGGATATCGATACATCCTAGCTGCTACTGACTATTTCTCAAAATGGGCAGAGGCCGTGGTTTTAAAGGATATAAAAAGCACAGTTGTCTCTGAGTTCATCCGAACCCATATCATTTACAGGTTCGGGATTCCAGAAAGTATCATCATGGATAATGGACAGCCATTCAGGAGTGATGCTTTGAACAAGTTATTTGCCAAGTACAAAATCAAAAACAACCATTCATCAAGATATCATGCACCTGCCAATGGTTTGGCAGAAGCTTTCAACAAGACATTGTGCAAAATTCTTAAGAAGATGGTGGATAAGAACAAAAAAACTTGGCACGAAAAGTTACAAGAAGCTTTGTGGGCTTATCGGACTTCGCACAGAACTCCTACTCAAGCAACCCCTTATTCGTTGGTTTTTGGAGGAGAAGCAGTGTTACCACTTGAGGTTCAAATACCATCATTACGAGTGGCAATACAAGAGTCCTTAACAGAAGATGAAAGTGCAAGAGTAAGGTTGGCTGAGTTGGAGACCCAGGATGAAAGAAGGTTGTATGCTCAACAGAACTTGGAAATCTACCAACAAAGGATGGCAAATGCATTCAATAAAAGAGTCAGGCTTCGTTCCTTTAAAAAGGGAGACTTGGTACTAATGGTTAGAACACCCATAGTAGTCTCACGAAGAACCAAAGGAAAGCTTGAGCCCAAATGGGAAGGACCTTATGTGATTGAGAAGGTTTATTCTAATGGGGCCTATTTGTTGATAACGATGGATGGTGACAGAATCATTCCCCCAACCAATGCAAGGTTCTTGAAGAGATATTACCCTTAAGAAAGCCTGCTAGGTTGAAAATCCGAAAGGGCGGCCTAGGCAAAAGTTAGGGCAAAAAAAAAAAAAAAAAAAAAAAAAAAAAAAAAGCCTGCTAGGTTGAAAACCCGAAAGGGCGGCCTAGGCAAAAGTTAGGGCAAAGAAAAAAAAAGAAAAAAAGTCCAAAAAACCACCAACGGTATTGTATGTGGTTAAACTGCTAAAATATCCCACCAAAATCTAAGGTGGTAAAACATTGGATACTCCTGGCCCGCAAGAGTATAAACTGTGTACGGCCAAACAAAAGTCCAAAAAACCACCAACGGTATTGTATGTGGTTAAACTGCTAAAATATCCCACCGAAATCTAAGGTGGTAAAACATTGGATACTCCTGGCCTGCAAGAGTATAAACTGTGTACGGCCAAACAAAAGTCCAAAACCCACCAACGGTATTGTATGTGGTTAAACTGCTAAAATATCCCACCGAAATCTAAGGTGGTAAAACATTGGATGCTCCTGGCCCGCAAGAGTATAAACTGTGTACGGCCAAACAAAAGTCAAAAAACCACCAACGGTATTGTATGTGGTTAAACTGCTAAAATATCCCACCGAAATCTAAGGTGGTAAAACATTGGATGCTCCTGGTCCGCAAGAGTATAAACTGTGTACGGCCAAACAAAAGTCAAAAACCCACCAACGGTATTGTATGTGGTTAAACTACTAAAATATCCCACCGAAATCTAAGGTGGTAAAACATTGGATGCTCCTGGCCCGCAAGAGTATAAACTGTGTACGGCCAAACAAAAGTCAAAAAACCGCCAACGGTATTGTATGTGGTTAAACTGCTAAAATATCCCACCGAAATCTAAGGTGGTAAAACATTGGATACTCCTGGCCCGCAAGAGTATAAACTGTGTACGGCCAAACAAAAGTCAAAAACCCACCAACGGTATTGTATGTGGTTAAACTGCTAAAATATCCCACCGAAATCTAAGGTGGTAAAACATTGGATACTCCTGGCCCACAAGAGTATAAACTGTGTACGGCCAAACAAAAGTCAAAAGTATAAACTGTGAACAGCTAAAATAAGACAAATCAATGTATTGTATTGAGAAATTTCATATAACAAATAAATCTATCACTGAGCGAAATTTCATAAATACATTATGTTCGGATGAATAAAAAAAAATAAAAATAAAAATACATTCATTCATTAAGAGAAGCCTTAGCCCTTTCAAAGGCACGTTCCACAATACTGTGTTGTCCGTTCTTCTTCTTGTGTTGGCTCAAAACATTCAGAGCAGTTTGCACGTCTTCTTCTGATTTAGAAACATTCTTGGAAGCTTGTGCAAAATCACACATAAATGATGCATGTTCCGCTTGGGTGGATGACAGTTCCTCTTCAAGTTGTTTGAATAGCTCTTTGGTTTGAATAATCTTTTGATTAAGACCTGCAATGTGCTCATCTGACTTGATAATTGAAGCAGACAACTGTTCATGTTCGCTAGAAACTTTGTCAAAATGAAGCTTCTTCTCATAGTATTGGGCCTCAAATTCTGCAGTAGACAAGTTTGAAGAATCTGCAAGTTGGGTTTTCAAAGCAAAGCACCCAAGGAATATCTTCACCTTCTCGTAGAAAGAGACGAAGTCTACACCCAAACTCTTCAAAATCATGAAAACGTTGTTTGCTACAGCGATCATGCCATTAACATCCGTCATTGATTGGAGAGAAATAGTAAGCCCTTTCTGAATATGGGTGGCTGCTTCATTAGAGGAAGTTCCCAAAAGAACACTAGATGGAGCAGAGGGTGTTTCAAGTTTGTCAAATAATTTGTTAACCCCATTGGCTTCAAGTAAGTCTGCAAGAATTTGGGCCTCTTCCGACGTATCAGAAGTAATTTCGTCTGTCTCTTCCAATGTGTCAGAAGTATTTTCTGTAAAAATAGAAGGGTAGGAGAAGGAATTTCAACACTCTTAATGCGAATACGACCCAAGGAAGTTAATTCATACCCATCTCCCTCAAAGAGTTCTTGAATCATATTCTCATCTTTATCTTCAAGAAAAGAGTACAAGTATGTGCGAAATTGATCCATTGGGGTTTTGGTTGCTACGATGGGTTGGGCAGTAGCTGTACAATCACTGATAGACATAGTCTCTGGAAAAAACTTTGCGAGACTAGAAAATTGAGGACCAGAATCTACTTGCTCAAAGCTAAATCTCATTTTAAATTGAGAGTTACACATATCCTCGAAAAGATGAAGGAGATCTGAAACCGAGTAACTAGATCGAGAAGGAGCAATAAGTGGTCGATTATTATCCATTCTCTGAGGTGATGATGCTTCCAGAACAATAGGTGAAGATGATGACCTAGCTCTTGAGTACGAAGGATTCTTCGTCTTTCGGTTTTTAAATGACATATCCAGTTTTCTCTTGCGTGAAGATTTCGGCTGGGAATGAGTAACATATTGAAGCACGGTAAAGGAAGTTCCCAACCACCAATTGGCATAAGGCATGGTTACGTGAGAAGTAGATCGGGAGCCTGGTAACTCCAATGAGACTTTTGTACCGCAGCGTAGCATATGGCGCCAGTTGTAATAAAATTTAGACCACTCAGAGGGCTGCCGACAGGATACATTAAGTGGTGTAGGACACGCTTGAGCAAACCCAAATTGACGACCGAATCGGTTAGGGGAGTACGGTTCAGAAATGAAATTAAATCCCATTTTAAAAGTTAAAATCCCTTGCCTCAAAGATATAAGATAGCCAAGATGGAAAGGTGATATCCTTTCAGAGTCTACCAGAACGCCTGAAGGTTCACTTTCATGGGTAAGAGCCCTAAACTGACACTCCGTACGATAAGTTAGGAGAGAGTCCACAAATGGAAATTTATCAGTAAAAAACTGGGCAGCCGATTGGTTTCCAATAAACCCAAGATATGGCATGAAATGAATATCAGGAATCGGACAAATCGACTGAGGATCCCCATGAGAGTAAGTCTTGACAAAATATAGTGAAATCCATCCAAAAAGGTAATGTAAAGGACCCTGGATATTTTCCTTCCCAGGTGAAGATGATAATGCCATTTTTCCAAGAGAATGATAGAGGTATGCAAGGACGGGGATGGCCAAGCTAAATAAGGTTCCACTTGCCATTTTGGTGGCTACATGAAAGGTCGTCGGACGAATTTCCCCGGAAGAGTGAGGGAAGACAAATCCGCTAAGCCAGCTCGCCAAAAAACCAGAAAGATACACATCATCAGGGATTCTGTCTTTTCGTTGAAAACCACTAATCGAAGTTGGGGATTCGTCAATGAATTTGAAAGTCCAGTGGTTAAACTTCTTGGATTGAAAAGAACTGGCATAAATGTTGAAAAGCCCACGGCACGCCTTGGATGTCTGGGACGAATATAAAATGTCATTGGAGGGGGTGAACTCTTCATAAAACTCGCCACGGATGGGAAGCCCGCTAATGCGATGAAGGTCCCATAAAGAGATCCCAAGTTCGCCATAAATAGTGTGGAAAGTGTTGGTGTCGGGTGACCACCGCTCTAAGAATCCTTTGAGGAGGGAGACATTCCTAGCATAAGCAAATTGGGATACATAGATTGCAGCATAAATCCCACACTTCTTCAAAATAGGGGCAAATGTGGAAAGAACGTCATTCAACCAAAAAATCCATATAGGGGATTGCAAATGGGTAGAAATGCCGCGGACATTAAAAGAATTATCCCACTTCAATTTTTCATGCTTCATCCTCTTAATAAGAGTATTAAAATCAGAGCAGTGAAGGTCTTCAGAAAATGGACGAAGGATTGAGACAGGGAATGAACCAATTGATTTGGAGTGCCCTTTGTCGAGAATCTCACAGCAGTTTTGAATTCCTGTATAGACCAAGTCTTCAGAAGCCGTATGTAAAGGGATGTAGGGGTCCAACTCAGTAGGTGACAATAAAGCAGTGATAGGTTTGTGCCGAATTATTTTCGGACCAGATTTATCCAGTACATCCCTCTCGTCACGTCGAAGATATTCAAGTGTCTTTTCCATGCTTCCTAAAAATAAAAATAAAAAAAATAAAAAAATAAAAAATAAAAATAATGGTTAGTGAAGGCAAAATGTCATAATATAAAGAAATTGACAAAAGCCCCTTGACCAAGGCCTCAAGCCGTTGGGGTGACGGACACATCACTGCCAAAGATTCAAGCCGTTGGGGTGACGGACACATCACTGCCAAGGCCTCAAGCCGTTGGGGTGACGGACACATCACTGCCAAGGCCTCAAGCCGTTGGGGTGACGGACACATTCACTGCCAAGAACTCAAACCGTTGGGGTGACGGACACATTCACTGCCAAGGCCTCAAGCCGTTGGGGTGACGGACACATTCACTGCCAAGGCCTCAAGCCGTTGGAGTGACGGACACATTCACTGCCAAGAACTCAAACCGTTGGGGTGACGGACACATTCACTGCCAAGGCCTCAAGCCGTTGGGGTGACGGACACATTCACTACCAAGGCCTCAAGCCGTTGGGGTGACGGACACATTCACTGCCAAGAACTCAAACCGTTGGGGTGACGGACACATTCACTGCCAAGAACTCAAACCGTTGGGGTGAATGACACAATCACTGCCAAGAACTCAAACCGTTGGGGTGAATGACACAATCACTACCAAGAACTCAAACCGTTGGGGTGAAGGACACATTCACTGCCAAGGCTTCAAGCCGTTGGGGTGAAGGACACAATCACTGCCAAGGCTTCAAGCCGTTGGGGTGACGGACACAATCACTGCCAAGGATTCAAGCCGTTGGGGTGACAGACACATTCACTGCCAAGGATTCAAGCCGTTGGGGTGACGGACACATTCACTGCCAAGGACTCAAGCCGTTGGGGTGAAGGACACAATCACTGCCAAGGTTTCAAGCCATTGGGGTGAATGACACAATCACTGCCAAGAATTCAAGCTATTGGGGTGAAAGGACACAATCACTGCCAATGATTCAAGCCATTGGGGTGAAAGGACACAATCACTGCCAAGGTTTCAAGCCATTCATTGCCATTAGGTTGGAAAGAGCAATGATACCTTCAAACAAGCTCTGACACCTTGCGGATTGCCTGTAAAAGAGGGAAAAAGACATGAAATAATTGCAAAGAAAATAAATACACAAAAAAAAAAAAAATCGTAATTCGTACAATTAAAATTCACTTGTATGAATCACGAGGGGGCATGCCTTGATTAGATTAGATTAAAAAAAAAATTAATCTTAGCCAAAGAAGCCAAAGCTTGGGATTTTGATGTCATTTGTAAAAGGATACAAGCAGCAGATTCTTTGGTCATATCCACAGGTAAGGACTTTGTTTAGTAAAAAAGAGGTCTTAGCTTCATCAAAAAAAATCTGGTGGAAGTTAAAACACAAGAAAAAGAAACTGTTTGGTCTTAAAAAAAAATTGTTTACATGGTTGTCCTGATTTCAAGAATTATGTGGATTTATGGGCTAGCAAAAGGGGCTGTTTTTGCCATCTTTTAAAAAAGCACAGCATTCAATGGTGAGTTCATGAAATAAATCTGCTAAATAAACAGATTGATGCTATAAAACAGCATCAGATGGTCCTGTACACCAAAAAAAGAAGAAGAAGAATGATAGAGGTACAGCATGCAAAGTCCTGGATGGCCAAGCTAAATAAGAGGATGCTGCCACAAAGATATAAAGTCTTGTGATATAGCATAGGGTCAGATTGTGTACAGCATGCAAAATCCTTGTGGTTTGACAAGTAGGCCATTTAAAAAATATATATATATATATATAATAGAGTTTGCCAAATAGCATAGCAACAAACAAATTGATGCTATAAAATATATATATATAATAGAGTTTGCCAAATAGCATAGCAACAAACAAATTGATGCTATAAAATAAAAAAAAAAGAAGAAGAAGATCTTGTGGAAGTCAAAGCACAGAAAAAAGAAGTTGTTTGGTCTTAAAGAAAGAAAAAATTTTTGCTTACATGGTTAGCAAAATGGGTTGTTTTCTTTTAAGGCCATATATCTTTGTGGCAGTTTTTGAAGTCTTTGTTTGGTCTCATGGTTTTAAAAAGCTGGCAGCAAGAAAAAAATACAGTGTACACACATATACACACACATATATATATATGCTGCTAAACAACACAGCAAAAAAAAAAAAAAAAAAAAAAAAGTGTTTGTTCTATTGAAAGAAGCAAAGCAAACCTGATATGAGGGGAATAGAGGGTAATCTTTTGTATCCTCAAAGAGCAATTGCTGCTGGAAAGTGGCTGGAAAGTTGCTGGAAATTTTCTGGAAGCAAAAAAAAAAAAAAATCTCTGCTGGAAAAAAAAAATCTGCAGGGGAAAAAAGGGCTGCAGGGAAAAATATATGAACAGGTGTAATATAAAGAAAAAATTCTTGCTTAAGAAAGGAGGTGGTGTTCTCCTAAAATACTTCAAACAAGCAAGAGTTTAGGTAGGATTTGAAATACTAAGTAAGAGTTTGTGTAGGATTAGAAATCCTACCAATGCCAATCTATCCTATTCCATTTAGACAAACTCCTAAAATATATACATATATGTTGTAAAAAGAAAATCCTAAAAATAATAAGTGGTAAGTTGGAGGCCCACAAAAGAAAAGGCCCAATTAAAAAAAAAAAAAAAATGGTGGCAAGTTGGAAGTCCACAAAAGAAAAGGCCCAATTAAAAAATTGGTGGCCTAGAAAAGGAAAAATCCATGATGGCCCAGAAAAATCTATGACGGCCTTTTCTTTAGCTTCATCAAAAAAGAGGTTTTAGCTTCATCAAAAATCTACTGTAAAAAAAAAAAAAAAAAATGGTGGCAAGTTGGATGCCCACAAAAGGAAATGCCCAATTAAATCTTGGACCTTACTCATGACCCTTCAAAAAAAAAAAAAAAAGTCAAAGTCCATAAAAAGGACCCATGCAACAAAAATAAATGGCCCATGGACTATAAAGGGCAATTAACCCTTTATTTTTAAAAATGATCAAGTCCACAAAAAGGACCCATTTAACAAAAGTAAAAAGGCCCATGAAAAAAAAACAGCCGTCAACCGAAAAAAAAAAAAAAAAAA
Organism: Camellia granthamiana; assembly: GCA_036172215.1. Classification (NCBI taxonomy): domain Eukaryota; kingdom Viridiplantae; phylum Streptophyta; class Magnoliopsida; order Ericales; family Theaceae; genus Camellia; species Camellia granthamiana. The sequence continues at coordinate 56,724,333 of CM069908.1, read as the reverse complement.
AAAAAAAAAAAAAAAAAGGGACAGGGACCAAAGCAAAGAAATAATCCCATCCAAGACTTAAAGATCATCCAGATAAAAGTGCCAAATCGTCGTGACTCGCACAGTTAAGAAAATTTACCTGTGCAAGTCACGAGGGGCATTTGTTGGCACATAAATTTCAACTAAATTTATGACACGTATGGAGTCTATGATAGGAAGGTTGTAGGTAATCACTTCCTAAAAAAGATCAATATGATCCGTTGAAATACATAAATAAAACGACGTTGCATCTCAACAACGTTATTCAAGATACTCAAGTGACACGTGGAGCCTACGAAAGATGACACCTGTAGAGCCTACAACAAGGACGCCACACAGGATGAAACCCCAAAGATCAATCCGGTTAATCAAATATACGATTAACCAGATAGCGCTATTATTCAAAATTCAAATGGTTAATCAAATATACGATTAACCAGATAGCACTATTATTCAAAATTCAAATAGGCGCTATCATTCAATTTGAAATTTAAATTGAAGATGAAGCATTCCTATCACCTGATGGCCCTCCATAAATATGAGGACTATCACACAAGACGGGGGATCGGAAGAGATCAGAAGTGAAAAGATCAGAGAGAGAGAAAGAAATTGAGAGCTAAAGAAATCGTTACAAGAAAGAAGAAGAGAAGCTAGAGAACTGAAGAGCCTACGCTAATGGCGATGAATAGGTAAAGGGTTCCAAACCCAGAATTGTATTTTGTATTCGAGGGTTCAAAACCCATAACAATTTTAATAAAATATTTATTTTTCTTAAATTGTCTTTTGTTGTTTATTTTGTTCTTCATTAATCGGAGGTTTCATTTGTATAAAATGTGTAATTAACGATCTGAAATACAGATCGGAAATAAGAACCTGCTTTTCAAATAATCAACACTGTTTAGTCCAAAAACTAAACAGTGGACATTTGTAACATAAATTTTGAAATGTGTTGAAACACTTCATGTTTTAAAATTTGTGTCTACAGAGAGCTGATTCTGTGTTTTTGTTTTTTTTTTTTTTTTCCTGAAATTTTGCCCCCAAAACGATGGACGGCCATAGGATAAGGCCGCCGAGAATCCAGACTCGTGTCGAAACACCTTGAAAACTTTTTGGCAACATAGGTGTTCCTGAACGTGCGGTAAAAAGGGCCCACACATGCAGTTATTTCAGTAGCTAGAGGAGAGTGGGAAATTTGATAAAATAATTGAGTAGTCAATTGGTTCAAGGAAAATGCCCCGGAGCTCTAATTAGAGCTGAAAAAGGACAGCTCTAATGAGCTGTCACCCATTTAAAAAAAAAAAAAAAAAAAAAAAAAAAAAAAAAAAAACAGTGAAGTAGAAGACAAAAAAAAGTGGAGAAAAAGACAAATTAGTGCTATTTTAGTGCTCTTTTTTTAGAGCTCCGGAGCATTACTGTTGGTTCAATTTGTATCCGTTTTCATGAATTTTGAAAATAATTTAGAATTGTAATTTAGTAAAATATGAGTCGTACTATACCTTAAATTATGAAATTATGTGTTGCAAATTATGTTATTGTTTTAAATGTATTATTTACTAAACCCTATTTGTATAAAAAAGAAAACTCATAGATATTACTTTTTATTACGACTTGTTTTTTAAACTAATTATTTTAGTTGATTTTTTGACCTTTTACAAAAAGACATACTGAAAAGTAGCGGTGCTTGCAGATCTGTTTTTGACAGTTTAGTTTGCAGTTTGGACCTGCCCGCATGTTTGCGGTTTGGGGAAAATTGAACTCGTATGGATAGGGTTCGCGGATGTGCGGGTAGTTGCAGGCGGTTTGCGGATTGAATTTTTTTCCTTTAAAAATTGATTTTTTGGTTTATTTTTTCTTTCATTGAAAAATATTTTTGATTGCGGGAGATTCAATACTATCCTTCATTAAAACTGAATTACAAAAAATTAGAATGAAAATTAAATAAAAACTAACATAGAACAAAAAAATCACATAACTAGATTTGCAAAAACTGGAAAAAATTCAAGTTGAATAATAAGTATTTTAAACAAGGCAGTGTGTGATATTATTATAATGTTATAATGTTAGAGCCTATAGGTTTGATAATCAGATTAAAGTGAGTGAGAGAAGAAAAGATTAGGGTTACACACTTATAAAACTTACAAAAAAATCTGTTGGTCCAGATTAAAAAAAAAATTATATATACTCACAACCCACCCGCAACTCGCAAAACAAGAAAATCTTAAACCGCATCCAACCCTAACAATTCTGCGAAACCACCCAAATAGGCACAGGCGATTCAGGTTGGACAGTTTCACGGGTTGGATAACCTTATGCCCAGCTCTACTGAAAAGTAGAGAGAAGAGTTGACTTTTTAGTAGTGATTTTTTTGGCTAAAATTGGGACTTCCCAAACTTGCCCTAAATGTGACTTTGATAATAATTTGAAAATTGATAATCTCAATAAATATTTCTGTAAATACCTGAAAAATCTAGTTTTATCGAAAGTTCTTTTGAAAATTTAGATTTGTTCCGTGATAAGTGATTGTCGATTTAGGTAATCCAATCCAATATAAAAGAAAAGAGTACAAGAGATATTTTACAAAGGCTACTTCGGGCTCATGTGTTTGTTTAACCTACGAGTCACTCTTCTTCCTCCACTAGATCTCCTCCACGGATGTCGAATCACCACGACGCCAATGGCTTCGGAATCCACTGAAGTCTACAATATCAGAATCCACTGAGAAGGTTCACAGTTGAAAGGTGTGAAGGACTTAGAACAGCTTAATGAATAGCTTGAGGTTCTTAGATGCTAATGAATCATCAAGTACATGAGTATTACAAGTAATCCTCACTACAAAGTTCACTCTCAAACACTTAGCGAAAATTCTCTACAATAAAATGATCTCTCTCACAAAAATGTATTTCACTCATAAACATGATCTTTCCAAAGATAAAAATACCCAGAGAAGCTTAGGAGAGACTGCTTAGACAATGGGTGAAAGAGATATGAAATAAACTAGACAAGCATGCCTTAAATAGGCCAGGAGCAAAAAACTTCGTGGGAGCACACACCGCGGTTGTGGTCATGCGGGTTGCAGGCTGGACCACCCTTCGTAGGATGCAGACAAAACTTCTGGGAGTTGGTTTTTTGGACTTGTCAAATCGCAGGCAAGGTTGTTAAGTTTGCGGCCGCGAATAAGCGTACTAGCTCAGCTGCTCTTTTAGACTTTTGATCAAGAAAATCTTCATTGTTCTTTCACGGTTTGCTCCATGTTTTGGCAGACAAACAGCCATACTTTTTGGCTGCAAATCACACTTGCTTGACTTCCATAGAAAAACAACAAATCAATTACAAAAAGTCTAAGCCTAATTTTGACAAACAAAATAGACAACAAACTTTAGCAATCTTTTCCTCATGCTTATATCAACAACACAAGGTCAAACAAAATCTATGCCACATGTTAATCCATCTTCTACAACAATCAAGTTTAGAACCCCAAGAAGATAATTCGTATACTTAAGAGATGAAATAAAAACAAAACCAACTAAGATAAAAGTCAATAAATAAAAAAGCCAAGAAAGAGAGAAACAATGTTGTTTGTTCATTCTATACAAAAGTCCATTTCCCCGCTCGAGCGTACACCCTAGTGCGGAACACTTCATATAGTGTCCCCGCTCGAGCGTCCATTCCCACGCTCAAGCGGACCTCACGATTTCAGATTCTATAAATTCACAAGTTGCTCCAAATCTAGGATTACTCCTCCAGATCTTCTTTTTGGATTCTAGGATTTATATATGGGGATATTTTGTTAGTTTTCTTTGATGATTTATTGAGTATTCAACTCATGGTTTAAAGAGAATACATCAAAGGTTTGTTTGTTCATTCTATACAAAAGAGAGAGTTGTTCTTCGGTGGATTCTGAAAAATTTGAGCCTGGAGCTTTGGTGGATTCTGGAGTGGCTCATCGTCAAGACAGTTCTGAGGTGAAGACGGGGTTGGAAGAGACACATAGGGGTTGGTTCAATTCAGGCGTGGATTCGCTAGGTAATTGAGAGTATACCTGTGTAATTCCTTTATATCTTCTTAGTGGATTGTTTTGTGGTTGTTGTCTGTGGTTTTTTTTATCACAATTGGAGGTGCTCTAATTGTGGTTTTTCCACGTAAAATCGTTGTGTCGATTTGTCTTGATTATTTGATTGGGATTGTTATATACTGCTTAAAATTGTTATATAATCACAAATCAACATCTAGGGGATTTCTAGATTTTTCAATTGGTATCAAAGCGGGTCGTTCTATTTTTTTTTTACAAATCTAATAGAGCGAGATCTTATTTGATTTGTGATAATGGATACAATTCGTGAGGGAAATTCTATGGTTCGACCACCCCTACTTGACGGATCCAATTATTCTTTTTGGAAAGCTCGGATGAGATCGTTTTTAAAATCTATAGATGAAAAAGTTTGGCAATCTGTCATGTATGGGTGGGCTGAACCAATGATTATTGTTGATGGAGTAACTTTCCCCAAACCAATCAATAAGTGGGACACAATTGATTACCAAAATTGTAGCTGGAATAGTAAAGCTATCAATTCTCTCTTTTGCGCTGTCACACCTGAAGAGTTTAGTCGTATTTGTAACTGTGAAGTCGCAAAAGAGGCTTGGGATATTTTACAAACTATTCATGAGGGCACTCCTTCGGTTAAACGCTCAAAACTTCAAAGGCTCACGTCTAGTTTCGAAAACCTTTCAATGAAAGATAGTGAGACCTTTGATGAATTTTATGCGAAGTTGAGTGACATTGTAAATTCCAGCTTCAATTTAGGTAAAAAAATACCATAATCCAAAGTTGTGGGAAAAATTTTGAGATCCTTGCCCGATTGATTCCCACCAAAAGTTACGGCTATTGAGGAGGCTCAAGATGTTGACAACCTCAAACTGGATCACTTGGTTGGAAATCTCAAAACTTATGAGGCACATAGGAATTTCAAAAAGAAACAAAAAGATACTATTGCTTATAGTAGTGCTCATAGAGTTGGAGAGGATTCTGATGAGGATTGTGAGATAGATTCCAAGATTACGGATGCTTTTATAAAACAATTTAAAAAATCTTTTCTGAAAAAGAATCCTAAACTTTTGGAATCTACTCATACTCATAAATCTAAAGGCAAAGATAAACTCAAAATTAATCCTATAGCCAAGAAGGAGAAAGGAAAGATACCAGGGAACTCTGAAAAAGTCCAATGCTATGAATGCCAAGGATTTGGCCACTTTGCTTCAGAATGCCCCACTCGTTTGAAGAAGAAGAAAGCCCTCGCTATCACTTGGGATGATGAATCAGAATTTGATGAAGATGAAAGTGACAACGAATATCAAGGCGAAGAGGGACATAAACAATTCCTTGCTTTCATGGTAGCTTCCGAAACTGAAGGACGAACAGAGTATCCGAAGAGGTCGGTTGAGAATGCCACTGATGATGAATCCTCGAAGAGCGATGATGAAGAGCTTGAGCAAGCTTATGAAAAGTTGTATAAGGAGTCTCTTAACTTATCCAAATTGAATGACAAACTCACAACGAAACTCAAAGCATGTGAAAGTGAGAACGTCAAACTTAAGGAGGAGATTTCTGAGGTTAGGATTGATGCCATCAAGATTTCTAATGATCGACAAGCTCTTTGTGCAAAACTCTTGACTTGTGAGACAGGGAGGAATGAGCTACAGCAAATCTATGCAACGTATGAAGAAAAGATTGAATCTCTCGAAATGTCTCAAGTTGCTTTGGAAGAACTAATGATCAAGAAAGAGGAAGAGCTCAAGTGTGCTATGGCAACCATTGGTCTTTGGAACAAAGGATCAAAGACTTTGGACAATATCATTCGGTCTCAACAAATGTGTTGTGACAAGAGTGGCATTGGCTTTGGTGATAATAAAGAGAAAAAACAGAGTACATCTACATCTCATGATACAAGAACTCAAGAAAAGGAAGAACAAAAAATTCAACATGAGGATAAACTTCTCAAACTTCCTAGAGTTGGTAAGGCCAAAGAAAAGAAGGTACACTCTGTTTTTATTTGTCATCATTGTGGTATGCATGGTCATATTCGCCCTTATTGTTATGAATTGCATGGGAAAGTGTCTCATAGAGATGGAAGAAATTCTAATATCTCATGGGGTAGGAGACATTTCATTGGTCGTAAGGAGGTTAAGGGTCATAATAGACCTCGTTATTTAGATGTGCTTGAGACCAAACATGGAGCGAGTTTGTATTTGCCTAGACTTAGAAATAGGAAGTTGGAAACCAAGTCGAGACGGGTTCTCATTGAAAGCAAAGGGAACCACAACGTCAAGACACCACCCAAGAACCGCAATGCTCACAACTTTGTTTATACTAAAGCGGTTTGGGTGAGAAAACTTGACTTGTGTTAATTTGTTTATTTGTTTTAGCTTTTGGGTTTCTGTGTGTTTTTTTAATGAGGGAAAAAAAAAGGTGTGCTTGTTCGTTTTTTTCTTGCTTTGGTTAAGAAAAAAAAAAAAAAAATCTCAAAAAGATTTTCTTAGTATGGTTTTACAAGCTTGAAATTTTTGAGTGGTCCTTGGTGCATATTGGAATTGATGAGAATATCCATTACATGTTAATATATATGTGCTTTCTATGGTCATTACTCATTTCGGAGTGTGTGTTCTTTGATTAGTATGTCTCATTCTGTACGCACTCTTGGATTAGCAAATTTTGGAGTCTTCCGCCTTAGCGATCATTTTTCTCTATGGACTTCTGGTATGGTATCTTTTGTTTTTCTAGAAGAATTGACCGATACTAGCATATCTTGGGTGATGTTGAATCTCTTAACCACCTTCCATCTTTTTGCATCTTCACGGCTTTCCTCCTCTATTCTTTGTAGTCCAGCCATGAGGAAAAAGCTACCTCAGAGTCACCAACCAGGCTATTTTTATTATATCCATGCTTCTCTGGTTCGGTTTCTATACTCTTGAGCGTGTCAGCCGCCAATGAGTGTGCAAAAGAAAAAGAAAAAAAAACGAAAAAGAAGAAGAAAAAATGTACAAAAGAAAGAAAAGAAAAAATGTGAAAAAAAAAGAGAAAAGGGATTCATTGATTGAGGGGGGAGCCTCCGCTATTACTCAACAAATACCCCTTGATTCCTAGTGGTTTGACTTTCCTTAGTTGTGCTTAGATTCTCTTGTCAGAGGTCCAGCTATCAGATCACTACTAGGATTTGAATCTTGTGTTTGTCGAACTCCAAGAGTCATACACACGCTTTTATCATGTGATCTATGCTTTTCACATAATGTATCACTTTCTTTTATGAGGAATCTTCTAGAGGCTGTGTACATTGTGTTTTCAAGTAATTATGCTTCTTGGATAATCTTGTGTGTTCTAAGGTACAAATCTGAGATTTCTTGCTTGCTCCACCATATTATTTTTGTCATTTTCTTCCTGTTTACTGTTTTCAGTGCTTGTGGTTACTCTTAGTAAGGGGGAGTTTGGTTTATCTTTACAAGAGATTGTTAGCATGAACACTTTGATTAGTTTGGTAAGGGGAGATTGGCATTAGTTGGTTTGCATGTTGCTTTGCATTGGCTTCTTTATTGTTTCCTTCATGCATGCTACTGTTATTTAGATCATCATATCATTACTTGTGTGGTTTATGCTCTTAGTTTCGTTGTTTGAGCTTTCTTTGTCAATTCGTGACAAAAAAAGGGGGAGTACTGTCATGTGTCCTTGTGTCCTTGGATTTCATGTTTTCATACCATGGGTCAGACGAGTGCATGTGTCTCAGTTTTCATCTATTTATGCGACATGTTCTTAAAATCTCCTATTTATATATACTCTTGTGGGACTAATAGTTATTTTGGAGATTGTGGCACTAATAACTGTTTTGCAGATCATGATTTTGAGAAAGAAGTTTGCATTTGTTGGCTGTAATGGGTTGGGGTGATTAGGATTTTATTTGTTAGGTGTGTTTTGTCACGGCATTGCCAAAGGGGGAGATTGTTAGGTTTTTATTCTTGGTAATCTCGTTTGACAAAACCCTTTTCAGTTGCATTTGTTTTCGCACTTTTATTTCAGTGAGGCTATGAGTTTATTAGATGCGAATCCAACCCGAATTGAACCTTGCAAAGAAGTTTGTGATGTTAATACTTTCAAAATTGCCACTTCGCTGATTAAGACGGGGGTCAAGCTGCCCGGTCAGCTCGCGGCCGAAGCAAAATGCAAAAATGCATTCAAAGTTGCTTGTCCGCTTGAGCGTTCGTTTCCCCGCTCGAGCGGAGAATGCTGAGTTCCAGAAGTTTGGTGAGTCTACAAAAATACTGTGATCCGTGTTTTCACGCTCGAGCGTCGAAATCCCCGCTCGAGCATACATCCTGGTTTGGAACATGTCATATAGTGTCCCCGCTCGAGCATACACCCTAGTGCGGAACACTTCATATAGTGTCCCCGCTCGAACGTCCATTCCCACGCTCGAGCGGACCTCGCGATTTTAGATTCTATAAATTCGCAAGTTGCTCCAAATCTAGGATTACTCCTCTAGATCTTCTTTTTGGATTCTAGGGTTTATATTTGGGGATACTTTGCTAGTTTTCTTTGATGTTTCATTGAGTATTCAACTCATGGTTTAAAGAGAATACATCAAAGGTTTGTTTGTTCATTCTATACAAAAGAGAGAGTTGTTCTTCGGTGGATTCTGGAGTGGCTCATCGTCAAGACAATTCCGAGGTGAAAACGAGGTTGAAGAGACGCATAGGGGTTGGTTCAATTCAGGCGTGGATTCGCTAGGTAATTGAGAGTATACATGTGTAATTCCTTTATATCTTCTTAGTAGATTGTTTTGTGGCTGTTGCCCACGGTTTTTTTTTATCACAATTGGAGGTGCTCCAATTGTGATTTTTCCACGAAAAATCGTTGTGTCGATTTGTCGTGATTGTTTGATTGGGATTGTTATATACTGCTTAAAATTGTTACATAATCACAAATCAACATCTAGGAGATTTCTAGATTTTTCACAAATCATAATTATTTTATTTTTTTCCTCACAAAAATTAAAAAAGCTAAAAAAAAATTGTCAAACAAACTTTTAATCTCAAGCTAAAAAATTTTCAACTCTAAAAAACTAACTAAAAAAGTATTTGCCAAATAGCAACTTGGTATATATTTGAATGCTTGGGTAGAAAATCAGCACATGCCAATTTAAGGCAGCAGCTTCTCTCCAGTCCAAAACTGGATTGGACGGTGTTGTCCAGGCCTTGGGGGCCCACTACGGGTCCTGTTTCGATAATCTAAACCGTTTAATGTGTAGAACTCGTCGAATACTATAAGCTTGTAAAAAATCACGTTGATCGGATATCAATAGTTATATAATCAAACCAGTTTTGTGTGAAAAAAAATGGACGGCGAAAAATAAACGGCATACAAAAAACTGATTTGATCATATAGCTATTGATATCCGATCAACGTGATTTTTTACAGGCTTATAGTATTCGACGAGTTCTACACATTGAACAGTTTAGATTATCGAAACAGGACCCGTAGTGGGCCCCCAAGGCCCGGACAGCACCGTCCAGTCCAGATTTGGACTGGAGAGAAGCTGCCCCCCCAATTTAAAATAGAAACTTTTTAACTGATATGTCAAATCTATTATTATATTATTTTTAAGGAGTTTTCTTAGGTGTGCAACCCACAAAAAGTGTAAGTGGGTTGCACACCATGTGCCACTCACACAAAAGGTGTAAGTGTAAGGTGTAAGTGTAAGTGGAAGGTATAAATGAAATGTATAAGTTGCACACCATGTGCCACTTACACAAAAGGTGTAAGTGCAAGGTAAAATAGGTGTAAGTGTAAGGTGTAAGTGAACACAAAAAGGTGTAAGGTGTAAGTTGCACACTATAGCATTACCCTATTTTTAAATTTTGAACTCTTTACTTGTAGACAAAAGAAAAGAAAAAAAGCAAAAAAAAACAAAGGAAAAAAAATGTCATTAAAGGTCTCTATGTGAAGTTGACACACCGAGTAAGGTTGATATTTGATATTAAAATATAATTATTAAAGTGTCAAAATATGCTTACACTGGTCCCAAAAAACCCAATTATCAAAAAGAATAGAAACATAGCTTTATTTAGTGGGAGAGAGAAGATATATGAAAGTTTGTGAGTCAATGAGCTTGGAGAGCACGGAAGACAAAATCGGCCACCGTTTTTCTTACGGCTGCTGATTATTTTGAACCCACTGTTTTCTACTTTGCTACCCAGACTTTTTTATTTGGCTTGGGGAGGAAGCTATATTTATTATTATTTTTTTAATAACTTTATTATTGTTTATCTATTTCTCTATGCTTCTTTCCATAGCGTCATGCTGGAGACATTAAAAAATTTATTTAAAAAAATTATCAAACACTTACATGAGTGTAGAGTGTGGCACTACACCTATATGATTGTTTTTTTTTTTGGAAAAATTTCTTGGTATTTGTAACATTTTTGAAGTTCTTATTGTTAGTTTGATTAACCATTTTCCCCACTTGGTGAGAAAAACATCAAAGAAAACAATACATGTTCATAATTTTTGTTAAGAATTTTATCCCAAAGAGTAATGCTATGTATCATAAAAAAAAAATCATAAAAATGATCATGAATGATTTTCTATCGTTAGATTACACATACAAGAAAGGGAAAAGTTAGGGATCATGAAAAAAAAAATTCATAAAAATGATCATGAAAAATTTATGATTCTTCGATTACTTTGATTAGTGTGTGGTGCTTTATTCTAAGTGTAATCTAGGGGTTACAAAGTTTTCATGATACCTAGCATTGCTGTACAAGAAAACACCACACACTAATCAAGGGATAAAAAATCTTCATAAAGCATTTCATGATATTTTTTTTCATGATCTCTGATATTATTCATTTGAAAAAGATTATTTAGGTTAAAATAGTTAAAAAGATAAAATAGATTAAAATAATCGATAAAGATAAAATAGATTAAAATAATCAGTAAAATAATATAATATCTAATTTATAATCATTTCACTCTTTTTCCAATAATTATCAAATTAATTATTTAAAAAAAAAATAACTATCTTCTCAAATATTACTTTTTTAACCAAACTAAGCTAAAAAATTAAAAAATAATTAAAATATCTAACTTTTCAAGGTCTGGATTTGCATCACTCTCATTGACAAGTCTAATTAAAAATTCTAAATAAGTAATACTCCTCGTCACACTTTATTTTGTCTTTTTTAATCATGTTCATTCGATGATAAAGGAAATCACACGTGTTAATTACCAGTTAAAATAAAAAAAAAACAAATTTGAGGCGCATGTTTAAAATATTCCTAACCACATTTGACCCACTTTTCTAAAGAAAAGTTTGAATAATTCCTCTTCAATTTTTAGTAGTAGAAAAGGTTCAATATATTTTTCTTATTAATTAAAATCTCTCAATAATATTATTAGAAAATTTTCAAATTTATTTATGACAATTTGAAATTTTCTGTCCCAAAATTTTTCTATAAAAATATTAAAGAAGTTCAACTATTATAAAAATATTACATGTCATTTATCTTCTAAAATCTTAATATTAGGAATCTTAAAATAAAAATCCCTCTTTCTAGTCATAATCTTTCACCCATCCGGCTGTTTCTACCTCTCTTATTTAACATAACTTCCGTCAATCATTTTTATCCATCTTTGTTAATTGTTCTCACCACATCTCCACTCCATTGCAAAACTTTATACTTACATTTAAATATTGTCATTACCATCAAATCACCTTATTTTATTTATTTCCTCTATCTCCTATATTTTTTTCTTTACTTTATTATACTTCTTTACATTAAATTTAATAAAATGCATGTAATTTTGGTTTTGGCTGGAATTAACGTAATTGTGGTAGTGAATTTTTTGTGAGAGAACCTGATATTGAGGTGGTTTAGATTTTGTTTGTGAAAGATATAGGCTCATGAACCCGAAAGATGACTTTGGTGCTTAGTTTAGAACATGTTTAAACTAAACCAATTCAAAATTTGAACCTATATAACCTATGTTTGGGAAGTGATTTTTGGGGTTTTTTTGGCTAAAATAGCCACAAAAAACAAAATAGATTTTTTAGCCTAATAAGACAAAATATCACATTCAACCCACAATTATTACATTCTTTCTCTCACAAAAAAAAAAAAAAAATGCCAAAAAAGCTAAAAGCCCTTCCTAAACCAGGATTTTTAGCCCCAGGCTAAAATAATCAAAAAAATCAAAAAACTAAAAAACTAACTCACTTCCCAAACGAAGCCATAGGAGTGCCTAAATCACCTGCGGACAAAAAAGTCAATATTACCCCGTCTCAGCTTGTTTGATTGCCCAGCCCATTCCAACTCATAAATGATGATTTAAGATTTTAGACAAATATTTTTAACTCGAACCCGTCCATGAACCACACCCCCCCCCCCCTCCCCCCCCTTCCCCAGCCGTAAGAGCCCACATAGGTATGTCTAATGTTTAATTTGAATTTTTTTTTAGTTTGATTTTTTTCTTCTCATGTTTAAATATTTTTTTTCCTCCACTTGTGGATATTACATGCTACTTAATTATTTTTTGATTATATCAGATGTAAAAAGGTAAAAAAAAAAAAAAAAAAAAATCAAAATCTTTAATTATGTTAAAAAGTAAACAAGAAAAATAACTAATAAAAATATTAAAAATATATGAACAAAAAATGTGTAGAACTTAATAATATAAGTGTAATAAAAAAAATGTATAGCCTGGTTAGGTTTGGTTTTGGCCGGTAAGATTTAGATTTGTGGGTGAGATGTAATTCTAGTTTTTCAAATAGATATAAACCGTACCAACCCATTGACTAGTTAAAGTTCAAAAAACCCATTAAAATATAGAATTTAGATACAATAGTTACAAAATGGATAAGTCCGATCTGTCTCATTGATGACCCCGACCTATATACATCATAAAATTCTATTTATAACGAGCTATCTTTATATAATTATTGAAAATTAAAATATTAAGGTGGACATTGTGTTTTTTTTTTTTTTTTATCAACAAAATGAAACTTTATTGATGAAGAAAGCAAAACATACAAAAACTTACATCAACAAAGAGGGAAGTGCAAAGAGTATCAACGCTAACCTTAACAATCCCAATTAGGTTGCCACCACTAAGGAAGCAAAATCATTTGCAAGCACTTAACCCAAAGATTGGTGAGAAACCAATCAAGAGGAACCAAAAAAAACCAAAAAATGAACAATAAAACAGAACAACAGAACTATCAGCAGTTGCACAAACCAATACAATATCAAACCAAAAACAGCATACAGCAACACTAAGGAAGCATACAGCAGCAGATCAGTGGCATACACCATAAGACAGCATACACTAGCAGCATACACACTAAAACAGCATACACCAGTAGCATACAGTAGCAGACATCAGTAGCATACAGCAACTTAGACCTTTACCCTAGCATCAAACCTTTCACCAGATCCTTGAGCAGACCAGCCACACAGCAAGGACAACCTTCCACATCTGTCAACTCCACTCCCAGCAAACTCCTCTAGTACTTATAATCAATACACCAGCAAACTCCTTGCAACAACAATATGCACTAAGTAATTAACACCCAAGGTAGCAACAAACAGCCCCAACAATTGCATCATCAGCAGAACCAACAACTATAAGATACGGGGCTATACATCAGAACAGAACCCATACTGCACAGACACCAGCAATGTTGTATCAAAACCAAGTTGACTACCTGCAGAAACAAACCAAATAAACTGCCCTCTACTTCCCAATGCAATCTATTAGGTAAGCAACACAATAAAATGCCCCCACCATACCCTTCCAGCTAATACACCAGCAACTACCCAAATCTACACTTAATAACAAAACCCCATTAATATCTGATCTATTGCAGATTGGACATAAAGTCCTGTACTGTGTAAGGACACTCCTTTGTGTGAGCTTTTACCTAGAAAATAATTATCAACTTAATCAAATCGCAAATTTCGCCCAAAATAGCTTGTTTTCCATTAAACACAACATCATTTATGTACCTCCATGTTGACCACATAATTGCCAAAGGCATGACTCTCCAAATTTTATGCAAGAACTTTCTCCACTTGAACCCACTCCACCAGTGAAGAAGACCATCCACAGTAGTAGGTACAACCCACTGCAACCCCCACCAATTCAACAGATCAGACCAAATTTGCCACACAAAAGGGCACCAAAGCATGACATGAGGCACTGATTCCAAATGGGATCTACAGAACACACAACTAACCGAAGCATTATGGTCCAAGACACCAATTATGTGAAGGAAAACAGTCGAGGAATTGAACTTTCGGAGGAATTGAACTTCCCTTTCCAAGCCAACCAGCCGAGGAATTGAACTTTCGGAGGAGAAACATAAAACCACAGCATCTTAGATACCCCCACAACACCCGAAGACAATAACAAATTATAAAAAGATGAAGTGGTAAATTTACCTAATGAGCATGCCAACCACTTCCACTAATCATCCCTATGAAAGGTGCGAACCAGAGACTGGTTCAACATGGTGTAAAGTCTCCCCAAATCCTCTGCTTCCCAAGCAAATAAAGTTCTACGGAGCGTAAGGTTCCAACCACTCGAGCTGCCTTTTCTTTCAACCAACTGCTTCAGAGAAACATCCTTCTCATTTGACAAGCTGAAGAGTCTTGGGAAGCTAAACTTGACACATTGATTTCCAAGCCAACGGTCAGTCCAAAAACTCACTCAAAACCCATCCCCAACCACAAGCTGAGTGTTCTCCACGAATAGGGCCAGAAGATTAGGATTTGAGTGCGAAATACTCAGAATACTCTCCGATGTTGTAAAAAGATTAACAGCATCATTAAAGGCAGCATCCACCTCCCAGCAATTGGCTTATACCTACTACAAATGACTTTCTTCCAGAGGGCATTGTCCTCAACCCCAAACCTCCACCACCACTTAGCCAATAAACAATCATTCATATCTCGAATTTTCCTAATCGCAAGTCCACCATGATCTTTAGGTTTAGACACCTCATCCCATTTTACCAAATGAATCTTCTTCTTCAAATCGGATCCCCCCCCCCCCACACAAAAATGATGCTTGCAAGCCTTCAACAACTTTAGCCACAGACCTGGGCATTTTAAAAATAGAAAGGTAATAAGTGGGAAGACAAGACGAATTTAATGAGAGTTAATCTCCCCCCAAATGAGAGCAACTTTCTTTTCCACGATGCCAATTTTTCCTTAACTTTATCAATGACTGGTCTCCAAGTTTTCCTCAATCTTGGGTTTGCACCGAGAGGTAGACCAAGGTATGGGAAAGGCAGGTTTTTACTTTTACAACGAAGTCTGCTAGCAAACTCCTCTACCAACTGGGCAAATACACAAACTCTACTCACAAGACTTTGAGAAAAATTAATCTCCAAACCAGAGACTAACTGGAAGCATCTTAAGATTCTTTTTACTGTCACAACTTCCTCCCAATCTGCCTCACAAAA
Organism: Camellia granthamiana; assembly: GCA_036172215.1. Taxonomy (NCBI): domain Eukaryota; kingdom Viridiplantae; phylum Streptophyta; class Magnoliopsida; order Ericales; family Theaceae; genus Camellia; species Camellia granthamiana. The sequence goes on along the minus strand of CM069908.1, from coordinate 56,708,809 downwards.
AATTATTGTGTCATCAACGAATTCAAGATGTGATATAGCCGACATTGAATCACCACGAACTATAGCCCTTTTATATCTAATCATGCCACGTAAGAGAAAATTAAAACACATGAAGCTTGTTCTTTCTCCACCATTATACACTTATGTATTGGAATAAATATCCTCTGGATAATTGTTAGCTTGTATTAATATATATTTTCCGTTGTTGTTTTGTTAAAATGCTCAAGAATTTTTATTTTTATGTTTCTCACCATTATATACTTTGGATAGATTATGTCAGTAGTTTCTGTGTTTTGATCTTTATGTCATTTTAATCCCTATAATTTCAATTAACTCAACTTTGATCCTGAATTTACGATTTTGTTTCAATTTGGTCTAGTTGATTACAACTTATCTTTTTTTTTTCTTTTTTTCTTTTTTTCTTTTTTTCTTTTTTTATGAAAAATATGCATGTAAGTAACATATATAATATTTTTAAGAGTAAAATTATGAAGTTGCTCAACGCAGTGAGCTAACCTTGGCTAATTCAGTGATTGTTTTTCATCAAAAACACTAATAACATTATCAATTAGACTAAATTGACAAAATCCAAAATTAAAGATCAATATTGAGTAAATTAAAAATATAGAGACCAAAATAATACGAAGAGCAAAATACAAGAATCGCCAATGTAATTTGCGGATAAACTTTTCAGCCACACTTCATATTCTGATTACTACAATAGTTAACCCGTTGAACCATTAAGCTTGTTGAAAGGGTAATTTATATGAAAATTGGGCCAAGCTGGATAATGGGCCGTTATGGGCTACTATGCAAAGTGCTGAGTAAATATGGCCGTGAAGTTACTCCAGTCTTGAAGGGCCTTTGAAGTTAGGCCGGGCCCAAAGCCCAGAAGTTAGTCCGGTTTCGAGAGAGACCTAAAGTTACTCCGGTCTCAAGGAGGTTAGCTCAGTCACCATATTAGAAGTTGTACCGGTTATGGCACGGTATGATTAGCTCGGTCTAAAACCTTGCTAAAGGTTAGCTCGGTTTAGACTTACCACGGTTTGTGCAGAAGATACTGAGGTAAGAGCATTAAAGGAAGAACCGAACTAAAGATAGTTCGGTCTACTCCGTGGCTCGACATGGCCATGGTTACTTCGGTCGTATGGTAGTTCGGCCGTATTAGAACCATCTCACTTGGTTTAAGCAGTGAGGGGGGTGTTGAAGGATAAGCATTGTCTTTCAGGAGTATGAATCCTAGGAGAACTCTGCATGGAGGAGTAAAAGTCTTACTAGGATTGTGCCACACGAAACCTACAAAAGCTCACAAACATCACCTATGGGGAGGTAACGCAATTTTGATTCCCGAATATACAGAGCTTTTGTCTATTTGTCTAGTTTGCTAACTTAGGCATCGGAGAGGTTTCCGGCACACACCCGCCGGCTAGCTCACGTTTGTATTTTCAGGTAGTAGAACGATGTCGTACGGAGGAGCGCAGACTTGATCAACAGGATTATACGAGAAGGTTTATTTCTTTCCCATACAATTGGTGCTGTCTGTGGGAATTCAGACAATAACAAAACCTCTTGATCAAGCTTTTCCTCTTGAGAATCAATGGCGCACAACGAAGATTTACCACAGTCCGCCATCGACGGACAAACACCAGAAGGGGGTGAGGTGCGAAAGTCTACCTCTCATCCCACCTATGGCGGATTTGGAGCCACAACGACAGAATCCCAAGAGGGATAGAAGGGGAAAAAGGCGGACTAACAGCCCTCGTCACTCTTGTTCACAGAGTCCAGAGAGACAAAGGCGGAGGACTGACCCTCAAGCCTTAGAAGATCGCGTCAAGGAGCAGGACGAGTTGATACGACGAATGGCGGCGGACATGGAATCTCTAAAGCGCCTGATGAAGGGAAAACAAGTGGCGACAGGAGAGGGGCGCATAAGCAAGACGCCCCCTCGCCACTCGGAAGATCGTGGTAGGAATACCACACCCTTGCAAGCAGAGAGTAAAAGCCTCAGGACAGGCGATACTCAATCCAGGTCTTCCAGAACTCGTCACTCCAGGTCTGAGAGGACGAGATCTGAGAGGTCATACACGGAAGGGAGCACTTATTGGCCTTCACATACGCACCAAACAAGATCCAGACAGACGGAGTTGCCCAGATCATCCGACTTACGCGCCGTGCTCGAAGAGAAGGCACGATGGAAGGAGGACGCCAGGGCACGCGATCCACACAGAGTGTCTGCCTTACAACGGTTGGCTCCTCGATCGCATGGAAGCGTCGAGGTTGGAATGCCAATATCGCGCCTTACCTACGAACCGACGGACAAAGCATTAGCAAGGCTGCAGACTTCGCCGTTTGTTCCGGCAATTGAGAACTCGCCCTTACCTTCAGGCTTCCTTCAGCCCAAATTCACTACATATGAGGGAAAAACGGACCCCTATTCGCACCTGAGCCACTTTCGCCAGATCATGGCTGTGTACCGGCGAAATGAGGCTTTGATATGCATCCTCTTCCCATCTAGCCTTGGCGACCTAGGCTTGACTTGGTTCGAAAAACTTCCGGAATGCAGCATAGCCTCCTGGGCGCAACTGGAGGAAGCGTTTGTAACCAGGTTCAGAACAAACACTAAAACCCTAGTGGAGATCGACCAACTACTCTCCATCGACATGGGCGACAAGGAGACCTTAAGATCCTACAATAGTCGCTACTGGGAGACCTTCAACTAGATTGGGGACTGCCCCACCAATCTCGCCATTGCGCAGTACAAAAGAGGCCTTCCAGTCGGCAACAGACTAAGGGACTCAATCACCATGACACCGCCCTTCACCATGGAAGCCTTGATGGAGAGAGTGCATCAGCACATCAGGGTGGAAGAGGATGGCGCACGTGCCAAAACAAAATCTGGCACGACCACAGTACCAGAAAAGAAGGCCTCAGCAAAGGTCAATGCGGTAGATCGTCCGAGCAGAAACGGACGTGGTAGAAGAGACAACGGAGAAGACCAGGATAAAAGATGGTTGAGAGTCCACACCGCCATAACCACGGTATTCAAAAAACCGATCTACTGAATTCTAAGTGAAATACGAGATGAGCCTTTCGTCAGATGGCTAGCCAAGCTAGGGGAAGCTTAGAAGGACTATGACGAAAGATCACGGTGCACCTTCCACAAAGAAAAGAGGCACCGCACTGAGAATTGCACGCCATTACGACAGCACCTGGAGGAGTTGGTGGCGGCCGGTCACCTGGATAAATACATTGAAGGAGGGGCGCAACTAGCCCCCCAGGACCATAATAACCCCAATGGGATGCCAATCGACGCCCCACCCCAAGGCATAATCAATGTGATACATGGAGTCTTTGAACCTGAGCGTGTATGCGAACTCAGAGGGTCAATCAAGAAGGCTGAGCACTTAAGAGAGGTACTAAGTGCCCAACCTGCCATCAAGAAGGGGAAGACAGAGGCCACGAACGTCATGTCTTTTTCGGATAAAGACTTGGCAAGGATATATTGCCCTCACAATGATGCCCTGGTTGTCACTCTTCGAGTCAAGGATTTTGATGTCAAGCAAATTTTGATCGACCAGGGTAGTTCATGTGAAATAATGTACTACGAAACATTTAAACAATTGAAGTTGCATGATAAAGACTTGGCACCTGCCGTATCTCCCCTGATTGGATTCAACTCAATGCCAGAGTGGCCAGTCGGCAAGATAATTCTTCCAGTTAGAGCAGGAAGCGTAACGAAACAAGTGGAGTTTTGGGTATTGAAAGTCCCATCCACCTATAACATCATCTTGGGTAGAACATGGCTGCATGCCATGCGATCAGTGGTATCATCTTACCACCAAGTCATGCGGTTCCTGAACGACACCGGGGTAATTGAAGAGGTCTATGGAGATCAGATTATGTCTAAGCAATGCTTTGTCACGGTGAATGACAGCCGCGCTGCCAAGGGATACGTTCATTCGGTGGAAGAACCTGAGAGTAATGAACTATTCGCAGATGTCGGCAAAGCGGCTAATCAAAAAGCAGTGGAAGACTTGGTAGAGGTGAAAATAGATGAAAAAAACCCGGATAAGTTCTTTTTGCTCGGTTCGTCGTTGTCTAGCACTGAGAGGTTAGAGGTCTTAGAATTTTTGACCTCTAACATCGAAGTGTTCGCTTGGACTCCATACGACATGCCAGGCATTGATCCAAACTTCATCTGTCACCAACTCAATGTCCATCCATCCGCCAGACCAATCATTCAGCGAACTCGCAGATCGGCACTCCACCACGCCGAGATAGTGGCGGAAGAAGTAGGAAACCTGCTAGAGGTAGGGGCAATCAGGAAAGTACACTACCCAAGATGGATCTCCAACACAGTCGTAGTGCCAAAAAAGAATGGCAAGTGGCGTGTCTGCGTCGACTACAAAACAGTCAACAAGGCATGCCCAAAAGACAGCTTTCCTCTGCCACGGATAGATCAACTGGTAGACCTAACAGCAAGGCACAACCGACTTAGCTTTTTAGATGCATACAGAGGCTACCATCAAATCGCCATGCATAAACCAGACCAGGATGTCACGTCCTTTACAACTCCAAGAGGACTGTATTGCTACAAGGTCATGCCCTTTGGCCTAAAGAATGCAGGAGCAATATTCCAGAGAATGGTTACCAAGATGTTTGAACCGTTGTTAGGCAGAACAATGGAGGCTTACATCGACGATATGGTGGTCAAGAGCAAGGATGAGAATGACCATCTCAAGGACCTAGGTGAGATGTTTGAGATCCTGAAGAAGCACAAGTTGCGCCTTAACGCGTCGAAGTGTGCATTTGGAGTAGGATCCGGCAAATTCCAGGGCTTCCTGGTGACCAACCGGTGTATTGAGGCAGACCCATCTCAGATCAAGGCAATTCAGGATCTAGAGAGACCAAACTTAGTAAAAGAAGTACAGCATCTCACAGGCATGGCAGCCGTGCTCAATCGGTTCATAAGCCGATCGTCAGACAGACTGCGACCATTTTTTCAGGCTTTAAAAGCCAAATTTGAATGGGACGAAGAATGCGACCGCGCTCTGGAAAGCTTAAAAGAATACATGTCTTCTCCACCACTACTTGTCACCCCAGTCCCTGTAGAAGAACTCTTCATGTACCTGGCAGTCTCTTAGCACGCAATCAGCGCAGTGTTGGTCCGTGCAGAAGGAATCCAACATCTGCCCATCTATTATGTCAGCAAGACACTGCTGGGCGCCGAAACAAGGTACTTGCCACTGGAAAAACTGGCATTGGCCTTGATGATGGCCTCAAGAAAGTTGTCGCACTACTTTCACGCCCACACTATAGTTGTCCTCACAGCCTTCCCATTAAAAGCTTTGTTTGAGAGGGCTAACTTCTCTGGGCGAATCTTGAAGTGGGCAGTTGAGCTGGGGCAATACGACATCAAGTTCCAACCCAGAACCGCAATAAAAGCACAAGCCTTGGTAGACTTTGTCGCTGAATTCACCCCAGGAAGTCATCATATCTGCCCAGTCGACCTGACTGAAACAACCGAGCTAGGGATGGAAGTTGACGTCGGAATAACGCAACCCCTGGTACTGGTTACTCAGTCAGGTCCCAAGGCAGATCAGAGTAAAGCAAGGAAGGAAGAAGTGAACCATGCTACGCCAAGTCAAGACTCACCAACAAAACAAGACTTGGTACAACCAGGTGGCGAGGGGCAGAGAGCAGGCATGAACCATGAAGAAGAAGACACCAGCAACATGGATGACCCAAGGCATCATCTGATCCCTCCACTTGCTGGAAGTTGTTCGTCGGGGAGATGTGGAAGCTCTTCGTGGATGGAGCATCCAACCGGCATGGAGCAGGACTTGGCATAGTCCTCATCTCCCCAGACAGCCTAGTAGTGGAACAGGCAATCAACCTTGGCTTTCCAGCATCAAACAACGAAGCGGAGTATGAAGCACTTCTTGCAGGCCTCAAATCAGCATTCTACATGAAGGCCACCAAGCTAATGGTCTACAACGACTCATAGCTGGTGGTAAACCAAATATCTGGTGACTACGAAGCAAAGGATGACAAGATGGCCAAGTACCAAGAGTTGGTCAGAACAGAGATTAAGAAGTTTGAAGTTGTGAGGATAGAATAGATTGGCAGGGAGGAAAACAGCAGAGCAGACGAACTAGCAGGCTTCGCCTCAATGGCAGATACCTCCATCCCTCATCCACTACTGATCGACTACCTACCTAGACCAAGCATTGAAGACCCAGAAGCAGAAGAGGTATGTTGCGCCGATCTAGGCCCTTCTTGAATGGATCCCATCATATTGTTCCTAAAAGATGGCACCCTACCAGAAGACAAGAAAGAGGCCAACAGAATAAGAGCAAAGTCGCTGCGATTTTGGCTCTCCCCATCATTGGCATTATACAAGAAATCATTCTCAGGACCCTACCTAAAGTGTGTTCACCCCGGCAAAGTGGAAGCATTCTTGTTCGAAATACATGAGGGCGTATGCGGAAGCCATCAAGGAGGAAGATCATTAGCATACAGAGCAATCTCGCAAGGATACTGGTGGCCATATATGCAAACAGACTCAGAAAAGTATGTCAAAAAATGCAAAAAGTGTCAAAAGTTTGCACACCAAATACATCAACCTGCCAGAGAACTTCTACCTCTCACTAGCCCATGGCCCTTCGCAATGTGGGGCTTAGACATAGTGGGACCACTTCCAACAGCACCAGGCAACAAGAAGTTCTTCCTTGCAGCAACCGACTACTTCACAAAGTGGGTGGAAGCAGAAGCCTTGGCATCAATCAAGGAAAAAGATGTGAAGAAGTTTGTTTGGCAGAACATCATCACTCGGTTTGGCATACCAAAAGCCCTAATCTCAGACAATGGCACTCAATTCGACGGCAGAATTTTCAGAGGCTTTTGTGAGGAATACAAGATAGAGTTCTACAATTCTACACCGGCATATCCTCAAGCAAATGGCCAAGCAGAAGCATCAAACAAGGTCGTCTTAGATGGATTGAAGAAAAGGTTAGAGAAAACAAAAGGCAAGTGGGCAGAAGAACTCCCTCATGTTTTATGGGCTTACCGCACCACACCTCGGCGATCGACAGGAGAAACACCATTCTCCTTAGCTTACGGCATGGAGGCAGTAATCCCACTGGAAGTTGGCCTCCCCACAATTCGAAGCGAAAACTTTGACCCAGACTTAAACGGCGAAGCCATATCATTGGAGCTTGACCTTGCGGAAGAAAGAAGAGACAGAGCATTGGTTCACATCGCCTCCTACCAACAAGAACTGTCCAGAAAGTATAACAAAACAGTGCATCCAAGGCAATTCAAGATCGGAGATTGGGTACTGCGCAAAGTAATGGGAAACACCTTGGTGCCGGGAGATGGCAAGTTAGGGCCTAATTGGGAAGGACCTTACAAAGTGGTCGGATTAGCAGGCAAAGGGGCATACCACTTAGAAGATAAGGACGACAAAGCAATTCCCAGGCCATGGAACACTGCCAATCTCAAGTTATTTTATTTTTAGCTTTTTTCTTTTTAAGCATATGTAATTTTTTCTTTTCTCAATAAAACAAGTCAATTCTTTTCAGCATAATTGTTTTCGGTAAAAGATAGTTTTAGAGAGTTAGGAGCATTGTAAACATTTTATTCTAAGTTGGCTGGAAAAACTAACTTAGAGGTTGGCTGGATTAAACCAACACCCCTCCTAAGCCCAGGATAAGGATCTAGGCTGCAGGACGTTTGGTCGGAGTAACCAAACATTTTATTCTAAGTTGGCTGGAAAAAACCAACTTAGAGGTTGGCTGGATTAAACCAACACCCCTCCTAAGCCCAGGATAAGGATCCAGGCTGCAGGACGTTTGGTCAGAGTAACCAAACATTTTATTCTAAGTTGGCTGGAAAAAACCAACTTAGAGGTTGGCTGGATTAAACCAACTCTTTTTTCTCTTCAGCCGAAGTAAGGGCATAGGCGGAAGAGTGGTTGGCTGGATTAAACCAACACCCCTCCTAAGCCCAGGATAAGGATCCAGGTTGCAGGACGTTTGGTCGGAGTAACCAAACATTTTATTCTAAGTTGGTTGGAAAAAACCAACTTAGAGGTTGGCTGGATTAAACCAACACCCCTCCTAAGCCCAGGATAAGGATCCAGGCTGCAGGACGTTTGGTCGGAGTAACCAAACATTTTATTCTAAGTTGGCTGGAAAAAACCAACTTAGAGGTTGGCTGGATTAAACCAACTCTTTTTTCTCTTCAGTCGAAGTAAGGGCATAGGTGGAAGAGTGGTTGGCTGGATTAAACCAAACTCTTATTACTCTTCAGTCGAAGTAAGTATATCGGCTGAAGAGTGGTTGGCTGGATTAAACCAACTCTTGATACTCTTCAGCCGGAGTAAGTATATCGGCTAAAGAGTGGTTGGCGAGTAGACTTAGTCAGATTGATCAGCTAGGACCGGAATAAAATATCTCGACCAAACTGCAGTTAGAAAGCAAGCTCAAACAGGAACTTAAACCGAGATAACAGTTGGAGCAAAAAGATCATGGAAAAGTCATTACAAGCATACAGATCAAACCGAAATAAGTGTTAAGCAGAAAAGATGATTTTCATTGATCAAGTAAAGAGCAAATATAAAGGAGGGGCCGCAGCCCGGTTACAAGTCCAAAAGAAAAGAAAAACGAAGAAAAATTACAAAATCAGTTAAAAAGATCATTTAGGTCAGCATCAATGTCAACTCGAAGACCGGTTGCTGACGGAAGATCGGTCTCAGTCATCACCTCGGCATCAACTGGCAGCACGGTATCAGTCGGTGGATCAACAGTCAGGTCTTCCACTATTGGTTCCAACCGAGCTGATTGATTAGTTGGATCGTTGACGACTGGGGTATCAGTTGGCTCTTCTTCATCATCGTCAGAACCCTCAAGGAACTGTTGCTGAACGGATGCAGCATACTCTGCCAGTGAGGCCGGAATGGAATACTGAGGAGCATTGTAGACCTCGGTTTCAGGCCCACAGCCGAGCTGCTCCACAGCACCTCTCCAGCCGCACTTGAAGAATAAATCCTTTGCTGCTTCACATTGTTGAATGTAAGCAGCTTCGCCTTCTTTAAAGCCTTTGAGCTCGACGTCGTCTGCCTTCTTTTTCAGCTCCGCTATTTCAACGTCCTTGGTGCCTTCAAGCTTTGCTAGCCCCCGCAAATATTTGTCTTTCATCACGGTTAGGGCTCTCTGTTTATCAACATTTGCCGAGGTAACCAGTCCGGTCAGACGAACTACCTCGGCCTGTAGCTCGGCATTCTTCTGTTGGGCATCTTTCAGTTCGGTTGTTTTTTCTTCAACTTCAGCCATGGCCTGCCTTGCTGTCTTCCTGAGCTCCAACACCTTTTTGTGTGCAACTTGGCTCTTTTGCATGGCCTGCAAAATAGTGGAAAGAAACCAACGTCAAAACCGAACAGACAGTTCGAAAAAAATTGAGAGGCAAGAAGGGCCACTTACCAGGATCATGGACTTTGTCGCTGATCGGATGGCCTTAAGCTTGGTCAGGTGTTTGTGGTGTTCCATATCGGGGGGCAGACACACACTCTTAGCCAGATTGAAGGCTAACATGTGGTTTTTATCTGCCACCACTGAGTCGGTATCGCAGATAGCACGGTTCTGGAAAGTCAATTTTGGACTCCATTTAGAAGAGCTAGCTCGATCGGCAGGTTCCGGCTGAGGGCTCGGTGGAGGGTTGGGTGGAAGAGTTGTTTCATCTTCGTCAACAAGACGCTGCTCGGTTGGGGTAGTCCGGGCACGTTTAGCTGGGCGAGATGAAGAGGGTTGTTGTGATGGTAGGGCTACCACGGTTTCCTGTGTCCGGGGCGGTGGAGGTACCTCGGCCCTGTTTGTTTCGGTCAAAAGGGCCCTTACTCTGTTTCTTTTTGCCATTTCTGGCTCAGCTATCAGAAGGACTAGGTTAATTTGTGGCAAGGTTGGGTCTGGTTCGGGGGCGTCTTCTAGCAGAAAGTCGGTCACTCTAGCTTTTCGGCGGCCGCTGTATCTGTATGTCGGTTCGATATTTAGCAGCTTGGCCCAACTCCGTTCTGGATACCGTAGTGCCGCGCGGAGAGTGTTTGGATTGGGGTAGCTGTAAAGTGATTGAAGATGGGCTGAATCTGCATAATAAGAACAATTGTTAGTTCGGTTCAGGAGTAGGAAACCGAAGTAAAACAGAAGCATGAAGAGAAACCAAAGTAATTATACCAGGGATTCCTTTATTCCAATTTGTGCTTCGGCCTGGGATCTGGGCTTGGTGGTCTTCAAAATTGCCAGATATCCAGAAAAAATCATCATCGTTCAAGTCTTTATCTGGTGTGTCTTTTATTATTTTCTCTCGGCGGCGTCGTATTCTTAAATAATAAACCCACCCGTCGTCTTTCGACCCTATTGAGTACTGATGGAAGATCTCGGCTAGGCCAAGGTTAATTCCAGCTCGGCGGTTTAGCTCAGCTATACCCATTATTATGCGGTATGAGTTAGTGGAAAGCTGGGTTGGGCATATTCTAGTCTGCCTAAGGAATTCACAAAGTAATGGTTGAACTGGAAATCTTAGTCCGGTTTCTATTATTGACAGAAGGGTAAAGGGAACAAAACCTTCGTTCCCCCATGGAGTAACGTCTTTCTTGGCCAAGGTTAGGTGGACATCGTCAGGGATGTTGTATTCCCTTCGGAATTCGGCTAGACCACCAGGTGTCTCTACCAAGAATCTATATTTACCCATTTGTTCTTTAAGTTATGAATAAATTAGATCGGTTGAAGAATTATGCTCAGTAGCTCGGTTGAGCCCTCAAGGGAGTGCCTGGGCAACCTAAGTCTGCAAAGTGAAAAACAAAGGTGTTAAGCACAGATCGTTGGACCGTGCTACAAAGTAAAAAGCAAGAAAATAGAAGTCTTGCTTCGGTTGTGTGAGATGCTAAAGGATTTTATCTCGGTTTCAGTGAAGGTTCCGTAGCTAGGTTCGAGCAAAGGGTGCGATATCTCGGTTAAAAGAAAGGTTCTGGTAGACTGGTTGAGCGTGTAGGGGCAGCTCTCTTAGTTCGGTCTGAACTAAGAATGCTGGTTTAGCCCCTAGGTATAGCTCGGTCGAAACTAAGGCTACAGAGTACCCTAATCGCGGACTTAGTTCGGTTTGTTATCTCGGCTAAAGTAAATCAAGGTTGATTTGATTTCTAGAAGCTACAAGTATGGTGCAAGTTTCAGCTCGGTTATAAACTGACTAGACTTATACCTAGCATAAACAGTATCCTAGTTCGGTTGCATCATGATTTTGAATCAAAAAACAGTGTTCTACGGGTTGTTTCATAGATTCAAATGGTTCTTATGAAAGTTTTTCCAGAAACAAACAAGGCGAAGCTAAGCAGAAAAAGTATTTTCCAAAACACAAAACAGTATGCTATGGATTAAATGAAAAGACAAGAGAAATAGAACAGATTCGTGATGCTTACCAGATAAAGAGGAAGAAACTGGAGATGGGAGCAACAGCAACAGTGAAGAACACAGAGAACTCAGAAGCTCAGAAACGAGAGAGAGAGAGAGACGAGGAGGTGAATAGTGCAGTGTTTGATCCAAAAGAGGAGTTTTTGTTTTGATGCAAACGACGAAGGCGGGAACTGTTCAAATTACGCGAGGTACGAGGGTGGCGTGACAGCTGCCTTCAGCCAATCGAAGCATGCCACGTGTCATGGGAAGGGGAAGCGATTCAGTTGCTGTGATTGAAGAGACGTTTTGACCGGACAAGCACAGCTCGGTTTGAGTTTAGCTCGACTGGAAAGGCTAAAGGGTTTTTTTTTAGCTCGGCTGGAAAGGCTTAAGAACTCTAGCTCGGCTGATGGACAGGTAATCCCTATTATGCTACGCAGACGGAATTAAGGGGCAATTGAGAGGGTAATTTATATGAAAATTGGGCCGAGCTGGATAATGGGCCGTTATGGGCTGCTATGCAAAGTGCTGAGTAAATATGGCCATGAAGTTACTCCGGTCTTGAAGGGCCTTTGAAGTTAGGCCGGGCCCAAAGCCCAGAAGTTAGTCCGGTTTCGAGAGAGGCCTAAAGTTACTCTGGTCTCAAGGAGGTTAGCTCTGTCACCATATTAGAAGTTGTACCGGTTATGGCACGGTATGATTAGCTCGGTCTAAAACCTTGCTTGGTTAGCTCGGTTTAGACTTACCACGGTTTGTGCAGAAGGTACTGAGGTAAGAGCATTGAAGGAAGAACCGAACTAAAGATAGTTCGGTCTACTCCATGGCTCGACATGGCCATGGTTACTTCGGTCGTATGGTAGTCCGGCCGTATTAGAACCATCTCACTTGGTTTAAGCAGTGAGGGGGGTGTTGAAGGATAACCATTGTCTTTCAGGAGTATGAATCCTAGGAGAACTCTGCATGGAGGAGTAAAAGTCCTACTAGGATTGTGCCACACGAAACCTACAAAAGCTCACAAACATCACCTCTGGAGAGGTAACGCAATTTTGATTCCCGAATATATAGAGCTTTTGTCTATTTGTCTAGTTTGCTGACTTAGGCATCGGAGAGGTTTCCGGCACACACCCGCCGGCTAGCTCACGTTTGTATTTTCAGGTAGTAGAACGACGTCCTACGGAGGAGCGCAAACTTGATCAACAGGATTATACGAGAAAGTTTATTTCTTTCCCGTACACTTGTAATGAACTCTGTTAACAGATTGGCTCGCCTAGTTTCTCTTTCTCTCTGCCCTTTTCTTTTTTGGTCAATAAATTAATATAACAAATTACACTTCTACTTCATGTGCCAGTACAAGGGGAATGGTTGGGATTTCTGTTTAGTATTCTCCAATGCCACCATACATTAACATCAAAAAATGACTTGAGTTTTGAGAAATCAAACAAATGAAGACAATCTTATTAATGGGTTTAATTATTAATTAAATTACAATAAAATATGATTTCTATTCCCACACATATTACAAATCATTCAATCCAGAAGATCTTATCACGAACAAAACCCCGGCAAGACTAGTGTTTGTGTAACAAGTACTTATTGCCCTTTCAATTCCTTGATTTTTCCATCATCCTCTCTTCCTAAATTTCATGTTCTCCCAAATTAATGCATTTTCAACTGAAGAAGAAACTTGTAGCACTACTGTTTGCGTAACAAGTACATATTGTCGATTTTGCCATCATCTCGTTGTTCTTAAAGTTGTATTGGAATCATAGATTTATATAAAGATTTGGAGGAAAACAAAAAACAAAAAACAAAGAACAAAAACAAAAAAAAAAAAAACAAAAACAAAAAACGAAAAGGAAAAGGCAATAGAAATAGAGAGAAAATATTGCGTCTTCCCCCCTCCAAATCTCTACCCAACATTATGATCCAGACACTGCCTAATACTGTGTTTGGTTAGAAGATTTAAAAAGCGATTTGAAAAGAAAAAAAGAAAAGGTAGATGAAATGTAAATAAAATGTACTTACATTTCACTTAATTTCACATACTTTTTCTCTTTTTCTTTTCAAATCTCTTCCTAAATCCCCTAACCAAAAACAACATAAAAAAAGGATAAATTACACTTACACTCTCTAAGGTTTGGGTTTAATACATATCACCCCTTGACGTTTGGAAAATTACACTAACCCCCCTATCATTGTAATTATTTAGACAGAATGAAGATATTGAACTCAAGTACTCTCTCTTTTTTTGCTTTGCTTTACTTTACTTTCCCTTTTTTTTTTTTCTCCTTTACTTTATTTTTATTTTTTTTAATGTAATTTCCTCTGTTTTTCTATTAGGAGTTGTTACATTTTATATAAGTAGGGAGTTTGTGAAATGAGACTGTTAACCACAGGGGTAGGAATGTAATTTTCAAAACATTAGGGGGTGGATAGTAATTAGACCAAACCTCGAGAGGTGTCATTGTAATTAACCAAAAAAAAAAAAAAACTTTTGATTTTGGGCATGCAAAAGGACTTCATCCACTAAGGTATCATGGCAAAAGCGGCCAAAGATTTTCTATTCCAAAATTTTTGTAAAAGAATTTTGGGGACAGAGTATCTTGTGCAAGCAGAAGCATAACGCTTTCAAACTTAACTGCATATTCCATGCACTTCAATTTCTACAAGCGAGAGAGATATGAGTTAACGGGGAAATACGACACCACAATTGGAGCTCCTCCGGATGATTTTGAATTTTTTTTGTCTTTCCTCAAGGAAGGTGCCTTCACTTGTTGGCTTCTGGCATCGTTGGAGACCCGTGATGACTGTGCTGATGGCAAGAAGCAACTGAAAATGGCTGAGAAGAAAACCATTTTTATATCTTGTGTTTAGCTTTTTATTGGCTGAACTTGGAAACTGCTTGTTGAATTAGAGAAGGGTGTGAGCACAAGTGATTGATATGAGCTTTCAGTCACAAGTTCAGCTAAATTTATAGTGGGAGAGAGAACAAACAGGAGTTTGATCAATAGGCTTGGAGAGCAAGGAAGACCAAATAAGGCAGTGTCATGGTCCCACTTCCAAATTGTAAATTGTTAGAGCAGTCTCCTTCCATTTTCTTATGGCTACATAATTTTGATCCATTGTTTTCTACTTTGCTAGAAAAGCACCACACCGTGTGCTAGTCAATTAGCTTGGAGAGCAAAATTATTCACTTTGCTTGTTTTTAGTTTTTCAAAGGCACCTTTTATAAAATTTTACTTCCTTATTTTCTTTGTTCTTTTATTTTTACTGAATTTTTTTAATATTTTATACAATTTTATGGTGTTTTGAAAAGGGACTTTTCTTAAGTGTGCCTTGCATATGGTATGCAAGGCACTTACACCCTTCTATTTTGCATTTACACATTTGTATGTATTGGGTTATATCAAATTATTTGAAATTTGTGTAATTGGTGACCTGCTAAGCAGGTCACTTTCCAGGTAAATTAATAAAATAATATATTATATGACTAAAGGTGTAAATGGTCACAAAAAATGTATAAGTTTTCACAAAAGACGTAAGCAATTTCAAAAAAAGGCTTCGCGGATTTCTGAAAACTTACACCTTTTTCTGAAAACTTACGCCTTCTGTGAAATCATTTACACCTTTTATGAACACTTACTCCTTTTGTGAGTTGACTTACCAAAGGTGTAAACAAACGAAAACTTACACATTACCTTTTATGAACACTTACTCCTTTTGTGAGTTGACTTACCAAAGGTGTAAACAAACGAAAACTTACACATTTTGCTTAAGGTTACACTTTTTCGTGGAAGTGGTTACACATTTTGCTTAAGGTTACACATTTTCGTCGAACTTACACCTTTTGTGGAAGCCCAACTTAAAGCTTTTTCGGAAGTCACTTCTACCTTTTGTGAAAAAATAAATTCGTCAAATTTACACCTTTTGCTTAAGCTTATACCATTTCGTGGAAGTGCTTATATTTTTTTTGAAAAGTTACTCCTTTTGTGTAAGAATTTTTGGCATAACATTTATACATTTTGCTTCGAACTTACACCTTTTGTGGAAGCCCAACTTAAAGTTTTTTCGGAAGTCACTTATACCTTTTCGTGAAAAAATAAATTTATCAAATTTACACCTTTTGCTTAAGCTTATACCTTTTCGTGGAAGTGCTTATATTTTTTTTTGAAAATTTACTCCTTTGGTGTAAGAATTTTTGGCATAACATTTATACCTTTTGCTTCGAAGTTATACCTTTTGTGGAAGCCCAACTTAAAGCTTTTTCGGAAGTCACTTATACCTTTTCGTGGAAGTGCTTATATTTTTTTTGAAAAATGTGTAAGCTTAAGCAAAAGGTGTAAAGTTGATGATTTTTTTTTTTTCACAAAAGGTATAAGTGACTTCCGAAATAGCTTTAAGTTGGGCTTTCACAAAAGGTGTAAGTTAGAAGAAAAAGTATAAATCTTATGCCAAAATTTCTTACACAAAAGGAGTAACTTTTCAAAAATGGTGTAAATATTTTCACGAAAAGTATGAAGGAGTAACATTTCAAAGTGTTCATAACCGGAAAAGGAGTAAGAAAGGGTTCATTTCATGTAGGTTCGTAAACACAGAAGGAGTAACATATGTTCATCTCAAAGTAGTAAACACAAAAGGAGTAACATTTCGAAGTGTTCATAAACCAATTGAGACGACCACTGAACAAATCAAAGGGTTCGTGACCCCCGCTGACCACCCAAGCGTCGGTGGGCTCCGGTGCTCACAGCCTTCTGAGATCGGCACCACCACGGGCACCGCCGCCGCAAATCAAAGGTTTTTTGAAAGATTGGCTATCGATCTTGGTCTCTCTCTGTCGATCCTTGTTTATCTCAGCCTGTCTCCAGCGATCTTGGTCTGTCTGTGTCCATGTGGGTCTCTTCTCTGTTGATCTCTGTCGATTTCGATCCCTCTGTTGATCTCTGTCGATTTCGGTCCCTCTGTCGATCAGTGTCCATCTAGGTCTTTATGTCTGTTGATCTCAGTCTATCTGTCACGCCCCAAACCCACCCCTAAAAGTTTGGGCATGACCCATTCGAAAACTGACACTAAACCTGTTATACATATCATACGGGGCTTAAACGGAAGCATTTAATAATGTAAAATACCTAGAATAACATCCATTGAGCTATTACTAGCATGCCAGGATCACATACACGCACTCAGCCCCTTTACTGAGCGTATAACTAAACATTATTACAGAAAAGGGTCATATACATACATAGTCACTTGGATAGACAATTAATCAAAATTTTAACAAAACTTTACAGAAATGCATGGGCTTGGTCTGGGTGCCTGGACACACTGAGGTTGATAAATGAAAGGCGAGCACCAAGGGTTAAGACTGACCTCCAAGGTGACCACCTACAGAACAGACATAACACAAAGTAAGCCAGGCTTAGTGAATAGTAGTACATAATAAAACGATGCTTAACTTAAAACATGATATATATTAATGAGTGTGAAATTGCAGGGTTCTCATAGTTAGTCTGATTCTGTACTAATTTCACAACGGTCTTGTTGGTTCACAAATTCACAGATTGGCCCTTGGCCTTGTGGGTTCACATATTCACAATTAACCTTTGGCCTTATAGATTCATAGCTGAGATTCATAACTTCACAACTTGGGCCTTGGCCCTTTAAATTCATAGTTTCACACGTTGGCCCTTAGCCTTATGGTTTCATATTTTCACAAGTTGGCCCTCGGCCTCATAAGTTCACAAATTCACAAGTCGGCCCTCGGCCTCATAAGTTCATAGATTCACAAGTCGGCCCTCGGCCTCATAAGTTCATAGATTCACAAGTCGGCCCTTGGCCTCATAAGTTCATAGTTTCACAAGTATTCATAATTTCACAAGCTGGCCCTCGGCCTCATAGTTTCATAGGTCACAAGTTCACAATATTTCACAAAATCATATATTCTTGAACCACGGTATTATTACCCCCGGGCAAGGGCCACAAACCACGGTATTATTACCCCCGGGCAAGGGCCACAAAGGTTCATAACTTCACGATTTCTTTTAAAGCCTTCATAATTTTACATTGTTTCTCACATGGCACACATAACTTCTCAAACTCTTTTGATGTTTCCATAATTTCACAATATTCCTCACATAGTATACACTATTGATGTTCCCATAAGTTCATAAATTCACAAGGTGGAGGTTCTTACTTCACAAATTATATCTTTCGACATCTTGTATCTTTCACATAATGGCCATAGGCCTCATTACTTTCATAGATTTACAGACCAAACCATACATATCATATCATATATAAACGGAAACCAAGTCATACATTGTCATGAAGCTTGAATCATAACAAAATCAGAATTCTTATGTAACACAACAAAATAACTTCAAGTTCATATGGGTATACATAGCTCTTTTCACTTGTTCTGATTTTTCGAAGGTGACCATACTTACTTGATAACTTGTAATTGAATGGCCTGTGGTTCATTAATAACAAATAGTATACCCTCATATTTACATAGAAGCCGATCTTTCAAGAATAAACATAAATCCTTTGATGTAGTTCACTTAAGCTAATAATCGATAGCATATAAAAGTAGACACAATGGTCTAAGCGTTCACATACATTAACATAGTTACCTTGCAATTAAGAGAGTGCCAATGGTAATCGTTGCACCATTCATAGGAGTTAACATAGTTAACTTAAGTTTAACTGAACGTTCTGATAGTTATTACTGAAAGGTAAACACAGTATACAAATTGTATGAGTCCAGAGATACGTGGATACCATACTTCCATAATGCTCATACATTCCACTTGTTCATCATGAACCACTATAGCTATCTTGCAAATAACAGAATGTTAGTATTCTTGTCAACAGTATACAGAATGAACATACTTACTTGTAAGGAACAGAACGTTAACCATAATAATCATTAACAGTAATTAAACGGACTACCACAGTACTACTACTCACAGTGTTCAGGTGCTTGGTCCGCCCCTGTAGCTGACCCTACACAATTCACGTAAGTCAAACATAATTTATCATAGTACATCACCATTCAATTCAACATTTTCAACACAACATAACTTCAACAAAAGTCAACATTTAGTTCATCAACACCATTCATAATTTAACATAATTCAAAATAAATCCTTGAATCCCATTTCAACATTCCAAAGCCAACTTCATATCATTCATACCATTAATAGATTATTTCCCCAATTTTCCTTCACATAAAAGCATGAATTCCAATGTTCATAACAAAGTTCATTCGCAAATTTTAAACATAATTCTCAAACATTTCCAAATTCTAATTAAACTTGAACACATATAAGTCAATACCTCAATTTCATTATTCTACTTTCAATTTGGGCCAATTCATTGGTTATCATCATTAATCAACCTAGGGTTTCAAGAAAATATTAAAATTTCAAGAAAAATTCTAACTTATTAACCCATTACTTTTTATTCCAATTTTCCCAATGATTATACATCTAGGATTCACAATCCATCATTTTAACCCACCAATTTAACTTCCAACGTCTCCAACTCTAAACCCCCAATTCTCATAATCAACACTACACTAGATGTTCAAAACAAATATGGGTTTTACATTTATATACTCAAAGGTATCACAAATCTATCTATCAATGGACGCATGAAGGAGAACTAGGACCCTACCTCAAGAAACAAGCAAAGGGACGGAGCTTTAATGAGAATCCTTCGCAAATCCAAGTTCCAATCGGTTAAGAATGTTAATCCTTTCTTGTTCTCCATCCTTGATGCAAGAACCATGGTGGATTGTTGATCAAAGTAGAGGAAATCAAGGATTTGGGGCTAGGTTTTTGGACTTAGGCAAAGAGGAAGGAAGAGGAAAGAAGAAAATATATGAAATGATCCAAAAATCCCGTTCTTAAAGCTGCTGTCCTGTAATTCCAGCTCGAGCGGACTGATTTCCGCTCGAGCAGACCTGCCCTCAGCACAGATTTCGAAACTTTGAACAGGTATAACTCTTCCATCCGGACTCCGTTTTAGGTCGTTCTTGTGTCCAAATTGAAGCCCTGGAAATAAGCTTTCCAATGGTTCTAACCTCACATCCAAATTCAAAGTGTGGACAAAGAAAAGGATAAAAGAGTGACGGCTGGTCGCAGACAAATTATTCTAATTAAAGCTTTTGGTCCAATCTTACATTACCATCATATTACCACCTCAACCAATACTCCAAAATAAAATAAGAAAGTTCCAATACACTAATAAAATGCCCAAAACGAACCCACGTGCCTCAGAAATACAACTCAACTTGGAGACCTGCTTGAGCGCCCAACCTTGCGCTCGAGCGCGAAGACCAACAAAGGCGTCCACGCGAGCGTAAACTCCCCGCTCGAGCGGAAAATCACAACTCCCAGAATCTCAGGCTGTCTGCAAAATTGCTGGAAACCCCAAAAGTACGCTCGAGCGCTAACTACTCCGCTCGAGCGGAGGGAACATTTTCAGATTGGTTGGTATAGGTCACCAACTCTAGTTTCAAAGGCATAACTCAACGGATAGTTCTTCAATTCCAATGGATAAAGTTGAATTAAAACACATTAACCCCTAATTAAATAAGGATGACTTTTTGGGTCATTACTCTCTCTCTCTCTCTCTCTCTCTGTCTGTCTGTCCGTTGCTCTATATTAAAAACGGTTCACTTTTACATTGACATACTTGGTTGGATTTGGACTGGGAGTCGCTATTCCAAGCCCTCCCAGACTAGTCTTCTCTGAAACGGAGTTCTACTGGGAGAAAGGCCAAGCCCTCCGAAACGCGCTTCTCTCTCATATTGCCATTATCTGAACAAGACAAATACAGTGTGATTGGATTTTAGGAACTTATAGGTTTTCGGGGGAAAAAAAGGAACTTACACGTTTTGCGAAGTTACTTACATCTCTTTGTGCCATAAGATTTATACTTTTTCTTCGAACTTACACCGTTTGTGAAAGCCCAACTTAAAGCTTTTTTGGAAGTCAGTTATACCTTTCGTGAAAAAAAAAAATTCATCAAATTTACACATTTCGCTTAAGGTTACACCTTTTCGGGGAAGTGGTTACACTATTTCTGAAAAGTTACTCCTTTTGTGTAAGAATTTTCTGGCATAACATTTATACCTTTTCTTCTGACTTACACCTTTTGTGGAAGCCCAACTTAAAACTTTTTCAGAAGTCACTTATACCTTTTGTGAAAAAATAAATTCATCAAATTTACACCTTTTGCTTCAGCTTATACCTTTTCGTGGAAGTGCTTATATTTTTTTTGAAAAGTTACTCCTTTTGTGCAAGAATTTTTGGCATAACATTTATACCTTTTCCTTCGAACTTACACCTTTTGTGGAAGCCCAACTTAAAGCTTTTTCGAAAATCACTTATACATTTTCGTGGAAGTGCTTATATTTTTTTTGAAAATTTACTCCTTTTGTGTAAGAATTTTTAGGCATAACATTTATACCTTTTGCTTCGAACGTACACCTTTTGTGGAAGCCCAACTAAAAGCTTTTTCGGAAGTCACTTATACCTTTTGTGAAAAAATAAATTCATCCAATTTACACATTTTGCTTAAGCTTATACCTTTTCGTCGAAGTGCTTATATTTTTTTGAAAAGTTACTCCTTTTGTGAAATAATTTTTCTCATAAGATTTATACTTTTTTTTTCAAACTTACACCTTTTGTGAAAGAGTATATAAGCACAAAAGTATAAATGTTATGCCAAAAATTCTTACACAAAAGAAGTAACTTTTCAAAAATGGTGTGAGTATTTTCAGAAAAAGGTGTAAGCTTAAGCAAAAGGTGTAAATTTGATGAATTTTTTTTTTCACAAAAGGTATAAGTGACTTCCGAAATAGCTTTAAGTTGGGCTTTCACAAAAGGTGTAAGTTGGAAGAAAAAGTATAAATCTTATGCCAAAAATTCTTACACAAATGGAGTAACTTTTCAAAAATGGTGTAAATATTTTCACGAAAAGTATGAAGGAGTAACATTTCAAAGTGTTCATAACCAGAAAAGGAGTAAGAAAGGGTTCATTTCAAAATGTTCGTAAACACAGAAGGAGTAACATATGTTCATCTCAAAGTAGTAAACACAAAAGGAGTAACATATCAAAGTGTTCATAAACGAATTGAGACAACCGCTGAACAAATCAAAGGGTTCGTGACCCCCGCTGACCACCCAAGCGTCGGTGGGCTCCGGTGCTCACAGCCTTCTGAGATCGGCACCACCACGGGCACCGCCGCCGCAAATCAAAGGTTTTTTGAAAGATTGGCTATCGATCTTGGTCTCTCTCTGTCGATCCCTGTTTATCTCGGCCTGTCTCCAGCGATCTTGGTCTATCTGTGTCCATGTGGGTCTCTTCTCTGTCGATCTCTGTCGATTTCGGTCCCTCTGTCGATCAGTGTCCATCTAGGTCTTTATGTCTGTTGATCTCCGTCTATCTCTCTCTCTCTCTCTCTCTCTCTCTCTCTCTGTCCATTGCTCTATATTAAAAACGGTTCTCTTTTACATTGACATACTTGGTTGGATTTGGACTGGGAGTCGCTATTCCAAGCCCTCCCAGATTCGTCTTCTCTGAAACGGACTTCTACTGGGAGAAAGGCCAAGCCCTCCGAAACGCCATTCTCTCTCATATTGCCATTATCTGAACAAGACAAATACAATGTGATTGGATTTTAGGAACTTACAGGTTTTCGGGGGAAAAAACGGAACTTACACGTTCTGCGAAGTTACTTACATCTCTTTATTGCATAAGATTTATAATTTTTTTTCGAACTTACACCGTTTGTGAAAGGCCAACTTAAAGCTTTTTTGGAAGTCACTTATACCTTTTGTGAAAAAAAAAATTCATCAAATTTACACATTTCGCTTAAGGTTACACCTTTTCGTGGAAGTGGTTACACTATTTCTGAAAAGTAACTCCTTTTGTGTAAGAATTTTCGGCATAACATTTATACCTTTTCTTCTGACTTACACCTTTTGTGGAAACCCAACTTAAAGCTTTTTCGGAAGTCACTTATACCTTTTGTGAAAAAATAAATTCATTAAATTTACACCTTTTCGTGGAAGTGCTTATATTTTTTTTGAAAATTTACTCCTATTGTGTAAGAATTTTTGGCATAACATTTATACCTTGTGCTTCGAACTTACACCTTTTGTGGAAGCCGAACTTAAAGCTTTTTCGGAAGTCACTTATACCTTTTGTGAAAAAATAAATTCATCAAATTTACACCTTTTGCTTCAGCTTATACCTTTTCGTGGAAGTGCTTATATTTTTTTTGAAAAGTTACTCCTTTTGTGTAAGAATTTTTGGCATAACATTTATACCTTTTGCTTCGAACTTACACCTTTGTGGAAGCCCAACTTAAAGCTTTTTCGGAAGTCACTTATACCTTTTGTGAAAAAATAAATTCATCAAATTTACACCTTTTGCTTAAGCTTATACCTTTTCGTGGAAGTGCTTATATTTTTTTTGAAAAGTTACTCATTTTGTGTAAGAATTTTTGGCATAACATTTATACCTTTTGCTTCGAACTTACACCTTTTGTGGAAGCCCAACTTAAAGCTTTTTCGGAAGTCACTTATACCTTTTGTGAAAGAATAAATTCATCAAATTTACACATTTTGCTTAAGCTTATACCTTTTCATGGAAGTGCTTATATTTTTTTTGAAAATTTACACCTTTTGTGGAAGAATTTTTGGCATAACATTTATACCTTTTGCTTCGAACTTACACCTTTTGTGGAAGCCCAACTTAAAGCTTTTTCGGAAGCCACTTATATCTTTTGTGAAAAAATAAATTCATCAATTTACACCTTTTGCTTAAGCTTATACCTTTTCGTGAAAGTGCTTATATTTTTTTTGAAAAGTTACTCATTTTGTGAAATAATTTTTGTCATAAGATTTATACTTTTTCTTCAAACTTACACCTTTTTGTGAAAAAGTATATAAGCACAAAAGTATAAATGTGATGCCAAAAATTCTTACACAAAAGGAGTAACTTTTCAAAAATGGTGTGAGTATTTTCAGAAAAAGGTGTAAGCTTAAACAAAAGGTGTAACTTTGATGATTTTTTTTTTTCACAAAAGGTATAAGTGACTTCCGAAATAGCTTCAAGTTGGGCTTTCACAAAAGGTGTAAGTTGGAAGAAAAAGTATAAATCTTATGCCAAAAATTCTTACACAAAAGGAGTAACTTTTCAAAAATGGTGTAAATATTTTCACGAAAAGTATGAAGGAGTAACATTTCAAAGTGTTCATAACCAGAAAAGGAGTAAGAAAGGGTTCATTTCAAAATGTTCGTAAACACAGAAGGAGTAACATATGTTCATCTCAAAGTAGTAAACACAAAAGGAGTAACATATCGAAGTGTTCATAAACGAATTGAGACAACCGCTGAACAAATCAAAGGGTTCGTGACCCCCGCTGACCACCCAAGCGTCGGTGGGCTCCGGTGCTCACAACCTTCTGAGATCGGCACCACCACGGGCACCGCCGCCACAAATCAAAGGTTTTTTGAAAGATTGGCTATCGATCTTGGTCTCTCTTTGTCGATCCCTGTTTATCTCGGCCTGTCTCCAGCGATCTTGGTCTGTCTGTGTCCATGTGGGTCTCTTCTCTGTCGATCTCTGTCGATTTCGGTCCCTCTGTCGATCAGTGTCCATCTAGGTCTTTATGTCTGTTGATCTCAGTCTATCTCTCTCTCTGTCTGTCTGTTGCTCTATATTAAAAACGGTTCTCTTTTACATTGACATACTTGGTTGGATTTGGACTGGAAGTCGCTATTCTAAGCCCTCCCAGACTCGTCTTCTCTGAAACGGAGTTCTACTGGGAGAAAGGCGAAGCCCTCCGAAACGCCCTTCTCTCTCATATTGCCATTATCTGAATAAGACAAATACAGTGTGATTGGATTTTAGGAACTTACAGGTTTTCGGGGGAAAAAACGGAACTTTCAGGTTTTGCGAAGTTACTTACATCTCTTTGTGGCATAAGATTTATAATTTTTTTTTGAACTTACACCGTTTGTGAAAGGCCAACTTAAAGCTTTTTTGGAAGTCACTTATACCTTTTGTGAAAAAAAAATTCATCAAATTTACACATTTCGCTTAGGGTTACACCTTTTCGTGGAAGTGGTCACACTATTTCTGAAAAGTTACTCATTTTGTGTAAGAATTTTCGGCATAACATTTATACCTTTTCTTCTGACTTACACCTTTTGTGGAAGCCCAACTTCAAGCTTTTTCGGAAGTCACTTATACCTTTTGTGAAAAAATAAATTCATCAAATTTACACCTTTTCGTGGAAGTGCTTATATTTTTTTTGAAAATTTACTCCTATTGTGTAAGAAATTTTGGCATAACATTTATACCTTGTGCTTCGAACTTACACCTTTTGTGGAAGCCCAACTTAAAGCTTTTTCGGAAGTCACTTATACCTTTTGTGAAAAAATAAATTCATCAAATTTACACCTTTTGCTTCAGCTTATACCTTTTCGTGGAAGTGCTTATATTTTTTTTGAAAAGTTACTCCTTTTGTGTAAGAATTTTTGGCATAACATTTATACCTTTTGCTTCGAACTTACACCTTTTGTGGAAACCCAACTTAAAGCTTTTTCGGAAGTCACTTATACCTTTTGTGAAAAAATAAATTCATCAAATTTACACCTTTTGCTTAAGCTTATACCTTTTCGTGGAAGTGCTTATATTTTTTTTTGAAAAGTTACTCCTTTTGTGTAAGAATTTTGGGCATAACATTTATACCTTTTGTTTCGAACTTACACCTTTTGTGGAAGCCCAACTTAAAGCTTTTTCGGAAGTCACTTATACCTTTTGTGAAAAAATAAATTCATCAAATTTACACCTTTTGCTTAAGCTTATACCTTTTCGTGGAAGTGCTTATATTTTTTTTGAAAAGTTACTCCTTTTGTGTAAGAATTTTTGGCATAACATTTATACCTTTTGCTTCGAACTTACACCTTTTGTGGAAGCCCAACTTAAAGCTTTTTTCGAAGTCACTTATACCTTTTGTGAAAAAATAAATTCATCAAATTTACACCTTTTGCTTAAGCTTATACCTTTTCGTGAAAGTGCTTATATTTTTTTTGAAAAGTTACTCCTTTTGTGAAATAATTTTTGTCATAAGATTTATACTTTTTCTTCAAACTTACACCTTTTTGTGAAAGAGTATATAAGCACAAAAGTATAAATGTGATGCCAAAAATTCTTACACAAAATGAGTAACTTTTTAAAAATGGTGTGAGTATTTTCAGACAAAGGTGTAAACTTAAGCAAAAGGTGTAACTTTGATGATTTTTTTTTTCACAAAAGGTATAAGTGACTTCCGAAATAGCTTTAAGTTGGGCTTTCACAAAAGGTGTAAGTTGGAAGAAAAAGTATAAATCATATGCCAAAAATTCTTACACAAAAGGAGTAACTTTTCAAAAATGGTGTAAATATTTTCACGAAAAGTATGAAGGATTAACATTTGAAAGTGTTCATAACCAGAAAAGGAGTAAGAAAGGGTTCATTTCAAAATGTTCGTAAACACAGAAGGAGTAACATATGTTCATCTCAAAGTAGTAAACACAAAAGGAGTAACATATCGAAGTGTTCATAAACGAATTGAGACAACCGCTGAACAAATCA
Source organism: Camellia granthamiana (assembly GCA_036172215.1). Lineage (NCBI taxonomy): Eukaryota > Viridiplantae > Streptophyta > Magnoliopsida > Ericales > Theaceae > Camellia > Camellia granthamiana. The sequence goes on along the minus strand of CM069908.1, from coordinate 56,682,710 downwards.
AAGGGTTCGTGACCCCCGCTAACCACCCAAGCGTCGGTGGGCTCCGGTGCTCACAACCTTCTGAGATCGGCACCCCCACGGGCACCGTCGCCGCAAATCAAAGGTTTTTTGAAAGATTGGCTATCGATCTTGGTCTCTCTCTGTCGATCCCTGTTTATCTCGGCCTGTCTCCAGCGATCTTGGTCTGTCTGTGTCCATGTGGGTCTCTTCTCTGTCGATCTCTGTCGATTTTGGTCCCTCTGTCGATCAGTGTCCATCTAGGTCTTTATGTCTGTTGATCTCAGTCTATCTCTCTCTCTCTCTCTCTGTCACGACCCCATTCCGCCCCTAGTAGAATGGTGCCATGATGGCCAGTAATTCGAGATTACCAAAGGCCACTTACAAGAATCCACACACAAATCAGAGTATACATACGGGGCTTACAAATGCGGAAGCAATAAATCAAAACTAAGTAATCCATATGGGCAGTGCATAAGTTAAATGAAATGTCATACATCATTACATAGCTATAATACAACAAATGAGGTACAAAAATACATCTTGACCAAAAGGCTTCTCAGCCATCAAATACAAAAGACAATGAAGATTAACTACGAAGCATGATCTTCAAGATGTAGCGAAACATAATCCAAAACACGTCGACAAACATATCGGCAAAAGACATCTAGGCGTCGCCGCCGTCTTGCTCATCACCTACATATATATAGAGAGGGTGAGTTTGGATACTCAGTGAATGGCATAAGTAATAAAGGGTTTACATGAATGATATCCGAGATCTTTTAACAAAACAATACAAGGAGTAAATCAAGTTCATCTATCAAATCCTTCGAAGCTTCAAGGGATGCTTACTAACATCAATATAATGCAAGAGATGACATTCCGGACAAACAAACCCACGCGGTAAAACCGTCAGTGGCAAGGCAAGACAAGACAAGTGAGATCTCAAAACAATGGTATCGTTGCATTATAGTCCCCGGACACTAAGGACTTGTGCTAGAAATGCTTATAGTCCCCTAGCACATACGGACTTCCAAACTTTGTGCTACAAATGCTTATAGTCCCTTAGCACATACGGACTTCCAAACTTTGTGCTACAAATGCTTATAGTCCCCTAGCACATACGGACTTCCAAGAATGTCATCCAAACAAGATATAATACTTGATATACAAAATAGGAATAGTCATTCATGCTTATAAACACTTTCCAAAACAAAGCAAGACAAGGCTTTTACCAAAACATTGTAACATAGCTTTATTAAAAATTCCACTCACATAGTTCGTCAAACCTCGGGGTCAGGGCGAGTCCAAGTCCTACAAACACATGGCAAGTCTATTGAATGCACTTTTAAACAATCTTCTCATGCATACAAAATGACCTCGGCATTTGCCAAAACTAAATCAAATCAAAACAAACACTGTTTCTCATCTCGGGGAAACATGCTGGGCACCGACCAGGTCTTGGCCGAGGTCCCACACCTCCTCGCCGAGGTGTGGTCCCGAGGGCCACATTCAAGGAAACGAAGTCGGGAAAAATCTGGGTTTCCCTCTGCTCGAGAACATAAAGAACACGAACATTAAGAGCATGGAAGAAATGAATGCAAAGATCATAACTTATTATTATAAAATCTGAGATTTCATGCTTTGAGTTTGAAAACATGGACCTGGGTACCCGTACTCGGAGATATTACGAAAACAAACACAAAAACATGTAACTTGTTGCAAACTTTCGGATCAAACGAGGCTTTTCTTCAAGAACTCATGAACACTAACTTTCTCTTTCTAAAACCAACTTTGAATCAATGCATGGCATGTAAAACAGATTCAATCGTGCAATGCAGCTAGATGATCAATAAGAACAACAAGAGTAGATCAAGATTCTAACCTCAAATCAAGAATCTAACGGTTTGAACTCTAAGAATCAAGCTTGCAATCCACTTTCTCACTCTAAAACTCCTCCTTCTTCTCCTAGAGCTTCTCTCTCCTCAAGAACAAAGATATGATACAAAATGATACATTTCTCTCTCTGCCGGCTGACTTAACACTCAGCTCGGACACGTGGCAATGGTTGGTTGGCTCAACTTGAAAAGGTGACTGATTGAAAAGACAAGACTATGACAAGGTGTGTTCAACAAGCTAGGTGGCAAGGGACTCCGGCGAGTGATGACATCGGCTAACAACAAGACTTCGGCAAGCAAGGGAACAATGACCTCGGCCAGAAAGGACAACACTTGGCCTAGCTGTGCCACACCTCGGTCTAGGTCGTACCAGTCTAGGGCAAGATCACTTGGGTTCAAGGGTAACATCTCGGCCTAGATAGTACACATCTCGGCCTTGGTGATGAACACCTCGGCCTAGATAATGATATCTCGGCCAATATGTCAGGGTGCGGGTGAAGGCTAACCAGAGAAGTCCCAAGATGGTCCTAAGTGTAAGAGTATCAAAGGGGCGACCTAGGCTCAAGATGACCTCGGCTGAAACACACACATACCAATGAGGAACATAGCAGTCAAGTAACACTTATGCAAGTCAGGTAGAGATTTGAGATGCAAGCATATCAGAACAAAATCCTATAAAATGCATATGAGTACGGTTAGGGTAGTGGGAGGGTCATTACACACTCTCTCTCTCTGTCCGTTGCTCTATATTAAAAACGGTTCTCTTTTACATTGACATACTTGGTTGGATTTGGACAGGGAGTTGCTATTCCAAGCCCTCCCCGACTCGTCTTCTCTGAAACGGACTTCTACTGGGAGAAAGGCCAAGCCCTCCGAAATGCCATTCTCTCTCATATTGCCATTATCTGAACAAGACAAATACAGTGTGATTGGATTTTAGGAACTTACAGGTTTTCGGGGGAAAAAACGGAACTTACACGTTCTGCAAAGTTACTTACATCTCTTTATTGCATAAGATTTATCATTTTTTTTCGAACTTACACCGTTTGTGAAAGGCCAACTTAAAGCTTTTTTGGAAGTCACTTATGCCTTTTGTGAAAAAAAAAATTCATCAAATTTACACATTTCGCTTAAGGTTACACTTTTCGTGGAAGTGGTTACACTATTTCTGAAAAGTTACTCATTTTGTGTAAGAATTTTCGGCATAACATTTATACCTTTTCTTCTAACTTACACCTTTTGTGGAAGCCCAACTTAAAGCTTTTTCGGAAGTCACTTATACCTTTTGTGAAAAAATAAATTCATCAAATTTACACCTTTTCGTGGAAGTGCTTATAATTTTTTTGAAAATTTACTCCTATTGTGTAAGAATTTTTGGCATAACATTTATACCTTTTGTTTCGAACTTACACCTTTTCTGGAAGCCCAACTTAAAGCTTTTTCGGAAGTCACTTATACCTTTTGTGAAAAAATAAATTCATCAAATTTACACCTTTTGCTTAAGCTTATACCTTTTCGTGGAAGTGCTTATATTTTTTTTGAAAATTTACTCCTTTTGTGTAAGAATTTTTGGCATAACATTTATACCTTTTGCTTCGAACTTACACCTTTTGTGGAAGCCCAACTTAAAGCTTTTTCGGAAGTCACTTATACCTTTTCTGAAAAAATAAATTCATCAAATTTACACCTTTTGCTTAAGCTTATACCTTTTCGTGGAAGTGCTTATATTTTTTTTGAAAATTTACTCCTTTTGTGTAAGAATTTTTGGCATAACATTTATACCTTTTGCTTCGAACTTACACATTTTGTGGAAGCCCAACTTAAAGCTTTTTCGGAAGTCACTTATACCTTTTGTGAAAAAATAAATTCATCAAATTTACACCTTTTGCTTAAGCTTATACCTTTTCGTGGAAGTGCTTATATTTTTTTTGAAAAGTTACTCCTTTTGTGAAATAATTTTTATCATAAGATTTATACTTTTTCTTCAAACTTACACCTTTTGTGAAAGAGTATATAAGCACAAAAGTATAAATGTTATGCCAAAAATTCTTACACAAAAGGAGTAACTTTTCAAAAATGGTGTTAGTATTTTCAGAAAAAGGTGTAAGCTTAAGCAAAAGGTGTAAATTTGATGAATTTTTTTTTTCACAAAAGGTATAAGTGACTTCCGAAATAGCTTTAAGTTGGGCTTTCACAAAAGGTGTAAGTTGGAAGAAAAAGTATAAATCTTATTCCAAAAATTCTTACACAAAATGAGTGACTTTTCGAAAATGGTGTAAATATTTTCATGAAAAGTATGAAGGATTAACATTTCAAAGTGTTCATAACTAGAAAAGGAGTAAGAAAGGGTTCATTTCAAAGTGTTCGTAAACACAGAAGGAGTAACATATGTCATCTCAAAGTAGTAAACACAAAAGGAGTAACATATCGAAGTGTTCAAAAACCAATTGAGACAACCACTGAACAAATCAAAGGGTTCGTGACCCCCGCTGACCACCCAAGCGTGGATGGGCTCCGGTGCTCACAGCCTTCTGAGATCGGCACCTCCACGAGCACCACTGCCGCAAATTAAAGGTTTTTTTGAAAGATTGGCTATCGATTTTGCCTATTCTCCGTCGATGTCGGTCTCTCTCTGTCGATCCCTGTTTATCTCGGTCTGTCTGCAGCGATCTTGGTCGGTCTGTGTCCATGTGGGCCTCTTCTCTGTCGATCTCTGTCGATTTCGGTCCCTCTGTCGATCTCGGAGTGGCTGCTCTATCGATCAGTGTCCATCTAGGTCTCTATGTCTGTTGATCTCAGTCTATCTCTCTCTCTCTCTCTCTCTCTCTCTCTCTCTCTGTCTGTCCGTTGCTCTATATTAAAAACGGTTCTCTTTTACATTGACATACTTGGTTGGATTTGGACTTGGAGTCGCTATTCCAAGCCCTCCCAGACTCGTCGTCTCTGAAACGGAGTTCTACTGGGAGAAAGGCCAAGTCCTCCGAAACGCCTTTCTCTCTCACATTGCCATTATTTGAACAAGACAAATACAGTGTGATTGGATTTTAGGAACTTCCAGGTTTTGGGGGCAAAAAACGGAACTTACAGGTTTTGCGAAGTTACTCACATCTCTTGTGAAAAAACTTACACTATTTGTGAAAGGTTACACATTGGTGAAATAATTTATTTTATAAAATTTAGACCTGTTCGTTGAAATACTTAAACCTTTTGTGAGAAGTTACTAATTTATTAAAAATCATGTCTATTAAAAAATTTACACGTTTTATTGGAACTTACACTTTTGTGAGAACAGAACTTACACCTTTTTTGAAATAAGTTACATCTGTTCTGAACATTCTTACACCTTTTATGGAAATCTGAATTATATTTTCCTAAAATTTAAACCTTCAATGGGAAGTTACAACATTTGTGACATAACTTCCATGTTTTGTGAAAACTACATACATGTTTTTGAAAATATACACCTTGCATGGAAGGAGTATTTGAATAAAATTTATACCTTTTGTTAAAAACATAAACCTTTTTCTGAATGATTACACCTTTTTGTGGGAATGCTTACACCGTTTCTGAATGGTTACTGCTTTTGTGAATAACCTTTTTCATAAAATTTACACTTTTTATGGGATGTTACAACTTTTCTGCCAGCAAAACTTACACCTTTTTAAAAAATTTACACCTTCTATGGAAAATATGTTTTCAGCAAGTTTACACCTTATTTTAAAAGCTTACACCTCTTCTAAAAATGTACTCCTTTTGTGAAGCAAACATGTTTAAAAAAATTTACACCTTTTAAATAGGAGTTACATCTTTGGTGAAGACAGTTAGACCTTTTTTTGAAAATTTACACGTTTTATGGAAAATAAGCTTTTGATAAAGTTTGTTAAAAGAAATTATTTGACAAAAGGTATAACCTTTTCAAATATGGTGTATGTTTGTCCGAAGAAGGTGTAAATGACCATAGAAAAGATGTAAGTTTTGTTTTTCACTAAAGGTGTAACTTGAAATAAAAAGTGTAAATTTTATGAAAAAGGTTTTTTCCACAAAATATGTAATTTTTCAAGAAGTTGTAAATATTTCCAAGAGAAGGTGTAAATTTTTAGGAAAGGTGTAAAATTTAGGAATAGTTGTAAACTTTGTGAGTTTTTACAAAAGGTATAAGTTCCCAAAAAAGACCAATCATCGAAGCTGGATGTTTCGTTTTTACAAAAGATACAAGTTCCCAAAAAAGACCAATCCCAATAAAGCTGAATGTTTCGTTTTTGGAAAAGATATAAGTTCCAAGGTGTAACTTTTATTAAGAAAATTAATGTAAAGATATAAGTTCCAAGGTGTAACTTTTATGAAGAAAATTAATTTATAAATGATGTCAGTTTTCATTAAAAGGTGCAAGTTGTCAGAACAAGTACGGAGTATAAAATTTTCAAAAATGCCGTAGTGTTCAGAAGAGGTGTAAGTTCCGTCGGCCCATCCGTCTCTCTTCCATCTCGGACCTCTCTCTTTGTTTGTCTTTCTCTCTGCCCGTCTCTCCGTTGTTCCATTTCCCCGTAGCTGTAGGGTTTTACAGAGAAAAGTATTTCAGGGCCGAGCTTAAGTTCTTGGGAAGGTTAGCCATGGAAGTGGATGCATAAATACTTTTTTTAAGTTGATTTTTGTCGGTGGAGCACAACCGGAAGGGTTAATCAAGCACCACCGTCGGTTCGTCTGATCCGGTTGGTATTTCCTTTATTTCGTGCGGTACATTATCTGTCTCCTTGTTTGTCTTCTATCATTCGCATATACCTTCACACCCAACCCGAAAGCGACCCAATAGGAATTGTTCTGTACTCCATTTTCGTATTTTGTGCTATTCGAATAGGAACTCTTCCCTCTGCTAACCGAAATGGACCCAATAGGAATTGTTCTGTACTCGATTTTTGTATTTTCTCCCTTTCGAATAGGAAGTCTTCCCTCTGCTATCAGTGCTGCAAGTTGAACATAGGTATCATAGTAGTTAGCAACAAGCATAAAAGGTGTTCTGCATTTACATGGCGAACTTGTTAGGTTGGGTTATATATAACGAAAGAAGACTTTAAAAGAAATTTGTGTAATGTTGGCACGGGAAAAACAATTTTTTTTTTCGAGTAGCCAAAAAAGCAAAAAATAAGAAACTCGATAAACAAACAATGACTAATCTTGTTTCCGCAACAGGTAGCACACTCGGTTGAATTCTGCTTTCAATTTTGTAGTACTCGGTTATTTTATATTGCCGGAACTTATGTTTAGAAACAATCTGTGTTACACGGACTCTTCAAAATAGATCAAATACCTGTGTCGGACACCTAAGAGTCGGACAAGGGTATGGGATATGTGTCGGATAGTTTTCAACGGACACTTCTTATATAATTGTATATAACACAATTATTATATGTGCAAATTATTGTGAAATTACTATAAATGTGATTTTGACACTGTGAGTTACATATAGTACCATTTTATGTCACATATTAGATTAAAAATATGATATTTTTTCCCCACACCGCGTACCATTGAATGTAGGGTTAAGATTTAATGAGTCGGACCTGTACGTACATACCGCACCCGGCACCAGTACCCGAGTCCGTGTAACACAGTAAACAACTCTTTCTTTCAGTGCTGAAGTTCATGCATAGCTGACGGTATTCAACTTAAAACATAGGAAAGCCAATTGAAAGAGTTGAAATGAGGATGACGATTTCCAAATTTTGTAGAGAGCTATTCGTTCCCACACCCAATTCTGAATTAAGAGTTGAAGCGTTCACTTTCATGGCTAGCCTTTCCAACAACTTAAGCGGCCGGAGGCGATGGCTGAAAACCAATACCTTCTCCCCACCTGAGTCGGACAACCATAACAGATTAAGGAAGAAGTTTGCCTTCAGTCCTTCTCTAATATCCAACTTTTCTAAGATGTGGTCCATCCGGGCATCGTCAATGCCCTCTGTTTCTGTGGTTGACGTGTCTGTAGGTGAACTCTTTAGGAGGGATCTCAACTGTGCGTGCACATACAGTGTGCTCCCATCCCAGGTGATGTTCAACTGCTTAACGAAGTTGCTCAGTTCTTCAACTTCACGAACTGTCGTAAGGGTGAGGTGAAGAAATTCAAAAAAGTCAACAAGCCCAGGCAATTCACGAAGAAAATCTCATTCGTAGAAATGGACAACCTTGCCTGCCATTGCACGCAACTTTTGAATGACGGTTACCTTTCTCTTGAAGTTATGATCTTGCATATATATACAACAGTTACATTTGAAGAGGAAGGTAGCTGTCATTCATGAGTTGCGGGCTGTTTGGACTTTATTAAGCGAGTTCATGAAATGCGTACTCTCATTTGTCTTTTTTATGACCTTCGTGCAGAATGAGAATGGATGGGTACGTTAGTAATATTTGTTGGCAGGCAGTGGCAGTCTTGCTTGTTTCATTGTCACATACAATTGATGAAACTTGCTTGTACGCCCGGAAAAGTATTCTTCTCTGATCTGCCCACTGTATGAGCACCCGAAGGTAATGGAGCATGGGCCAGGATGCAGCCACCTCGATTCTCTGCAACCAAGTTGCTCAGTAGGAAATTGAAGCCCTCAATTTGATGGCTGGCCTTTCCAACAACTTAAGCGGCCGGAGACGATGGCTGAAAACCAATACCTTCTCCCCACCTGAGTCGGACAAGCCTAACAGATTAAGGAAGAAGTTTGCCTTCAGTCCTTCTCTAATATCCAACTTTTCTAAGATGTGGTCCATCCGGGCATCGTCAATGCCCTCTGTTTCTGTGGTTGACGTGTCTGTAGGTGAACTTTTTAGGAGGGATCTCAACTGTGCGTGCACATACAGTGTGCTCCCATCCCAGGTGATGTTCAACTGCTTAACGAAGTTGTTCAGTTCTTCAACTTCACGAACTGTCGTAAGGGTGAGGTGAAGAAATTCAGAAAAGTCAACAAGCCCAGGCAATTCACGAAGAAAATTTCATTCGTAGAAATGGACAACCTTGTCTGCCATTGCATGCAACTTTTGAATGACGGTTACCTTTCTCTTGAAGTTATGATCTTGCATATATATACAACAGTTACATTTGAAGAGGAAGGTAGCTGTCATTCATGAGTTGCGGGCTGTCTAGACTTTATTGAGGCGAGTTCATGAAATACGTACTCTCATTTGTCTTTTTTTATGACCTTCGTGCAGAATGAGAATGGATGGGTACGTTAGTAATATTTGTTGGTAGGTAGTGGCAGTCTTGCTTGTTTCATTGTCACATACAATTGATGAAACTTGCTTGTATGCCCGGAAAAGTATTCTTCTCTGATCTGCCCACTGTCTGAGCACCCGAAGGTAATGGAGCATGGGCCAGGATGTAGCCACCTCGATTCTCTGCAACCAAGTTGCTCAGTAGACTGCCACTGGAAGCCAACAAATATTACTAACGTACCCATCCATTCTCATTCCGAACGAAGGTCATAAAAAAGACAAATGAGAGTACGCATTTCATTTCTATGCTCAATAAAGTCCAGACAGCCCGCAACTCATGAATGACAGCTACCTTCCTCTTCAAATGTAACTGCTGTATATATATGCAAGATGATAACTTCAAGAGAAAGGTAACCGTCATTCAAAAGTTGCGTGCAATGGCAGGCAAGGTTGTCCATTTCTACGAATGATATTTTCTCATGAATTGCCTGGGCTTGTTGACTTTTCTGAATTTCTTCACCTCACCCTTACGACAGTTCGTGAAGTTGAAGAACTGAACAACGTAGTTAAGAAGTTGAACATCACCTGGGATGGGAGCACACTGTATGTGCACGCACAGTTGAGATCCCTCCTAAAGAGTTCACCTACAGACACGTCAACCACAGAAACAGAGGGCATTGACGATGCCCGGATGGACCACATCTTAGAAAAGTTGGATATTAGAGAAGGACTGAAGGCAAACTTCTTCCTTAATTTGTTAGGCTTGTCCGACTCAGGTGGGGTGAAGGTATTGGTTTTTAGCCATCGTCTCCGGCCGCTTAAGTTGTTGGAAAGGCAAGCCATCAAGTTGAGGGCTTCAATTTCCTACTGAGCAACTTGGTTGCAGAGAATCGAGGTGGCTGCATCCTGGCCCATGCTCCACTACCTTCGGGTGCTCAGACAGTGGGCAGATCAGAAAAGAATACTTTTCCGAGCGTACAAGCAAGTTTCATCAATTGTATGTGACAATGAAACAAGCAAGACTGCTACTGCCTGCCAACAAATATTACTAACGTACCCATCCATTCTCATTCTGCATGAAGGTCATAAAAAAAGACAAATGAGAGTACGCATTTCATGAACTCGCTCAATAAAGTCCAGACAGCCCGCAACTCATGAATGACAGCTACCTTCCTCTTCAAATGTAACTGTTGTATATATATGCAAGATCATAACTTCAAGAGAAAGGTAACCGTCATTCAAAAGTTGCGTGCAATGGCAGGCAAGGTTGTCCATTTCTACGAATGAGATTTTATTCGTGAATTGCCTGGGCTTGTTGACTTTTCTGAATTTCTTCACCTCACCCTTACGACAGTTCGTGAAGTTGAAGAACTGAACAACTTCGTTAAGGAGTTGAACATCACCTGGGATGGGAGCACACTGTATGTGCACGCACAGTTGAGATCCCTCCTAAAGAGTTCACCTACAGACACGTCAACCACAGAAACAGAGGGCATTGACGATGCCCGGATGGACCACATCTTAGAAAAGTTGGATATTAGAGAAAGACTGAAGGCAAATTCCCTTCCTTAATCTGTTAGGCTTGTCCGACTCAGGTGGGGAGAAGGTATTGGTTTTCATAAAAGTATGTGCGTGTAGTCCTTCAGCCCCAAATGAAAAACAAAATGTAGTCCTTCCTCTTCAATATTTGGGAAATTATGTATTTATCGCTTGTACACATAATTATTTTAATTGTAACCTGTGTGAACGAAATGCAAAATTTGGATGTGTGTCCTTTCTTTTGTCTGTTTCAAAATCTGTATATGTGTTGGGAAATTCTGCGTGTTGTTGTCTGTGTTTACGCAAAATTTTGAGGTTAACAACCACATGTTGCAGCCGTTTGTTTGTGTTCTTGTAAATATTGATTGGAATACTTTGCAGGAGTTGTCGTCGTCGTCATTGCATCTGATGGATATTGGTCACCTCGCACCAACAATGTTAGTTTTCTCCTTAAAGACTTGCTACCAGTTGGTTTCGTACATATGTTTGTAAACAAACGAAATCCATCACCAAGGAATACGCTGATTTTTTTCGGGATCAATTCTTACAGCAGCCTGTGTACTTTTGTGTTTGTGTTATTTGTTTTGCACAAATTTTGAATGGCCTCGCTTTGCAGCATCAATTTTGAACTTTTGTTTCAATTACGTCCATTTGATTTCAACTCTTCACTGTTTTGTATCAGAAAATATGCATATACGTGGCAACTGTACTTTTTGTTGTAGTCAACTTATAACTTTACTGAACTTACATAATCTCAATCAATTGACATTACAATCTTTGTTTTAAAAATCACAAATGGCATTAACAATTTGACCGAAAATGTCCACGAAATTTGAAATGGACTGTCAGAATTTAGGTAGTTTAAAGTGCATCGATCCAAATTAGACAACGGAAAAAATGTGTACACCACCCCTGTAATTTTCCCTTCAATCTAATTTGTATGATTTGCTCTTTCATAAGGGGAAGGAAAAGATTGAAGACAATTGCCGAACAACATATCCAAATGTCTGACACTATCGCTGGCTCTTGTCGAAAGCGGCCAGTTCCACCATTCATTTGTTACAGGTACTAGTTGTTTATTTTGACAATCTGGAATTACATTTTTCGTACTGAAATTACGCGCCTCGTCGAAGTTCAGTTTGTGATGTTTCAAATTGGTTTTGTTCCTCATGTCTGAAAATGTTTAAATTGGTGTCGATTCAGTCCCGGATGTACGAAAGCTGTCTTATGCCGATTTCGGGGCCAGCTTGACATAAAAACTTGCATATATATATGTATTCATATTTAACATTTAGTGATGATAAGCTTCACGATGCTTGCATGCAGCCAACAACAATTCAAGGAAATGCAAGGGCCAGACAACAGTCGACGAAAATTGGTGAGTGTCGAAATCTGTATTCTCTATAATACACTATGATGGAAACACGTCGCTGGGTTGCTATCCACACGTTGTATTGAATGGTCGTAGTGGGCTTCTGATTGTTTCACGTTTGTAGGATTGTAGCATGTAATAATGTCACCTTCCTATTGTTTATGTAAATTTCAATTCGTTGTAAAAGTCCAGCTACGTTTTGTCGCTGACTTTTTGCTGCAACTGTTATTTGTATTTGCAATCTTATTTAATTACCAACAATGCACGCGGATTGCGTTTGGCATAAAGTTGCAGTTACAGTAATTTTAGACTCATAGTTGTTACTTGTCTTTTACGTCTGTCATTTTCTTGGTTAAAGACTAGAAAGGAGATTGGGGAAAGGTGGAAGGCACTCCCCTCTGATGAGAAAAAGAGGTTAGCGGAAATGGCTAATGCAAGCGCTGAGGAACACGCCAAAGTAGTACCATGTGCACCGAAGTCTGAAAAGGTCATTACGTACTTCATGTTTTCGTAAATGCATTTGGCTAGGTCCTGCTTTGCTGACATTGTTGGTTGTATTTTTGTATTAATTTAAGGGTAAAAAATGTGCAGGGTAAAAGGCAACTCCGCATATCATTGAAGTCAATTGTCGAGCTAGTTAACCGGTTCAATGAAGCACAAAAGCAGGCAGTCATTGACATTGGGTTTGCTGGCCTCCTGGGGATAAAGTGTACACGTATAGATCACGACTTGTGCGCATGGTTGGTACAGAACTTCGATCCTAACAGTAGTTCATTGAATGTTCATGGTTGTCAAGTCAGGCTTACGTGTAAGGCAGTTAATGTTTTATTGGGAATACGGTGTGAAGGCGATGACGTGCAGTTGGCTGGGTCATTAGAAGCATATCCCAATATCTACGATGAGGTTAGAGTTGTTGACGGAGTCATTCCTTTGAACAAGTTGAGACTTTATCTGACCGAGACTGATGGTGCGGAGGACGAGTTTCGGCGGAAATTTGCGCTGTACGTGTTGGGGGCCATGTTGTGTCCTACCACGATGACCGGCTTGAAGCCATCGTTCATTCATGCCGTGAAGGACGTGAATCGTATGCGAGCTTGTAATTGGGCAAAGTTGACACTGCAATTCCTTCACAACGGTGTTCGCAAGTATAAAGGTCATCGCGGTGCAACTGGATGTGTTTTCCTGCTAATGGTATGCCAATAACTTCATTTTTTTTTTCCATTCCCCCCTTCATGTGTTTCATGCATTGTTCTGTCATGGTTCAACAAATTGGCCTTGATTGGGACATACAATGGTACCTGCTTTGTGAGTACGACAAACAACACTCTTCCTGGCCAAGTATGGTACTTGCAGAAATATATTTTGTGCGACTACCGCCATGAATTTAAGAACAAAGAGTACAGGGCAAAAAGCATGCCGAACCTCAATGGAGGAACCAATTAAAACTACGTTGCGAAGAGGGGAACATGTACATAAATTTTTTTTCTTGTTTTCATGAATAAAGTCCTTGGTGTGCTGTACATTTTTTTCCCCAATAAACATTGCATGATATGTGCCTATAAAGTTGACCACATCCTCAACCAAATCGGTATTCTATGTACGTTCTGCTGCAAAATTGAGAATAATGAATGTCACTGTTACTGAATATAGTTCATTTTTGTGGGAAGAACAACTTAATTATGGTGTGCCCCTTAATGTCCACAGCTGTTGTACCTTGATTGTGTTTGTCTGAGCTTGACTACGACGCGGTCCACACCTCGGCTTCATGATTGGGGTGATACCCAAATACGGGAGACGCTGCGGCGTATCAGAAGGAAGCAAAATTTCCCAACAATTGCGGTAAGCACTCCTACCACTGTGCACATTTCACACCATCGACCCACTTGTCTTCAACATACAATGTCAGACTTCATTTATGCATTTCTATGATTAGGTGGAGTTTGATTACAGTAACGCCGATGATGCTGACATGGATGCATGCCATGTCAAGAACCAACAAACAGGACAGTACAATGAAGTCCGTATGAGCAATTTGGAGTCCGACATTCGCGAACTGAAGGAAATGATGAAGCAAGTTCTCCACAACCAAACAGATTTAATGGAGATGTTGCGACATTTCGAAGGCAAGCAAGTTGTTGGCAATGACAAGGTAATCCATCCAAGCATTACCCAATTTTCACACAGTTGAGCCACATCATTTGAAGATAGTTTGTAAGACTAAGTTCACGAATGTGTATGTATGATTAGGTGGAAGGCGATGATGTATGTATCATTAACCTCTCCTCCAATGTTGCTCAACTGAAGGAAATGATGAAGCAACTGCTTCAACGTTTCAGTTTGGGCTGCAACGAACCATTCACTGAACAAACCAATTTACGTGAACTGAAGCAAATGCTACACCACCTCATCGAAGGTATATTCTCTACACCGCAACCGGAAGGCATGGCCAAACAGGGTGTGGACCCTGCTGTTGGAGTCGAGGCGCATGACGATGGCGTGGTCAAACCATCTGACGAAGTTAACCCAATGGAGTGTAATATTTCAGATGTACAAGAGGTCGATCACCAACAACAAATTTTGAAGGGAACCTTGGCAAGGGACAAAAGTCATTTGCATGATGGGCACAAGCTGAACATCGAAGAAGGTGGGGACAACAACAAGAAGGGAGGCCTTCAGTCAGGGGAAACATATGAAATTGAAGATAAATACACTCCTGACCTTCAGTCAGTGGGCGTGAAGAACGTGGCGTGCGATGTGCATACTTCTCCTACTAAGCTTGGCAAACCATTGGGAGCAACTGGAATCGTTAGAGGAAGTGCAAAGGGAAGACGAAAAGGAAAAGGAAAAGGAAAAATGCGAGGAAGTGGAGTTCAAGCCACTGAGGTCGGGGATGTGCAATTGTGCATCGATAGCAAAACAAATAGTGGAGTTGACGACATCAGTTCACCTGTGGATGTTGATGGTGTGGACAACGTGAACAAGGTACAAATACTGCCTTTAATGCCCCACAAGTTCTGAATACCCAATTCATGCCCACATCAATAATGTGAATCAGTAATTTTACAATCATCTGTGTTGTATTGTACTAGTTGTCAAAGAATTGCATGTTTGCAGTTATGACTGCTGCCATATGTTAGTACACATTTCTAACAAACTCCGCACCAAACATCACAAGTTGGGAAAACTCTGAGGCTCACTGTTTTTACATCATTTCACGTTCATTTTTATGGCTACCGACCTTGTAATGTAAGCTTCAATTTTTTTATGAAATGTGTACTGTTAGTTGGCTGCTTATTTTTGTAGGACTCGTTGACGATGTTGGACAGCGAAGGGTTGTTATCGGCGGAGGAACAAAAACTTCTTCACTATGTATTTGACGATAGCAAAAATGAAATGTATTGTTTCATTTACTACTTGCAAATTTTAAATGACAGTCCACTGTGAAAGAACTATCGTTCTAAGGATCATTTATTGCTTGCAGGGACATTGTTGTTTCCATGAATCTTCATGGACGGGCATGTAAAGTTGGCACCCGGCGTGACATGCGCACGCTCAAACCAGGGTCGTGGCTATCAGACACTGTAAGTGTTGGCTGCACAAATATGAATCTGCGTTTTTCAGTACCCCTGAACTCAGAAACCTTTCTAAACAACTTGCCTTGTGTCTTGCATACAATGTTCCAGCCAATCAACTTGGTGGTGGTGCAATTGACTAATCGACAGAGGGATTTACACAATGACGAGAGGCACACTGATTGGTTCTTTCCCGTATATCTGTCGGTAAGTAAGTTGTGAAAGCTACGTTGTGTATTGTGTATGACATATTTTGACAAATGTTTCCGTCAATGACCTTTATGCATTACACATGCAGACTTTGATTCTAAATAAAGATATGCAACCTCTGCACCATGAACATATCGTCACATCATTTTTCGGACATGACAGAT
The DNA here is from genome assembly GCA_036172215.1 of Camellia granthamiana. Taxonomy (NCBI): domain Eukaryota; kingdom Viridiplantae; phylum Streptophyta; class Magnoliopsida; order Ericales; family Theaceae; genus Camellia; species Camellia granthamiana. The sequence continues at coordinate 56,666,767 of CM069908.1, read as the reverse complement.
ACACTGGTGCGATTGATGCATGCCAGAGGGTAATATCAATGTTCATCCCGTTATATTAAAACGAAAATATGAAAGCCATTACATGTTTACATGGCCTCTAAACAAGGTCTGCCGTTGTGTTTACGTGTAGATTTACATGCCTTTCAATTACAAAGGAGTGCATTGGTTGTGCGTTAAAATTGATATGGTGGACCGTGTAGCCTACCTATTCGACTCAGTCCCATCCAACCGACCGAACAAAAGGAAGCTAAATGCGGCTAAAATTTTGGTATGTCCTTCTGGTGCATTTCTGAACACTACAAAAAACTTGAACATCCTTTACGTAAACCAACTTCAACCTTGTGGAACAGGTTGAAACTATGCACGACTTGCTGCAACTACACTTTGGAAATGATTATGTTACAGATGTGCGTAGCTTCCACCGCTGCATGTTAGATGAGAGGCCAGTACAACAACTGGACGAGTAATCCACAATCCCTCCCTCACATTAATGTCTATGTTGCATGACTGAGTTAACGAACCTATTTAGTATTGACGACAACTTTAATGTGAAATTATTTTTATAGCACGTTTGACTGTGGGATGTTCGTCATCAAATTCATGCAGCAACTTGATTTAAGCCCCGGTCCACACAAGGTACATTCTACCGCTTAATTTCCATTTGTCAATCAAATCCTTCCTTGTATGTCCTGTAATTTTAACTGATTTGTCTTATAATCTTTCTGTACAAAGTTCGCTCCCTTTGTGCGTCATAAGTTGTTGGTTGACATCGTTATGGACGTCAATAATGCAAATATTGCAGAGTACCGGGAGTGCCTTCATATGAGCAATGCCACAAGCTAGGCCAGTGATGGGAATGGGCTGCCAGTACGCCAGTAATTTGGGTGGCAATAGGACTTAACTAATTTTTTATTCTTTGATTTCAATATGGATGTTAATTATGGCTCCCCAGTATTGTTTTTGCTGGACGATGTAAATATGGACCAACTGCAAAGTGCAAGTCAAATGTAAACATGGATCAAACATGTCGATGTGGCTGCTGACTTAGTACTATTTTCTTTACGCATGTTTCTTGTTCGGATGAATGCGACTGTAACTGTATATAATTTACGGCTGCTTTTGTTACCGAAGTTAATTTATAATTTAATTACAAAAAAAGGGAAAATTAATTTTCAAAAATGAAAGAAACCACATTATGAATGAAAACTCAATACTCTTCGTAGGTAAGTTATATATCAGCCCATTAGCACATATGACTCCAGCCAAAACAAAACTTCCATGGCTTACAGGGAAGGTTAAAAAAAAAGAAATCAAATCTACATATCTGCTGCATCATCAGCAGCGTCTTCTGAAGAGTTGTCCGTACTGTCTGATTGACTGTCCTCATCCATTGTCTTATCAGACTTCGCTTCGTCCGCCGCCAATTTGTCATCGGTCAGCCAATCAACGTTCTGCTTGATAGTGCCGACTTGCCGCTCCAAACTTGACAACCGTGTGTCCACTTCATTCAGCCTTTCGTAGATAGCTTGCAACTACTGGAATACAGGAGCAACATGAGCTTCAACAATAGCTTCAATCTTGTTCGAATCGGACATTTTGTAGGAATATGTGTATGGTTTATTTTATTGACTACTTTTTTAAAGGAATGTACAGATTCATAATATTACACAACACTATGCTGTAAGTATTTGTAATATATGGTACATGACTTGTATGTTTGCAGAAGACCTCATGCATTGTGACATACATTGTATTAATTTCTCAAACTGGCCGAATTCATCTTGCAAAAATTCGTTCCTTCTTGCATGCACCAAGTCATCCGCTCAGTACCCCTGATCGTCCATTAATTGGCATTTCCAACACACATGCATTGTACCTTCCATCAGTACTATCCCACTGTCATTGATTTCCACACCCACAGTTCATCATACATTCCCATTCGTCATTTGTATTTGTGCCCCAACCCAACTACATGTCTACTTATCCATAAAGGTTAGCAAAATTGTTCTTATCAAATACATATGCCTTTCCAATTGCACCGAACCTATTAAATGAAATACCCGAAGTCATTAAGTTGCTTTTACGCAGTTTGGGTAGGTGTTGCCACCAAACAACAATAAGTGTGTTCACATCTTTAAACCTACCACCAACGTATTAATGACTACGGGTTGAAGGTAATTTAACATTTACAACCAACCACAAAAAAGTTTGCAACCAGTGTTGTTTCCTTTGCATTTGGGTTTGTTTTTGCGTCCATATATTCTTCGTGAACTTGCGAAAACAAAGTTGGACTCAATCAAGAACCTTCACACCTATGGATGCACACCACGGTAAACGCGGTCGTGGACAATCACTTGCAACGGCTGCCAGCTCCTGACCGAAGTCACCAGAATTGGATTATGCATGTGGGTATATCGATTCCTTCGGTGATCGACGTTTCTTTGAAACAGGGTTCCCACTGTGGAGTTTTGAACCTCTACGGGATTACAACTGCACCCCAATACAAGATGCTTGCCTGGGGAAGTATTTTGGAATTCCAGTTTCACTGTTTGCCAAACGAGTTTAGTGTGAACACCACTGTCGATGTGCTTTTCTGAAGGTCACAAAAGCCCGATCGGTTGAAATGCAGCGGCAATTCCCTCATGTCAGCGAGTCCCAACTTAGGCATCGTTTGCAAAGTGAGGTTGATCAAATGACTCGTCGACTCATTAGGAACTCACGGATAGAGGACGCAAAGGCAGAGTCGAAGATACATGGATCGAACCCGGCATCTGCGATCAAGGCTATAATGGAGGATCCTGCACTGGTGTCGGACCCTGACCTTTCAGATTACTCAGACTCCGAGGTTGTTGATTTGAGCGAGGATTAGCAGACCTGGACATGTGTATGACATAGTAAGCGTAGTCTTGTAAGATGGCATCGTCGCGCGAAAATAAACAACTTAGAAACTAACAGACCCTCATACTCTGCTAACCATTGCAACCGTGCATACGTTAATGTCTTCATCATGTCCACTTTGTTGAAGGTATTTTTTTGGGTCACCGTCCTCGACTAAAAGCTGTCTTATGATTTTTGTTGGTACGATGATAAGGTAATTTTTTTGTAATGTCAATGACCGATATCAGAAACTATCATTAACCTATGTTTTGTTGATTACTTCATGTTTGTGAATCGTTCAATATGGACAATAAGGTTTAAGTGTCGGAATCATTGACTGGAATCACAAGCTGTAATTGCAAACAAAAATTGTGCACAACCAGCCAACGGTCTCATACACTCTTAACATCAATATGGGCACAAAATGTTTTGTTTTTTCAAACACAACGATTGTGTGGAAGCATACCCCATGGGGTCAACCTGTGCATTAGCAATTTTTCTCCCATTGTGCATTGTTATGAAATAATCAGCTCCCCTTCAAACAAAAAAATATACAATAGACCATGCAGAAACAGAGTATTGATATTCATTAATGAAGAAGTCAGCACGATGGTGAAGAAATGTACCACGCATTCTATATCTGCTTTCAACTTGCTAATAGATAATAGTTGAGGCCACAGATAAGTGACAAACAGATACTAGTTGACAGATAACAGATTTGCCAAATCTGTTAATTACAAACAAACCTGCAACACATAACAGAAGTTGTTCATTACAACCAAAATTCATGCACCCAGATAAGAGAACCTGCAACAGATAACAGGCCACAGATAAGTGACAATGCACCGACAAAATTCAGTCATCCACAAAGCATCCACAAAATTCATCCACATAGCATCCACAAAAATGAATCCACATACCATCCACAAAATTCGTCCACAGATCTGCCAAATAGCATCCACAAAGCTCTTACAATGACACCAACGTTTCCCAAAATTCATTACAGAATAACATTATAAGTTACATCATAATAACTTATAAAATTCATCCCGTACATTCATTCCATAATAAAATTCATTCCACAAAGCTATTAAGTAAGTTACATAAGTTACATCATAATAAAATTCATTGAACCTGCAAGGGTAGCCCAGTTGGTTGAGGCCAAGGGACTTGGGGCCTAGGAGTATGCTCCTCTCTAGGTCTCAGGTTCGAATCCCACTCCCTGCTGTGCTCCTGGCGGGCCACTGGAGGTTTGCCCGATCATTAACTTCAGGGCCCCGAGATTAGTCGAGGTGCGCGTAAGCTGGCCCGGACACTCGGTTATCAAAAAAAAATAAAAAAAAATAAAAAATAAATAATAATAATAATAAAATTCATTCCATAAACATTACTTACATCATGAAGTGCAATACAACAAAAACTGGTACAAACTTCCATTCAATTTCCCAAAATACAAAGAAGTACAAAAGTTACATGATCAAGTACAAAATGATAGAAGGGCTGTGCTACATCCCCTGAATTTGGGGGCCCCTAATCCCCCGAGAAATCAGAACAAGGCAAAAAAAAAAAAAAAAACATGCCCAAAACAACGTCGTTTTTGGGCATTAAGAGGATTAGGGGGGGCATTTTTAGGGGGACAAATCATTTCTCAATGATAGAAAATATAATGAAATACACCATCGCTTTGATAATATTTTCTATCCTTTCAAGCCTTCGACCATGGTCATTTCCCAAGTCATGAAGCCTCGTCCTCACATCGTTGAAGTGTTCTACTGTTAAAGCATCACCAGCTCTAGTGTTGGAAGGGATTGTGGACATAACGTCTTCATCATCTTCAGCCACGAACTTGAAGTAATTGCAATGGGGAGTGGGAGTGGTACTCTACAATGCATGACAATCAGTTAGTTGAATACAACAAATATTACTGTGACTACTAAAGGATTAAAATTTCCAATACATACTTACATATTTTGACGGGCAAACAAAGAACAAATGCCCTTCATTTCCATTCTCATTGTTCTGACAATACGTATGGCAGCGACTCTTCCACAATTGCACAGCCTCGTTTGTAATCTTATGTTGGTAATGTTAGAAGAAGAAGCCATTTTTTAAATCTGCATACATGAGAAATTTGTAGTGCTCTGCTATGCTTCTGTTTGATGGGGTTAATAGCAGGTCTAGTTTAATTTGAGGGACAGAGTGTGTCTTTACTGAAAACATCTATTTGTTCAAACTGCCATGTTTAATAGCATTTGCATAGAGGTTACACAGACTAAACTGTTAATAGCATTTGAACAAACATCGCAGCTCAATGTACACACATAGCATTTTGAAACTGAACAAATACAGCAGTTTCAAACATAGCATTTGTGATTAATTACACACATGTTACACACATAGCATTTTCAATCTGAACAAACATGGCAGTTTTACAAACATATCAGTTGAATGTCAAGTAAATTATCAATCACACATGTTAAACAACTATTATCAACAAATCATACTGAAGTAAAATGATTATGGGCAGATTGTTGGAGACTGTGATTCAGTAGTTATCAAACTGAAATAGTTATCAACAAATGACACATGTGATTTTCAACAAAACACACTGAAATACTTATCAACAAATCAGTAATAGTTATGAACATTTAAGTTCAGTTTGATAATAGTTATCAATGTTGATAATAGTTAATTCAAGTCACGCAGCTAACACATTAGTTGATAGCAGTTCATTACAACAATTCATGCGTGATTGACAACAAATTAAGCAAAATCACATTATCAATCACACATTGAAAATTACACAACTATATGCATTCGTTCAACTAATTATCAATCTGCATAATCATACTATGTTCTGCAAAGATGTGATCCTTTCATTTTATGTTGGATCAGTTTCTGCGTATTCATACTATGTTCTGCAAAATTTATACTTTAACTCTAAAAGGTAAATGCATAAATGTTCGTCGCAATATGTGCCACATTTTTCAAGCATACCATTTATCTATCTGCATAACAGTAATTTTCAAATCTATTTTGTGAATCACAACCCTAACTTTTTGATTTCAGCGTTTGGAGGACGAACCTGGTTCATCTATGGCCTGAAAGCCCACGTTATCGTCAACAAATTCCTTCTCTACAGCCGATGGTGGTCGCGGTCGAGCATGGTTCGCGAAGCAGAGAAAATGAGGGCTACAGTGGTGGGTTGGGTTTACGAGTGGGTGGCCGTCGGGAGTGGTCGCCGGTCAGGCTGGGTTCGGTGGAGGAGGAGTGAGTGTGACAGTGAGGGGGAGTGAGAATGAGATTGAGGTGTATACTCCGTATAACCTGTATAGCAGAGCGGGAAAACGAAAATTTATGTTTGGTTTGCATTTGGGAGACGAGTTTTAAAGAAAAAAATTTCTAAAAAATTGTTTCGTTTGAGTTTTTCTCAAAAAAGTTTCAAAATCACTTTCTCTCTCTTACACATCAATCAATCACTTTTTCTCTCTCCTCTCTCCTTCCCAATCACTTTTTCTCTCACACACATCTACTCAAATTCTCCCAAAATATCAAATCATCCCAAACTCCCAAAAAAACAAGTCTCCCAAAATACACAACCAAAAAAGCAAAAAAATTTCTAAACTCTCTCCCCAAATTTTTTTTCAAAAACAACTCTCCCAAAAACAAACCAAACAATCTTTATTTTAATTTTTAGTCCATAAGCCAAAAAATCACTAACAAAAGACAGTATGAATAAAGATTGGGACCCCCTTTCCCCGTACGAGGATCCTCTCCTTGCAGGCTCCTCCTTGCGCCCGTCCTTGCAGGGCCTTCGGGCCTACTTTTAGGCCCAATTTTGATAATCCGAACCGTTCATATTTTATGATTTATTCAGTATATCATACCTGTAAAAAATCAAGTTGATCGGATATCAGAAAGCATATGTTTGGAAAACTGTTTATTAAATTCGTTAAAAAAATAGTTTTTAGTTTAATTTTTCGAACACATATTTTCTGATATCCGATCAACTTGATTTTTTACAGGTATGATATACTGAATAAATCATAAAATATGAACGGTTCGGATTATCAAAATTGGGCCTAAAAGTAGGCCCGAAGGCCCTGCAAGGACGGGCGCAAGAAGGAGCCTGCAAGGAGAGGCTCCTGACCCCTTTCGCCCCACCCCCTTTGACCCCCTTTCTTTTTTGATTGGTCACTTTTTCTTTTTCTTTTTTCTTTTTTTTCTTCTCCTATAATCACCACCCGCCACGTGTGTGGAGGGGGTGGTTGGGGTTGAAGTTCGAGGGGGTCTAAATCACTGCTAATTTATAAAAAGCAACAACTCATACCAAAATTGAATGATTTTATTTTCTCTCTATTTTTTGCACATATTTTCGTAAAAACCCAAAAATTCGTCCCAAACATACTGGGTATGTTTGGTTTGAGTTTTACAGATGAGTTTTACCAAAAAAAAAAATTCCGAAAATTGTTTGGTTTGACATTTTTCTACAAAAATTTGCGAAAAATCACTTTCTCTGTTACAAATCAATCAATCACTTTTTCTCTCTCCTCTCTCATTCTCAATCACTTGTTCTCTCACACACATCTACTCAATTCTCCCAAAATATGAAATCATTCCAAACTCCCAACAAAAAGTTGTCAGTGAAAATGTACAACCAAACAAACAAAAAAAAATTATAAACTGCCTCCGCAAAATGTTTTCCCCACCAGTTTTTTGTACCTCATATTTTAGGCAAATAGCCAAGAAATGTCTAAATCAGGCCGTTCAATGTGTACAACTCGTCGAGTAGTATGTGTCTATTAAAAATCATGGTCATCGGATATCGGTAACTATATAATCAAATCATTTTTGTATAAAAATAAAGGATGGTGTTATAGTTAACAGTTGAAAAAAAACTACTCCGATCAGATAGCTTTCGATATTCGATCAACGTGATTTTCCATAGGTATGCAGTACGCGACGAACTATACACATTTAATGATTCAGATTCTCAAAACGGGTCCCCTGACTGCCCCCACGGGCCGAACAACACTATCCAATGCAATGCCCAATATTTGTGTATTCAGAATACGTTGGGATTATGATACCCTCGATTTGTTATATAGATTTGTTGGTTGGGCCCCTGTTATCCTGTGTAATGTACTTACTGTACTTCCTTAGTAATTAATTTGTTGTCTCAGTTTGGTTGTACTTATACGATCGATATGTCCAGCCCTGAACGAAAATAACTTACGACTCGGTTCGCATGTAATAGTTTCGTTATAATTCAATCGCTAATATGTTGACTACTTATTACTGCGAAGACGTATTTTGTTATAATTCTAGCGCTAACATTCTAGTTACATCCACAATGGATGTGTTATTGTATTTGTTACTGTCAGCTGTTAATTTTTGGTGAACGAAGTTTCTTGTAATCCACCAACCTGTTAGTCGCGCGATAAATTGTCCGTTGACCAGTCGGTTCGAAATTTTACCCTTTACGAAATTTTATTCATCGGCCTGTACAAAATTTTAATTTTAATTTCTAGCCCGAAAATTAAACTTAGCATTACCCTACCTTACGCTACGCCTCGTTTGTGAAAAATAAACAAAAACTAAAAAAATCAGCAATAATAATTAATAACATAAATTGGCACGTCAAACATATAATCAGTGCAAATTTCCTGTCACAAACATCATATCCAAGTACAACAAAATCTATTACTTTGAAAACACAAAAAATTAAATTTAAAAAATATGAAAATACTGATTATATGTAAGGATCCTCTCCTTGCAGCCTTCGTACTTGCGCCCGTCCTTGCAGGCCTTCGGGTCTACTTTTAGGCCCAATTTTGATAATCCGAACCGTTCATATTTTGTGATTTATTCAGTATAACATACTTGTAAAAAATCAAGTTGATCGGATATCAGAAAGTATGTGTTCGAAAAATTGAACTAAAAATTATTTTTTAAATAATTTAATAAATAGTTTTCCGAACATATGCTTTCTGATATCCGATCAACTTGATTTTTTACAGGTATGATATACTGAATAAATCATAAAATATGAACGGTTCGGATTATCAAAATTGGGCCTAAAAGTAGACCCAAAGACCTGCAAGGACGGACGCAAGTACAACGCTGCACGGAGAGAACCTTGGCTGTAACCACCTTTTAGGGCTGGTTTGGCATGTTTACAAAAAGCCAAAAGTCAAAAAGTCACTATTTTGACTTGAATCACATTATTTTAAGTCACATCACCTCTCACACACATCATTTCAACCCCCAACCCAAACGGAACCCATATTTCACAAAAAGTGAAAAAGTACATTTATTTATATTTAAAAAGTGAGGAAAAAAATTGGACTAAAAAAGTGCAATTTTTGTCTTTGTGGACGAAAAAAATGAGGAAAAAAATATGGATGTTTGGGTTAACTTTTTGACTTTTATGGAAAAATGTGTATTACAAAATTGTATAAATTAATGTGTAAGGGAAAATTAGAATTCGAAGTTGTGTAGCCGTAATTTTTGACTTTTTGTGAATAGTAATAACTTTTTGACTTTTTGGTTTTTTTTTCCCAACTTGCCAAACTTGGCCTTACATGTGTAGTGTCACGTACGTTTCCGTTTCCCTCCCAAATTTGGAACAAAAACCAAAGTCGCCAGACAGCGCTTTTGAAATCCCACAGATGCAGTACTTTCCATGATGACCTACATGCCGTAGCCTTTCTAATCTCACCAACTCATTTCCATTTCCCACATACAAATTTCGGCAACTTTGTTGTCCCTCCTTCTCTCTCCATTTCGGTTTTGCTGTCCACCTCCAGTAACACACTCTCTCTCTGTCTCTCCATTTCGACTGCGCCAGGTCGCCGACGGTAACAGTCACCATTTTCTCGGGCATGTGTGAGTCTGTCTATTTTTTATTTCGGAGCACATTATTATTATGACCTACTGTGTTCCACTCGCACGACATTACCATTTCTCAACTATTAAACTGTTCCGCCTTAGGTCATTGAAACCATACGTACGATTAGGTATACAAACTACACGGGTGACAAACTGATATTGCCATTGAGGAGTTCCAAAGTGACAAACGGTCTTCGTTGAGCAGTGTAGTTGGGTTTTTATTTCTCTGCATGAAGGTAAGTTGCGTATGGGTGCTGTTGGGTTGAATGTCCGATGTGGCCCTGTTTCAAGTGTGCGCATTGGTTGTTGATTCTGGCTTGAAGTCGTAAATACTATAAAACGAGTACAACATATGGCCTATTAATTTTCGTAAAACAGTGGCATGCCATATCTGCATAAATTAACAACAACATATCGTACTTGAAAATAAACGAAAATTCATTCCACTCGTCCAATGTACGTACGACTCAATGGTCCGTTGATTGTAAGTTGTTAACAGTCAATTTCGTTTTGTTACAAATTGGGAGTAACGTTCTCTCTGCATCCTTATGAATATTGCATGAAATTCTTTGCAGGAATTATCGTAATTGGATATGGGCGACATGTCAGACAATGCGAAGCAACTGTGAGTTTATGTCGTTCAGTATTTCATACAGTTAGGTATGCAAGGTTATGTTTCCTGTACCTACTAAATACCACGGTCTGTTCGTGTATGGCATATTGTGCCGTTATGTACTGCCATCAGGAGGTTGTGCGATTTGAGTTTGACACATTTGCGATAGCTTCAAATTGCACCATGAATTTCGTGTAATGGATTAAAACTATGTCGATTTCTTACCAGAATATGTGCACATACGGCACATGTCGCGTATTCTGCAGAGAGAATTTGTGAAATCCATAATTCACTGAGTTATACTAAACCACTTCAGTTCATAATTTTCGGTGACAATGGAAAACGACGTTACCAATTTCACGAAAATGGCACAACTATTGAAATGGGAAGGCAAGATTGACTAACTTTAAAGTTAACCGACGAAGATGATAGAATGCACAAAACGTACATACCACCGATGTAATTTGGCCTTTAACAAAATTTCATTTACGCTGATATTTGTTACAGGCAAAGGAAAACATTGAAGGCAAGTGGCAAAGGTTCACGAATGAAAAGGGTTGACATTACCGAGCCCCCTCGTCGAAAGCGGCCACTTGGGCCATTTATTTTTTACAGGTTCGATCCGTGTCCTTCAAAGCGGCTCACAGTACGAATCCCTCTCGTCAGAAACTTGTGACAGTATTTTTGCACAATTCTGCATTACATATTTTCAACTCATAGCTTGCGCCTGTGCAGATTTCAGTTTGTACTCACAAGAAATTAAGATTTTAGAGAGCAAAAGTAAGGGCCAAAATAATTTGGACCATTTATAATTGTTGTTGCAGAAATGATGTGGTTATTATATTTTTAGCAACCAAAATTGGACATTACGGATGCATTATTATGTAGTTGGGACCAAATTTGTTTGTGTCACAAATTGGTCCCTAAATGTCAATGGTTGCGCTTTGTGTACATATATGTATATATATCCATCCATATCTAACATATACTTGCGCCGAAATTGACAATGGTTGCAGCCAGCAACAATTCAAGGAAAGACGAGAAGCAGACAACCCCAGACCGAATATGGTTAGTGTGCAGACATGTAGTAAGTAGAGTACTGTGATGGAAACACGTGACTGCTGTGATAGCAAAGTATGGACTTGTATTCCATGCACACACCAATCATGTGCTTCTATTGTGTCGCATTCAGCGATTTCCAACAGTCATAGACGCCATATTGCATGTTCTTATAAACTCTGATTATTTGTAAAATTCCATGTCCATTTTTTTTTCAACTGTGTGCGAAATAGTAATTTGTATGTGCAAACATATGTAAATACCAGAAAATGTGCACACATTGCGAGTGATACAACTTTTGGTGACAATTATTTTGGACTTACAGCTCCTATTTGTCCTGTATGTGCGTCACGTTGGTGTAACACTTATAGAGCCGAAAGGATATTAGGGAAAGGTGGAAGGAACTCGCCTGTGATGAGAAGAAGAGGTTTCAGGACATGGCTAAGGCAAGTGCCAAGGAACTGGGCGAAGAAGTTGCAAAGAAATCTGCAAAGGTACTTACGTGCTTAGTGTTTTCGTAACTGCATTTGGGGAGGACCTGCTATCGACACAATGTTGGTTAATTTTTTGTATTAATGTTCACGTTAATAACATTGCAGAGTAAAATGCAAGTCCGCATATCATTGAAGGCAATTGTTGATATCGTAAACCGGTGTAACGAAGCACAAAAGCAGGCAGTCATTGATATTGGGTTCGGTGGCCTCCTCGGGTTAAAGTGTACCCGTATAGATCACAACATGTGCCAATGGTTGGTACAGAACTTCGATCCCAACACGTGTTCGTTGACTGTTCATGGCCATCACCTGAGGCTCACCTGTGAGGAAGTGCATGTCTTATTGGGTATACGGTCAGAAGGCAATGACGTGCAGTTCACTGGTTCACTAGACGCATATCCCAATATCTACGAAGAGGTTGGAGCTGTTAAGGGAGTCATTCCTTTGAACCAGTTGAGAGTTTATCTGACCGAGAGTGATGATGCGGATAACGAGTTTCGGCGGAAGTTTGCGCTGTACGTGTTCGGGGCCATGTTGTGTCCTACCACAATGACCGCCTTGAGCCTGTCGTTCGTTCATGCCGTGAAGGACGTGACCGGTATGGGGGCATGTAATTGGGCAAAGGTGACACTGCAATTCCTTGTCAAAGGTGTTCGGAAGTATAAGATGAAAGTTCAGCGCGAGGCAACTGGATGTGTTTTCCTTCTAATGGTAACGTAATCGACCGTTGTTTGTTTGTACCATGCCGATTACATATTTAATCCATTGCTGTGCATATGGTTCAATAAAATGGCAGTCGTTGCGAAATACAAACTTACCTGTTATTGAACAGCATGACAAATATACCTGTACGGGCCACAATTTTTGTAACCACGAAAAGCTTATCTTTTTAACCGGAAAGCTGCATGGGGATTCTGCCATCGAGACACATAAACACATACATATGATTGTGTTGTAAGTTGTATGCATTGTTAGCGAATACGGATTATTTTGGTCGAAAGTGTATAGTAAATATCTTTTCCCCCTTATAATGCAGCTATTTTACTTGGATCGTTTTGCCCCTCCCTACAAGAGTACGTCGGCTACTACACGCTCCATCCCTCGCCTAAATGATTAGGGTGATGCCGAAATACGGGAGACGAGGCGACGTATGGGAAGGAAGCAAATGTTGCAGCAACATGAGGTAATCAACCCATTCGTTCTGCACATTTGACAGCATTGCCCCACCTATGTTATGGATAACGGTGACAGACAGAATTTGTGTTCCTATGACTAGGTGACAAGCAGTGACAAACAGTGACCCATTCCTTAGCGTATGTCATATTTTCAATTTGTCCCTCCCTATTTACTCTGAAATACTCGAACTTTTGGGGGGAAAACATGAAGTTTCCATGTGGACGATGTTGTAGCCTTACAAATTCAATTTTATGTACTACTTCCGTTATGAAATGAATTTTGGTTAAGCCTTGAAGTCAGATTTTTGGAAAAGCTTGAAGATTTTGGTTTTTTAACCTTGTAAAAAGGTCAAAACATTGTCATTCAGTTATTGTTAGTTAGTTTGTAATTGAAAGTTTGTCTTTGTTTATGTAATTGGGAAAAGGTAAAGTGGTAAACGTGGGATCGACTGTGAAGTTTTTTATCCACACCAGATGAGCATCATTTACAACAAATTTTTTTTTCATTTCAGACAAATGGAGTAATTAATTTTTATTAGATATATTTAATATGTAAAGTGTGTACACATATGTTGTGTGCAACTTAAGAAAGCAGACCGAAACTTTACGATTTACAGTTGAGATCGATTAACGATTCAGTGCATTACCCTTTTCATTTATGATTTAAATCCCGATTTGACAACTATGTTAGGTGGAGTTTCATCCAACAAAAGCGGAAAGCAACGACATTGATGACGCAATTGACACACACCATGTCAATAACAAACAGAAACCACGGATTGATGATGTTCGTTTGAGCAAGGTTGAGATCGACATTGGTGAACTGAAGGAAACCATGAAGCAAGTGCTTCACAGCAATGCGGAAATAAGGGACATGTTGCTCAATTTCCGAGGGAAGGAAGCTGTTGACAATGCAAAGGTAAGCAAAAGCAATCAGTACACATGCTTCACACAGTTCACAGAGGTTACTTGAAGATGAAATATCGTAGTAAGTTAATGTATGTGTTTGTGTGATTAGGTGGAGTCGACTGAAAGAAATTGTAACATTAACATATCCTCCAGCATTGGTGAACTGAAAGGAATGCTGAATGAACTGGTTGCAGCTATATTGTCTGGGAAACAACCGTTTAATGAACAGACACATATTGCTGAAATGAAGCAAATGATGCAGCAAGTGCTGGCAAGTTTATCGGAAACAGCACAATTGCCTCGCGCAGAGGAAAAGGGTGTTGACCCTACCGTGGGAGTCGAGTTGCATGATGGCGGTTTGGTCTTCCCAAATTATTATGGTAGCCCAAATGAGGGTAATGTTCAAGATTTATAGGGGGTGGATTGGGAGGACAATTATGTGAATGGAATGTTCTCCAATGAGATAATTGATATGCACGTTGGACAGTTGCGTACCGTCCAAGAAGTTGGGGACATGAACAACAACCGTGGCCTTGCGTTGGAGGAAACATACGCAAGCGAAGAAAGCAAATCTCTTTCGATTCAGTTTCTGGCCATGAAGAACGTTGCAAAACAGAGTTTATCTTCCTTTGATGATTTGCAAATCTTACCACCAATGCGAGGAGAAGCAGACAATGTGCATCCTTCTGCTGGTAAGGTTGCCCAAACATTGGGAGCCGGACAAATTGTAACAGGCACACAAAAGGGAAGAGGAAGAGGAAGAGGAAGAGGTGTTGAAGCGACAGATGTAGGGGATATGCATTCGTGCAACGATAGCAAAATAAGTACTCGACTTACTGCCGAAAAATTCCCAAGTCGCCACAGCACTTCACCTTTCGTATGTTTCATTACCAATTGATGCCGACAGCATTACTAATCATAATTGAACCATTATTTGTGTTGTATTTTAATATTTGTCATTCTAGTGCAAGTTTGCAGTAACAAATGTTATACAATTGTCTTACAGATTTCGGACAAAGTACTGTCCAAATTGCACAGGTTGGACAAGCGGTTCCGTTCAGAAGTTAGACATCGCTTCACCAATTTTAGATGCATAAGGATGTGTTATATACTTTGCAAATTAAATTTCTGAACAGTGGTGAGTTAGTTAATTGTTTATATTAATAGGAGTTGATGTTACTTGATTGTTTATATTGATAGAAGGACTTGATGACACTGGAGAGCATAGAGGTTTTATCAGCGGCCGAACAGGAAGTTGTTGACTCTGTACTTGACGACAGAAAGAATGAAACGTACAGATGAGTTTAGTACTCGCAATTAACCTGTTCCGTAGTATTTGTGAAATAAGTTTGAATTCCACAATTTTCATGTGTCGTGCTATGTTTATTTGATTCTTGTAGGTATCAGTTCTTTAATTTTTCATTCTCTATGATTTGATGGGTTTATGATGGGTTTATCCATGTCGTATGTAGGATTTTCTTTGAATTTAATGCAGTGGGCTAGGGAAAGATCAGTGGCTAAATTTCATGTCTGAAGTTTTCTTCTTTTGGTCTTATCCTGCACACACGTACCTATTGGGAAAATTGCAAACCACTGATATTTTCACAAAAATATTTACAAATTCATGGAAACCTTTATAATTTTAATTATGAAACTTAATAAAGTTTACCAATGATTTGCAAATTTTTGTGAAAACTTATAATGAAGTGCAATTTTCCCTAGCTATTTTCTTCTACTCTGCTTACATTTTCCATTTTGATCAATTTGGGATATTGTTGGCTCCAGTTTGTAAAAAACGTGTTTCTTTTTTTTTAACTTGCTGACCTGTAAACGAGCATTTCAATTTTCACATATTATTTTAGCAAATACTATTGGACATGTCATAAGTTGTAATATCTAAAACTTTGTCTTTTCATTTTGTTTTTTAAAAACTTAAAACTAATCTTCATTGGATTAGAGCCTAGTAGAATGAGGAATATCTGCCATAGTTGTACAACAGAAAAAACTAATCTTATGTTGTAGAGTTAAGCCAGATACGTTTAAGTTTTACTAGGCTGTAGGTTGCTTCTTACTGGTTGATGTATACGTTTAATGTAGGGACATTGTCGTGTCTATGAATCTGCATGAAATGCCTTACGAATGTGCTACGCGACGTGACATGCGCACGCTGAAACTAGGGGCATGGCTATCCGACACTGTAAGTCGTGGCATCTGACACTGTAAGTCGTGGCATCTGACAATGTTATTTCCACTATATTTGCATGATGGACATATCCATGTAGGGACATTGTTATTTCGTATTACATTTAAACAAATGGCAAACCTTATTTTGCAAGTTGCCTGGTCTGTTACAATGTTCCAGCCAATCAACTTGGTCGTCGTTCAATTGACTAACGCACAACGGCAAGTACACAAAGACGGGAGGCATACTGCGTGGTTCTTTCCAGTATATGTGTCGGTAAGTAAGTGTTTTAGGTCGGTTGTGTATTGCAGAAGACATATTTTCAGAAAACTTTGGCTGACTGAACTTTACACACTAAACATGCAGACTTTGATACTAAATCAAAAACTCAACCTCTGAACCATGAAAATATCGTCAAATCATTTTTTGGACATGACAGATATACTGGGGTGCTTGATGCATGTCAGAAGGTAATATGAATGTCCATCCCATTGAAGCGAGTAGATTTAATATGAACGTCGGTAATATGAATGTCGATCCCATTTACATGAATGTCAATGTAAATATGAAAGTGCATACATGTTCGCATGCCCTCTAAACAATGTCTTCACTTGTGTTTATGTGTAGATTTACATGCCTTTCAATTATAGAGGAGTACATTGGTTGTGCCTAAAAATAGATATGGTAGACCGTGTGGCGTACCTATTTGACTCATTGGCATCTGCCACACTGGACACCAACAAGTTGAACGCGGCAAAAATGTTGGTATGTCGTGCTGAATTTCACAAATCTACTTCCACAGTGTCACATCCTTCACATAAACTAACCGTCTCATTCTGCAACAGGTTCAAACAATGCATGCCTTACTGCAACTACAGTTCGGAAATGAATATGCTGTAGACGTGTGTACCTTTGACGTCCGCATGTTAGAACAAAAGCCATTGCAACAGCTGGACGAGTAATCCACAAACCCTGCGTCACATTGACTTCACTCCTGAATCACTCATTTAACGAACCTGCTTATATTTTATGAGAAACTGAATGTTACATTTCATTTGTAGCACTTTCGACTGTGGGATGTTTGTGATCAAGTACATGCAGCGGCCTGATATACCCAGCGGTCCACACAAGGTACATTGTACCGCTTAATTTCCAATTGCGAAATAAATCCGTTTATTTCCTACCGCTGTAACTGTACCTGATTTGTGTTATTCGCTTTCTGTACATAGTTTCATCCTTCTGTGCGCCAGAAGTTGGTGCTTGACTTCGTTATGGATGTGAACAATACAAAGATGGGCGAGTATCGTTCATGCATGTGATTGATTGCAATTACAACAAATAGGGCAGCGATTTTATCATGGCCTGCCAGTACGAGAGTAATTTCGATGCCCAACCACAACTGGATTACTGTTAGCACCTTCTACTTGAAGGCTGCATTGGTTGGCATTGGCAGCACCTTGCGCCCATGTCCAACTAAGACCAAGGCATGATGGTGGCATGCCAAGATAGCAAGGTGAAATAATGGCAAAGTGCTGAGGCAGCAGCACAGGACCCTTGGCCAAAGTGTGGGCAGCAGTGGCACAAATGCAAGGCATTAACATGACCCAAATGTGGGCTGCAGCATGCTTGGGGGTTCAAAGCAATCAGTAAGCAAAACTTGGTCTGGGGGCCAAGACAGCCAAATTCGTGGCTGACTTGAGAAGGCAAACAACATGGGCAGTTAATAGCAGTTATGCTGGTCTGCTGGCAGCAGTTACTCATGTTGGGCAGAGACAAGGCAAGGCAAGACTCTAGGAAGCATGGCTGAAAGATAGCAGCAGTTGCTGTCAGTTATGTCCCAGAAATGATCCTAAGTCCGTAGGCAGTTGGGGGTGTCAACTGCCATGCCACTTGGCATGCTTTCCTTGTAATGTTGGTTGTAAGTTGTAACTGAATGTAAGCCTATTTAGGCATCAGCCATGGAACTCGAAAATTAACTAAGTGTTTTGTAAGAGTTTCCATAGGCATCCTTTGTATTGTTGGTGCAATTAATAAAGGTTGGGATCTTTCCTGTAATCTCTTGTTTGCCTATTCTCTTATCTGTTGGAACACTTTGTGTGTGTGTGCATACATAATTGGCTAAGACTAAGTGTGAGACTAAGTGTCCAACTTAGTGCCATTGCAGGCTGGAATTTTGAAACAAAAATTGACCCTGTAACAATTACTGCATCAGCTTGTCGTGACAACTTTTTAGGTCGCAGCTGTGATAATACTAATTTCCCACGCATATTGATTGTACACATAATTCCAATGTTTGGGACTGGAACAAACGAGGGAAAGTAGTAATGTTTGTTTGCTTTTATCGTGGCCTGTACGTAATGTGATACACATAATTCCAATGTTATGGGTACAGAACAAACAATGCAATGTCATATTTGCCCAAATGAATATAGTAATGTTTGTCCAGTGCAATGTGATATTTGTCCAACAAACAATGCAAGTTGAAAGTAGTAATGTTTGTTCGCTTTTACCACATGAATTATGTTTGTTCGATTTTTTTGAATGCC
The DNA here is from genome assembly GCA_036172215.1 of Camellia granthamiana. Lineage (NCBI taxonomy): Eukaryota > Viridiplantae > Streptophyta > Magnoliopsida > Ericales > Theaceae > Camellia > Camellia granthamiana. The sequence continues at coordinate 56,648,021 of CM069908.1, read as the reverse complement.
ATGATTTTGTCCAAAACAAAGCAAAAAAAAGCCCACAGAACAAACAAATAGCGGTGACTATAATGCACTTTGAAGGGGAATTGATTACTTCATAACAATGCACAAACGGTGAAAAATTGCACAAAAAATAAAAACAACCATACAACAGACCATTAAAAACACAGAGTATTGATATTCAATTTTTTTTTTTTTATTCAGCAAAACAAAAAACTGTATTGATGAAAAAGCACATACAAGGTGTCCATGATACATCAAGAAAGAGGAGGTTGGAGCTAAAAAAGCTCCAACCTCCTAGTTGGTGAGAGACCAACGAAGAGAAACAAAAACAGAAGGAAAACAATAAGAATGTAACTCCAAGCCCATCCTCACAAAACCGCATAACAGGGCAACCAGATGAAACTCCAAGGCAGCATGAACAAACTTCAGACCATACAGCCACCATTGAGACTTGAGCCTAAACCTTCAACCTCCATTGAGACTTAAGCCTGATCCTTCAACCTTCAAAAAAAAAAAATAACTACAGCAGCAGACCAACGATTACAACAAGGCCAGCAGCAGACCTCCAATAACTTTCCCCAATCCAGCAGCAGACTTCTAATACAGCACACCAAAACATCATTCAAACAATTGCAAAAAGGCCAATGTGCAGCAGCAGACTTAAGCCTATTCGTTGATCCCATATAGCAGCAGCAGAGTACATATATAGCAGAGCAGAGTTGAAGCACAGCAGAGCAGCAACCAGAAATGAGCATGCTTGACCCCATAAACTAAGCCAGAGCAACAAGCCAAAAATAAGGCAAAGCATAGCAACATTGAAGCACAGGAGAGCAAAAGTAGCCACCAAGAAGATATGGTAATACCACAGACTGACCAAAATCCTGCATACCACAGATTGACCAAACTCCTGCACCCTTGCAGCAAAAAACACCAAACACCACCCCCTCAATCAAACTTTGATACTATCCAGAATACAATATATGTCGTCCACTGAATACTGTAGGCCTCTATAACTTTGTTTACAGCAAAGTGCAACCCTCACTTTCACCATCTCAGCCAATTCAGGCCCATCAACAATCTTATCATTAAAAAGGCAATCATTCCTACCTTTCCAAATCATTCCTAGGTGTGCAATACAAAAGAATACATATATAAACTCGCCTAGGATTTGGGGAACAGGACGGCTAGAACACCCCACTCTGATTGAGCATCTGCCAGCATGGCATGGGCTTGGTCCAACTCAGCTTTAGTTGTCTGAATGGATGCAGAACGATGCCTAATTTGGGAGAGCATCATCCTTGCTTCTTGATTAAGCTGGTCATGTTGCTGCTGCAGATGAGCCTTTCTTTGCCGGACAGAGGCAAGTTCTGCCATGAGTTTGGCTTCCTCAAGTTCAAGTGCTGAGTGTTGCTGAAGAATGGCTGCAGAGGTTTGCTGGCTGACTTTGAGTGAAGTAGATATGGTGTAGGCTTCGTTTAGGAAATCCTTTTTGGTTTGAATATCCTTCGAGCAAGTCTGAACCATCTCTGAAAGGGTTGGCCATTCCGCGATGATCTTGGCCAATTGCTTTAGTTGAATGGGGTTGAAAGGATTAGGGGAGAGGTTTACAACAGCAGAAAGACAGGCCAAGGTTTCATCAGGTTTGTGGAGAATGATTTCTTCAACTAGGGTGTTAATGAGGTTGATGAAGGTGGTTAAGGTTTGTTGAGTTTCAGCATCAAACAGATGTATCCTTTGAGGCAATGGGGATATTTCGTCTAGATCTTGTTGAAGAATAGAAAGTTCGGCCCAAATATCCTGGCATGGACCGATGGCCTGTGAACATTAATAGTTTGGTGAGAATATATGCTTGCAAGTAATAAAGAGTAAATAGGATGAGGTTGGAAATGGTAGTACCTGTCCTGATAACGTGCGCGCAGACGGTTGGCCTTGTTCAGCTGTGGTTGTGGCATCAGGACGAGTTGTTTCTGGTACTGATGAAATGGCAGCATCAGCGCCTTGAGGCTCTTTCTCTGGTTCTGCTAACAGGGGAAAGTCATGAGGACCTTCAAGTTCTGTCTCGCCCATTGGTCGTGGAGATGAGTCCTGTATTATGTCCATCCTTGTAAATTGGAGAACAATACCAGTTACTTAAAGAGAAGTTTTTTTTCCCCAAACGAACAGTAACATTTGTATTTTTATTTACCTTGGTTGTGGTGAACTTCTGGTTGAGGGGATTTTGTGTTGTCATCTGTTGGAGAGGATTGGCTGTTGATTGAAATGTCAAATTCAATCCTCTGTGATTCTTTATTTGAAGTTTGGGAATTGGAGGGATTGGATGGTGATGGTTGAGGGCTAGAGACGGAAGGGACAATGTGTTGAGGAGAAGTGGAAGGATGTTGTGATACAGATTGTGTAGATTGCTGTGGCGAAGACTGTGAAGCAGGTTATAAGGAAGTTTGTTGCGATGCTTCAGGTGGTGGTGGAGTTGGTTGTACAGTGGGTTCTGTGGGTACATTGCTGATGGGACTGGGAATTTGATGAATGTGTTGAGGAGAAGTGGAAGCATCGTCATCATCAACAACAGCAAGGAGTAATCTCCTTCTTTTTCTCTGCACAAAAGTAAGTGATCAGTCGGGCGTGAATGGAAATTGAGATGATGTAAATATGTAAAGTGAAGGCTTACTTGGTAGAGCTGCCTTGAAGGATTTGATGTTGTTTGGCCAACCATTTGGCTGAGAGGGATATCCCACTCACTTAGGTCTGTGCTTAGAGCAGGAGCAGTGGAAGGCTCTTCTCTCTTCTCCGCCGTGACCTCTGTCTCGGCAGGGGTACGGGTGGTAGTTCCTCTCTGTGCTTGTGTCTGCGCGGCTGCGAAAGAGTCTGCCATTAATTTCAGAACTGCGGGGGTGTTTGTCTGAGTAGTTGCATCCATTGGATCCTTGCCTTTACGTTGGTCCCTAACCAATGGTTCAGCAGCAGGCCCAATTTTGGCTGTCAAAGGTTAAACAAGTTAGTGTTGTAGAGAAAAAAACAAAACAAATTGCATGACACAATCAGGGATATGAAGTATATGAAGGAAGGATACCTGTAGCCTTAAGCTTGGAAGGCGAGGATATGCGGCCCTGAATATGAATACACATATCGTTAAGGCAGCTTTCAAGTGGCTTGCAGAAAATAATGGCAGACATAAGTCCCCACCAATGGTCAAAAGCATCCGAGCAGTCCGAAGCAGGTTTGAAGAAGAAGGGGCCAAAATCTTGCAAAAGTTTGGCGTTCTCTGTCAGAATGGATTCAGCTTGTGTAGGATCTTTGAAGTGGATTCTGGATCCAATCTCCTCATGGATGGTTGGGTGGAAATAAGGATAAGGGATAGCCTGGGAAAGACCAAATTGCCTGGACCATTGATTGGGACAGTATGTCTCAAAACTGCAGCTGGATAGCTTGGCGGAGGATATGGAACAGCCAACCAAGACATGTCTAGAGGTGAGAATGTGTCTCCAACTCTCATTTTGTTCTTGGACTTGCTCATTTTGTAAATCAGAAGGGTCTGTGAAGAGGAAGCGAAGTCTACTGGAGGAGAATTCAAAGTTTTGAAATGGCATGTACAGGTTGGAAGGTCTCTGCGAAGGAAGGTTGTAAAACATGGTAAGATGATTTCTGAAAGTGAGGATGGGTTGGCTGTTATAAGTGAGCAGTTGCTCAGCATAGGAGTAGCAAACAGGTTTCAAGGTGTTAGGTGGTGGGGGTCGTGCCTCAGGGAAATAGGCATGCAACCAGGCTTGGAAGAGCCAGAAGGGGCCACCACAGTTGCCAGAAATCTTCTTATCGACAAAGGAAAATAGGGCCTTGTAAAGGGTGGCAAGAAGATAAGGGGCTAAAGCAAGTTGGCCATCTTGCATACACAAGGCAAGGGGGAGGTATTCTTTCGTGATCTTGTACCCAAGGACACAAAAAAGAAACTCACAAAGCCAAAGTAAGTAAAAAGCAGTTCTTTCTTTGTCATCGACAGGGGAACCAGGCTTGCCTTGGTATTTTTTGGCAAAATCTGTATAGCACATGTCAGTGTTTAAAGTAAATGTCACTTTTGGAGGCTCAAGGAGAGCATGAATTGGATTGCCCAAGATTGGGAGACCAGTCAAGTGAGCTACATCTAAGATGGTAGGGGAAATCATACCAAAATTGAGGAGTAGGGAGTTACTAGACTGCGACCAAAAGCATGCAGCAGCAGCAATAAGCCCTTTGTCCACGTCATAAATTTTAGTCGACAGTCTAATTGCTTCACCAATGCCCTGGTGCTTCCATACTTCAGCGTCGTGACCTTCAATTCTCCTGGCCCAGCTTCGCCAATCAGAGTCTGGTGACCTCCACCCTCTGAGTGGGTTTTTGCTCACATTCCAGTTAGTCCACTTGAGTCCAGCTTGGTTGAGAAGAAGGTTCTCACCATTACCAAGGGGGTAGTATGGAGCTAGCTCGTCTGGGAAGTAAGACGCGAAGGTAGGGCCTAGTGTAGCCTTAGCGACAGAGCTTGTGCTGGGCAATAGGGTTGCACCAAATTTTAGAGGAGCGATACGTGCTCTGATAGGGTCTGGGAAGCGAAGTAGGTCTTCATTGTTCTCCTCAGATGGAGATGGTTGAGATTTTTTCGGCGCCATGGCTTAGGGTTTTGTGGTGCTCTGGTTTTCAACGGCAATGGTTGAGAAGGAGGAGTACAGTCTGGGGAGTTCGAATCAGAGGGAAATGAAGTGATTTGAAGTTGAAAGGGTGGGTCTTTTATAGCTTATGATGGGGCCAGTATATTTAAAGTCTCTTATATTGGGCTGTAGTTTATGTTTGTTTTGGGCCCGTAGTAAGAAATTTGCTATTGGGCCCAAACAATGGCCCCTTCGTTGAAGTTAAATATCATATGACTTGGACCCCCACAAGGGGGGACCCCCATGACCCCCTCTCTCTCTGATTGGCCACTTTTTTTTATTTTTTTAAAATTTCTTCTTTTTTTTTCCTTCTCCAATCAGCAGCCCCCATGTGTGTGGGGGGGGGGGAGAGGGGGGTGTGGTGGTGCAGGTGGTGATTGGAGGGGGTCTCAATCACTTCCGCAATATTTAACTTGAACATGGGGGCCATTGTTTGCACCAAGTTTTGCCAGTCTCTGTCGACAGATGGTCCACTTAATCGAGGGCATGTGGCCAAGTCTGAAGGAATGTCCACCACCTGAAAGTGGGCTCTCTACATGTGGGTCACCTAGAAGTGATAGGGGAAGTTTTTACCACCAGTCATGGAGTTAGTGGGCACACTTTCAGGAGGAAGCATGAGACAAAGCAGGAGCCTTTCTCTGTTGACAGAAGTTTAAAACAGTTGGTGGCCATGAAATAAACACAAGAAAAGGGAGCTCGACAGATAGAAGTGGAGGTTTAGTATTGATATCCGTATACTGTTTTTGTGGCCCATCATTGCATGATCCCACACGTCTACACCATAACTACCACTGTAACTGCCCCCTGACTTCGAAACTTCAAGTCCCCTCTGCCAAATATTGACTCTTCCCCGTCGACCTTCCTTTTCACCATTGTGGGGCATGTCCCTCATCATTATGAGACAAAAATCGACAGAATATTGTCCACTAAACACAACCACAATCCTTGCAAACTGGGCCACTGAACCACAACACTTGGCCACTCACTGTTACTGCCCCTGACTATGAATCATCAAACTCTGCCAAATATTGAATTTTCCCTGTAATTTAATCAAAATATATTCAATGTCGGTAAACTTGAAAATATGTTTGAAATAACCTTTTTCTGTATTGTAATGACTTAAACATAATTGTTGTCCTACATTTTACGTAACAAAAATACACAACTTATTTATATCAAAAACAAAATATACATCTCGGGTTTATAATCAAAAAAATGGGAACTACTTTTTTTTTAAAAAAAAGTTCACTCATATTTTCAGCTAAATTATGATTGGATATTAGATTAAAAATTCCTCTTTGCACCTATTTTTCCCACATCCTCCCAGCTGCTCCATTCAACTAACATTGAATCTTGCATGCCACCTGTCTTACACACTGGAGCAGTTACTGGCAGTGCTCATGGATTTAGTGGCCACCCTCCAAGAGGAAACATGAACGAATTGGGAGTCTGTATCTGTCGAGGAAAGGCTAAAAGGACCTGGGCACAGGTGGCAACTTCAATTATATGCACTTCGACAGGTACAAGTGAAGTTTTTATGTGGTTTCAATACACGGAAATGACCGTGCAGTTACAGAAGTTGCACAGAAGCAGTTGCAGAATTGGTAGATCATGGGGTCGTGGGAATTTTATAGCTATAAAGGGCAGAATGTTTGCAGAGAGAGAGAGAGGACATGAACAACAACACAACTTACTTTCTACATTGTAACTTCTGTGTAGTTTTTTCCCTTCTACTTTCTACTTTGTTACAAACAACACAACAACACAACAACTTACTTTCTACTTTGTTACTTTCTACTTTGTTACCATCAGTTCATCGAAAGAAGTCTTCATCCATTTCAGGCATTTGAACCAATACCACAATTGCTTGATTTTCTTCTTGAACTTGTCAACTTTAAATTACTGCTTCGTTGCTGTCGATATAGGCCCACCATAATTTTACTAACAATAAACCCATACTTCCATAGTAAACATTAAATAATTTCACAACTCCTATTCGTAACTCGTAATTCATATACCAATCGGCATGGAGATAAAGTAACGAGTTCGTTGGGTTACTTTCTCCAAGTAACACCCAAAATTAACTGCCACTTGGATTATATACAAAATGCATGTGCTGGTATGTAATTTTGCAAACCCACTTGGACAAAATTCGTATTTTACTCGAAATATAATACTAATTTGCCGACACAAGTCATAACAAATCAATATGAAGCGAAACACATCGTTAGTTGATAAACCACACCGCAAAAAACCCTTCAGTTAGATCCAACCAAATATGGAACAGAAACAAGCAACCCGCAATAGGAATCTTGGAATACAGACATAAGCCAATTTCCCACCCAAAACAATACACAGACAACCCATATATATCTCACCTCACCTTCAATTAGTTTTCAAAATGACAAGTCACTGCAAACACAAATGACAACATCACTCTAAACAATATGGGAAATTTACAACTCGTGGCCTTGTACATAAGTAACGTTGTGCCATTTCCTGGCATTGTACATAACCAATTATTTACACGTTACGTACAGCAATCCGTGCAAAATGAAAACTACATACATTATTTCCATGTGTTTTCAATAGCTAGTACTATCTACCTAATAAATTAAGGGAATAAGTAAATCATACAAATTATACAATTACCTGATTCACCTCATCAATTGTGTTCGAATCATTTTTCCACACTGCTGCTTCAACACTACCGTATTGGCCCACAGGCTGCTTGGAATCAGGAGAAACATCGAAAAATAGTCACCGTTGCTTAATGTGCGGTGTACTTGGATCCACCAACCCAGTCTTGCAGCGAACGGGCGATGACTCCACATTGTACTCACGGTCAGTTATGTGGGGTGTATCTGCATTTGAGTTAGTACCCACTGTTCGGCTAAACCGAACCTTAGGACACGTTCGCTTTGTGTGCCCAATGCATTTGCAATTCCCACATTTTCTTGGTCTTCGACAGTTGGACGAGGCCCGTCCTGGGTTCCCTTTTGTCTTCACAACATCAGGATCTTCTACTCCAAATTGTCGACGGAATGAATGTTTCCCTTTGTCTCCATTTCCACCGTTCAAATTCCTCTCATATAACTCCTTCATCTGGCTCGTCATCGGAAGACATGCATCCCTAGCCTCTTTGAAACCTTCCGTTGATTGCGAGGCATAGAAACACATTTCGTTGTAGGAAGAACTCAATATCCTATACCGGGCCGTCTGTGTTGTAGTGCTATCAATTGAGGGTTGAGGCCATTGCTGGCCATCCTTGCTTGCAGCCCTTGTCCATCTATGCAGCACACAAGTTGGGGAAATTTGCGTTAAATTTTCGGCTTTCATAACACATATCATGTGGCAGCAAGGTAGCCCCAACGACTCAAACTTCAATCAAGAACATCTCATTGCAGCATCCACTGGACTGTGTATTACTATCCATGATCTGTCCTTCACTTTGTACTTATGAATATAGTAGCATTTCTAACCATCCGGCAAAGGGAACACGTCCTTGACATTCAACTTCCCCTCTTCTAAGATTTCATCACGGAACATTCTAAATATATTTCGGGTGAATAGCTCAGCTCCATGTCTCTCTATATCTCGCAATGGAGTAATCAATACCGGAAAAGTGTTATTTGTTTCAGCATCATCTCCAGCCTCGTTATACCTTATCCTTGCAAGAGCCCGATCATAGTGCCTAACAAATTCATATAGCTTCAATTTGTGTTGGAGGAAGGGATTGAAATAAGCATTCATACACTCCGAGCGCTGAGTGCTCTTCATCCCAGCAAAGAAATGTCCACGCATATATGCCTCAGCCCACATATGACGCTTCTCATATGTCTCCAACACCCAACTGTTGGTTTCAAGTCCAAATTTTTCGACCATTGTCGTCCAGCCATGCTCAAACTTTGTCTCATCCGTTTCCATGTCCATGCACTGCTTGAAAGCATGTGCAAAGCCACTTATGTGAACATTTGAAACAACATTTTTCCCAAGATGCCAATTACATAATCGATGTCTTGTGTCTGGAAATACTCTTCTGATTGCCTCTCGCATCGCCTTATCCCCATCTGTCAGTACGGACACAGGTGCTTTATTGCCCATCGCCTCCATAAATGTTTCCAAAACCCATGTGTATGTCTTAATTGTCTCATTAGCTAGCAAAACACACGCAAATATCGTGGTCCTAAAGTGGCTAGTCACACCAGCCAACATGACAAAAGGTTTCTTGTATGCATTGGTTCTGTAAGTTGAGTCAAATATCAACACATCACCAAACTTTGCGTAGTCGGCCCGCGATTTCAAATCTGCCCAGAACAGATTTTGTAACTTGTTATCGTTACACACATCATACTTGTAAAAAAAACGTGCATCAACATCAAGTTTTGCACATAGGTAAACCAACGCACCCTGCGCATCACCATCCTCAACTTCTGCTCTACGTTCGGCTTGAATATGGTTATGCAGATCTGTACGGATGAAACCAACATTCTCATAAGACCCGGACTGATTTACCATATAGTCCATGATTTGGCTAGTTTTCACACCGACATTGCGCATAGCCATTGCTTGAGCTTTGTCAGCGCTGTTTAAACTGCGATGTGACCTCAGATACATCACACAGTGTTGTTCGGCCAATTCATGGTTGTGGTCTGCGATGAAGTGAGTCACAACATACTTTCCCCCTTCACCAGCATCCGCATCGTACCGTATGCGAAATTGGGCTTTGCAACCTACTCTTGTTAGTGCCTTGGGAGCTCTACTCTTCTCAGCAACACGGTCCAAGTATTTTGGTAATCTCTGACCTTCCCTTGAACACAACCACAGCCTACTAACGACCTTTCCCTCTTTATTTGTGTTAAATCTGGATTTTCGTATACTAAATCCCTTGGCTTTAGCATACGCATTGTAGAAATCTTCTCCATCTTCGACCGAATCAAATTTCTGTTCCAGAATAGCACGTTCAACATCACCAACCATGTCATTGCGATGAGCATCGTCAACAATTTCTTTTTTCACATTGGCTCCGCCATCTTCAACGTTCATGTTGGTTGCTTCTTCATTGCTTGGACCAGCTTCGCAACCATGATCAAGTTCTGCCCGACTTTCATTCATCAAACGAATCTCATCTGCTTCATTTGGAATGTCATAATCATCACCTTCCCTTTTAACTTCCGCTGGGGCCATACTGCACATGACATTACTACAAACAATTACTTGATGACCGAAAATTGTTAACACAAACACAAACATGACATTTTCACACGGTTTAGCTGTTTGTGCAAACACAAACACTCGCTTGAGAAAGAGAAAGAGAAAGGTTAGTTGCCAATGGAGGGGTTTCCGTTGGAGCGAAGCGTAGAGCGGTTGAAGTTAGGATGGGGGTTTAGTTGAGGAAAAATAGCTGAAGTGAACGGGCCACAGAGACAGAGAAGGAGACAGAGAGAGAGAGACAGCTCCATACCTCATATCTAGTTCGAGAGAAGGGCTTCACTTCAGCAATGGAACCAACACATCCTTGTAGTTATGTTGTTGTTGGAAACCGCCCGTTATATTGTTCCCTACAGAGCTTCGTCAATGGAACAAACCCAACAGGGGCTTCTCCCTGTTAATGGAAATCAACAGTTACACTGACTCAACCTTACACACAGGAGAACAGAGAGAGATGGAGACGAAATACAGAGAGTGAGTGGGATGCAATCATACAAATACAAGCATTAACCGGTTGCCCCGGTTTCAACTTTTTCACGATAAAACAATTCAATGGTCTTGATCAATTATTGTAATCTAACGGCTAACAATTGGGTTGCATATAGTGTGCAACCTTAAGGGAGTTGCACACTTAAGCAGTGCCCTTTGAAAAGATGATTAAAAGTTATTTTTTAACTTTTTTTTGACTTTTTTGTAAGAGAGGGAAGTGGGTTAAAAGCTAAGAAGTGACTTTTAACCTACTTCCCAAACACACCCAACATAAATACATATAAAAAGTATTTTTTTTTGTGAAAAAAATCTTTTAAAAATTTACTAAATACCAAAAATAAAAAAATAAAAAAAAAACTAAAATTCAATATATTTTTGTATTTTTATGTATTTATTAATTTTTTAAAATATTTTTTCACAAATTTTTTATTTTTGTAGATACATCTAAGTAATGTGCATTTAAAAAAATTTAAAAAAAAAAACGCTTAAAATTTTAAAAATATTTACAAAAAAAAAAAAAGAAAAATAAAAAATTTAATTTTCAATAAATTTAATGCCAAAAACTCAAACCAAACACATAAATTATTATTTTCAGCAATATCATAAAAAGTATGTCACAGAGAGTTTCGCCTTTTGATTCTTTTCGAAACTGTAATGCTTGTAAGTTGGCCTTGTTGGTTTTTTTTTTTTTTTTTTTGGATAAATTATCAATAGATCTTATTTTTTAGATTTATTACCTATTAAGGCATATGACAAATTTATCAATTTCTCTTATTTTTTAAAATAAATTTACAATGATAAATTTATCAATTAGGATCTATAGATAAATAAATCTAATTAATATGACTGATTAGTAAGTTCCTTTTTTTTTTAAGACAAATTTTAGTATACCCATTGTGGTTTGATCTATGTGTAAATTACTCCCACTTATTTAGAAATAATCACATAACCCTTGTGTTTTGTAGATTAAACTACATTGTTAAACCTGTTAACGATTAGAAGACTAAAATATCTCTCTACATAAATAACCAATGTCTATGAAAATACCCATTGTGCTTCATTTCATTTGTGATTAAACCTTTTAAAATTTGAAAATAAGCATATATTTGACATATGGGTTCAAAGCCAATTTTTTACTTTTTGGCACCTCTATATTGTGTTACTCGTTTTTTTTAAAAAAAATAAATAAAAAGTCAAAAAAAAAGAAAAAAAAAGTCATAAAAAATTAAAAAATCAATTTTTAATCTACTTCTTAAAATAAATTATGTCTGTTATGTATTTCACACTTACTGTTAAGTTAAATAAAATGTTTAATGACATACTTTAGTTCACAAATCATAAATAGTTATGTGGTTAATTTTAGATGAAAAGTGAATAATCCAGACATAAGTAAAGTACAAGGAAGTAAAGTAAAATTTGTATTTTTTGGGAGTAAATTATGTAAATCGTCACTGTAGTTTACACAACGTGTCAATTTGATCTATGTTGTTTTAATTTGCTTGATTTTACCTCTTAATTTAACGGATTGTGTCATATTAGTCCAATAAATAACGACCGTTAGGTTTGGTAGACAGAAAGTCAAATGATGTGTCAATTTGATTCTTGTAGTTTACATGATGTTTCACTTTAATCCCTATTGTTTTAATTTATTCAATTTTAACAGAGACCAAATTGACATATCTTATAAACTATATGAACTAAATTGACATCGTTTAACTTTCTGTCCACCAAACATAACAGTCGTTGTTTATTAGACTAATATAACACAATCTATTAAATTAAAGAATAAAATCTAATAAATTAAAATAATAAGAATCAAATTAACACATCGTATAAATTATGAAAACCATTTTTTTAGTAACAACCACAGGCAAGTCAAGTTTAGTTTATTTAAGGCGCAAGGAGGAATTTTTGAGGTCCTTTAATTTTTTTTATTTTTTATTTTTTTTAACACTGAGTTTTAGTACTTGAGAAAATTGGCCTAAGGTCCCTCCTCTACTTTTGATAGGAGGAGAGGTCCAAAATAATATGTTTTGATGACTAAGGTCCCTCAAGTTTATTTTAGGTTATAAAGTACCTAAATTACCCTTCTTTTATAACATAAATTTGTTTGAATATTATATTGTTGACTTCACGGTGAGATTTTAGAAACCGAATTCGCAGTGGAGATTTTGTTGGAGATTGCAGTGGAGTTGACTAGAAATTTGTTTGAATATTATATTGTTGACTTCATGGTGGAGATTTTGGAAACTGACTTCGCAATGGAGATTTCATCCGAGATTTCAGTGGAGTTGACGAGAAAATTTGCTACGATCGTGTAGGTGTTACAGTGTGTTGATCGCGTAGATTTTCAGTGGAGTTGAATCAGGTTTGTTTTCGATGAAGATTCCACATGCATTTTGATTTTTGTTTTAAATTTTTGTTTAGAGAGAGGCCAGCTTGATAGAGTTGATTTTTATTTTTGGAATTAATTTTTGATTCTCTGTTTTTTGATCAATTTCAAAGAGTGTTGACAGTGTATTAAACGCGTAGGTTTTTCAGTAGAGTTGAATCAGGTTTGTTTTTTATTTAGATTCCACATGGATTTTGATTTTTGTTTTGAATTTTTGTTTAGAGAGAGACCAGCTTGATAGAGTTGATTTTTATTTTTGGAATTAATTTTTCTTTCTCTGTTTTTTGATCAATTTCAAAGAGTGTTGACAATGTAGTTGTTTTTTGATGTTTAGAGTTCATAAATTTCTCTAGACTTTTATTTGTAGTTCAGAGAAAATTATAAGTTTTCTACTCACTTTCAGTTTGTAGTTCAAAGAAAATTATATGTTTGTAGAAGATGAATATAAGTTTTTGTTTCTCTAAGCAAAAGTTATTTTTTGTGTTTTTTCTTTCAGTTTAGATGGACAATGCAGTGTTTTTTGTTAGCTTGAAGGTGTATATAAGTTTGTAAATTTCTCTGAATTTTTCTATGAGTGCAATATTGCAGAATGACGCATAGAAAATTGTTAGCTTGTAGTGAGGTGAAAATCACAGAGAAGCCTATAATTTCATAACAGATATTCTGTGTGATTTTTTTCTATGATTGTGTTTGATAGTTAGCAGTAAATTTCTCTGTGATTCTCTCTGAATTCATTAAGTTTCTGTGATTTTATTTTTTGTTATCTTGAAGGCGAATATAAGTTTGTAGATGTCTTGGACTTTTATTTGAGTCCAGAGAAAATTATAATGCTTCTGTTTTATTCATTTAGGCTTAATTCAAGTTGGTATTAAACCATTAACCCAACAAGGAAAAAATGCTTCTGTTTTATTATGTTTACGAGATGCTCGTTTTATTGATTATAATGATAGTTTAATGGGTATGATGGAAACTGGTCTTCATAAGGGTCCAGTACATTTTAATTGTTTTCCTGATTTTACACTCAGTTTACGTGATCCACATATTTTAAAAGCATTAACTTTAAATATTCAATTAAATGGTTCATTTACTAATATGTTAGAAAAAGTTCATAATATTGCTTTAATTTATCGTGTTCATTATAAATGTATGAAAACCAATTTAAATGTTCAAGCTTTGCATAAAAGTCCAAAAGATAAAACTCTGCTAATCCAAAGTAGTAATAATAAATCCTATATTAATGTTCTACAAATGATTGAATGGAAAAATATTACTCTCCCCGATCAATGGATTACTAATAATGAAAATTATAAACATAATCGACAACAATCTTCTATTCAAGATATCCAAGATATCCAACAATATACTGATGGTTCAGTTCACATTAAATTTAATCGAGGTGAATCCTTTAGACATAGTACTTCTAGTATACCTACTGAAATTGAAACTGAAGATGAAATATTTAATACTCCTTTATTTCGAAAAAATAGTCAACTCAATCTTGGTCACACTACAAATAGTAAACTCAAAGGAATTGATAACTCTACAACTTCTCAAATTAGTAAACCTGTTTATTCAACACACACACATTTACCTGAAGAAGATGAAGAATCTCAAAATTCTCCTACTCAAACTGATTTCGAAGTTACACATCCAATCAATCCTCAATTAATGACAATCAAAAAAGAATTTACTCCTGATTTAGATAAATTACTTATTGATTTTAGATCTAAAGAAAATAGAACTAAAAGACATGCTTATCGTGCTAAATATGATTCTACACAACAATCCAGCATAACTAGGAAATGGTATGATTTTATGGTAGAATATGGTTTTGAATTATCTTTCTTTGAATATATGGATAACTATTATAAAAAGATTAATACAATCACAAAACATAAATGGAAAACTTCCCCTAATACATCTGTTACCTCTAGTCATCCACCTCTATCTAATATAATTATTGAATGCCAAGGTTCTGAAGTCCTAGCCTCTCCTTTTAAGTTGCCTGGCACTGACCCTGAAATTAAAAAAATTATTGAACAAAATAATTATACTAATCAATGTTTAAAAACAATTGGTAAACAATTAGATAAAATAGAAACTAATTTAGATGATTATTCTGCTAATACCACATCTACTAAACAATCTCTCGATCAACCTTTAATAAACCTTCCCAGTGATCGTTCCAAACGCAAAAGTTTAGTCACCAATGATCAATCTGCTGTAAAAGCTATCGAACAACTATTTACCAAATTAGCTACCAGTGAACAAACTTCACCCTCCAAAGGTCTTACTGTTTTAAATCAACAAGAACCTGTTTCTACTCAATCTGATTCTGATTCAACTGATAATGAGATTAATCAATTAGCTCGACAATTTCAATCCTCTACTCAGCTCAACAAATTGCATTATCCTAAACCTAATCCTACATCTCTTACAAAAAATTGGTATTCTAGACCAACTCCTCCTGATCTCCAATATGAAGAAAATAATATTGCTAATCAATTTTCTGTCTCTGCCAAAAAATTATATGAATGGAATATTGATGGTTTAAGTGAAGATCAAATATTGCAAAAATTAAATCATTTATCTATGGTTGCTAATAGTTATTTAACTAATTACCCTGATTACTCTCAACCTGAAATTGCTTCTCTAATAATCTCTGGTTTTACCGGTATGCTCAAATCTTGGTGGGAAAAATATCTCACTGAAGAACAACGTGAATCAATCTTACATGCCAATCAAAAAGATGCAAATGATCTCCCTATCTTTGATGAACATATTGGTTATTATGTACCTGATGGTGTTAACACATTAATCTACACAATAGTTAGACATTTTATAGGAACTCCTACTAATATATATTCTCGCATACATGATCAACTTAGTAACCTGACCTGTCCTACCTTAAGTGATTTTAGATGGTATAAAGATGTTTTTACCTCTAGAGTTATGTTAAGAGAAGACTGTACTAAATCATTTTGGAAAGAAAAATTTATTAATGGATTACCTGATTTATTTGCTCACAAAATTAGAGATGTTCTTAGTCAACCTACTGGAATAATTGAATATGATAATTTAACCTATGGTGATATAATTAGCACTATTCAAAAAGAAGGATTAAGAATGTGTATTGATCTTAAACTTAGTCAAAAAGCTCAAAAAGATAAGCACAAGGCTAAATATGAATTAGGAAATTTCTGTGAACAATATGGTTTACCTCCTGTCGCACCCTCTCGTAGGAAACCACATAAACATAGTAAACATAGACACAAATATTCAAATAAATACAAAAAGAACTATTCACCTTCTAAATCAAATGATAAATTTTATACTAAACCAAAAAAGAAATATTACAAGTCAAAATCACATCCAAAATCTAAATCTAATAAAGATATTACATGTTATAACTGTGGTAAAAAAGGTCATTATTCTAATAAGTGTAAAGAGAAACAAAAATTAAAAGATAAAGTTAATCAACTTCAAATTAATGATGAATCAAAAAATCAATTATTTGAAATCTTTCAATTAAATCAATCTGTTAGTGATTCCTCTTCTGATAATCCGAATACTTCATCTGATTACCATTCACCTAGTAATGATTCTGATAATAATATAGAATTAGGATGTAATGATGTTTGTTGTAAACCTGTTAAACAAATTACTGTTCTTACTAAACAAAATCAAGAAGAATCTGCTCTTATTGAACTAATTAGTAAATTAGATGATCCAGAATTAAAGCAGAAATATACCGATAGACTTAAATCTTTATTAATTAATAATACTGATTCTAAACCTAGACAAGATAAACCAATTATTAGTCTATCTAAAACTTTAGAAAGATTTAAGAATAAACAAAAAGAAGTTACACTTCAAGATTTACAACAAGAAATCAATCAGATTAAACAAACTATTAAAGAACTACAAAATAAAGATCAACATTTAGAAGACGAAATTATTACATTAAAACCTAATAAACATTTAGAAAATTTCCAAGATAATAATGTTGAATCTCCTAATGAATCTGGTCATGATTCTGACCATACTAATCCTGAAAACCTTCTATTCGATAATCGATCACACCAATCTCAATCAAACAATCTTGAAAATAAAAGATTAAATCTAATTAATAAAATTTATATTCAAAAATGGTATTCAAAAGTTACAATTGTTATTAATAACTTTGAATTAGAACTTGTTGCATTAATTGATACTGGTGCTGATTTAAATTGCATTCAAGAAGGTTTACTCCCTACTAAATATTATGAAAAATGTCATGAAAGATTAACCTCTGCTAATGGTAGTAAAATGCATATTAAATATAAATTACCTAAAGTTCATGTTTGTCACAATAATGTCTGTTTTAAAACCTCATTTGTTTTAGTAAAAAACATGACTGATAAAATCATTTTAGGTACACCATTTATCTATTTACTATATCCATTTACTACATCTAGTGAAGGAATAACTACTCATGTTTTCGGTCAACCTGTTACATTTAAATTCTTATCTCCACCTGAAATGTTAGAATTAAATCAATTAAAAGATTGTTCTATCTCTCACACTATTAATCGATTAAGTAGACATTTAAAATTTCTTAAAGAAGAAATTAATTACAAAAGAATTGATCAACAATTAACTGATCCCGTAATTATTTCTCAGATTAATGAATTTAAATTAAAACTTGAATCAACTGTTTGTTCAACTTTACCTACTGCGTTTTGGCATAGGAAAAAACATGTAGTTACTTTGCCATATATTAAAAATTTTAATGAAAAACAAATTCCTACTAAATCTAGACCTATTCAAATGAATCATGAATTGCTTGAAATGTGTAAAAAAGAAATTAATGAATTGTTAAAAAATAGAATAATTAGTCCGAGTAAATCCCCATGGTCTTGTCCTGCTTTTTATGTTAATAAAAATGCTGAATTAGAACGAGGTGTCCCTCGATTAGTCATTAATTACAAACCTTTAAATGCTGTTTTAGAATGGATTAGGTATCCTATTCCTAATAAAAAAGATTTGATTAAAAGACTTAGTCAAGCTGTTATTTTTAGTAAATTTGATTTAAAAAGTGGTTTTTGGCAAATTCAAATTCATCCTAAGGATAGATATAAAACTGCTTTCACTACACCATTTGGACACTATGAATGGAATGTCATGCCATTTGGGTTAAAAAATGCTCCTAGTGAATTTCAACATATAAT
This sequence comes from Camellia granthamiana, assembly GCA_036172215.1. Lineage (NCBI taxonomy): Eukaryota > Viridiplantae > Streptophyta > Magnoliopsida > Ericales > Theaceae > Camellia > Camellia granthamiana. Next base: position 56,630,049 of record CM069908.1, on the reverse strand, counting down.
GAATGATATTTTCAATCCATTTAGTCATTTTTCCATAGTTTATATAGATGATATTCTTAATTTTTCAAAATCAATTAGTGAACACTGGAAACATCTTACTGCCTTCTTTTATACCATTAAGAGCCATGGTCTAGTCATTTCTGCTCCTAAGATTAAATTGTTTCAAACCAAAGTCCGATTTTTAGGTTATGATATTCACCAGAATACTATTTTACCTATTAGTCGTTCCATTGAATTTGCGTCTAAATTTCCTGATGAAATCTTAGATAAAACTCAACTACAACGTTTTTTAGGATCACTGAATTATATTGCTGAATTTTACAAAGACCTTAGGAAAACTTGTCAACCTCTGTTTGATCGGTTAAAAGACAATCCTCCTCCTTAGTCTTCTACTCATACTGCTATTGTTAAACAAGTTAAACAATATGTCAAGTCTCTTCCTTGTCTTGGTATTCCTACTGAAAATTCATTCAAAATTATTCAAACTGATGCCTCTGATGTTGGTTATGGTGGCATTCTCCTTCAGAAAGTCACTCCTCAATCATCTGAACAAATTGTTCGTTATCACTCTGGTGTCTGGAATAAAGCACAATTAAATTATAGTACTATTAAAAAAGAAATTTTATCTACTGTTTTATGTATTAGTAAATTTCAAGATGATATTTTAAATCAAAAATTTTTACTTCGTGTTGATTGCAAATCTGCTAAATATGTTTTAGAAAAAGATGTTCAAAATCTTGCTAGTAAGCAAATTTTTGCCCGTTGGCAATCTATTTTAAGTATTTTCGATTTTACTATTGAATATATACCTGGTTGTCAAAATTCCATTCCCGATTTCCTTACCCGAGAATTTTTACAGGGGGGATAGGGATGGCCACTCCATTTATTGCTTACCATAAAACCCATATTACCCATTACCGTGATCTGATTCACCAAACTGCTTGTCGCATTGCCCGGATAAAATTAGCCAAAAAAACTACTAAACGTGCTCAATACATTCAATACCACCAAATCCAAGCTCGTCGCCATTTACTTGCTGATTATTACAACTGTTTGGATTTTCATCAGACTTATTTAGATCTCCTTAGTGGTTGCTAATCTTTATTGCTAACCTTTGTTTCTTTTTAAACTGATGTCTCGCCCAAGGCCCCCTTCTAAAGCCTTGGTTCCAACTAGTCAGCCTTTTATCCCTCATTTGGAGTTAGTCACCCAATACCATCCTATTGAAATGATTAACCGTTACCAAGTTCTTGGTAATACTCCTCGACCCAGTTTCACATCTGCTTTGGCCTATGATCCTTTTGCTTCATCTAGCCAAGCAGTTACTCCATACCCTCCTAATCCTATTAAAACTGCTCGATCTGATTATGTTGACTCAACAACTACTAATATCTTTTTCAAAGAACCTAGTCACCCAAAGAGTCAATCTGTTAATGATCTGGTTAAAACTTATTTCCCTCCTGGATGGCATTTTGTTCCTCTCCATCCAGAGAAAACAATTACCTTCTATAAAGACATCCTGTTCAACCATCAGTCAATTGTGATTAAACCCATTTATGATCGTACTTACACTAGTAAAGTGGTTTACCATTCACTTTATATTCACAATATTGTTTCCTTAGTTGAATGGGGTTCTCCTTATCAACTTCGAGATTTACCTAATCACTCCCTTCAGTATAATTATTATGATTATATTGATGCCTGGTTCAAAGTCCTCCTATATCAAAATGAAACATTTAGTCACTCCTGGTTTCTTCAATTTGATCAAAAGTTTAAGTCAGAATTACCTACTTGGTTTCTGAGATGGTGGACACATTATGGTGCCATTCCAGACATCTTCCCATCAGTAATTTTGGATCAAGTCAATTACTTTTCCACTGTTTTCTCATTCACTCCACAGCAAAGAGAATTCCCTCAATTGTTTATTTTTATATCCAAATATAAGATCCCTTGGATATTCAAATGGCAATATGGTATTTCTGGTAAAGTGATTCAGCGGCTACATAAGGTTAAATGGTGGGATAACTTCAAGATTCAACGAATTGTTGATATTGTTCAAACTGAGTTCCCGATTAACATTCATGCTCCTACACCTGCCATGGTTAAAGCTCATCAGATCCCAACTGCTCCAGTCACTCAAGGAAGCCAACTTCCTCCAGTCAATCTTGGAAGCCCATCATCCAGTTCTTCCAAGCCCAAGTCATCCAAATCAAAGATTAAATCCAAGTCAGCAAAGCCCAGTTCTGACCAGCCCAAGTCAAAGGATAAATCCAAATCAAAGGTTAAGCCCAAGTCCAAGTCATCCAAAGATGAACTCCTCCAAATGGCTCGTTTACTCATGGCCCAAGCCAAATCAGACTCGGATAACAGCAGTTCAGAAGGTGGTTCAGACGGTTCAAACTCTTCTGAAGGTTCAACTACTCAAAATCCATATGGACCCGAGTTCCAAGATGCTCAGGACCCATATGCTTAATTCAGTCATTGGATTCTATATAGCTATAATTATCAGCTTCAATCAATACTCGTCTTTTGAGAAAAGCTGCTGATATATATACCTATATTTGATTCCCTCAGTCACATGCCTCCAAGCAATGAATAGTAAAAAAGTCAACTTTACTGTTCACTATTCATCAAAAAGTCAACATTACTATTCATCATTCATCATGATTCATTCCACCGACAAATTCAGCACAGTAAAAGCTTTAATAATTCACCGAAAGCAGCAGACAACTCCCATGTGCTTCTGATGCTCCTTTCAAGTCAATACTATTCACTCACAAGGCTCACAGCAATCACTCACAAGGCTAACAGTAGTGGTCTCTTTTGATTATAAAAGGGCCTCTTCAGTCAAGAATAAGGCAGAGTTAGAAAAATTGAGAACATCCCTTCCTCAGGCGAAAAACCTATCTCTGTAATTTTCTTTTCAAGTCCGTTTTCAAGTTATGTATTTTGAAGAATTGTTAGTTTCAATCCATTAAACAATTGTAAGTTTTATTATTAATGTTTATTTAAACTGTTTTCTTTCTTATTTCTTACAGTGTTAGTTTAACTTATTTTTAGTATTATTTGTGCTGTTTCCTTCTGTTTGTTTTCTGCTTCCGTTATCTATTGGTATCAGAGCCTTATCAGAGCCTTATCAGACTGCCGATCCTCTCACTCTCCAAGTACCGGTAAAGAGAGGCTCTCCTGCGGCAGGTGCGGGTGCGCTCAAGTGCTAGTGCTTTTAAGTTGCCTGGCACTGACCCTGAAATTAAAAAAATTATTGAACAAAATAATTATACTAATCAATGTTTAAAAACAATTGGTAAACAATTAGATAAAATAGAAACTAATTTAGATGATTATTCTGCTAATACCACATCTACTAAACAATCTCTCGATCAACCTTTAATAAACCTTCCCAGTGATCGTTCCAAACGCAAAAGTTTAGTCACCAATGATCAATCTGCTGTAAAAGCTATCGAACAACTATTTACCAAATTAGCTACCAGTGAACAAACTTCACCCTCCAAAGGTCTTACTGTTTTAAATCAACAAGAACCTGTTTCTACTCAATCTGATTCTGATTCAACTGATAATGAGATTAATCAATTAGCTCGACAATTTCAATCCTCTACTCAGCTCAACAAATTGCATTATCCTAAACCTAATCCTACATCTCTTACAAAAAATTGGTATTCTAGACCAACTCCTCCTGATCTCCAATATGAAGAAAATAATATTGCTAATCAATTTTTTGTCTCTGCCAAAAAATTATATGAATGGAATATTGATGGTTTAAGTGAAGATCAAATATTGCAAAAATTAAATCATTTATCTATGGTTGCTAATAGTTATTTAACTAATTACCCTGATTACTCTCAACTTGAAATTGCTTCTCTAATAACCTCTGGTTTTACCGGTATGCTCAAATCTTGGTGGGAAAAATATCTCACTGAAGAACAACGTGAATCAATCTTACATGCCAATCAAAAAGATGCAAATGATCTCCCTATCTTTGATGAACATATTGGTTATTATGTACCTGATGGTGTTAACACATTAATCTACACAATAGTTAGACATTTTATAGGAACTCCTACTAATATATATTCTCGCATACATGATCAACTTAGTAACCTGACCTGTCCTACCTTAAGTGATTTTAGATGGTATAAAGATGTTTTTACCTCTAGAGTTATGTTAAGAGAAGACTGTACTAAATCATTTTGGAAAGAAAAATTTATTAATGGATTACCTGATTTATTTGCTCACAAAATTAGAGATGTTCTTAGTCAACCTACTGGAATAATTGAATATGATAATTTAACCTATGGTGATATAATTAGCACTATTCAAAAAGAAGGATTAAGAATGTGTATTGATCTTAAACTTAGTCAAAAAGCTCAAAAAGATAAGCACAAGGCTAAATATGAATTAGGAAATTTCTGTGAACAATATGGTTTACCTCCTGTCGTACCCTCTCGTAGGAAACCACATAAACATAGTAAACATAGACACAAATATTCAAATAAATACAAAAAGAACTATTCACCTTCTAAATCAAATGATAAATTTTATACTAAACCAAAAAAGAAATATTACAAGTCAAAATCACATCCAAAATCTAAATCTAATAAAGATATTACATGTTATAACTGTGGTCAAAAAGGTCATTATTCTAATAAGTGTAAAGAGAAACAAAAATTAAAAGATAAAGTTAATCAACTTCAAATTAATGATGAATCAAAAAATCAATTATTTGAAATCTTTCAATTAAATCAATCTGCTAGTGGTTCCTCTTCTGATAATCTGAATACTTCATCTGATTACCATTCACCTAGTAATGATTCTGATAATAATATAGAATTAGGATGTAATGATGTTTGTTGTAAACCTGTTAAACAAATTACTGTTCTTACTAAACAAAATCAAGAAGAATCTGCTCTTATTGAACTAATTAGTAAATTAGATGATCCAGAATTAAAGCAGAAATATACCGATAGACTTAAATCTTTATTAATTAATAATACTGATTCTAAACCTAGACAAGATAAACCAATTATTAGTCTATCTAAAACTTTAGAAAGATTTAAGAATAAACAAAAAGAAGTTACACTTCAAGATTTACAACAAGAAATCAATCAGATTAAACAAACTATTAAAGAACTACAAAATAAAGATCAACATTTAGAAGACGAAATTATTACATTAAAACCTAATAAACATTTAGAAAATTTCCAAGATAATAATGTTGAATCTCCTAATGAATCTGGTCATGATTCTGACCATACTAATCCTGAAAACCTTCTATTCGATAATCGATCACACCAATCTCAATCAAACAATCTTGAAAATAAAAGATTAAATCTAATTAATAAAATTTATATTCAAAAATGGTATTCAAAAGTTACAATTGTTATTAATAACTTTGAATTAGAACTTGTTGCATTAATTGATACTGGTGCTGATTTAAATTGCATTCAAGAAGGTTTACTCCCTACTAAATATTATGAAAAATGTCATGAAAGATTAACCTCTGCTAATGGTAGTAAAATGCATATTAAATATAAATTACCTAAAGTTCATGTTTGTCACAATAATGTCTGTTTTAAAACCTCATTTGTTTTAGTAAAAAACATGACGGATAAAATCATTTTAGGTACACCATTTATCTATTTACTATATCCATTTACTACATCTAGTGAAGGAATAACTACTCATGTTTTCGGTCAACCTGTTACATTTAAATTCTTATCTCCACCTGAAATGTTAGAATTAAATCAATTAAAAGATTGTTCTATCTCTCACATTATTAATCGATTAAGTAGACATTTAAAATTTCTTAAAGAAGAAATTAATTACAAAAGAATTGATCAACAATTAACTGATCCCGTAATTATTTCTCAGATTAATGAATTTAAATTAAAACTTGAATCAACTGTTTGTTCAACTTTACCTACTGCATTTTGGCATAGGAAAAAACATGTAGTTACTTTGCCATATATTAAAAATTTTAATGAAAAACAAATTCCTACTAAATCTAGACCTATTCAAATGAATCATGAATTGCTTGAAATGTGTAAAAAAGAAATTAATGAATTGTTAAAAAATAGAATAATTAGTCCGAGTAAATCCCCATGGTCTTGTCCTGCTTTTTATGTTAATAAAAATGCTGAATTAGAACGAGGTGTCCCTCAATTAGTCATTAATTACAAACCTTTAAATGCTGTTTTAGAATGGATTAGGTATCCTATTCCTAATAAAAAAGATTTGACTAAAAGACTTAGTCAGACTTAGTCAGAAGATTAGGTATCAGAAAATTATAATTTTTAGAAATTTCTCTGGACTTTTATGTTGTTCTTGTGAAGTGTTTTTATGTTAAACAAATTATTTTTCTTGTTTTTTCTTTCAGTTTCAATGGACAGTGCAGTGTTGTTGCTGTGCAAATATGGGAATGATACTATTGTCATTAATGTTTCATGCGAATTAAATTTTGAGGAATTGGTTGGCATTTTTTGTAAAACATGGGAGAATTTGAAACCTAAGACTATGTGTATTTCATATTCTATTGTGAGCCATCCGAATTGTATGGTTCGAAATAATATTGATTTTCTGAATATGTTGAGGGTTGTTTGTGCACACGGTGTTGATATGGTTGATGTTTCAGTTACTAGATGTAGTACTTCTGATGAAGAGGATGAAGTGGGGTCTAATTGGGTAGATGTTGTGGATGGTGAGTGTGATAGGCTGGTGGATATTGAAAGGAATTCACTCTCTAAGTTTTGTTCTCACCAAGAAAAGGAGTTATTGTCAGCTGGTTGGCGAAATAATATTACGAGTGTTGGACGAAAGTTTGAGGGTGGTGTGGTTGAGTTCCGTACTTTTTTATGCAAGTATGCTATTGAGGTTGGTTTTCAATTTACGTATGTTAAAAATGACAAGCTGAGGGTTACGGTAGAATGTATATATAAGGAATCAAGGGGATGTATGTGGTGTGTTCATGCTTCAGTTGAAAAAACAAATGGGTTCTTCTACATAAGGACTTTGAACAATGAACATACGTGTGGTGTGGCGGTTCGTACGAGTAAACATGCTAGGATGACTTCCAGCTTAGTTTCTAAGCTGATACTTGAAGAGGTAAGTGCAAAACCTTTAACTCGTCCAGTGGATGTTGTCAAAGAAATGAAAGACAAGTATGGGGTCTCAATCAATTATAACTGTGGTTGGTTGGGTGTTGAAAAAGTAAAATGTAGTACATATGGGGATTCTTGTTTGTCATTTGATCAATTACGGTGGTATTTTGATGAGGCATTGAAAAACAATTCAAGTAGTCGTTTTGAGTTAGATTTTGAAGATAACAAGCGTTTCAAAAGAGTGTTTGTGGCTTTTCATGCATGCATTGCTGGTTTCAAATATTGTCAGTCATTGCTTTTTCTTGATGGAACATTTTTGAAAGGACAATACAAAGGAGTTATGCTTGCTGCAAGGGGGAAAGATAGGAATAAAGGTAATTGTAAATATATCTAATTTTATCTAAGTATGTGAATTTTCTATACATGTATGAATTGAGTGAATGTGATTTTTCTCTAACACTTTGAATTTTCTCTGGTTTTGGCCACTGTGTGGATTTTCTATGGTTGTGGCCACTGTGAGAATTTTCACTGGATTTTGGTCAGTGTGTGAATTTTCTCTGGATGTTGTCATTGTTTGAATTGTATATGTAGTTGTTCACTAAGCGAATTTTCTCTGGATATTTTGATTCTGTGAATTTTCTCTGTAGTTGGTCACTAAGTGAATTTTCTCTGGATGTTGGCAGTGTCAAATTTCTCTGGTTATTTATTGTTCTAATTTTCTCTGCATGTGTATATCTAATATGCTTATTCCTATTTGTTTTGTAGGTTTTTTTCCTGTAACTTTTGCTATTGTTGATGCTGAGAATAAAGACAATTGGTGTTGGTTTGTTGAACATTTATGTGGAGTATTAGGATCAGAAAGGGTGATAAGTTTCATATCAGATCGACATTGTGGTATTGTGGAGGGAATTGCTAGGTTTTTCCCTAACTGCTTTCATGGATTTTGTCTTGAACATCTAAAGAGAAATTTGAGGGATAAGTTGTCATGTGGAAACACAAATTTGGTTAAAGAGACGATTGTGTCCAAGTTTTCAGAATGTGCACATGCGCCAACAAAGGCATCATTTCATTTCAAGTTAAATGAATTAAAAAGTGAGGGATGAGACATTGTGAGTGTTTTCTTGAGAAGTTTACCATATGAAAATTGGAGTGATGCATATTTTGCAGGGAAACGTTATGGTGAGATGTATTCAAATGTTGCTGAGTCATTCAATTCATGGATACGAGACGCTCGGCACTTGCCAATAACAAATTTGGTGGACATGATACGATTGCAAATCATGAATATGAGGTCTAGTAAGAGGCTGCTCTCTAGTAAATGGAATAAAGTTTTGTGTCCTCGTATGGATACTGTATTGGAGAAGTCTTTTTCGGATGAGAGGACATAGAATGTGAGTTTATCATCTGATAATGTCTTTGAAGTGCATTGTTTTCCTTTGGTTATGGTTGATCTTGGGTTGAGAACTTGTTCATGTCGAAAATGGGAAATCAATGGGTATCCATGTCAACATGCTGTTGCTGCAATTTTTAAGAGTGGAAAGAATTTGAATTCATTTGTTGAACCATTTTTTCATGCTAATATGTTTCGTCAAGCATACTCGTTTTCGATTGGCCCAGTTCCAATTGTTGAAAAATCTCTGTGTAGCATTAAAGATGCTATGATTTTACCTCCATTGAGCAAGAGACCAGCTGGAAGGCCGAAGAAAAACAGAATTGCTTCTACTGGAGAGTTTAAAAGGGTGATTAAGTGTAGTTGTTGTGAGAGTATTGGTCACCATAATAAGAGGACATGCAATGAACCTTTGTTAAATAGTTGAGGATAATATATTTTATTGATTGAATATACATTTGATGATTACTTTGTGTATTTTGTTTTGTGAAATGTATTTTTTAGACAGTGTATATAATAATATCAATCAAATTCATCCAAAGAAATTTTCCAATATCAGTCAAAGTGTGCATTATGTTTGTTGATATATACTATAGGCAGTGGGTTTGTAATACCTGTCAAATTCATCCAGAGAAATTTTCCTATGGCAGAGAAAATTCTCTGTGTATTGTGTTTTGAAGCTTCAAATTCATCCACATAAATTTGACAATGGCAGAGAAAAGTACTGTGTGGATTGTGTTTTTTTTTGAATTTGATAATTGTTTTGTACTAACACAGTGCATTATAGATTGCATGATCATATAGGTACCTTCTTCGGCATGATACAAGTTAAATTTCTCTGTGAATTTCTGGTAACTTCATATCAGTCATTTCAAGAAATGTGCACACCAGACAGAGCATACACAAAATTATTGCACTGAGTACAACCAAGAAACAAAATTAAGCTCTTTTGAAATTTCTCTGAGTTGAGAATTTCTCTGGACCAAGGAAGAATTTATCTAGAATCACTTCAACTCAGAAATTTTTGTCAAAGCCAGAGAAATTTTCCTCACCAACCTAGAGAAATTCCCCCTCTCCAAATCACTCAATCCAGAGAAATTCACAACTTAGAAATTCTATTTTCTATCACGATTCGAATCCGCCAATTTCATCCGGAGAAATTTTCCACTATCAGAGAAAATTATCTGGGTATTGTGTTTTGAAACTTCAAATTCATCTAGTGAAATTTTCCAGTAGCAGATAAAACTACTGTACGCTTTGTGTTTTGTTGAGTTTGATGATTGTTTTGTACCAACACAAAGCATTACAAATTACATGATCATATAGGCATCCCCTTGGGATGATACAAGTTAAATTTCTCTGTGAATTTCTGGTAATATCATACCAGAGAAATTTCTGCAGACAATTTTCTCTGTGTGGATTGTGTTGACAATCACAATAAAAATATATATATATATATATTTAACCATTGATAGGTATGAAATTTACATTAGTCAAAATTAAAAAATAAAATAAAATTTACATTAGTCAAAAAAGGATATATACATATATGTCAAGCATCATCATTCCTTCAATGTATGAACAAAAAACTGAATGGTTAATACTGTGTGAATATATACATATATGTGAGACAATTTTCTCTGTGTGGATATGTACATTGTCTTCCTTTCACTAGTTTCACTATTACATTTTTGGTTATTCTTCTGGAGGTATTTTAATTGGTTCAGTCCATGACCGGCCAACTTCGATCACAAATCTCTCTATGAGTTCTGCCCTCATCAACCTTATGTCTTGTGTGGACAATTTGGAGCTGATAGGTTCATGCTTGCTATATTGTTTCATTATATAGCAGACAAAGAGGCCACAATCCAAACTGCATACAAATTATAGGTATGGTTAGTTTTAAGAAACATGCAAATCAGATTATCTTATTTATAGATGTATGAAACTTACAAATCACTATCTTGTTGTGGAGCATTATTGACATACTCAAAGTCGTAACTTATGTTTTGTGAGTTTATCAATTTGAAAGAGGGTTGTGATTGAGCCTCTCTTTCAAGGCAAGCTTTCAAAAAATTCTCCACACAATCTTGCTGCAAAAAAATAATTTTTAAATAATAGAGAAATTTACAGACAAATCAATGGGATTCTATGAAAATTATCATCACATAAAGATTATGATGGATAAGAGAAATTTGCACTCGTTACCAATTGTTTTGCATCTTTGACATATTTGTCTTCTGTATCATCCCTCCTTAGCCTCAGTGAGTTGTAGAACATCCATAAATTGTCTTGTTTGTCCAGGACAAGCAAGGTCCAGTGATTTCCATGTGTGGACTTCTCATTACCTCCAGTATTTATTGGAAATAGAGGAACCTGTAGTTTCTCCATGCTGTTTCAATATGCTTGTCAAATAAGGACACTCGACAAGCTTGATTTTCTGTCATCTTGATGAAATTCTGTGGTCAGAGAAAATCAAAAAATGGTTATGTTATGATAAAGTTGAAATGACAGGAATCTAAGAAATATATACAGAGAAATTTTAAATGCACACAACTAACCAGAGAAAATTAGACTAGTGACACAACTGGCTTCAAGAAGTATCTTAAGAAGAGAAAGTAGTAAGTAAATTCCAGAGAAAATAAATAAAATAGTAGTAACATACTAAGCTCATGGATGTGAAAAAAAATGAAGTTGGTTGTTGTCTTTGTCTCATTTGGTCAGCCAAAAGGATCTCTCCATAGCCATCAATGACTTAAAAAATATGATTTATAATTGTAATATTGGTTTATAAAGGTTGATGGATCATTGCAGAGAAATTTTGATGAAAGACTTACATTGTTGGCAATTTCTTTTTTCTTTATTAGGTTTCCAATGTCTTTGAAGGTAATGAGATTCAACTCACTTGTCCAAATTAAAGCCCTACAAGATGACAAAAAAGGGATTTAATTGTTGTTAATGCAATATAAGTTTGTAATTTGTTGTTTGTTATCTTCTATTTTGTTTGTTGTACTTACTCAAGTCCAAAGACATTTGATATATGTTGCAAGATGTCTTTTACATGATCTTTTATCAATCTTGAAATCGGTAGAGTTTGTGGAAAGACCCAAGATTTTCTAATGTTTGTAAGTTGAGGCAAGACGTACGCATCAGCATCAAGTACTTCTTTGTCCTTCGTGATTTGCTTAGTTTGCTTTGCAGCTTGTTTTGAAGCTCTAGTCACTTTCGCAACTTTGGGATATTGAAATTCTGGATCGTGCTGCTTTTCCTTCCTTTCTTTTGCCTTTAAATTTTTTATCATTGATGTCGGATCTTTTTTGACTGTAGACAGTGAAAATATTAGTAAAAGTGAAATTTCTCTGAAGTAACAAATGATATTTCAATATCTAAATTTATTTGATTCAATATTTGCCAGTTACCATAGACTTTTGTCTTTTGTTTCGGTTGTTCTTTGTGTGTCATTTGTTCTTGTTGGGTTGTGGAAAGTTGTTCCACTTGCATTCCAACTATACATAGTGAAAATCAAACAAGCCCTAAAAATTAAATAAGAAAATAGACAGAGAAAATGAAATATAACTAATGTGTTCAGAGAAATATAACTTCTAGAGAAAATTACCAATGACATAGAAAATTATAATAAATAAAAATTTCTCTGAGTTATGTTGACACAAGGACATAACTTTTTGTGGTTCAAGATTTTCACTAACCTTGTGGTTGAAGTTGTGTTGGTGTTCGGTATGGTTGTGTTGCTAGTTTGACGGATAGTTCTTGAACTTGTTCATGCAATTTAGCATTTTCAGTTTCAAGCTCCGAATTTGAATACCTCAACTGTTAAATTGTTTTTGTATCGTCTTCTTTTTGAACCTCCAACATCCTTAGTTTCATTTGGATTGTGCTGTCTTTTTCTTGAAGTTCTGAGTTAAGTGATGTCAAGGTTCTTATTGCAATATCCTTTTCACCAAGTAATTCAATCCAATTTCTCTCTTCTTCTTTTAGATTGAGAAAGTGCCTTTAGTCTCTTGATGTAGATCGGCAATTTGGGCATCCTTTGATTCTTCAGATTCTTGAGGCTAATGCATTGTTGAGCCACAAATGCTATCACGTTGTTGGTCCATCGGCTCATTTCGTTCTTTTTCGTCACTTTCCTCATTGTTTTCTTCTTGTTGTTCATCTTCTTCTTCATCTTCTTCTTCACTGTCATCTTCTTTCTGTTCATTTTGTTCTTTGTCTTCTGCTTCTATTTCTTCTCTGGCTTCTCCTTCTCCACTGCTTGCTTGATTTTCTTGTCCATTGTTGGCTTCGTATTCTTCTATGTTGCCTTCTGCTTCTTCATTGAATTTGACAATTGTTTGATCTTCAGATGAATCTTGTAATGTCTCATTGAATTTGACAATTGCCTTTTTTGATTCTTTCTTCGTCTTTTTACCAAGACAGAACTCCTCTGATGGGTTTTTGACTAGCTCCTTATTATCTATCTGTATTTTATTAGAGAAATGTTACAAAATTCACTGAGAGGAATAATTCAAATAAGGAAAATAAAATTCATCTAAATGATACTAATGGGAAACAAACTTCAGAGAAAATTGTATGGGCCAGAGAAAATTACAGACAAGGAGTTAATTTTATGAGGCAGAGAAAATTATGAAACAAGCAACATAATTTTGATATCAGAGAAAATCAATCAAGGCATATAAGTTAATGTTAGACTATAATTGTGTCAGAGAAATTTGGATTCCAGAGAAAATTCATTAGAAAGGTAGAAATAAACAGTGTTTATCAAAGATGCAAGGCACATAAGTTATAGGCCAGAGAAAATTACACACAAGAAGAAACAATTTTATGGGCCAGAGAAAATTATGAAACAACCAACATAATTCAGATATTAGAAAAAATCAATCAGGGCATTTAAGTTAATGTGTTACAATTGTGGTCAGAGAAATTTGGATTGCAGAGAAAATTGATTACAATGGCAGAAATAAACCAGTTGGTACCAAAGAAGAAAATATAAATTGATAGTTCAGAGAAAATTGATCTTAATCAATCAATGCACAAGGAGGGAAACAAAGCAGTGGTCAAAGAAATTTTGGAATTTCACTAAGATTTCAGTAGTGATAGAAATCTAACTTGTCGAGGTGGAAGAGAGTGGACTGGTGTCTTCTGCAGCTGTTTCGTCAAGGTTTGTAGGTTCCACTTGGCACATCTTGGGAAGTCAGTTGTGTTACTGTCTTCTGAGTCAATGATATTTGCATGTTCACATAGCCAATACTGTGATGAAAATTAAAGTAATTAAAATTTTCTAAACGCACAAATTTGTAAGTATGATAACTGCAAATTTGAATGGATATTATACTTACCAGTAATGCAATGACACACCCCGTAACTTTTTCTGGAGTTTTATGCAATGCTATGATAGAATCAATCAATGTTGATGTGATTGCTTCTGGCCAATCATACTGTTTCATTGATTCAAAGGTTCCACATACTTTATAAAAACTCACTCTATTGAATTCCCACTTGTTGCAAAAATAGGGTGAGACACAAGTATAATGTAACAATGATTGCTACATCTTTGAAGTCAGCTGGTTGCTTGCCTTTTATTGCTTTGACCAAGGCATTTTTAAGAACAAAACCAGTGAGCCTCGTGTCCTTTTGGAATCTTCTCCTTAGGAATGCAGATTTTGGCTTTTTAGAGTATCTTAATGACATGGCTCCTTTACCTCATTGCAAACCAAAAATCAAGGTCATGTCATTTGTTGTAAAGGTCAGGTTCTTTGTACCAACTGTGAATGCTTTTGTTTTTTCATTGTAACATTGGATTATGGTAACTACATTATCATCAGATTTCCTAGATTTCTTTGGATCCATCCTTCCAGTGGTTAGAGCTTGGATCAAATACCAGAATAGGGTCTTTTGAAGCTCTACAAGTTGTTTTGAATTGAATTTAAGTGTTTGAAAAAAGGAGACAACAGATGAGAGGTTGGATCGGAATTGAATGCTGTAGTGAGCTCTCTTTCTGTGGAGTTTAACAGGCTTTTTCCCCCTTGAGTTTGAGTCTTTTGAAGTTGGGGTACTCATCTGGATGCTAGTTGCTTCATCACCTTGGACTTGTGTGTTTTGGCGAGGAGTTTGTTGTGTTTTGCTGCTGGTTTTTGATCTTAGATCGTAAGAAGACTGAGAGAGTTGTTCTTTCTTGTTTGGTGTTTCCAGTGTTTTGCTGCTGGTTTTTTATTTTAACTCATAAGAAGATTGAGAAAGTTTCTGTTTCTTGCTTGGTGTTTCCGGTGTTTCGTTGCTTTTACGTTTTGCCATTTCTAGACAATGATTAAAATATAAAGATGTCAACATTAAATCTCAGAGAAAATTGGACATGCCAGAGAAAATTGGAGATGTCAGAGAAAATTACAGATAAGGGAAAATTACAGAAAATTAGACATGCCAGAGAAAATTGGATATTAAAAATTAAATGTTAGAGAAAATCAACAAAGTATCATAAACATGGGAGAGAAATTTTCAATAATTGTTAAAATTACATAGAGAAGTAAACACACCAAAGAAAATGAATGACAGAGAAAAGTAAACATGGCAAGTCAAAAAAAATTTCCATTCCACAATTAGTAAGATAAAATAAATTTTCATTCAACAATTAGTAATGTAAACATGCCACTGAAAATTACACCACATTGAAACCAAGAATTGAACAAAATAAACATACCAGATAAAAATACACATTCTGGAGGAAATTACACATTCTTGACGAAATTTCCATTCCAGAGAAAATTTCAATTCATAATATTAAAATGTCAGAGAAATTTACATACATAACCAGAGAAAATTAACCATGATAGAGACACACAAGGGTGGAAAGTGATGTGATGTTGTCAGAGAAAATTATAAATACCAGAGAAACTTGGACAGAGGCAAGAGAGTAATAGACATTCCAGAGAAAAATACATATTCCAGAGAAATTTACAAAGTAGAGAAATTCATAGACAAAATCACATAAACATGTTCAAGAATAAGATCAAAACACAGAGAAATAATTTTTTTTCAAAATACACATGTCAGAGAAAATTCAAAGAAGAAACATTCATTACAGTCCATAATATTAAAATGCTAGAGAAAATTAAACATGATAGAGAGACACACAAGGGAGGAAAGTGATGTGATGTGGTCAGAGAAAATTATAAATACCAGAGAAACTTAGACACAAACAAGATTCCAGAGAAAAATAGACATTCCAATTAAAAATACATATTACAGAGAAATTTACAAAGTAAGGAAATTTATAGATAAAATCACAGAAACATGTTCAAGAATAAGATGAAAACACAGAGAATTGCTTTTTTCAAAATAAACATGCCAGAGAAAATTGAAAGAAGAAACATACATCAAGCAAAAACCAGAGAAATTCAAATGCCAGAGAAATTTACAGATAAAATTACACAAACATGCTCAAGAATAAGTTCAAAACACACAGAAAAAACTTTTTCCCAAATTCAGGTAGCTTTTTGTTACGAAATTAAAATCCTAATTTATGGAAGGTTAATATATAATGCAATTAACTGTGTTTCTAGAGAAAATCTAGTTGTATTGTAGAAAAAACTTACCAGAGTTAGGATGAAACTTGAATGACGAGTTGATATGGCCTGAGATGAAGATACGACGTGACGAAGATGAACTGAGATGACGAAGATGAACTGAGATAAAACTTGAAGATGAACGGGGTCAGAGAAATTTGTGAGGAAGGAATGGGAATGATTTTTGCAGAAGATAACGAAGCGCTAATGTCGATGGTGAAGATGATATTGAAACCCTAATTCTGATGTTCTCTTGTTCGTGAAGATGCTGGATGCTTGGAATGGAACTCAGACGTCGGAATGAGTTTCGTTTCTGTGTTGATTTTTGGAAGGGTATTTTGGTCCACAAAATAATTAAAAACGCGCGGCAAGTTCTTCAGGGACCTGATGCATCACTATTTTTTTTTTTTGGTGTCCTTTATCCTCTAAATTATTATTATTAGGGATCTTAAAAAAAATTCCCCTTAGTACTTTGATCAGGACTCTTTATAGTTTATACAATTTTGATTTAAAAAAAAAAAAAAAAAAAAAAGAAATTTATTTTTTCTTTTTCGTTTTTCGGATAATGATAAGATTCCTTCAGTATCCATACCCAGTAGATGTTGTTTTGCTCTCTTCTTTATTTGGTCGAGAGATCAACATAATTCATGGAGTGATTTTTTTTTTTTTTGGTAATTTAATATTTCTATTTTATTTATTAATTGAGAAAGTTACAAAAAAAATTAAAAATTATATAAAGTTTGAGTCTTATAACAAAATAAATAATTAATTTTTAATTTTGTCAATTTAAACCAACCGTTAGCCTATTTCTATTAAGTAAAACTAACATAAAAATAATATTTTAGTCATTAAACTTTAAAAAACAAAATGATATTTTAGATATTTTTTGTATACATACATTGAATATAATGACTAATATATATTTTTTTTTTGTCAATTTTACTTAATAAAAATAGGTAAATGATTTAAATTGAAAAAAAATAAAAAAATTTAAATTTAAATTGATAAAATTAAAAATTAAAAATTTATTTTATTATAATGGTTATACTTTTATTTTTATAATATTTTTCCTTATTGATTTTAAGGATAATTGATAAAAGTCCACATAGGGATTATATGTTATTTGTTGGAAAGTTTAATCTTTTTTTGCGGTAATGACTTTTTTATAATATTTTGTGGTAATGACTTTTTTTATAATATTTTCCCTTATTGATTTTAAGGATAATTGATAAAAGTCCACATAGTGACTATATGTTATTTGTTGGAAAGTTTAGGTAGTGTTTGGTAGAGTTTTAAAATTATGATTTGATAATAGAATTATATTTTGAGTTTGTAAGTTTTGAAATTATAATGAGTGTGAAAAATTTGTTTGGTTATGAGTTTTGAAAAGAGTTTTGAATTGAGTTTGAAATTTTTGATGTGACACATAATATTTGATTCAAAAACTTACAACTCATAACCAAACACACAACCTAAAATTTAATTCAAAGCTCATTAAAAAATTTTAAAAAATTCCAAAAATATTTTTTATTTAAAATATAAAAATAATTGGTGAAAAAAAAAAAAAAAAAACGCGAACATTATTCCGGTCAACCGGCCAAACATCCAGGAGGATGACCGAGTGGACGTGTTTTCGCCAGTGGATGTGGAATCAATTTTTGAAACTTGTATCCAAACACCACACTCAAATATGAGTGTGGAATAATGTTTAAAACTCCACGCCAAACACACCCTTAATCTTTTCTTGTGGTAATGACTTGTTTAATGAAATTATATGGTGATAATGGTGGTGTTTGATAAAATCGAAAATTAAATGCTGAATTGTTTCAATTGAAAATTTGTTTGATAAAAAATTAAAATAAGCTATTTGATATGTATAAGACCAAATTTAAATATATTTTTTTATTATTTTCAAACTATATATCTTACAATTTTTATATTGTGATGGTGAGTTGGTAAAGGTAGAGGTAGCAACAATGACGTAAGGGTAATATTCTGGAGAGAAAAATAAATAAATAAATAAATAAATAAATAAATAAGGGATGTGGCAATGGTGAAATGATAGTAGTGGTTGTGGCAACAGTGATACTGATTGTAGAGATGAAGGGTTGTAGTGGTAGTGGTAGAGGTAGCAACGACGACGTAAGGGTAATATTGTGGAGATAATAAATAAATAAATAAATAAAAAGGGATGCGGCAATGGTGAAATGATAGTAATGGTTGTGGCAACAATGACAGTAGTTGTAGAGATGAAAGGTTGTAGTGGATGCTATAGTGGTGGTAGTTATGACAGTGGCGATTGTGGTAGTGGTAGTAGTTGTAAAATGATGATGGTACTTATAGCAACAATGACAATGGTAGTGGTAGTAGTAGTGGTAGTGGCGGTGGTGACAGTAGTGGTGGTGCAAGTCCCAATAGGTCCTGACTTATTTTCTAATATGTCCTGTGATAATTAGTGGCATTTGTTTTTATCAAACACTATTTTAAAAGTGTTGTTAATTGTCAATTTTCAACGACAGATTGAAATTCATCACAAAAGAGTCGTTAATTATAAGTTTTGGCGACATCTTAAAACAAATTGTCATAGAAAACATCATTAATTGTCATTTTTAACGATGGTTTAAAAATAAATTGTTACTAATTATTAGTTTTTAGCGACATATTCAAAAATATGTCACAAAAAGTCTTTTTTAGTTACCATTTTACTAAGATCAATTTTTAATGACGAAATGATAGAACTTAATGCAAATTATATACAACCCATGTTACATGGACTTGGCAGTTTGGGGCGAAGTACCCATGTCAACATGACACGGGTGCGGGTCAAGGATCTATGTCGGATTTGCCTTCAATCTTTCAAACACAGCCAATCAAAAAAGAAGAAGAAGGTTAAGATACTTACATCGATATATATTGGGTTTGAGATCCAGATTTGTTAAATCCTTAGTAAGAGGAATCATGGATCTCGATCTCATTCTCTCTCTCGATCATGTTGTGAGTGTGTGAAAGAAGAGAAGAGAGACACAGAGACCTCCATCATCTTGCTACTGTGCGTGCGTGAAATAGAAAATAGAAGAGTTTGCTTGGCAGCTGGTTTGTTTCATACACCCTAATGGGCTTGACCCAAATAAATAAATAAAAGGTTGGGTCTATTTGTTAGTTTGTGTCATAAACCCTAACGGGCTGGACTCAAATAAATAAATAAAAACTTGGGCCTATTGGCTAGTTTATATTATAAACCTAATAGGTTGGATCCAAATAAATAAATAAAAAAGTTTGGGCTTATTTATAAACTATGTTCAACAATAAAATCTTAAGCCTTTGGATGACTTACGTGTAAATTCTAATATGTGAACTTATTATCCAACAAATTTTATGAGAATTAATGGTCTTTTTCATTAAACATTATTAAAAAAATATTACTAATTGTTAATTTTTAGCGACAGTTTAAAAATTGTCACATAAAATGTCAATAATTATAAACTTTAAGGACTATTTTAAAAAAATTACACAAAAAAAGTCACTAATATTTATCTTTCATAAACCCTAAAGGGTTGGACCCAAATAAATAAATAAAAACTTGGACCTATTGGCTAGCTTGTATCATAAACCTAATGGGTTGGATCAAAATAAACAAATAAATAAGTTTGGGCCTATTTATAAACTATGTTCAATAATAAAACCTTAAGACTTTGGGCGACTTACGTGAAGATCCTAATAGGTGAACTTATTGTCTAATAGGTCTTATCAGAATTAATGGCATTTTTCATTAACCACTATTAATAAAGTCACTAATTGTTAATTTTTAGTGACAGCTTGAAATTTTGTTATAGAAAATATTACTAATTATAAGTTTTAGTTACAATTTAAAAAAATTGTCATAAAAAAATCACCAAGTTTTAACTTCTAGTTACAGTTTGAAAAATTCGTTATAGAAAAACGTCATTAATTGTAAGTTTTAGCGACAATTTATAAAACCATTAAAATAAAATAAAAAAAAAAGACACTAATTGTCAATTTTTAATGACATGCAAAAAAATTATTTTTAGCGACGATTTTATTAGGATTTATTTTCAATAGGACTTTATGGGTATTAAATCCAACTATTAAGACTTATTGGTAGTTACCCTAAACGTTTTTAGTATTTTATAATTGCCAACATCTCTATTAATAATATGGGTTGGGCCTAACTTGAAAATAATTATTTAGCTATTCAAATTTGAATTCACATCCACGTATTTTAGTTTTTAATTTTGAAGAGTCTGATCTCTAAATATGCATCCATACTCGATACCCACCCTCGAATCGGTATAACATAGAGTGCAACTATTAGGGCTGGTTGATAATTTATCCATTTTTCAGTGATTTTAAGATGTCAATCCCTTTCCTGGAAAACAAACATAATGTTCAACGAGACTTTAGGATGCTGTTGATGCTGTTGTCATGCTTAAAATTAGAAGTCTCAGAATTGGACTACTGCCAAACACGGTCCTCCTATATGGTTCTTACAGGGGCCCTTTTGACTCTTCCATTGCCCAGAGGTTCTTCTCACAAGAAGCTATTCTTATCAATCACATATATGCTTTTATATTCTTTATTTATTACATCAATGAAGTTCTCTTTTGCCTATAAAGAAAGAAAAAAGAAAAAAAAAAGGGCTTTCCTAGTCTCTCTCTCAAAAAATTAACATCACAAATTACACTTCTACTTCAAGTGCCAGTGGAAATTGAATGGTTGGGATTTCAGTTTAGTATTCTCAGATGCCACCATACAGAAGCATAAACAAATGACTTGAGTTTTGAGAAATCAAACAAATGAAGACAATCTTATTAATGCGTTTAATTAATTACACTACAATGAAATATTATTTTCTCTCCCACACACACATCACAAGTCATTCAATCCAGAAGATCATGTGAAGAATGAAACCCAAGTAACACTACTGTTTGTGCAACAAGTACTTATTGCTATTTCCTTTCCTTGATTCTGCCATCATCAGAGTACTCTTCAAAGAAACTTGTATGATTTTAAGATCCTTCTGTTCTTAAATTTCATGTCCCCCCAGTCGTCAATGCATTTTCAACTAAAATTGCACGCTGCGGTGACAATTTTGAAATAAGAAAATCAAGAGACGCCATCATGCAGTAGAAAATACATAAAACAAGGGGAACATGAATTGTGAAGACTTTCAAACTCTACTACATGTTCCATGAACTTCAATTACTACAAGCGAGAGAACTGCGAGTTAACCGGGAAGTAGGACACTACAATTGGAGCTCCTTTTGATGATTTTGAGTTCCTTTTGTCTTTTCCCATTGAAGTTGCTTTCACTTGTTGGCTTCCGGTATTGTCTGAAACCCGTGCCGGCGATGATGGAAAGAAGCAACTGAAAATGGCTGAGAAAACAACCATATTTTGTATTATTTGAGGTGCTTTTCTCTAAGACGAAGTTGAAAATGCTTTCTGAAAGTGAAAGGATGAGAAAAGATGAGTGATATAGAGTTGATTATAGAATTTAGCTTTATTTATAGGGAGAGAGAGAGAGAGGGCGAAAGAGAGAGAGAGAAGAAATATGAGGTTTTCTGTGTCAGTCAATGAACTTGTAGAGCACGGCAGACCATGTAGGCCACCGCATTTCTATTTTCTTATGGCTGCTTGTTATTTTGACCCCACTGTATTTATTCTTACATTAGGGCTTCGTTTGGGAATAGGTTAATTTAGTAATTTTTTAGTTATTTAGTTAAAATATGAGCTAAAAAAATTAATATGTTTGAGATGATTTTTTAGTTTTTTACAAAAAGATGTACAAAAAGTAGAAAAAAAAGAGAATCTTTGACTTTTTTGTATGGGTTGTTGGCTTTTTGGCTAATGTAGTAACTTTTTAATTTTTTGGCTAAAAATGATGGTTCCCAAACGAGGCCTAAATTTGTATAAAAATTTAAGTAAAATCTTCTTTTTATATGTTTCAACGTTCATCAAACTATCAATCAACGGGCGGACGACATGTCAGTATAATTTTTTAACAAATTTTTGCTTTGAGGTGGTCATCTGAGAGATATTTGGTGATGAAAATCTGACAACAATAAATAGTAATTTAATGAAAGGTACATTGATCCTTAGTTTGATAAAAAATAAAATAAAATTTTTGATTTGATGAACTGTTGGAGTAAATGTTTTTTTTTTTTTTTTTTTATCAAATTTAAATTTGATGATAAATTTAATGAATCATTGAAATTGGTCATAAAAGGGCACCATAATTTTATATTTGGTGGTCAATTAGCTTAGAGGGCAAGTTTTTCTTTATTTGCTATCATTCTCCATTTCTCTGTTTCCTTCCAAGTTCTTATGGTTGATCTGATTGACTCTTCTGCCCTTTTGATGACAAAGGCATTATACTTGGAACAGTAATTTCATGGTCCAAAAAATGGAACCAAAATAAAGATAAGAAAGACAAATCTATGATTGATCTTTAAAGTTGGTGTTGTAAGCTCATACCTTAAGTAAATCTAAATATTTCCTAAAATTCTGAATATTTTCTAAATTTTTATGTCTGAGATTGTTGTATTGTTGTACTTAGAAATTGTACATACTCATAATTTTTGTTAAATTTTTTAGGAGAAATTACCCAATAGTGGGATTTTCAAAAAATTATTACATATGCATGAAAAAATTTATAAATTTAATTATTAATATTGATAAATTTTATCATTAATTGTACTTTTTGAAGTTATACACTTATGTAAAAGTTTCTCAATTTTTTTAATTTTTAATTTTTTTTTAATCTCAAATGATAAAGAGTGGTTTAATTACTATGTGGTTGTTTGGTGCTTATAACTTATTTTGCTATGAGAGTTTGTATCAAACTGTCTGATATAATTTTTGTTTATAGTTTATTGGTAAGTGTCACGACCCAAACCCGCCCCCTAAGGGTTTAGCATCGTAACCGGCCAGTAATCCGTGATTACCAAAGGCCTGCTTAACAGTAATGTCGATAATACAATAACGGGGCTGACGGAAGCCAATCAATAATAAAAAGATGTCCAATGAGCTGTGAAAACCTGAATAGGAAAAAGAAACTTCCATGCACATAGCTATAGACATATACCAAAAATACATGTACAAGGTAGCATATAGGTTGGGGACCTAATCCCCCCAGCATAACTGTACAATCAAAGTCTTAAACATTCTTTACATTAACAAGGACAAAAAGGGTGAATCTGGAACACCCCAAAACAGCCTTGACTCGTGTAGGTTCGGAACCTCAATATGAGGCACAATGGCTGACTTGACAAAACGGAAGCTCAAGTCAGCGCCCTTAGCTCTGGTCCAGTGCTTGGCCACCTACATATATATATACAAACTGTGAGCTGAAGCCTAGTGAATAACAAATATGTAAAGGGGTTGGGAATGATGTCCTTCAATTTTGAAAATAGTCAATTAGCATTAGATCGTTTTCAATCAATACCATTTGTCAATCAATCATTCAATTCGATCAATTCGATCCATCATATTCATTAAGTCATACGTGGTACATCCAATAGCAACAATACACTAGGTCTTAAAAGACCGAATAATCAATTGATGGCCATCATACAATAACAATAGTTCTAAGATTTGGAACTGACAGAGATCTCTGTAACAATAACGATAACAATGTCAATAACAATAGCAATATACTATGGATGCCATGAATATAGTTCAAAATAGGATCATTATTCAATCGATAAAAAGTATCATTTTAGAAAGTAATATGATTTATCAATCAGAAAATAAATACGATTGAACATATCTTTACAACATTGTTACTCACAGATTACTGGGCTATAGACAGGCTAATTAGCATCCTTGGGTGCCAAACCTACATAGTTGCAGAACGAACACACACAAAATTACACACCCGAAATTAATAACTTAGCCCCTTGCTTGTTTTGGTGTAGTTCTAAATCATTATCCTTAATAAGATGCCTTAAACATGGCCTAGGAATGCCTAGGATGAAATAAGGATGCAAAAATGTACTTAAAAACATTTTTCAAAACTTGTTGAAAACAGGGGTCTCACTCGACTGTGGCTTCCTTCGCTCGAGCGGACGTACAGAATGTGCTTGGTCGCTCAAGCGTAGACTCATTCGCTCGAGCAATCTGCAAAAATGTGAAAAGTACTGGTTGCTGAAAACCTCCGCTCGATGCTCGCTCGAGCGTGAGACACAGTTCTTCGCTTGAGCATGCTTCTGTATATGCAAAAACCTGAGAGCTTGCAATTTATGCTTGAGCCAGCATTCCATCGCTCAAGCGAAAGACTGAATATAAAGGTGGTCGCTCAAGCGTGGAATCCCTCGTTCGAGCGAGGAAGCCAAATTATGGGTTTTCCAGATTTGCTCCCAAAGCTCAAACCAAGGATTTAACATGCCAAAACTCATCCTTTTGGGCCAATTCTCTGGAAAATACTTAGAAACTCATAACACAACATGTTTTGAAAATCATTTCGTAAAATCAAAGCCTAAAAGTATGCCAATTGTACACAGAATCAACTTGAAATGGAAGAACATGGTGTAATTATGTCATGCATGTACTTATTTGAATTCATGACTTCCAACACATGATCATATGAGCTATTCTTTCCAAAAACATGATGAATTCTTAGATTACAACTATAATATGAACATGCATGTGTAAATTTCATGAAAACAACTTCAAAATTCCATACTATGGACATGCATGCATGAATTGATTCTCAAATCTACTCTTTAGGGTATTTCTTGACTTTAGTCTCCAATTTTTCCATGAACCATGCATGAAACAACTTAAATTCATAACTAAGAGGGTGAATTCCCATCTTAAGTCTTGAATTTCCAAGTGTGGTAGCTCAATTTGCAAGTCCTCTTCAATTCCCTCTAGATTTCAAGCAATACACTTGTTGAATCAATTTTCTCCTACTCTCCTCTCTCCCATAATTTGTATACAAGGAGATGGCAAAATGATGGCGTCAATTAAGCATGAAGGCAAATGGTCTTGTAAGGCCCACTAATGGCAACCATGTAATTTAACTTAACTTAAATTAATTAGCATTATAAATTTTAATTTAATCATCCCAAATTGAATTTCAACTAAACTTACCATAAAATTCTATAATTCCTAACTAGCATAAAACGCGAGTCAATTTCTGAATTGATCGCCGATAAAGCTTTCAATTCGCAACTCAAAATTAAAACGTGAACAGATCGTTCTATGTCAAATAGATAGAAACGCAATTAGACAACACACTCACGTAATCAACTTGGGATTTCATCTTAATCATTTACTTAGCATGCTTAATCATGAATTAATACTAAACATAGGTCAGGGTTGTCACAGTAAGAAATTACAGCTTTTATATAATATAAAAATAACTAATTATTTAGAAGCTGCGGAATAAATGCTCTTAACTTCTAGCTACTTCCTAATCATCAGTTTTTAACTTATATTAAATTACAACAAAAAAAAGTCTATTATACAATTTAGAATAAATTACAAATACACATTTTGAGGTTTGCATAAAATATAAATTGCCTCTTGTAATTTTGAAAATTACATATCACCCCTTCAAATTTCTAATTGCATAACAAATGATTCTTTTTATTAATCAATCATTAAAATCAGTTAGCTGCTTTTAATTATGTCAGAAAAATATTTCAATTAACAATTTAGGTAATTTTATTGTTGTGTAGAAGATTAGTTAGGAATTTTATTTTTTCTGTTAATTTTGTTAAATAAAAAATTTTGACAAGGAATATTTCTAATTTTCAAAATTAAAGGGAGCAACCTGTATTTCAAATAAATCTCAATGGATGTATTTGTAATTTACCCTATAATTTATAAATGGAATTGGAGTTGAGCAATTTTAGGGATATAAAAAATTATACCAATTTTTTTAGCAAACACTCACATGGACGTGGGACGTAAACATCCATGTGAATGTTTGGTAAAAAATTTAGTACAATTTTTAGGGTCTCTTGACCATGATTTATATTTTCAATTTTTTTGATCGGGATTTATATTTTAAATTTGACTTCTCTAAAGTTGGTCATCTTAATTTAGAGAGCATTGGGCTTGGCAGACTCATTTTAAGACTGATTTTGGTGATCCCAATCTTTCATTTTTTTAGAACTCTTTGAGTAGAATATTTATGCAAAAAAATCAAGATAATAGGATATAGGTAGTTATATGTTTGAATCAGATTTATATTACAAAAAAATGAATAATTATTTTTGAAATTATATTTGTCGTCCAATTTTTAAAACAAATATAATATCAAACTTATAACTATAGATGTCCAATCATCTTATTGTTTGTATAAATATTCTACTCAACGACTCATAAAAAGTGAATGATTTAGATCACTGAAATAGGTCCCAAATAGACCTATCAAGTCCAATTCAAACACTCTTTCTAATTGAGATGATGACTTGAAAAAAATCAAACCCATTTTAAGGGTTTTAACCCTAAAATTAGACTTGACTAAATTGTTAGGGCCATTGATAAATGAGTCACCGTGATTTTTAACACCATCTTCTTTTCATGGCACTTAAAATTGAGACTTCCAAAGTTGGGCTAGTTTTAAATATACATAGGTTCAGGTGTGTTAAAACTAAAGGTTGTAGGTGATGTAATGAAAAAGGTGACAATAATGAGGTGGCAGAGCAGGAGGAGGAGGTGGATCGGAGGTGATGGGGTGGAGGTGGTGATAATCGTGGTGTAATGCAGGAGGTGTTAGTGATGGTGATGATGGTGGAGCAATTAAAAAAGGTTGTGATAGTGTTGAGGCGAAGGTGGTACTGGGTTAGGCAAGGGAAGTAATATAATAGAAGTAGTATGGAGCCACATAGGACTGGAGGTGCCTGTCACGACTCAAACACCGCCTATAGGTTTAGCATCGTAACCGGCCAGTAATCATAAGATTACCGAAAGCCTCTGAAACAGATTAGCAAAATAAGGGGCTAGTGGAAGCAAATATTAAAATATATTGTTTATAGAGCTGTGCAGACTTATATGGGATGTAAAATTAACACTTTGTGTACACATATTATGACGTCATCTTTACATCAACTTAAAAACAGATAAGTCCAAAAGGGACCTAGCCCTACATACAGAATAAACATAAACTTGTCCAAACAAAAGAAAATAAAATAAAACTTAAACTTGCTCACAAAAACTATCCATAGAACTTGATCACAAAAAGACTTTCGGAATCTCCTCGGGAGGCACATAAGTTGGCAGACACAAACCGATCTAGACTAGAAGTCTCAAGCCTGGTCACGCGCTTGATCTCCTACATACATAATATAAACAGCGAACTGGAGCCCAGTAAATAACAACAGAGTAAAGGTTTTATGAATGATGTCCATAATAGATTCAGAAATCAGAAACAGATTCATATACATAGTTAGACTTGTAAACAGTTATACGTAGTATATCCATTAGTGCTAACAGATCAGATTGGTCATAAAAGACCCATATACAGAGCAGATGGTCATTAAAACCCATATTCACATGAAATGGTCATAAAGACTCACTTGCAGATCATATAGTTGATTATGCATAATCAGTTCCATAAATGGAACCCACTTGAAACCCTAGTACCAGATAACATATAACATATTACATGATGCCAAGGATGCCACGATTACATTTCAACAAACTGGACAATCATTCATGATTCACCAAAATAGCATTTCAGAAAACAGATCGTATCATATCATTCAGAAAATACTTATAGTCAGTATATCTTTACAAAATTGTTACTCACGAATAGCTCCAGAAGCAGAATAGACAACGTAGACAGATTGGTCGGATAATGGCATGTGACCTACACAAACACAGGACGGATACACATTGAAACACACCTCCTAAATACACTTGTCTTATTACATTTCTTTCTTGGTGTGTTTCTACTTCTTATCCTCATTATTGTAGCCTAAATCATAGCTTAAGAATGCCTAGGATGCAATGAGGATGAAATATGCACTTTGAAATATTTTGCAAAATTTCAGAAAACAGGGCAGTTCGTTCGAGCCAGGCTTTGGTCACTCAAGCAGTTTGCAAAATCTGCAAAAGTACTAGATGCTCTCATTTCATGCTCAAGCCAATTTTTAGTCGCTCGAGCCAACTGCCTTGACTGTGAAAGTACTAGGAGCATGCAAAGTACGCTCGAGCGAAGGTTCCACCGCTCGAATGAACCCTACGAATTCTGGAATTTCTAGATTTGTGTTATAAGTTCAAAATCCAATTTCAAAGTACCAAAAATTCTTTTGGGCCAAAACTTAAAGAAGCACAGTTGAAACTTTATGTATATAACACATGCATGTAATGACTTGAAATCTTAATTTTCAAAACATGTACAAATAGAGTAATAAAAGAAGAACCATGTTGATTTCTCAAAGTCATGCAAGTATAGGCCTATGCATGTAAGTATTTGTTGAAATTCAAACTCAAATTCCATGAATTATGGATGCATGCATGAATTATGCTCAATTCCATAATCTAACATGCAATTCTAGCTTCTTTTTCCTCAAACTCATGCCAATTACACTTTAACTTTGATAAGCTTAATTCCTACATAATTTTATAGTCAAGAATTTGGTTGAAGTCCTTACCTAGGCCTTGAAGTGTACGTGTTGAAGCAAAATCTTCCTTACTTCCTTTCAATCTCCTCTTCCTCTTAGTTTGAACTCAATGTCCCCCCCCTCTCTCCTCTCCCTCTCTCTATGTTTTTTATGTTAAAAAAGATGAAAGTGTGTGAACTCAATTACAAGTGTCCTATTTATATGATAGGATTAGTTTATACTAATTAAATGTTATTAGAACTAAGTTAATTCAACTTAATAATTAATTTACTCTAATAATTTGACTCTTAATCGAAATCTAATTAAACTTACCATAATATTCTAAAAATTTCAAAGGACACATTGACTTAGTTAATTTCGTATTCGGACGCCGGTAAGGCCTTCAAATTCCATACCAAAATAGAAATTCAAACAAATATTCCTCCGTTAGATAGATATAATCACAAACAACACATGAAATGCACAATTAACACATGATTTTATTTTAATTACTTATTAGGCAGTCTTAATTATGGATTATGGGATAATCACAGAGTGGGGTTGTGATAGCACCCGTCTCCTTTCATTTTTTGAAAATTAAACTTTTACCTTTAATTTGAAAAGCAAAATCATTTAATTTCCTTTTTTCTTAAAACATATTTTTAAATTTTTATATTTCATCTTTCTTTTTAATATATTCTTTATAATTTGTCACTATAAATATTTAATTTGGTTGAAAATATTCTCTTGTATTTATTTTTCTCTCTTCTCTCTCATATTTTTCTCCACATCTATCTTTTCTTTTTCTTTTTTTTTTTTAAAAAAAATTGTAATTATCAACGTATTCAGGAACTAAAATAGCAAATCAACAACAATTAAAAAAATTATCGATTAATTAAATCATAACGCTTAGCATAAAATTTTGACATCACATTCATCTTTAATCATTTTATTACCAAATAAAAATTAAATTTAATTAAATTACGATTAATGTAAGTAAATATTCACTTTAATGGTGCCCAATGAATCAAAATCCTCACTCAAGTAGTGGTGGTGGTGGTGGTGGTTGAGAGATATGTTAGAGCATCTCCAATGCATTGCTATAACAGCTGCTAAAGTCATAATAGGGAAGCTTGAGCAAAAACTGCTTCTCCAATGGCATGCTATAACAGCTGCCAAATCTGTTGCCAAATTTGGCACCAACTTTGGCAGCTGCCAAATGTGCCAACTCACCAAAAATCAACCGTTTTCTTCCTTCCCTCCCTCATCCTTCCCAGCAAAACAGAGTTAATTTTTTGTAAAACCAAATTCACCAAATTTTTTTAAATAGAAATTGTTGAAAACAAAATTTTTTTAAAACATAAATTATTTCAACAACCAAACCCTTCACAAAAATAAAAATAAAAATAAAAATCACAGACAACAGCAACAACAACAACAATAATAAAAAAATTTCAATGCAAACAAGCAATTTCAAACGAATTTTAAACAATAAATACCAGGAATTTCGTGGTTGATGGATTTGAGACGAGGGTTTCGATCTCTGCGATCTGCGAAAAGGGCTCGAATAGGGCTCCTTTATGCGATCTGCGAAATGGGGGAGAATGATCTACAATCTTGGTTCTCATGTTTGTTTTCATCTTCTTTGTGTTATGTGAAGAGGGATTTGAGAGAGAGAGAGAGAGAGAGAGAGAGAGAGAGAGAGAGAGAGAGAGAGAATGATCTATGTAGAAATGTGAGAAGAAATGAGTTCTCTCTCTGTGAGGAAATGTGAGAAGAAATGAGGACATGAAAAAGAATGAGAGAGAAAGAGAGTGTGGTCTGATCAAATAGGATGTGATGGCACCTGTTGATGTAATCCAACGGCTAGAAAAATGAGTGAAGAATAATATATATATTTTTGACAGTCATAATATATATATATATTAGTGTATGCACGTGCTTGAAGGCACGATGTAAATAATATTAGTATCAAAATGTAACTATAAATTGTACGTATCATGTTAAAATTTGTAAAGTTTGTAGCACTTGATAAAAGATCAAGTCAGCACTCTTACCATTAGTT
This sequence comes from Camellia granthamiana, assembly GCA_036172215.1. NCBI lineage: Eukaryota > Viridiplantae > Streptophyta > Magnoliopsida > Ericales > Theaceae > Camellia > Camellia granthamiana. Next base: position 56,599,324 of record CM069908.1, on the reverse strand, counting down.
TGTGGCTAACACCTGATACACTGGTGAGTGTCATAGTACCCCAAACCACAAATATCTTACTGAAATAACATAATACAAACAACATAAATACCATAACCTGACAAATAGTAGTCTTTAGAAATTTTTTACATATTAAGATACGGAAAGCAAATATTTGAAATAATTTTCCAATCAATCTGAAGAAAGCATTAACACACCTCTACATCGCGGAGGGAGCCCCAATATTAAACTAAATGCATCATATTATGAAGAATAAATCAACTCTATGCCATAGCATCCCAACAATATAGCAATACATTTTTCATAAAACGCTTAAATGGTGAAATTTAATTTTGTAAAAAAAATAATTCCTGCAGCTCATCTGGTTTGTCAAATTAATGTGAAAATCATCAATTACATCAACTATAAACAACTATAGAATAGAAATTGTTGCTTTACAAAATAGCCAAATTAAAAAGATTTTAAAGTCATCCAATAGCCATCAAGTATTGCTAGTATCAATACCTAAAAGAAAATGTATAGTAAGGAGTAAATTAAATAAGAAAAATTATAAATAGGTGATAACTTCAGAAAATATTTAAAAACTCCCTGATTTGTAATTTTCCCAATGAAATAAGAAGATGAGTAAAGAGAGCCTATATTATAGTTTGGTGCAAATCTCCATAGCATTTTTTGATCAAAATAATTTTATTAGAGAACATAATTTCCTAGTGTATGCCAATAAAAGAACATAATTTCCTAATTGTATGCAAATCCTAATTGTCTCCATAATTTCATAATTTCCTAATTTTATTAGAGAACATAATTTCCCAATTTATAAATCATTAAAAAGAGAACATTACGGGCATACAATAAAAGAGAACATAATTTTATTAGAAGACAATTAGAGGGGGGAAAAGTGTATTTAAAAAGGAAAAAAATAAAAAGACAACTGACATGTCCAAAGAAATAAATCAATTTAATTCAAAAGAAAGACAATATTTTTTTTGGTACCATGTGGAGAACTCAATTGTAATAAACTGATTCAAAATAAAAGATCAAGTCTGCACTCTTACCATTAGTTTGTGGCTAACACCTGATAAATTGGTGAGTGTCACAGTACCCCGAACTACAAATATCTGATTGAAATAACATAAAACGAACAACATGGATTATGCCAAATGCAAAGTATAACCTGACAAATAGTAGTCTATAGAAATTGTTTACATATTAATGTGAAAATCATCAATTACATCAACTATAGACAACTTTAGAATTGAAATTGTTGCTTTTAAAGTCATCCAATAGCCATCAACTGTTGCTAGTATCAATATCTGAAATGAAAATGATCTTAACATGTTTTCCTCTTATAATCTTAACATAGTCCCGCTACCCTGATCTTAGCATTTTCTCCTCCTCTAGTTTTACTACCTTCTTCGAAGCACTTGACAAAACATGAGCACACATGTTTTCCCTTGCCAACTGAACCATATTTTTTAAATAATCAACTCCCAAGTAGAAAAAACAATAGGACAACTAAGGCAATATACTATGATTATGTTGTGCTTTCTTTTGATTGATAAAATAAAAGAAAGACATCCTAATAAAACGTCAATTTTCAATTCATGCTATATCAATCAATTTATATCAATTCATTTAACCAAATCATCATGTTATATCATGAGTTGAAATTTCTAATTGTTGACCAATTATGCACTCAGATACTTTGATTAAGGCAAGAAAGTGATGTCCTTAACTTTGATTATATTCACAAATTAAACTTGCAACTCAGTTATTGTTCAATGATGGATAAACAAAAATGATGACAGGTTATCTTACAAAAAAGCAAGAACGATGATTCTTAAATTATCACACAGATATGCAGATGACAAACTAAAAAAAACAAAAAACAAAATGTTGATTTTCAAAACAAAAAAAAATATATATATATATATATAATATAGCTGATTTCTTGCTCCCCCTACCCCACCCACCCCAATTTGATTTTAATAAACCCAAATAATGATAATTGTAAGGGGAAAAAAAAAAGAAAAAAAAAAAGAACCAGAATTATAAATTTCTTGCAGAACCAACAAAAGAAATAATCACAGAATAACAGAGCCCAGGTTTTCATCCTTACCACATCTCTACCTTGTTTCGATACGAAAGGTCTCTACGAAGTCCACAACGCTTCAGACAAAAAAGTCCCAAACCTGTTGTCAATAGTAAAGATTGTTAAAGATTATTGAAGATTATTAAAGATATCCAAACATTAGAGTAAAGATTATTGAAACAAAAGATATCCAAAGATAGAAATATAAATACTCAAGAAAAATCAAAGCCCAGGTTTCCATTTTCCCCATTGTTTGCTAGTAATTAATGATTGGTTGGTTGTGTATATGGAGAATGACATTTAATAGCATTCCAAATGAAATTATCATGCATTATTTTGAAAATACGAAAAATCAGAGAGGTTATTTGTAAATCAAATTTGAATGTTATCAAAATGGTATGCAAACTAATAAATGTTACCAATGTTTTATGTGCGGGTGTTTTATGCAATAAATAAAACTGAAAATCTGAAATAGTACTACTTTAATAACGTAATAAGGCCTTGTTTGATTGACAGGATTAATAATCCTATGAATTAGTGAAGGATTCGTTATCCAATCAAATTCGTGACATAACCATTTATTATGTATTCATTTTATTTTCTTTTATACTTAAAATTATGAACTAACAATCAAACATAGGATTGTGAGTCCGTGAACTAACAATCCCAATCCTATATTATAATACTACTAATCAAACATGCCCTAAGTGTCACATCAATAAGTAAAAAAAATTGTAAGGTTGTTAGTTTGTATGACATTACTCTATCAACCTATTAATTGAAGGAAAAAAGAAAAAGAAAAAAAAAAGATTAATTTAACTCCTATCTATTTTGGTTAAAAACCCAAAAACTAACACAAAAAATAACTCCTATTTATTTTAATGATTGGTTGGTTGTGTATATTGAGAATGACATTTAATAGCATTCCAAATGAAATTATCATGCATTATTTTGAAAATATGAAAAATCAAAGAGGTTATTTGTAAATCAAATTTGAATGTTATCAAAATGGTATGCAAACTAATAAATGTTACCAATGTTTTATGAGCGGGTATTTATGCAATAAATAAAACTGATAATCTGAAATAGTACTACTTTAATAACGTAATAAGGCCTCGTTTGATTGATAGGATTAACAATAAAATGATTAATAATCCTATGAATTAGTGAATGATTCGTTATCCAATCAAATTCGTGACATAACCATTTATTATGTATTCATTTTATTTTCTTTTATTTTCTTTTCTTTATACTTAAATTATGAACTAACAATCAAACATAGGATTGTAAGTCCATGAACTAACAATCCCAATTCCATGCTATAATACTATTAATCAAACATGCCCTAAGTGTCACATCAATAAGTAAAAAAAATTGTAAGGTTGTTAGTTTGTGTAACATTACTCTATCAACCTATTAATTGAAGGAGAAAAGAAAAAGGAATAGAAATAGATTAATTTAATTCCTATCTATTTTGGTTAAAAAGCCAAAAACTAACACAAAAAATATCATCAAAATAAAATTTTAACTAAAATAAAATAAAATAAACAATTTCCAAACAAATCCTTGGATGAGAGAAAAGAAACAATATCATCAAAATAAAATTTTATAAGTGTTAATGTTTTTATTTTTAAAGGAGCAGTAATCTGTTGTTTTATATCTAGATCATCAAACCCTTGGTATTATGTAAAATAGTAATTTGTTGTTTCATTTTTTCTCCAAAATTCAAAATGAACTAAGAGATTATATGAACTAAGAGAAACACTGTACATATACATCCCTATACTCTTTGTAATTATTAAGACAAAAGTGCATTGAACCCTCAGTTTAGTATTTAAGATGCTGAATGAAACAAATTGCAAGCTAATAACAATATGGTAGGGAAAGTGATTACAAAAATTACCATAGAAGCAACAACAGAATAGTCATTATTAATTGAACTTATCAAAAGATTCAGACCATCTTAACTGTACTAAACAAATTTTTTTTTTTAATATACAAATTTAAAAGGACAAATGAAAGAAACACTGAAGTTGAAATGTTTACCTGCTGATATGCATGATGGAAGCAGAGTGTAGCAAGGAATAACCTAGTTGAATCAAAGAAAAAGAAAACAATAACAATTTGTGTAAAATTCCAAGTTGACTCTTTGAGAGAGAAAAAAGATTTCTAGATATTAGATCCAAAACAATGAGATAAAGATGAGTCTAAGAAACTTTCACAAACTGAAACATGGGTTTACAGATTATCACAAATGAAAGCCATAACATCAAGAATATCCTATTGGTTCAAGAATATCCTATTGATAGCATCAAGAATTAGAACAAAATTTGAAAAAAGTGAGCAATACGAACACAACTTCACAAAATGGGTTTAACTTTCACAAAATTTAAAACATGGGTTTAACTTTCACAAAAGTGAGCAATTTGAAAACATGGGTTTAACTTTCACAAAATTTGAAAAAGTGAGCAATAACAGAAAACAGAAACATTCTCATCAAACCAAAATTAGAACATGAGTTTGCACCAAAAAAATAAAATAGAACATGGGTTTAACATATTCAAAAGAAACTTTACCAAAATTAATACAAACACAACTTAGGGTTAACAGATATGCATAGTTTTTAACATAAAGAAGATGAATAATGGGTGTTTTAATAAAGAGTCACAAGGGACCAAATTAACAGAGCCATCAGATTGTGTGTTCAAAAAATCAAACTCATATATATTGGCTTTTAAATAATCAAACTCATTTCATAAATCAAAACCATGTGAAAAATCAAACATTTCAAATTAACCATATCAGATTAATCATATATATACATATATATACATACATATTGGAATCATATATACACATATACAAATAAGCAAATTATATATATCATAATTAGCAAAATAAAAAATAAATAAAAATACACACCTGAATTGCTATTTTAGGCAGAACAGATGCTTCATGCAAACCAAGCAATTGGGCAACCTTCAAGAAATAAGCAAAACTTAATGCTGCTCAAGATTCACACATGAAAGAGTACAAAAAATTGAAAACAAGGTCAAACTACCCATCAAATCCACAAAAATTAATTACAAAGCAACAAAAAACGACATAATGCAGAAGCACTGTGTGTTGCAACATGGCACTGATACGAAAGTAAAATCAAAACAAAAGAAATGGAACGTGTAACAACCCAGATTTTTAATTATTCTGTAGAATTTATACTAATATTATTTAATTATAGTTGAAAAAAATATATGATTTATTTTGTATTAATATGTATTATTTTGTAAAATAATATAATTTATTAGTCAAAGTATTAATAAGTAAGTTTTGATAAGCTTGACTTAAATTAGATAGACTTGAATTAATGAAGATTAACAGGGGAGCGACACGTGGCTGTTGGCTTGGGGCTCACGAATATAATTTGTATAAGTAGAGAGAAGTTGACTCAGTAAGAGAAAAGAAAGAATGAAAAAGAAAAGAGAAAGAAAAGAGAAAGAAAGAAAGGAAGAAAAAGGGAAGGAAAATAATGGAAGTTAAAAGGGTTTTTGGTGGTAGAAAGGAAGAGTGAGATATTAAAGTTAAGGTGAGTTATATTATACCTTGAGTCTCCAAAATATATTTTATGTATGCTTTGACTTACCAAAATCTATTTTATAAAAGTTATATTTTATTAGTATATTAATAAAAGTTATGTTTTATTAAAGTTTCAGTTACGTGGTTTATTTTCTGAACCCTATTTGTTTAAAAGGAAACCCATGGATATGTTTGTTTTACTTTTAAAGAATATTTGGCTATGACCTTATATGAAAATATGTTTTGTGAGTACCACCACGGGAGTCCCATGCCTTGGGAGACTTAAATAACCATTGGCTAGTGTTTGACCACTTTGTGGTCCAGTGTTTGTCGTGGATCCATTGACCAGTGTAGTGCTTGGCACTTAGTGATGTACCATGGTTATGGTTGTATAGTGATTTCCGTATTACATGTTAAATGATCTGAACTATACGTCAAATGATTTCCGTATGATATGTATCCAGCTCTTTTTGGCCCAACTAATTATTCATGGTGAATTTTATGCCTTATACTCTTAGTATAATATTTCTCACCCTGCCATGTGCTTATAGTTTTTTTTACCACTTTCAGGTGGCATGTCAAGACCAGCGTGTGGGGTAGACACAAAGCACTTTTATTATATTTTATCGGCCTTTTTTATCAATATATTTTGTAATAAAAATAGAAACTCCAATGATTATTTTAGTACCCTTATTTAAATATTTCTTCCGCTTGCGTTTATTAATTTGTTTAAAGATTTGGCCGGAGGTAACCTCGGTTACTGGCCATCACGATACTTAACCCTTGGGTACCGGGAGTGGGTCGTGACAGAACACACCTCTCCGAGAATCTTCTTATCATCCTTTCCACTTGGTTGATCAAGGTCAGCAATCTCCCACAAAGAAATACTGAGGAGAGTCCTTATAACATCCTCATCCAAGAAAGGGGTAGCCGGGGACGGTGACGCTCTAGCGGGGGACAGACTTCAGTCCGATTCTGACAATGACGACTCCGTTTCAACCCTTGTTCCCCTGTTGATCTATTTTATTCCGACAGAGAGGGAGGGGGGAAGAGAGAAGATGAAGACAGGGAAGCACGGCAAAGGTTGGGCTCCGATAGAGAAGCATGGGAATGGGCTCCGATGGAGGTAGAGAGAGAGAGACAGAGACAAAGTGTTCAAAATTTGAAAATAGAAAGAGAGGAGAAGAGTATGTGTGTGTATGAGAGAGAGAGGGTGTGTGTTGAAAGAGATGAGAGTGAGATGTTTTTAGCCCTTAGATTAAATCAATCCAATGGTCAAAATTTGGACAAAGAGACAAAAGTCCCATCAGGATTCAAAATCTTAGCTTCCTTGTTATATAGCTATTAAACTTAAATTATATATAGTTTGGATACGTTTGGTAGAGCTGTGGGAAAGTAATTATAACTTATATTTTAATAGCTTATATCTTATAACTGTGAATATAAGCTGATTTTTGACTTATAAATTAAGTTTTTCCTCCCACACTCAAAGAATAAGTTGATTTTTGACTTATAAAAAGTTATAAGTTGTATTGTTAAGCTGAACCAAATACATCAAAATAGCTTCAATTAAGCTAAAAACTGAAATAAGTTGGAAATAAGTTCTACCAAACAGGGCCATTAAACTTAACATATGAGCTAAAAAATGAGTGATGGCACCCGTTGTCGTTTGGATATATATATATAGTTTGTAGGTGTTGTTTGGCAGTGTGATGAATAATATATATTTTTAACTTTTTATTTTTTAAATTTTTTTATATAATTGCCAAAACAAATTATCTGAAATAAAAAGGTTATATATATCATTTTTATTTTCTCCTCTTTTTAATTTCATTTCAAATATAATTGCCAAAATTTATATACATATATATATATCTGAATTTTAATTTTTTTTATTTTTTATATTTGTCTAGTTGGTGGGTAATTGGTGATTGTTTATTTTTGATGTGTAGTTAAAAGAATTTATTAAATATATAGTGATATGTTTTTTGGTGAGGTGAATTATATATATATTTTTTTCAATTTTTCAAAAATTTTTTTTCATTTTTTATATTTATCTAATTGGGAATAATATAAATATAAATTTTTTTTTTACAAGCAAGTAAAAAAATGTCACAAAAGACAAAAAATAAACAAAAATAAAATCACAAAAAAACTTATATCTAAACAACACCTACAAACTTAGAGGGAAAGTTGGTTGAGATATGCTAAAATAGCAAATGGCCATTAGAGCACCATTACGATAATTTGACAAAATAACACTATTCATTACCAAATTATAACAATAGTAATAACATTATAACAACAATAGTTAGAGATGCTCTTATGACTTTTTTTTTCTTCTCCGGAATACTCTTTAGAAAAATGTTCTACTAGTACACATTCCCCTGTCCTAAGAAAAAGTTTTTGTTACTTAAAAAAAATAAAAAATAGAAAATAAAAAGAAGGTTATTGTTGAGAGTCATCACGGACACCCTTTTCTCTCTGTCCAGAATCTTATCTTTTTTTTCTCCCTCTCGTTTCTTCTTATCTTTCGCTAGAATATTTTTCTTTAACCTCTTTGTCTAGATTGTGGGTTAATTTTTAATTTTTTTAATTATTTTAGTTTGAGATGAAAAAAAATTTATTTGGGATAAATTTTTTAATTTTTTTAACTTTTGTGAGAGAAAAAATAAAATGATTATGATTTAGATGTGACATTTTATTTTATTGATTTTTAGTCTATTTTGGCTTTGTTTGGCATCTTGGTTTTGGGTTAAAATAAGTCATAAAAAGAAAAAATAAACTAAATAGTTAATAAAACAAAATGTCACATCCAAATTATAATCATTTTATTTTTCTCTCCCAAAAATCAAAAAAGCCAAAAAACCTATCACAAACAAGACATTTTAGCCTCAGATTAAAATAGTCAAAAAGAGTCAATCCACATCCCAAACTAAGACTTTATCTTTTTGTGACTATTTTAAACTCATGACCTTATGCCAAACGAGTGCTTAGGTTTCATATGGTTTGAATGTGTAATTAATTCTATTGGGAATTTATTGACACATAGATTTTCGTTTATCAAACTTTTATTTTACAGTAGTACTATATGTGCTAATTGATATATTAATTAGTATATTAACATATATTATGTCATTGTCATTTTAAAATTATACACCATATCTATTATGTAAATTATAAAGACTCAAAACTTTTAAAATTATGTCACATTATTCGTTAATATACTAATTGATATACTAATTGATGCGTATATGAATTTGAATAACAAGTGTCTTAGGACATTAGTTAAGATTGTATTAAATGAAACCAACAACGTCCACTAATATAGAACTTGGAAAAAGTAATACATGTTTGATTAGAAAAAATTTAATCCTTTGGCAATAAAACTAAAATATCTTCTCTTTTTAGTCAATTATTTTATAATTTTTTTGGGTGTGTTTTTTGGCTACAAAATTTTAAAAATGAGAACCAAAAAAATAAAAATAAAAATTCATTCAAAACGAAAATAAATCAAATCATATATAAAAAAAAGGGGGGCAAATTAGAAAAAAAAAAATAAACAGTATAAAAAAAATAAACTCCGGATTCTACGTATTTTTCAATTTAAATCCTATGATTTCAATTGTATTAATTAAAACAATTATATTACTTATGTGTCACAATTTAGCCCTTCCGTCCATCTCTGTCTGATTGAACCAACGGAAATCTGAACAAAATTTTCAAATTCAAACCCACATGTTCAATCTCTTGTATCTCTCTCATCGTAACTTCGTTTTGCCTCATTTTTACATCATTAGATTCACTTCACGGTCTAGTTTTCATTTCATCCCTCATACACTTTGTTCCACCTCCTTTTGCATAGCGTCTGAGCTTCGAAAGTTGGCTAAAAATAAGATTTTTCTCTTTTTTTTTTCATTTAATTTTTATATTCAAGCCCACATGTTCAAATCCTTATATCTCATTCGTCGTAACTTCATTTCACCTTATTTTCATATCATTGGATTTATCTCATGACCTAGTTTTTATTTCACCTATCATATGCCTTGTTCTATCTCCTTTTGCGTGCCATCAAAGCTCTGAAAGTTGGCTAAAAATAAGATTTTTCTCTATTGGCTTTTTTTCTTGGCTACAAAACTATGCCAATAATATTCTCTCTAGAACAAAATGAAACTAAAGTTTTAACCGCTCAACAATACCACCACTGTCGAAGGTTTGATGGCTATCAAGAGCTTGGTGGAAGGGCCATCAAGGAAGAGGAAAGAAAGGAGGAAGGAAAAAGCATAGAGATAGAAGATAGAGGAGGGGGGGAAAAAAGAGAGAGAGAGAGAGAGAGAGAGAAAAAAAAAAACCTATTTTTGCCCAACTTTTGGAGCTCCAACGGCATGCAAAAAGAGGTGGAACAAGGTATATGATAGATGGAATGAAAGGTAGGCCATGAGATGAATCCAACGACGGGAAAATAAAACGACGGGAAAATAAGACAAAACAGAGTTACGATGAGGGAAACACAAGGGATTGAACACGTGGCTAACTTTTGGAGCTCTGACGGCACGTAAAAATAGGTAGAATAAGATGTATTATGGTTGGAATGAAAATTAGGCCATGAGATAAATCCAATGACGCAAAAATGAGGCGGAACGAAGTTACGACGAGGGAGATACAATAGTTTGAACACGTAGGTTTGAATATGAAAAATTTGCCACGATTCCTGTTAGTTCAATTAGACGGAGATGGACGAAGGGGCTAAATTGTGACACATAAATAACATCAAGGTTTTAATTGTTACAATTGAAAACCTGGGATTTAAATTGAAAAACATGCGAAACTCTATATATTTTTTTTGTAATTTCATTTTTGTCTTTTAAACCTTTTTCAAAAAAATTCAAAAAATTAATAGATGATTCGAAAAGTTTTTTAAAAAAAAATGAATAAATTAAAAAAAAAATCACTAATGCTCTGTTTGTTTAGAAAGAAATGGATGATAGAGAATGAAAATGTTAGAAAGTAAAATGAAAGAAAATAAAAAGAAATGAAAATTTATTTTTTTGCATGTATTTGAATAGATGAAAAATTTTCTAAGAAAATGATGGGACAAAAATATATAATCATTGTATAACAGGGGAGTTGTGGAGAGAAATATAGACAAAAAGGAAAACAAAATAAACTTTATCAAGATTTGGGGAAAAAAATAAATTTTCTTGTATATTTTGCAAAAATTGTTAACCTAACTAACAAACTAATTTGAGTTATACTAAAAATTTTAATTTCTTTTATTTTCTAATACTCTCTACCTAAACAAATACATAAAAAATAAAAAATTTTCTTTGTCTTTCAGTTTCCTGTATTATTTATCTAACTAAACAAAGCCTAAAAAGAAAACAAACTTTTTCTTTTAAAAATTTGGCCAAATTAAACACTTATCTTCTATTTTAAATATATATATATATACATATTTTTAAAACATGATTTTGAAAATCAGTATTATTATTTAAAAAATACGTTTTTATGTTATTCATTGAAAATTGTTATGGTAAAGTACGTTAGATTATACAAGTTTAATTAATAATTTTGAAACAAAAAAAGCACAAAAAAAAAGAGTAAAACATTATTTTTTTCAACCAAACATAAAAAAAAAATTTTAAAAATTAAAAAATTAAAAAATTAAAAATTAAAAAATTAAAAAAAGAAAAAGAAAGAGGATATTTTGGTCATATTACAAAAAAAAATAAATTCTTCCTAATCAAGCATTCATTATTTAGTGGAGGTAGTCAGCTTCATTTAATGCAGTTTCAACTTAGGCCATAATGACACTTATTAACAAAAAGGACTTTGCTTCATACCCCTACTGGGAGTCGACCCACAGTGAGGTGGCGGCCCCCGATTCGCTGAAAACACACACAAAAAAAAAAAAAAAAAATTTGGGCCAATTGGGGCTTCACACGCACGACCCCCAGCACCCCCAGCTAGGGGTCGGAGGCATTTCTGTTAACAAAATCCTTGTTTTATTTATGGAATTTGTTATTCTTGCTATTTATGTCATTTACACTCCGTTTGGATGAGAGATTTGGAAAGAAAAAAAAAAATAGTAAGAATAGGAACCATTTTACTTGTTTTGATGATTAAATAAGTAAGAAATTGTGAGAAGTGATGAGCGATGATGAGAAAGATCCTCACCAAACTTATGTTCTGTTTCTCACCCAAAGTGGTGAGATTTGGCGTTAAAGGAATTGAGCTTAATGAAAGTTTTATAAAATACTAAAATTACCTTTTTAAAAAATATAGATTATTAATATGGACGGTTATACAACACTTTCCTTTATCTTATTTTATTTACTCTATCCAAACAAGATAGGTGAGAAATTACATTATCTTCTCTTTTATTCATCCAAACATAATGGTAAGAAACCATAATTATTTCATTTATTTTCTTATTTAAGTGAGAAATCACAATCTCTTTTTTTCTCACCTCCTCTCATGATCCAAATGAAGTGTTAAGTCTTTCTTGAGTATGCCATTCTCTTTATGTCATCAAATTGGGTCTATTGGTATATTTTAAAGTTGGCAAATCTAAACCAAACCGATTTAAAATTCATATTCATCCACCCGAATCAATAAATGGATTTAAATAAGTTGCTCATTGTTAACCTAATTAAAATTTAGTTTACATGAATTAGACATAGGTACCCATTTAACCTTGTCTAAATGGGCACCACTTCTACCACTAATTCTAAAAAAATTTAAATAAGTTTTTTTAAAAACCTAAAAAAATAAGTTTTTTTAAAAAAAATAAAAATAAAAATATTAAAAAAATGAAATAAAAAATAAATAAATATATATATTTTAAAAAGAGAGAAAAAACAAATATGAAGTAAATGAGTTGGTTGGATTTATTTGTCTAACCCATATTCAATTCCACCTAACCCATTTAATTGTTAGGTTTTTGTAATTGAAAATCCTATTTGACAAAACTCATTTCGGTTGTAATTTTATTTGCTTTTATGTTTCAATGAGGATATGAGTATTTAGATGCGAATCTAACCCGAATTGTGTATATGCAGAGGAGTTTGTGATCTTGAAGCTTTCATATTTGCCACTTCGCTGACTATGTATGGAATCGAAGGGCAATGCCCCTGAAACCAAATTTGTTTAATCGCTTGAGCGGTCATTTTTGTACTCGAGTGGTGAATGACATCATCCAATATTTTTGCAGAGCAAACTGAACCTCTGAGAGAATCCTTTATATGCTCGAGCAGTGGAGTCTTGGCTTGAGCAGCGGGCACGCATTTTAGTGAATTCGCTCCAACGATGAAGTGGTCGCTCGAGCAGTCTTTGCTGCTTTGTTTTCTATAAAGTGCGTCGTTCATTGTTTTTAGGATTCAAGACTTTTAAAGAGCAAAGCTACTAAGACTTTTTATATTTGAGGGCATTTTTCTAAGTGTTTCCTTGATGATTTGAGAGTGATTAATGGATCTATGAACTTCATCTTAACATCATCAAGGGATTTATTTGTTTTTTTTTTATTCACAAAAGAGAATGGTGTTCTTCGATGGATTCTGGGAAACTTGGACTTAAAGCTTTGTTGAATTCCAGTGTAACTCATCGTCATGGATTCGACATTGACGTTATGGATTCAATGTTGTGCAAGACAATTCCGAAATGAAAACAGTAGTGAAAGTGGCACATCAGGGTCGATTCAATTTTGGCGTGAATTCGCTTGGTAATTGGGAGTACACTTTTGTAATTCATTTTTGTCTTCTTAGTGGATTGTTTTGTGGCTTGACCCGTGATTTTTTTATCAAAACTGGAGGCGCTGCAATTGTAATTTTTTTTAATGTTAAATCGTTATGTCAATTTATCTTTGATCATTTGATTGGAATTGTTATTCATTATTTAAAATTAAAATATAATCACAAATTAATATATCGAGAATTTTAAAATTTTCAAATCCCATTTATTAAATAGATGAATGTAGGTTAGATTGATTTAAATGTATATCCCGTTTTGACTTGACCAACCTCCCAGTGGAAGAGTCACTGTAGAAAACTCAATTGCGTCACTGGTCAAATGCAACGATGCTTTGAGTATTGAGAAAATCAAACAAATGAAAGAAGATCTAATTAATGCATTTAATCAATTAAATTACAAATCTTTTTTTGTTATTCATACAATAAAATATGATTCCAGTCCCCACACACATCACAAATCATTCAATCCACCAGATCTCATGAAGAAGAAACCTTGTAACACTACTGTTTGTGTACTAACAAGTACTTATTGCTCTTTCCCATTCCTTGAAAGAAACTTGCCAGATTTTGGGCACACAAACAAGATGAGTTCCACCACTGAGGTACCATGCCCAAAGCGGCCAGCGATGCTCTATCTCAAAATTCCTGTAGCCACGAGAATTCTATGCATGATCGTAGGACTGAAAATGCATTGGAATAACATAAAAGAATTTTGAGAACAGAATATCTTGTGCAAGCAGAAGCATATATAAACTCAATTGTATGTTGGGTGCACTTCATTTACTAGAAGCGAGAGAGAATTGAGTTAATCGGGAAATACGACGCCACGATTGCTGCTTCTTTAGATGATTTTGAGTTTCTTTTATCTTTGACCATTGAAGGCGCCTTCTTTTCTTCGCTTGTGGGATCATCGGAGACCTGTGACGACTGTGGTGATGGAAAGAAGCAACTGAAAATGGTTGAGAATAGAACCATTATTGTATCTGGTGTTTAGCTTTTTATTGGTTGAACCTGGAAACTGTTTGTTGAATCAGAGAGGAGTAATGAGCACAGAGGATTGATATGAGGGAATTGAGTCACAAGTTTAGCTAAATTTATAGTGAGTGAGAGAGAGGAGAAACAGGGGTTTGGTCAATAGGCTTGAATTGCAAGGAAGGAAAGACCAAATAAGTCAGTGTCATGGTCCCACTTCCCAAATGTAAATTGTTAGACCACTGCAGTTTCCTTCCATTTTCTTACGGCCACATAATTTTGACCCGTTGTTTTCTACTTTGATAGAACAACCCCATACATCATTGTATGATAGACAATTAACTTGGATAGCAAGATTATTTTTTTTAATTATTTTTTCGTTTTTTTCAGCAATAGTATGCAACCATGAAAAGTAAGGGTGAGCAGCAGATACATTGATCCACCCAAACTGATTGAACCGAGCCAATTTATCGCATTTTGGACGGATGCGTAATGACGAGTAGACTGTTATGGATTGATTTTTTTCAATCCGCCAAGTTTTGGACGGATGGCGGATTTGAAATTCCTTTGGCCGCAACCGAACCGTCAAACCGCGAACACCTCTAGTAATTTGTAAAACTTTGTGTTTTCAATTTGTTTAGATATTCTATTTGTGTTTTCAATTAAAAAAAGTTTAAATATTCTATTGAAAAAAAGTTTTCAACTTAAATATATTTTTTGAATTGAAAAAAATAAATGTATTATTTATCTGTATTTTTTTATTTTTAAATCTAACTCTAAAAATAATAAATAAAAACGATGACATATGCTTGTTGATTTTTGTTTTTAAAAACAGATATAAATGTAATAATACAGAGGCATATATACAGTGATTGTAATACTTTTTTAAGTTTTTAACTGTAATACATTTTTTTTAGGAAGTGAACAAGTTGAATTATGTTAAAAATTTATAAAATTTTAAACCGCTAAACCGATTCACATCCATCCGCCAATCCACTCAATCTACATCCGCCGGATTGGCGGACGGATGCGGATTGATTTTCTTCAATTCGCCAATCTGACAGACAGATGACGGATTAGAGGTTCCGTGGCCCCAACCGACCCGCGCCCACCCCTAATGAAAAGTGGCCAAGGTTTTCTTAAAAAACTTTAAGTGTCCTCCCTCCTTATTTTTTATTTTTCATATTTTTTTTTTTTTGTTTTTAATGAATATTTTTAAATTTTAAGTAATTTTTTTTTATTTTTTTTAAATTCATCTTATTTAGATATATCTAAATACTAAAATATTTTAAAAATTAATAAATACCCAAAAATACAAAAAAAAAATTATTGAATTTTTGTTTTTGTTTTTTGTTTATTTTCTTGAATTTTTTATATTTAGTGAATTTTTTAAAGGATTTTTTCACAAATATTATACTTTTTAAATGTATTTATATTAGGTGTGTCTAAAAATTTTAAAAATCGCTTAAAATATTAAAAAAATTTAGTGTAAACGAAATACGGAAAATGAAAAAGTATGATAGTGTTTGATAGAGTTTTAGAATTATGATTTGATAATAGAGTTGTATTTTCAATTTGTGTGTTTTGAAATTATGATTTGAGTGTGGAAGATCTGTTTGGTTATAAGTTTTGAAAAGAGTTTTGAATTCAGTTTGGAATTTTGATGTGACAAATGATATTTGATTAAAAAACTTACAACTCATAACTAAACACATAATCCAAAATTCAATTCAAAGCTCATAAAAAATTTTAAAAATTTTTGAAAATATTTTTTATTTAAAATATAAAAATAACAGGTGTCAAAAAAAAAAAACTATTCCGGTCAACCAGCCAAACGACTGGCCGGACGTCCGAGAGACATCCGAGTAGACATGTTTTCAAGAGTGAGTATGAAATCAATTTTTGAAAATTCTAACCAAATACAGCACTCAAACCAAGGTGTGAAATTACGCTTCAAAAATATAACCAAACACAGCCTAGAATTTTTTGAAAAGTGAATTGTGAAAACTGAAACCAAACAGAGTTAATGGCATTTTTCATCAAACAATATTAAAAAATGTAGCTAATTGTTAATTTTTAGTGACAGTTTAAATTTTGTCACAGAAAATATCATTAATTATAAGTTTTAGTTACAGTTTTAAAAAATTATCATAAAAAAAATATCATTAATTTTTAACTTTTTGCTACAAATTGAAAACTTCATTGAAAAATGTCACTAATTGTAAGTTTTAGTGACAATTTATAAAACCGTAACAAAAAATAGTTACTAATTGTCAATTTTTAACGACATATGCAAAAAATCGTCGCAATAAAATTATTTTTAGCAATGATTTTATTAAGATTTATTTTCAATAGGATTTTATGGGAATTAAATCCAACTATTAAGACCTATTGATAGTCATCCTAAGCCTTTTAGTATTTTGTATCGGCCAACATCTCCATTAATAATATGGGTTGGGCTAACTTTTTTGAGAAATGTTAGGCATCATGAAATTTTTTTCATGAAAATGATCATGAAAAATTTGTGACCTTTAGATTACCTTGATTAGTGTGTGGTGCTTTATTCTAAATGTAATCCAAAGGTCACAAGTCTTTCATGATCATTTTTATGAAAAACTTTTCATGATACCTAGTATTGCTGAACTTTTTTTAACACATTTTTATATAATAATATATTTAAAAATTAATTATTTAATGTGTTCTCATATTCGTATTTAAATTTGAATTTATATCCACGTATTTTTAATTTTAAAAAGTCCAACACTTAAATATGCACCCATACTCGATACCCAGTGCAACATAGATTCCAACTATTAGGGCTGGCTGATAATTTATCCATTTTTCAGTGATTTTAAGATGTCAATCCCTTTGCTGGAAAACAAACATAATGTTCAACAAGACTTTAGGATGTTGTTGTCAGGCTTAAAATTAGGAGTCTCAGAATTGGACTACTGCCAAGCATTGTCCTCCTATGGTTCTTACAGGCGGCCCTTTTTACTCTTCCATTGGCCTGAGGTTCTTCTCACAAGAAGCTATTCTTATGAATTGTATGAAAGGGTTCAAGAAAGGAGTTGGAAAATTCGAAGATCTTCGAAGATTCTTGAAGAACAACTTCGAATTCTCTAAAATATGCTGAGAGGCTTAGATTCTTCAATAATCTCAACTTAGGAACACAAAAACAAAGGAGATGATGGAGATAAGAGATTGGGTGAAGAAGAAGGTAAAATGGCAAGAGAGAGAATAATGGCAAGGCTCTCTCATGGATCTCCCACTTTCACTCTCAAGGTTGATAATGGAAAGGGGAAATTAGTTCTTTCCCAAGAGTTGAAAAATCTCAAAAATCCATCCCTTGTAAAGTTATGGGTGGGTGCTATTTATAGGCAACTCATGATGTAGGATGGAGCCCATGTACAAGGCACATGGGGGATATTCTCTCTAACCACCTTGTCCAAGGAGGTGACCTCTCCGAGGAGGTGATCTCTCCGAGGATGAGAAAAACCCCGAAGAGGAGATCAACCCCTCAGCGAACCCTTCTTCTTAGCCACACCTAACCAATGATCCTCAATCATCCCAAAGGGTCAGGGGTAGTCCCAGAAGACGTTCTACCGCAAAAAATTGCCGAGTCTCATGGACCCCCGGGGTCGTGCCACCTCGACCCGGGTATAGGCTAGTTTAACCGAAGAGTGAATTTATCTCCACTTACCATCCTCGGGATCGGGTCCTTTATTCGAACTCCATTACGTCCATGGTTCTGGTGCATAGATCCCGGAAAGCTCCGAGCCCGCAAGTGTTCTGGGACTCATTAACGGAGCGGCTTCTAGATTGCGTTTGAATCCATTCGAAGCCAATTACTTCGGATCTCTAGATTCGTGGATTCGAATCCTTTTGAGTCCAAGTGCCTCGGATCTCTAGGATAGCTCAATACCCTTTCGAGTCCGGGTCCAAGTAAGTCTCTAAGTTCGTGGATCCGAACCCTTTCGAGGCTTAGTGCGATTTAGCCCATTTGATGGCGATAAATTCGGGCCCACCAATCTTGGACTTGCAATAAATTCGGACCCACTAATCTTGGACTATTGGGCCTAATTAAATTAGTGGGCTCAAATTAGCTCCTCTTACATGAATCAAATACATGCTCTTATATTCTTTATATATTACATCAATGAAATTCTCATTTGCCTATCAAAAATAAATAAATAAATAAAGCTTTCCTAGTCTCTCTCTCTCTCTCTCTCTCTCTCTCTCTCTCAAAAAAAAAAAATATATATATATATCATCACAAATTACACTTCTACTTCATGTGCCAGTAGAAATTGAATGGTTGGGATTTCAGTTTAGTATTCTCAAACGCCACCATACAGAAGCATCAAAAGATGACTTGAGTCTTGAGAAATCAAACAAATGAAGACAATGTTATTAATGCGTCTAATTAATCAAATTACAATGAAATATTATTTTCTCTCCCACACACACATCACAAATCAGTCAATCCAGAAGATCATGTGAAGAAAGAAACCCATGTAACACTACTGTTTGTGCAACAAGTACTTACTGCTATTTCCTTTCCTTGATTTTGCCATCATCAGAGTACTCTTCAAGGAAACTTGTACGATTTTAAGATCCTTCTGTTCTTAAATTTCATGTCCCCCCAGTCGTCAATGCATTTTCAAATAAAATTGCACACTGCGGTGACAATTTTGCTATAAGAAAATCAAGAGACGCCATCATGCAGTAGAAAATACATAAAACAGGGGAACATGAATTGTGAAGACTTTCAAACTCTACTACATGTTCCATGAACTTCATCAATCACTACAAGCGAGAGAACTGCGAGTTAACCGGGAAGTACGACACTACAATTGGAGCTCCTTTTGATGATTTTGAGTTTATTTTGTCTTTTCCCATTGACGCTGCTTTCACTTGTTGGCTTCCGGTATTGTCTGAAACCCGTGCCGGTGATGATGGAAAGAAGCAACTGAAAATGGCTGAGAAAACTACCATATTTTGTATTATTTGAGGTGTTTTTCTCTTAGACGAAGTTGAAAATGCTTTCTGAAAGTGAAAGGATAAGAAAAGATGAGAATTTAGCTTTATTTACAGGGAGGGAGAGAGAGAGAGAGAGAGAGAGAGAGAGAGAAGAAATATGAGGTTTTCTGTGTTAGTCAATGAACTTGTAGAGCACGGCAGACCATTTCTGTGTTAGTCAATGAACTTGTAGGCCACCGCACTACTATTTTCTTATGGCTGCATATTATTTTGACCCCACCGTTTTCTACGGTTTTAGGCATGCATTAATTCTTTCATTAAATATGAATAAAAATTTAAGCAAAAGTTTCTTTTGATATCAAATATTTTAACGAAAAGTTTTGTAACTTCATCAAACTATTAGTAAACTGGACGGACGACTGATCAGTGTAATTTTTTCACAAATTTTTACCTTGAAGTGGTTATCTGAGGGCTATCCAGTGATGAAAATCCAACGACAATAAATAATGATTTGATGAAAGGCACATTAATTCTTAGTTTGATGAAACATAAAATAAAATTTTAAATTTGATAAACGATTAGAGTAAAAAGTAATTTTTTTTATCAAATTTAAATTTGATGATAAATTTAATAAAGGGTGCTTCTACTTACACCATAATGGGTTGTTTGGGATGACCTAAATAAGTGCACTTTTTATCTTTTTACGAAAAGATGTGCAGAAAAGTAGAGAGGTGATGTGATGAAAAAAAGATAAAAAGATAAAAAGATGGATTATTTTTGGGTTGCCAAACTTTACACCTTCCATCTCATTACATCACTAAAAAAATGTAATTCTCATTACACCCCCAATATATTACCAAAACTAACCCTAAATTAACTATTTCATCTCTTTACACCACTAATTTTGGTAACACTGCTAAACAATTTATATTATTCCTGTGTTATGTAGTTGGAAAAAATAGATATCTCTAGCATTTTGTTGCTATACATTTACAGAGACACTTTCTTCCAGATAATGATTTTTTAATTTGTGGTGGGCCTGTTCGGTAATACAACGCTAATTAATTTGAATTACTCCAATGCCATGTTACCAGACTACATTTTTTTTCCCAGCATTATGTTGTCGTCCAATTAGATGGTAACACTCCTAAACAATTTATATTATTCTGATGTTATGTTGCTGGAAAAAATAGATCTCCTCAGCATTTTGTTGCTATAAATTTACAAAGAAACTTTCTTCCAAATAATGAATTTTTAATTTGTGGTGGGTCTGTTCGGTAATACAACGCTAATTAATTTGAATTGCTCTAGTGCCATGTTACCGGACAATATTTTTTTTCCCAGTATTATGTTGTCGTCCAATTAGATGATAACAAGAAATTAATTTGGGTCACTTGTGAAGTGCATATTCAATGATACATTGTTAAACAAATGAGATTACTCTAGTGTCATGTTCCCAAACTGCAATAAAGTTGTCTAGGCCCCTGTCGCTGTATATTGAAAGATTTACTTTTTCCTTAAAGCATCCATAAAAAAATTCATAAATCAAACACGCATCCATAAAATCATATATAAAAAGTATCTATAAAATTATTCATAAAAACATTAAGTGTACGAATATCCATAAAATATCTATAAAATCTGTTATTGTTTGCATCCATCAATCAAATATGTTATCACAATTCGTCTTGATAATTTGTAGGTAATTTTTTTCCCTTAATAGAAATAGATATCCACATTTTTTAGAACCTGTCAACCTCAATCGTTGCCCCTTGATCTTCCTATTATCTCTATAGTAACCACTTCTTTTACAAGCAAGTGTAAGTCTTCGTTTTCAGCCATTGCTTCCCGCATCTGATATCTTTATAACAATGATAAATCCAGTCTTTTTCCCAATGTTAGAAGCCCATTTAATTAATGCTTCACGACTACGAAAAATCTAAAGATAATAAATACATTTATACGTCAAATTATTAATAAAACTCAATACAAATTAAAAATAAGAAAAAATGGTATTCATTAAAAAAAAAACTTAACAAATCTCTTCTATAATGAATTCATTACTAGAGTCCATTAATATTGCAATACTTGCGTTGTTACAATGAGTATAAATATAATCCTTCCAGACAAAAAAATAAAAAATATAAAAAAAAATAAAACTGAAAATACATAGTAATGAGAAGCCGAACAAATTAAAAAAAAAATCGGTTTGGAGTTATTGGAAATGTATCTTTTATTCGGTAGTTGGTTACTAGACTTACATTTTTTGTTCAGCAATGTGATGCCAGATTATTTTATTTTATTCGATTTCGAACCACCGAACGAAAGTCGCACACCAATCTAAAAAAACAAAACAAAAACCTACTAAATGAATAAAAAAATTCACAATTTTACTTTTTTGATGGTTCTTCACCACCGTTTCTTCATCCATTGTTTTCTTTAATGATCAAAATACTATTCTCACTTTCTGAAAAGAGATGTATAAGAGAAAAGAAAAATTAAGAAAGGAAAAAGAGGAGTAGGGATTGAAGATCAAGAGATATAAGGAGATAACAAAATATATTCAATTTTAGTGTTTTGTCCTTAAAGGTAATTTCACACATGAATAAAATTGAAAAAAAAAATTCATATAAAAAATATAAAGAGATAAAGTAATGGTGTAAGTAGAATCACCCTTTAATAAAACGCACCATACTTTTATATTTGGTAGTCAATTAGCGTAGAGGGCAAGTTTTTATTTGTTTATTATTATTGTTATCATTTTCTATGTCTGTGTTTCCTTGCAAGTTCTTATGGTGGATCTGATTGACTCTTCTTCCCTCTTGATGACAAAGGCATCATACTTGGAACAGTAATTCCATGGTCCAAAAAATAGAACCAAAATAAAGATAAGAAAGACAAATTTAAAGTTGGTGTCCTGAGCTAATACCTTAAGTAAATTTCATTTATGTAAAATTCTGAATATTTTCTAAATTTTTATGTCTGAGATTGTAGTATTGTTGTACTTAGAAAATGTACATACTCATAATTTTTGTTAAATTTTTTAGGAGAAATTACCCAATAGTGGGATTTTCAAAAAATTATTATATATGCGTGGAAAACTTTATAAATTTGATTATTAATATTGATAAATTTTATCATTAATTGTACTTTTTGAAGTTATACACTTATGTGAAAGTTTCTCAAATTTTTTTTTTTTAATTTTTTTAATCTCAAATGATAAAGAGTGGTTTAATTACTATGCCGTTGTTTGGTGCTTATAACTTATTTTGCTATGAGAGTTTGTATCAAATTGTTTGATATAATTTTTGTTTACAATTTATTAGTAAGAAATTACAGCTTTTACATAGAACTTATTAACAAAAAATAGTTTATATAATTTGAAAATAACTAATTATTTGAAAATAAATGTTCTTAACTTCTATTAATAAAGGTTGCTTTTGCTGTTTCAAAAAAAAAAAAACTTCTAGCTACTTTCTAATCATCGGTTTTAACTTATATTAAATTACACCAAAAAAGTCTATTATACAATTTAGAACAAATTACAAATATACATCTCAAGGTTTGCATAAAATATAAATTGCCTCTTGTAATTTTGAAAATTACATATCACCCCTTCAAATTTCTAATTGCATAATAAATGACTCTTTTTATTAATCAATCATCAAATCAGTTAGCTGCTTTCAATTATGTCAGAAATATATTTCAATTAATAATTTAGGTAATTTTATTGTTGTATAGAAGATTACTTAGGAATTTTATCTTTACTGTTAATTTTGTTAAATAAAAAATTCTGACAAGGGATATTTCTAATTTTCAAAATTATAGGGAGCAAACTGTATTTCAAATAAATTTCAAGGGATGTATTTGTAATTTACTCTATAATTTATAAATGGAATTAGAGTTGAGCAATTTTAGGGATATAAAAAATTATACCAATTTTTTTTGTAACAACCCGAAAATTTAAGTTGTCCCTTAAATTTTATACGAGTATTATGGTTGTATGTGATAATATATTATTAAATAAATAATAATACATACAGAATCTAATTTGGCATTAGATTATCAAAATGAGATTAATTAGGGATTATTATTTGGGGCCAAATTAATAAAAATATGGAATTATAATACTAATTATGCCAAATTAAAGTTAAAGATAGTAAATAAATAAATAATAATATTGATAACAACAATAATGATAATAATGGGTGTAGTAGTAAAATAAATAATTAATTTTCTGTTGGTATACGATAGAGTGTAATTTAATTAGGGATTAATTTATTTATATAGTTATATTAGAAAATTGGGCCAGAGTATGATTATCTTAAATATTTATTAAAGATAAGTATAAATCTAATCGAATCTGTGAGAAGATTCGCGCCTGGCCACGTGTCGGCTGAATGAAGCTTTTACCTCCCTATTTATAGGGAGGAGTTGATCAACTCAGGGGAAAGAAAGGAAAAAAAAGAAAGAAATGAAGGAAAAGGAAAAAGAGAGAAAGGAGAAGGGAAAGAAAGGAAGAAAAAGAATAAAAAAATAATAGAAGCCGAGAGGGTCTTTGATAGTGGAAAGAAAGAGTGAGGTATTAAAGTTAAGGTGAGTTATATTATACCATGAGTCACCATAATATATTTTACGTATATTAAAGATAAGTATAAATCTAATCGAATCTGTGAGAAGATTCGTACCTGGCCACGTGTTGGCCTAATGAAGCTTTTACCTCCCTATTTATAGGGAGGAGTTGATCAACTCCGGGGAAAGAAAGGAAAAGAAAGAAAGGAAGGAAAAGGAAAAGAAAGAAAGGAAGGAAAAGGAAAAAAATGAAGAAAAAAATAATGGAAGCTAAGAGGGTCTTTGATAGTGGAAAGAAAGAGTGAGGTATTAAAGTTAAGGTGAGTTATATTATACCTTGAGTCACCATAATATATTTTACGTATGTTTTGACTTGTCATAAATTTTTTTATACAAGTTCATATTTTATAAATTATATTAATAATGCAATTACGTGGGTTATTTCTGAACTCTATTTGTTTAAAATGAAACCCATGGATATATTTGTTTAACTTTTAAAGAATATTTGATTATAACCTTATAAACAATTATGTTTTGTAAGTACCACCACGGGAGTCCCATACCTTGGGGGACTTAAATAACCATCGGCTCTGTTTAGTCACTTTGTGGTCCTCTGTTGTCATGAATCTATTGACCTCTGTTCTGTGCGGAGCAAAGTGCTGTGCGGAGATAAGTGTTACACTATTGTGGGAGCCACCTCTATAATTTGTACGAGCCACCTCTTTGAATCCGTATCTCTGTTCTGATTGTCATTCATGTGATCTCTGTTCTGTTCTGCTCTGTTCGGTACCGTAGTTATGGTTATTTATTTATATAATCTCAGTTTTGCTACTTAAATGATTATTTGTTCGGATTAAGTTATCTTAAATATTTTAGTTATATAACTATTCATGGTTATTTTGTGTCCCTTATACTTTTGGCATAATATTTCTTATTCTGCCATGTGCTTATAGCTGTTTATCAATTTTCAGGAAACAATGCAATTCTAAAATAGCTTTTGGAAAGTCTTAGACGTGGGGCTGTGGAATAGACACACATAGCACCTTTATGATATTTTTATATGTAAATATCGGCTTTTTTAGTTAATAAATTTTGTGATAAAAATAGAAGCTCTGATGATTATTTTGGTACCCTCCCTTAAATATTATTTCCGCTCGCGTTTATTAATTTGTTCAAGAATTGGCAGGAGGTAATTTCAGTTACTAGCTATCACGATACTTAACCCTTGGGTACAGGGAGCGGGTCGTGACATTTTTAGCAAACACTCACATGGATGTGGGACCTAAACATCCATGTGAATGTTAGGTAAAAAATTTGGTACAATTTTTAGGGTCTCTTAACCATGATTTATATTTTCAATTTTTTTGATTGGGATTTATATTTTCAATTTGACTTCTCTGAAGTTGGTCATCTTAATTTCAGAGAGCGTTTGGGCTTGGCGAACTCATTTTAAGACTGATTTTGGTGATCCCAACCTTTTATTTTTTAGAACTCTTTGATTAGAATATTTATGCAAAAAATAAGATAATAGGATATAGGTAGTTATATGCTTGAATCAGATTTATATTACAAAAAATGAATAGTTATTTTTGAAATTATATTTGTCGTCTATCTTTTAAAACAAATATAATATCAAACTTATAACTATAGATGTCCAATCATCTTATTGTTTGTATAAATATTCTACTAAACGAGTCTTAAAAGGTGAATGATTTAAATCACCGAAATAGGTCCCAAATGGGTCTATCAAGTCCAATTCAAACACTCTTTCTAATTGAGATGATAACTTGAGAAAAATCAAACCCATTTTAAGGGTTTTAACCCTAAAATTAGACTTGACTTATTAGGGCTGTTTATAAATGGGTCATTGTGATTTTTAACACCATCTACTTTTCATGGCACTTAAAATTGAGACTTCCAAAGTTGGGCTAGTTTTAAATATACATAGGTTCAGGTGGGTTAAAACTGAAGGTTGTAGGTGATGTAGTGAAGAATGTGACAATAATGAGGTAGCGGAGCAGGAGGAGGAGGTGGCATCGGTGGTGATGGGGTGGAGGTGGTGATAATGGTGGTGTAATGTAGGAGGTGTTAGTGGTGGTGATGATGGTGGAGCAATTAAAAAAGGTTGTAATAGTGTTGAGGCTGGTGGTACTGGGTTAGGCAAGAGAAGCAGTATCATGGAGGTAGTATGGAGCCACACGGGACTAGGGACCACCTATCATGACTCAAACCCGCTCCTATAGGTTTAGCATCGTAATCGGCCAATAATCCTAAGATTACCGAAGGCGTCTGAAACAAATTAGCAAAATAAGAAGCTAGTGGAAGCCAATATAAAAATACATTGTCCATAGAGCTGTGCAAACTTATATGGGATATAAAATTAAAACTTGGTATACATATATTATCACGTCATCTTTACATCAACTCAAAAATAGATAAGTCAAAAGGGGACTTAGCCCTACATACTAAATAAACATAAACTTGTCCAAACAAAAGAAAATAAAATAAAACTTAGACTTGCTCACAAACACTATCCATAGAACTTGACCACAAAAAGACTTTCGGAACCTCTTCGGGAGGTGCACAAGTTGGCTTACACAAACCGATCTAGACTAAAAGTCTCAAGCCTGGTCACACACCTGATTTTCTACATACATAATATAAATAGTGAGCTGGAGCACAGTGAATAACAATAGAGTAAAAGTTTTATAAATGATGTCCATAATAGATTCAGAAATTAGAATTCAGATCAAAAACAGATTCAAATACGTATTCAGACTTGTAAACAGTCATACGGGGTGTATCCATTAGTGCTAATAGATCAAATTGGCCATAAAGACCCATATACAGAGCAAATGGTCAGTAAAACCCATATTCACATGAAATGGTCATAATGACCCACTTGGAGATCATATAGTTGGTTATGCATAATCAATTCCATAAATGGAACCCACTTGAAACCTTGGTACCAGGTAACATATAACATATCACATGATGCTAAAGATGCCACGATGACATTTCAAAAAATTGGACAATCATTCATGATTCACCAAAATAGCATTTCAGAAAACAGATTTTATCATATCATTCAAAAAACACTTATAGTCAACATATCTTTACAAAATTGTTACTCACAGATAGCTCTAGAAACAGAATAGACAACGTAGACAGATCGGTTGGATAATGGCGTATAACCTACACAAACACGAGACGAATACATATTGAAACACACTTCCTGAATACACTTGTCTTATCACATTTCTTTCTAGGTGTGTTTCTACTTCATATCCTCATTATTGTAGCTTAAATTATGGCTTAAGAATGCCTAGGATGCAATATGCACTTTGAAACATTTTGCAAAATTTCAGAGAACAAGGTAGTTCACTTGAGCTTGACTTTGGTCGCTTAAGTGATCTACAAAATCTGCAAAAGCACTAGATGCTTTCATTTCACGCTCAAGCCAACTACCTCAATTGCAAAAGTACTGGGATTATGCAAAATACGCTCGAGCGAAGGTTCCACCGCTTAAGCGAACCTTGCGAATTGGAATTTCTAGATTTGTGTTATAAGTTCAAAATCCAATTTCAAAGTACCAAAAATTCTTTTGGGCCAAAACTTGAAAAAATACAATTGAAACTTTATGTATATAACACATGCATGTAATGACTTGAAATCTTAATTTTCAAAACATGTACAAATAGAGTAATAAAAGAAGAACCATGTTGATTTCTCAAAATCATGCAAGTATAGGCCCATGCATGTAAGTATTTGTTGAAATTCAAACTCAAATTCCATGAATTATGCATACATGCATGAATTATGCTCAATTCCACATTCTAACATGCAATTCTAGCTTCTTTTTCCTCAAACTCATGCCAATTACACTGTAACTTTGATAAGCTTAATTCCTACATAATTTTATAGTCAAGAATTTGGTTGAAGTCCTTACCTACGTCTTGAATTGTAAGTGTTGAAGCAAAATCTTCCTTACTTCCTTTCAATCTCCTCTTCCTCTTAGCTTGAACTGAACTTTTTTTTGTTTTTTTAAACTCCTCTCCCTCTCTCGACCTTTTTGATGTTCAAAAAGATAAAAGTGTGTGAACTCAATTACAAGTGTCCTATTTATATGATAGGATTAGCTTAAACTAATTAAATGTGATTAGAACTAAGTTAATTGAACTTAATAATTAATTTACTCTAATTATTTGACTCTGAATCGAAATCTAATTAAACTTATAATAATATTCTAAAAATTCCAAAGAACACATTGACTTAGTCAACTTCATATTTGGATGCCGATAAGATTTTCAAATTCCATACCGAAATAGAAATTCAAGCATATATTCCTTTGTTAGACAAATATAATCACAAATAACACATGAAATGCACAATTAACACATGATTTCATTTTAATTACTTATTAGGCATTCTTAATTATGTATTATGAGCTAATCACGGAGTGGGGTTGTGATAGCATCCGTCCCCTTTCATTTTTTGAAAATTACACTTTTACCTTTAATTCGAAAAAAAAATTCATTTAATTTCCTTTTTTCTTAAAACATATTTTAAAATTTTTATATTTCATCTTTCTTTTTAATAAATTCCTTATAATTTGTCACTATAAATATTTAATTTGGTTGAAAATATTCTCTGATATTTATTTTTCCCTCTTCTCTCTCATATTTTTCTCCACATTTGTCATTTTTTTTTTTTTTTTTAAAAGTTGTAATTATCATCATATTCAGGAACTAAAATAGCAAATCAACAACAATTAAAAAAATTATCAATTAATTAAATCATAATGCTTAGCATAAAATTTTGACATCACGTTCATCTTTAATCATTTTATTACCAAATAAAAATTAAATTTAATTAAATTACGATTAATGTCAGTAAATATTCACTTTAATGGTGCCCAATGAATCAAAATCATCACTTCCAAGTAGGGCTGCAAACAAACCAAGCCGAGCCGAGCTTTGCTGAGCTCGAGCTCGGCTCGTTTACTTATCGAGCTCGTTTATTGAGCTCGAGCTCGGCTCGATAAGGAACTGGGCTCGAGCTCGGCTCGGCTCGGCTCGCTAATTTTAATGAAACTCGAGCTCGGCTCGGTTCGGCTCAATAAATTATTTTTAATATTATTTATATTATTTAATATATAAAAAATGTATTTATATATATTTATATATTATTTAATATATAAATAATGTATTTATTATATAATTTAAATAAAGATAAACGAGCCGAGCTTAACGAGCCGAGGTTATGCGAGCTTGAGCTCGGCTCGTTTACTAAACGAGCCTAATATTCGAGCTCGAGCTTGAGCTCGGCTCGTTTGCTAAACGAGCCTAATATTCGAGCTCGAGCTCGGCTCGTTTACTAAACGAGCCGAGCCAAATGAGCCGAGCCGAGCCCTTAACGAGCCGAGTCGAACTTGTTCATGAACAGCTCAACTCATTTCCAGCACTACTTCCAAGTAGTGGTAGTGATGGTGGTAGTTGGGAAATATGTTATGACCTTTTTTTTTTTTTTTTTCTCGGGAATACTAGTACACATTCCCCCGTCCTAAGAAAAAGTTATTGTTACTAAAAATAAAAATAAAAAAAAGTTATTGTTGAGAGTCATCACGGACACCCTTTTCTCTCTCCAGAAAATTTTTTTTTTTGCCCTCTCGTTTCTTCTTGTCTTTATTTAAAATATTTTTCTTTAACCTCTTCGTTTGGGATGTCGGTTAATTTTTAATTTTTTTAAATCATTTTAATTTGAGGTTAAAAAATTTTATATGGATAACTTTTTTAATTTTTTTGACTTTTATGAGAGAAAAAATAAAATAATTAAGATAAATTACAAATATACCTCTGAGGTTTGATTAAAATACGAATTGTCCCCTGTAGTTTTAGAAATTACATTTCACCCCATAAGGTTTCTAATTTCATAACAAATTGCCCCTACTATTAATAAATCATCAAGTCAGTTAATAATTTTTAATGATGTTAGAAGTATACTTCAATTAATAATTTAGGTAATTTTATTATTGTATAAGAGAGCAATTATGAATTTCATTTTTTTAGTTAATTCTGTTAAATAAAAAATTCTACGAATGAGGTATTAGAAAATTTTCAAATCACAGGGGGCAATCTATACTTTAAACAAACCTCAAGGGTGTATTTGTTAGTTACCCAAATGATTATGATTTAGATGTGATGTTTTATCTTATTAATTTTTTAGTCTATTTTGACTTTGTTTGGCATCTTGGTTTTGGACTAAAATAGTCACAAAAAGACAAAATAAACTAAAAAGTTAATAAAACAAAATATAACATCCAAACCATAATCACTTTATTTTTTCTCTCACAAAAATAAAAATAAAAAGTCAAAAAGCCCATCACAAACGAAGCTTTTTAGCCCCAGGCTAAAATAGCCAAAAAAACTAACCCACATTCCAAAGGTTTTATCTTTTTGTGATTATTTTAACCTTATAACCTTATGCCAAAGGAGTGCTTAGGTTTCATATGGTTTGAATGTGTAATTAATTCGATTGGGAATTTATTGACACATTGATTTTCGTTCATCAAGCTTTTATTTTACGGTGGTACTATATATACCAATTGATATATTAATTAGTATATCAACATAAATTATGACATTGTCATTTTAAAATTATACATTCTACATATTATACAAATTACAAAGATTCAAAACCTCTAAAATTATGTCATATTATCTATTAATATACTAACTGATATATCAATTGATGCGTATATGAATTTAAATAACAAGTCTCCTTAGGGCATTAGTTATGATTGTATTTAAATGAAACCCACAAAGTCCACTAATATAGAACTTGGAAAAAAGTAATACATGTTTGATTAGAAAAAATTTAATCCTTTGACAATAAAACTAATATATCTTCTCTTTTTAGTCAATTATTTTATAATTTTTTTAGGTGTGTTTTTCGACTTCAAAATTTTAAAAATTAGAAACATTGAGTAAAAAAAAAAATTTCATTCAAAACGAAATCAAATCAAATCATATATAAAAAAAGGGGGCAAATTAGAAACAAAGTACCAAAAAAAAAAAAAAAAACTCAGGATTTTGCGTATTTTTTAATTTAAATACTATGATTTCAATGGTAATAATTAAAACACTTAAATTACTTCTGTGTCACAATTTAGCCCTTCCGTCCATCTCCGTCTGATTGAACTAACGAAAATCTGAGCAAAATTTTCAAATTCAAACCCACATATTCAAACTCTTGTATCTCTCTCGTTGTAACTCCGTTTCGCCTCATTTTTGCGTCGTTGGATTCACCTCATGGCCTAATTTTCATTCCATCCCTCATACGCTTTGTTCCATTTCCTTTTTCATGACGTCTGAGCTTCGAAAGTTGGCTAAAAATAAGATTTTTCTCTTCTTTTTTTTTTTTTTGAAAATTTTAAATTCAAACCCACATGTTCAAGCCCTTGTATCTCCCTCGTTGTAACTTCATTTCGCCTTATTTTCACATCATTGGATTTATTGCATGACCTAGGTTTCATTTCACCTATCATATGTCTTGTTCCATCTCCTTTTATGTGCCATCAGAGCTTTGAAAGTTGGCTAAAAATAAGATTTTTCTCTATTGGCTTCTTTTTTTGGCTACAAAACTATGCCAATAATATTCTCTTTAGAACAAAATGAAACTAAAGTTTTAACCACTCAACAACACCGCCACTGTCGGAGGTTTGGTGACTACCACGAGCTTGGTGGAAGGGCCATCAAGGAAGAGGAATGGAAGGAGGAAGGAAAAAGCATAGAGACAAAAGATAGAGGACGGGAGAAAAAAAAAAAAGAAAAAAAAAAGAGAGAAAAAACCTATTTTTGCCCAACTTTTGGGGCTCCAACGACATGCAAAAAGAGGTGGAACAAAGCATATGATGGGTGGAATGAAAGTTAGGTCATGAGATGAATCCAACGACGGGAAAATAAGGTAAAACGGAGTTACGATGAGGGAGACACAAGAGCTTGAACATGTGGGTTTGAATTTGAAAGGGAAAAATATATATATATATATATTTAGCTAACTTTTGGAGCTCTGATGGCATGCAAAAATAGGTAGAATAAGACGTATGATGGTTGGAATGAAAACTAGGCCATGAGATAAATCCAATGACGCAAAAATGAGGCGGAACAAAGTTACGACGAGGGAAATACAATAGTTTGAATATGAAATTTTTGCCACGATTCCCGTTAGTTCAATTAGACAAAGATGAACAGAGGGGCTAAATCATGACACAAAAGTAACATCAAGGTTTTAATTGTTACAATTGAAAATCTGGGATTTAAATTTAAAAACATGCGAAACCCTATATTTTTTTTGTAATTTCATTTATGTCTTTTAAACCTTTTTCAAAAAAATTCAAAAAATTAATAAATGATTTGAAAAGTTTAAAAAAAAATGAATAAATAAATAAATAAATAAAAACCATTAATGCTCCATTTGTTTAGAAAGAAATGGATGATAGAAAATGAAAATGTTAGAAAGTAAAGTGAAAGAAAAGAAAAAGAAATGAAAATTTGTTTTTTTGCATGTATTCGAATATATGAAAAATTTTGTAAGAAAATTATAGGAAAAAAATGTATTATCACTGTATAACAGGGGAGTTGTGGTGAGAAACATAGACAAAAAGGAAAACAAAATAAACTTTATCAAGATTTGTGGAAAAAAAATAAATTTTCCCGTATATTTTGCAAAAATTGTTAACCTAACTAACAAACTAACTTGAGTTATACTGAAAATTTTAGTTTCTTTTACTTTCTAATACTTTCTATCTAAACAAAGGAATACATAAAAATATTTTTTTTCTTTTTTCTTTTAATTTCTTGTATTATTTATCTAACTAAGCAATGCCTAAAGAAGAAAATAAACTCTTTCTTCTAAAAATCTAGCCAAATTAAGCACTTATCTTCTATTTAAAATATATATATATATACATTTTTAATACATGATTTTTGAAAATAGTATTGTTATTTAAAAAATATTTTTTATGTTATTCATTGAAAATTGTTATGGTAAAGTACGTTAGATTATACAAGTTTAATTAATAATTTTGAAAAAAAAAATGCACAAAAAAAAAAGAAAAGAAAAAAGTAAAACATTATTTTTTTCAACCAAACATAAAAAAAAAAAAAAAAATTAAAAAGAAAGCAAATTCAAAAGAAAGAGGATATTTTGCTCATATTACAAAAAAATAAATTCTTCCTAATCAAACATTCATTATTTAATTTGAATTCTATATTAGTGGAGATAGTTGGCTTCATTTAATGCAATCTTAACTAAGACCATAATGACACTTATTAACAAAACCCTTGTTTTATTCATGGAATTTGTTATTCTTGCTATTTATGTCATTTACACTCCGTTTGGATGAGGGGTTTGGTGAGAAAAGAAAAAAAAATAGTAAGAATATGAACCATTTTACTTGTTTTGATGATTAAGTGAGATTGCGAGAAGTGATGAGGGATGGTGAGAAAGATTCTTACCAAACTTATATTTTGTTCTCACTAAAAGTGGTGAGATTTGGCGTTAAAGGAATTGAGCTTAATGAAAGTTTTTTAAAATACCAAAATTATCCTTTAAAAAAAATATAGATTATTAATATGGAAAGTTGTACAACACTTTCCTTTCTCTTCTTTTATTTACTTTATCCAAACAAGATATGTGAGAAATTACATTATCTTCTCTTTTATTCATCGAAACATAAATGTGAGAAACCATAATCATTTCTTTTCTTTTCTTATTTAGGTGAAAAATCACAATCACTTTTTTTCTCACCTCCTCTCACGATCCAAATGGAGTGTCAAGTCTTTCTTGAGTATGCCATTCTCTTTATGTCATCAAATTGGGTCTACTGGTCTATTTTAAAGTTGGCAAACCTAATCCAAACCCATTTAAAATTCATATTCATCCATCTGAATCCATAAATGGATTTAAATAAGTTGCTCATTGTTAACCTAATTAAAATTTAGTTTACATGAATTAGACATAGGTACCCATTTAACCTCGTCTAAATGGGCACCACTTCTACCACTAATTCTAAAAAAAATTAAACAAGTTTTTTTACAAACCTAAAACATAAGTTTTTTATAAAAAAATAAAAATATTTAAAAAATGAGTTAGTTGGATTTATTTGTCTAACACATATCCAATTCCACCTAACCCGTTTAATTGTTAGGTTTTTGTAATTGAGAATCCTATTTGACAAAACTCATTTCGGATGTAATTTTATTCGCTTTTATGTTTCAGTAAAGATATAAGTGTTTAGATGCGAATCTAACCCGAATTGTGTATATGCAGAGGAGTTTGTGAGTCTTTCATGTTTGCCACTTCGCTGAGTATGTATGGAATCGAGGGGCAATGTCCCTGAAACCAAAGTTGTTTGATCGCTTGAGCGGTTATTTTTGTACTCGAGCGGTGAATGACATCATCCGGTATTTTTGCAGAGCATGCTGAACTTCTAAGAGAATGCTTTATGCGTTCGAGTGGTGGAGTCTTGGCTCAAGCGATGGGCATGCATTTTAATGAGTTCGCTCTAGCAATGAAGTGGTCACTCGAGTGGTCTTTTTAGCTTTGTTTTCTATAAAGTGCATCGTTTGTTGTTTTTAGGATTCAAGACATCTAAAGAGCAAAGCTACCAAGACTTTCTATATTGGAGGGTCTTTTTCTGAGTGTTTCCTTGATGATTTGAGAGTATTAATGGATCTATGAACTTCATAACATCATCAAGGGGTTTGTTTGTTTTCTTTTATTCACAAAAGAGAGTGTTGTTCTTCGGTGGATTCCGTGAAACTTGAACCTAAAGCTTTGGTGGATTCCAGAATGACTCATCGTCATAGATTCGACGTTGACATTATGGATTCAACGTTGTGCAAGACAATTCTAAGATGAAAACAGTAGTGGAAGTGGCACATTGGGATTGATTCAATTTGGGCGTGAATTCGCTGGGTAATTGGAGGTACACTTTTGTAATTTATTTTTGTCTTCTTAGTGGATTGTTTTGTGACTTGGCCCGTGATTGTTTTTTATCATAATTGGAGGCACTACAATTATGATTTTTTTTATGTTAAATCGTTGTGTCAATTTATCTTTGATCGTTTGATTGGAATTGTTATTCATTGTTTAAAATTAAAATATAATCACAAATCAATACCTTAGAAATTTTAAATTTTTCAAAACCCATTTATTTAATAGACGGATTTGGGTTAGATTGATTTAAATGTATATCCCATTTTGACTTGACCAACCTCCTAGTGGAAGAGTCACTGTAGAAAACTCAATTGCGTCACTAGTCAAATGCAACGATGCTTTGAGTATTGATAAAATCAAACAAACGAAAGAAGATCTAATTAATGCATTTAATCAATTAAATTACAAATATTTTTTTGTTATTCATACAATAAAATATGATTCCAGTCCCCACACACATCACTGTTTGAATAGTAGAGAGAGAAGAAATAATATGCATTATATTGAATGAATTGTGTTGAATGATATGTATTGAATACAATAGAAGGCCTATATATATAGGCTGAAAAAGGGTATCCTACTAGAAGTCTAACTATGAAAAAGAGTATCCTATAAGAGACCTAACTATGGCAATACCTAATATATCTAGGAAATCAATACCTAATATATGTAAGAATATATACCATATATATATTAACATCCCCCCTCAAACTCAAGGTGGATAAACATCTTGAGTTTGGAGAGAGAAATTAAAACATGAAATAAAAATAAATAAAATAAAAGGCAAATAGATTGAAAAATCCAAACGGGAGTGCAAGGGCGCTTGAAATAGATAGAGGTTGGAACTAATGCCGAGAGATAGTTTATGGTCGTGTTGGACCATTATAGGAACTGGTTGAAACTAATGTCAGGACAGTTTAAGGTCATGTTGGACCGTTGTAAAAACTGGCTAGAACTAATGCCGAGATCAAATTAAGGTCATGCGGGACCGTTGTAGGAGCTAACCAGAATCAATGTCGGGACAATTTTAAGAGGTCATGCCGAATTGATGTAGGAGCTAACCAGAATCAATGTCGGGACAGTTTGAAGGGATCATGTCGGACCGATGTAGGAGCTAACCGGAATCAATGTCGGAACAGTTTAAAGGAGTCATACCGAACCGATGTAGGAGCTAACTGGAATCAATGTCGGGACAGTTTAAAGGGGTCATGCCGAGCCGATGTAAGAGCTAACCAGAATCAATGTCAGGACAATTTAAAGGGGTCATGTCGGACAGATGTAAGAGCTAACCGGAATCATTGTCGGGACAGTTTAAAGGGGTCATGCCGAATCGATGTAGAGAACTGGATGTTGAACCAGCAATCATGGCACATACATAATTTATGACGTGGTACTGAACGATGATGGCAACAGATGACTGAGTGCGCTAGGGGGCAGCTTGGATAGTGCGCCAAAGCAACTTGAGTTGTGCGCTAGAGAGGGCAACTTGGATTGTGCGCCAAAGGGGGCGGCTTGGGTGGTGCGCCAAAAGGGGGGACTGGAGTGGTTTGCTTGGATTGTACGCCAAAGGGGGCAGCTTGGATTGTGCCAGAAGGACAGCTTGGATTGTGCGCCAGAGGGGGCGGCTTGGATGGTTTGCATGGTGTATAACCATGCTCACCATGATATAGGTATAACCTCAAACTCAAATAGGTTTGAAGCTAGAAACCTATTTGAGGTTGAAACAGAGGGAACAATAGAGTGGAGAAAAAAAAAATGTATTGCGAGTAAAAAACAAAAGAACAAAAAAAAAATATGATAGAGATATTTGAGGTAGGAATAAACCAACGAACATAGGAAAAGATCACCACGAAACGATACTGACAAGAAAACATGACAGCGGAATAGGTTGAGGTCCGGTGGGTGGCCAAGGCAAGGCTGCTGCCCGCCGATAAGACGAAGAACACAAGAGCTTAACATATAGCTCTGATACCGTGTTAGAATAATAGAGAGAGAAGAAATAATATGTATTGTATTGAATGAATTGTGTTGAATGATATGTATTGAATACAATAAAAGGCCTGTATATATAGGCTGAGAAAGAATATCCTATTAGAAGTCTAACTATAAGAAAGAGTATCCTATAAGAGACCTAACTATGGCAATACCTAATATAACTAGGAAATCAATACCTAATATATGTAGGAATATATACCATATATACATTAACAATCACAAATCATTCAATCCACAAGATCTTATGAAGAAGAAACCTTGTAACACTACTGTTTGTGTATTAACAAGTACTTATTGCTCTTTCCCATTCCTTGAAAGAAACTTGCCATATTTTTGGCACACAAACAAGATGACTTCCACCACTGAGGTACCATGCCCAAAGCAGCCAGCGATTCTCTATCTCAAAATTCCTGTAACCACGAGAATTCTATGCATGATCGTATGACTTAGAATGCATTGGAATAACATAAAAGAATTTTGAGAACAGAATATCTCGTGCAAGCAGAAGCATATATAAACTCAACTGTATGTTGGGTGCACTTCATTTACTAGAAGCGAGAGAGAATTGAATTAATCGGGAAATACGACGCCACGATTGCAGCTTCTTTAGATGATTTTGAGTTTCTTTTATCTTTGACCATTGAAGGCGCCTTCTTTTCTTCGCTTTTGGGATCATCGGAGACCTGTGACGACTGTGGTGATGGAAAGAAGCAACTGAAAATGGCTGAGAAGAGAACCATTATTGTATCTGGTGTTTAGCTTTTTATTGGTTGAACTTGGACACTGTTTGTGGAATCAGAGAGGAGTTATGAGCAAAGATGATTGATATGAGGGAATTAAGTCACAAGTTTAGCTAAATTTATGGAGTGAGAGAGAGAGAGAGAAGAAACAGGGGTTTGGTCAATAGGTTTGAAGTGCAAGGAAGGAAAGACCAAATAAGTCAAGTGTCATGGTCCCACTTCCCAAATGTAAATTGTTAGACCACTGCAGTTTCCTTCCATTTTCTTACGGCCACATAATTTTGACCCATTGTTTTCTACTTTGATAGAACAGCACCAAACTTCAACGTGTGATAGTCAATTAACTTGGAGAGCAAGATTTATTATTTATTATATATTTTTTAGCTTTTTTCAGCAATAGTATGCAACCATGGAAAGTGGCCGGGGTTTTCTTAAAAAACTATAGTGTCCTCCCTCCTTAATTAATTCACAATCGAATCATGTGACAATGACCGCAAAGACATGATTTTAAACAATTGAGGAGCAATTCCCCTTAAAATGTATTTTTTTCTATATTTTGTGGGTTTTACGAGACTCACAAAGGTGATCTAAATTGTTCATTTTTATGCATTTCTAAGATAAGAATATATATGCAAAAATTAACTTGATCAAATATCGATAAACACATTAATTAATCGTGTTTTAATTTTAATAGTTTGACTTAATTCTCATCAAGTCCTATTGAAAATAAATTCTAATAAAATCGTCACTATAAATAATTTTTTGTGACGAGTTTTTGTTTATGTCGATAAAAAATGACAATTAGTGACTTTTTTTTGTCAACTATTTTTATAAATAAAATTTACAATTAATAACTTTTTTGTGACAAATTTCTCAAACTGTCGCTAAAAGTTAAAAATTAGTGACGTTTTTTATGACGATTTTTTTAAACTATTGCTAAAACTTATAATTAGTGAATTTTTTTTTTTTGTAACAATTTTTAAATTGTCGCTGAAAAATAACAATTAATGACCTATTGGACAATAAGTCTACCTACTAGACCTACGCGTAAGTCCTCTTTTTAGTTATGCCCCATGAAATTTTTAGTAATATCTCACGTGTTGTTTGGTTATGACTTTTTTTTCTTTGTTTTAGCTATGATTCAGAAAATATGAAATTATATATATATATATTTTTAATTATAAAGTACATGTGGTACACACCCTTTGAGAAGAGTGTGGGACCATAATCTTTTCCATCCAAGTATTATATTAAGTTGCTATATCCATTCGCTAGTTGGGATGAGAAGATTTTATTATGATGCTATTTGTACTCTCTTCTTTTGTTGATTACTTGTATATTTGTAATTTATTTATATTGCAATCAATAAAAAAAATTCTTTCACGAATAAAATACAATAAAATAAAATAAAATAATCCATTTCTTGCAATTACAGCCTTTTTCGCTCAAATTGTTCACTTGACGATAGTGCCTTCCCCTACTCTAATGTGGTTGCTAGATTAGTAGAAAAAGCCAGTGTGTACTGTATAAACTCACACAGTTGTGTCACAGAGTTGCCTATTGTTTTCCCTCTGAATCTTTTCCAAACTGCAATGCTCACAATAATGTTAGATGGCCTAGTTATTTTCTTGACAAGAAGTAAAGGTAACTCAAGTCTATCTAAGGGTGAAAATTTAATTTGGGTCCTTCATAATTTTTTTATATTACAATTTTTAAGGGAAATTTCAAATCTGTGTAGAAGTTGAAAAGTAATTACATATAAATGATAAACTTTATCAATATTAATAATTAAGAGGTCAAATTATAGAAAAAAAATTCTAGGATTTGATGTAAGAAAATAAACACTGAATTTTTAATTTTGTCAATTTTAATCATATGTTTTGGATTTATTTTAAATCTAAACCATTTACTTATTTTTTGTTAAGTAAAAACGATGGAAAAATAAGTATTTTAGTTATTAAACTAAATGAAAAATTGTATTTTAGACATTTTATGTATACCTACATTGAGTTTAATTACTAAAATAATCTTTTTTTTCTTACCTATTTTACTCACTACAAAAAATTAAGGTTTTAGAGACTAAAATTTAGGGACAAAATTATTTTTTAGGGACCAAATATTTTTATTGCGAAAAGTGTTGTTACTATTTTTTTAACAACAAAAGTCGAACATTAGTGATGAATTATTATCCTTTTGGGACCAAATTTTTTGTCTCAAAAGATAAGCCATTTTGAGACCAAATTATTTTGTCCCTAAAAGTCTATATATTAGTGACATTTTTCAAAATTTTGTCGCTAAAAGCCTTATTTTTACTTTTCGGAACGACCTTTTAGCAACTATCCTCACAACAATAGAAATTGTTCTCTAAATATCTTTTGCAACAAAATTTTCACTTTTAGATACTGAAAAAATTGATTTTTAAAACTTTTATATATTGTAGTGACTTAACGAAAATATTTAAATTGTTTAGATTGAAAATAAATCAAACAATTGGTGCATAAATTGACAAAATTGAAAGCTCGGAGTTTATTTTGTTCTAAAACTCAAACATTGAGAATTTTTTTGTTATTGTCCCTAAATAGAATAAAATTTTTGGGTTAATTACAAACACACCCCCTGAGGTTTACTTAAATTGTAAATTATCTCCTGTGGTTCTAGAAATTACATTATGCCCTATAAGATTTCTAATTTCATAATCAATAGGTCCTTTTATTAATAAATCATCAAGTTAATTAACAATTTTTAATAATGTTAAAATTTTATTTCAATTAATAATTCAGATAATTTTATTATTGTATAGGTAAATAGTTAGAAATTTCACATTTTCAATTAATTTTGTTAAATAAAAAATTCTAAAAGGGAGGTATTTATAATTTTTCAAACCACAAGAGATAAATCGCATTTTAAGCAAACCTCAGAGGGTGTATTTATAATTTACCCTTAATTTTTTCATACATATGTAATAATTTTGTGCAATTACTACTCACAGATAATTTCTCCTAATTTTTATTACCTTCATTGGGACTTTATACTACAATTTTGATAAAAAGTAGGAAACTTTTTTTTTTGTTGTTTAACTAAGAAAATAAAAGTGCAAATATAATTATGAGATTTATTTTATTTATTTATTTATTTTTTTTGTATCCAATGAAAGATGTTATTTTGCTCTCTTTTTATTTGGTTGAGAGATTAATTGATGGTAGTGGTATCTTTTTTGATAATTTAATATTTGTCCCTTATTTATTTATTAAGTAAATTGTTGAAAAGTTTAAAATAAGGAGTGTGTAAAACATTAGGTTAAGTAGATATTTTTTGTTGGTGAGAAGTCCTTTTGTTAATTTTGGAGAACATTTTGTTCCAA
Source organism: Camellia granthamiana (assembly GCA_036172215.1). Lineage (NCBI taxonomy): Eukaryota > Viridiplantae > Streptophyta > Magnoliopsida > Ericales > Theaceae > Camellia > Camellia granthamiana. The sequence goes on along the minus strand of CM069908.1, from coordinate 56,558,287 downwards.
TTTTACCTATTAATTTGTCGTTGACTTTTTTTTTATTCGTTGACTATCTGTTCAAATTATTTTCTATCTATTCATATATATATATATCTGTTTAGTTTTTTGATTATATGTTCAATTTTTTTCCTTTATATGTCCAAATATCTGTCCAAATTTTATTATATATTCAATTTTTTCTCCTAAATTCTATCTATCTGTTCAGTTTTTTCCATAAATTCTATCTATCTATTTAATTTTTTTTTTCTATATGTTCAATTTCCTCCCTAAATTCTATATATCTATTGGAATATCTATCAGATGTAATTCCTATCTGTTGAAATTATGTGTCAAATTATTTTTTATCTGTTAAAATTTGTATCTATCTTTTCTAATTATTTGTGTCTCTCTCTTTCCCTCCCTATCTAGTACAATATGTGTCACTATTACCATCATCATCATCATTAACAACAACAACAACAAAATAAGAAGGGAAAAAAAATCCAAAAAAAATATTTGTTTCACCAATACAAACAACCAGAAATTTTGAATAGATCAGAGGCGATTTCCAAGAGCTCAATCAGATCGCTGTTGTGAAACCATTTTCTAACTAAAATGAAGACCAAATTTGGATTTATACAAGCACACAAACACATAAGTATATATATATATATAAAATACCTGTAAAACCCTAGATCTGAGATACAAACACACACGTACACAGATATCAGATATGAGATCTAAGATCATTGTGGCAAGAGAGAAAGAGAGAAAGAAGGGTACTAATGGCACTGGCGCAATGGTGGTCTAGGGTATGTAGATCTAGAGAGACAGTGGCGAGGGATGACGGAACCGACATGAGAAACAATAGAGTAGTCAACAGCAACGGAGATTGCTGCGACGTGGTGGACAACGTTCTGGTGTCGTGTTTTACCGCCGGAGTAAAGTAGTGCAGAGGATGAGGAAGATGATAATGGAAGAAAGATAAGTGGAGTTCGGCGATGAGGTAGCGGAGGCGACAGTGGTAGTGGTGGAGGTGACGAAGGGTGTGTGAAAGTAGTGGAGAGAGAGAGAGAGAGAGAGAGAGAGAGAGAGAGAGAGAGAGCGTGCGGAGATGGAGAGTAAAAGAGAGAAAACGATTTAAGGATCTAAGGTTTAATTAGGGAACTATATATATATATGTGTGTGTGTGGATATTTTTGTCATTTTGCAAAGGCTTGTCTTTTTGGACATAATAAAGTAACGGGAAATTCTATTTCCACACATCAAATTATCTCTGTATATATCTTTTCTTAATCCACACATTTAGTAATTTGATTTTTACTTTTTTATCTCAGTCCACACATTTCACATTCCAAATATACCCTCACATTCTCTGTGCACATTCTCTCTTTCTATCCTCATTACAAGGTACGCTACAATCTGAATGTACTTGTTATCCTTTTTCTCATTTTGGTGGACTTGATTTGATGGTTTCATATTTTTGTTGTTTGATTTTAATTTTAGATGCGAATCTATCAATGTTTGTGTACAGATCTGAAAAGTTAATGAAAAAAGTTCTGATTTTGCTCGGATTGATTCTATTTGTGCGTAAAAGATTGATCTTTTTATATTTCGTTTTGTATTCCTCCGATCTATTGTTTTGGTTTATATTTGTGTTTGATTTAAGTTCAATTACTACACAGCCCCTCTGTTTTGAATGGACTCATGGTTACGCCTGATATTTTATCAATTTATGAGTGATCAATGTATTGTAACCTTTTTTTCATGATTAATCAATTCAATTGTCTGATATGTGTTTCCCGCTTTGTATGGTTGAGGTTTAGGCATGGGAGGCAATAGTCGGCGGTGAAGTGGCTAGTGAGATGGTAGTGGGTGAGATGTGTATGGAAAAATTATGAGATATATGGGTGAGATGTGTATGGAAAAATTATGAGATATATGGGTGAGATGGTGGTGGGTGAAGTGGTAATTTTGTTAAAAGATAAAATTGTGATTCTGAAAAAATTCATTAAGTGTGTGGAGTAAGGAAACTTGGTGTGTGGAAATAGAATTTTCCTAAAGTAACACTCGGACCTTTAGGTAAGAAAAATTTTAAATTAAATTCATCGTCTAAGCGCCCATATTTATTTTATTCTAACCCTTTTTGACCATAAAGAGGGTTAGAGGAAAAAAAAATTTTGAGGCCTAAACTACCCCCCAGGCCAGTTTTCTTGAATTTTAAAATTTGGAGTCTGAAATAACTCTTGCATTCTTTCCTCAGCAATTGGGTCCCTGTAAAAGGACATTGGTTCCCCAAGAGATTGTTGTGGTACTCCAACTAGTGGCACTGGATACACACCTCCAGCATTTGAGGACATTTTTTGTGTCTTCATTTCAACCTGGCTTGAATGTTCCATCGATAGACCATTCATCACACTCCTAACCTCTCTCAAGAGGATTTGATTCTCTTCAAGTGATTGGTTTGCCGTAGCCTCTCTTAACTATGCAACCAAAACTTTTGTGGGGATTTTAGCATGGCCACTTATTTGGCCTTTTGTATAGGCCTCGTTTAGGGAATACATATTTTAGCTAAAAAGTCAAAAGTTACCGTATTTTGTCACATTACTCTCTCTACTTTTCTGCACATCTTTTCGTAAAAAAGCAAAAAGTTTCTAAAATAGCATATTCCTAAACGAATCCATTTCTTGGCCATTCATCTGGCCTTTTGGAGCCACCACCACATGGCTTACATGTTGAGCATTACCACAATTAGCTAAGACCAAGTCCTGGTCTACTTCTTCTTCTTCGAACTCAACAGGCTTCTTCTCCAAGTACCTATCATTTTGCTTCTTTGCCTTCACCATTGTTCCAAATTATGATGTTGTCCCACCAGGCAAGCCAAATTGTTAGTAAAAATTATGCTTACTCCTAATCGACAGGATTTGAACAACAATTTAAACAAACAATTAAATAAGATCAATCAAACAATTGCACATTTTGATTCAAATACCTTGAAAGTACAAGGACTTCTTTGGAACAAAAGTTATAATTGACAAGAAAGAGATGAAGTAAACAGAGTAAACTAAAAATGATTTCAAGATGAAACCACCAAAACAAAATCACAAATTACAGAGATAAACTACTCCTAATTCGAGAGAAATACTCCTAAGATAAAACTAAGTCTAAAGCTAAGTGTTATTGAGTTGTTCATCCTCTTACTCTTTGCAAAATCTCTAGCTTTTATATCATTCCATCTTTCTTTGGCCCATGATTTCATGACCTCCATGAATCTTGCAACTGCCACTGCCTAACTGCTGTAACTATTTTTTCACTTCCAAGCCCTCAAACTTTGTTGTCTTCTACTTTGCCTATTGAACTATCCTCCTTTCATGATGCCACGTGTCCCTCAACACTCTGGGCTTCCCATCAATAGAGAGAAACCTCTATTTTGCACATGACTCTTCTTGCAAGTCGCTCACTAAGCCCATGACTTAGCCTAATAACTGCTTCATCATTTGAGCCATCCAACGCTCGTGATCAACCCTTCTAATGCCACTTGTCCCTTTAATTAATGTAGGACTCTCACTTTGATTTTGCCACGTGTCACCATCTGATTAATTCACTTATCGACATGAATTTGACAAAAATACGTACAAATAGGGATGCATCACCTCTCTATTTTTTTGTATGTTTTTTCAAAAAAATCCAATAAACCAATTTTTTTTTCTTACTTCTCAAAACAAGCCTTAGTAATGCGTTCAATTATTAATTAAATTACAAGGACATATGATTTTTATGCCCACACACATCATAAATCATTTAATCTAGAACTTATCAAAAATGATACCCCTCTAACACTACTGTTTGTGTAAGCATTTATTGCTCTTTCCCATTCCTTGATTTTGCCATCGTTAGAGTACTCTTCTTAAATTTCATGCCCCTTGGTCATTGAAAATGCACGCTGCTACAGTGACAATTTTAAAATACAAAAATCATGAGACGCCAGAATGCAATTGAAAGTGCATAAAACAGGGAAACATGAATTGTGAAAGCTTTCAAACTCAAAACTACATGTTTCATGAACTTCTTCAATTTCTACAAGCAACAGAGTTGCTAGCTAACCGATAACTACGACACCACAATTGGAGCTCCTTTTGATGATACTTTTGTCTTTCCCCATGGAAGCTGCTTTCATTTCTTGGTTTTCGGCATCGCAAGAAACACATGCCTGAGCTAATGGCAAGAAGCAACTGAAAATAGCTGAGAAAAGAACCATATTTTATATTGTTTTAGCTGTTTTTTTCTTAGATGAAGTTGAAAATTCTTTCTGAATCAAAAAGGGTGAGAGAAGATGAGTGATACAAGAGCAGAGTGGAGAGCTTAGCTTATTTGTAGTGGAGAGAAAGACAAGAACTATGAATTTTTTAGTCAATGAGCTTGGAGAGCAAGGGAAACCAAATAGGCCACTATAGATTCATTCTATGTTCTAATGGCTGCTTATTATTAAGTCAATTAGCTTGAGGAGCAAGATTTCTTTTATTATTATTATTTTTTGGTTTCTCTCCCTGCTTCCTTCCAAGGTTCTCATAGCTAGGTTGATTGTAGTTCCGAAATATGAATACGTGATATTTTTTGATATTGTGATTGGTGAAGAAGGTAAGTAAATGGGATATTGTATTGAGTGATTAAGGAACATGAAAAACATAAAATAGTGATTGATAAGAGAGTATAACCACATAATACTCCAAGACTGTTGTATAATTTTCCTCTGTGCGGACCTTTTTACTCGCTTAGAAAAGTATCATACTTCATTTTGTCTTTTTAATCAGGCTCCAACTTCATCAAAGACTTTTTAACTTGGATGAAACACTAATAAATCTCAGAATGTGATCTCGTAAACTATTTAATCCTTTTTTTTTTTTTCTTATTTACTTAATGGTCCCATTAAAGTATAAATTATACAAAAAGGTAGTCATTTACATGTTTGGGTTTAATTTTTTAGGAATAAAAGTGAGTTTCTCTAAATGTAAAATCATACATTTGGGCAATCCGCACTATTAGGGGTGTAAATTTGGCTCGGGTCAGCCCATGTCAGCCCTCGTGGGCTCTCGCCAATATTTTGGCCTGGTTGGAAAGGCCTATAGGCCAGAAAATTAAGCCCAAGCCCAAGCCCAAGCCCAGGAGATATTCTAGCCTTGGGTGGGCCAATGGGCCTTGGGTTGGGCTCAGGCTTGGGGAGGCCTGAACAATTTTTTTTTTTTTAAATTTTTCCTACCAAAATTTTATTATTTTTCACTAAAAAATACACTAGGCCTCGAGCGGGCTGGGCCTCAAGCGGGTCGGACCCACAGGTTAGGTCAGGCTTCAAAATGATGGCCTAGGCCTGGGGTCTCGGGCTGGGCTCAGGCCTAGGCCCAAACGGACCCAAACTCAAACGGGCCTGGTCCCAAGCCTAAACGGGTTGAGCCCACCCCGAGCCACCCATGGGCCGCGAGCCATTCTTACACTCTTACGAACTATAGAAGTTTTGGATTTTCCCTTCTTATAGAACAAATCCCACATTACGAACAAAAACGTAATACTCGAATATAACACTTCAATAACGTAACACTTTAATGTAACACACTAAAAAACTCCTTGGTGTACTTTTCCCAAATGTAACAACATAACACTCCAAAAAAATTCCTTAGTGTATTTTTCTCAAATGTAACACTCCAATGTAACACACACAAAAATCTCCTTAGTGTACTGTTTCTAAATGTAACACTCCAATCAATATAATTCCAAACGTAACACTCCAATGTAATATACTCCAACGTAACTCACACAAAAATATTGAAAAACTCATTAATGTACTTTTTCCAAACGTAACACTCACAGTTTGAAATTATACATTTATCCAAAACTTACTAAGGAATTTTTGCATTTCTTTTAGAAAGGTTTGAACAATCCCACATCATTTTTTTGGAGTATTACATTGGAGTGTTACATTCGGGAAACGTACACTAAAGAGTTTTTTTGTGTGTTACATTGGAGTGTTACACTAAAGAGTTTTTTTTGGAGCACTATATTGGAGTGTTGTATTTGGAAAAAATACACTACGATTTTTTTTGTTTTTGTTTTTTAGTGTTACATTGTAGCGTTACGTTTGAGTGTTATATTAGAATGTTACAATTTAAAATTATATATACATTTGACATTTGTTTAAAGCTTGCTAAGGAGTTATTGTACTCTTTTTAAAATATTTGAAAAATCCCACATCCTTTTGAAATGTTTAACGAATCCCATATAATGCCATTTTTATACTCCTTTTGAAATATTTTCCAAATAAAAAAGATTCTCATATAAAAATTCATCCAAAATTTGATTCCTATAGATTGTGTACCTTACCCTTTTAGTACAAAAGAAAAAAAGAAAAGCAGACATAATAGAAATAAGGTATAATCATAAATCTAATTTTCAAATAATATAATAAATCTATCTTTTTAAAATCAATGAGACTAATTGGTCCATAAAATTTTTTTTGAGATTAAATGAATCATCATTTTTTATGATGGAATTTATAAGTAAATTTTAGTTTCAACTTTATTATTTTTGTCATTTGAAGACTTTTCTACTTGACACACTGAAAATAGATAACATATATATTATACTTGACAAATTATATATATATATATTTGAATTTCATGCTTTTAAGAAATTAGATCTCAAATTTTTAAAGGTGGATTCTATTTACAAAACATAAATCTTTTCCGTACACGCTATTTAACTATTAAATTTATATGATAATAATATCTTCAAGTAAAATGACTATTACGGACAATATAGGTGTATATGTATTCATTCAAGTAATTCGCATAAAAAAATACAAATTTCTCTTCACACACTATCACCTATACACTATATCTTTTGAAACAAATTTCTCTACCAACACTCATTCAATACTGTTCAATTTCGTCATTATAATATAACAAATTGCAATCGTCATCTTTGCTATTATTTCTTTTCCTTTTCTTTTATTTATTTATTATTATTTTTTTTGAAACAGCAAAAAAGATATCTTTATTGATGATAATCAAAGAAAGTACAATGACATAATCTTCATTACTCCATCCGTTTCAAAATAATGGTCTTTTTTGAGTAATGAAACTTTTTTTGGTAGTATAATTATTGCACTTCAAAAAAATTGATTTTTCAAAATTATCCTTTGATAGTACATTTTTTGGGGAATATCAATGTCATAATTGTACTTTTTATGCTGTTAATGAATTTAAAAGAAAGGCAAAATAAGAAATTTATACTATTTTTGTACTTGATTTTTGAAAATGGACTAATATTTTCAGATAATAAAAAATGGAATAAGAAACTAATATTTTGGGACAAAGGGAGTATTAATTTTCAAACTTAAAACATTATTGCCTTTGAAAATTTATGGCTTTAAAAACATTGAAATCAATATGTTATGAAGATTTGAACACCATGAATGACACTCAAATTGTTGATTTGGAACAATACAACAATGAAAATGTCAGTTTACTTTTTTATTTATCTTATTCGTTTAGAAGATGACTTGTTCGTTTGTCATGTATTCGAACCACTAAAGTTGAACATTTATAAAATGTTCAATTATTTATATTTGAATAAAATTATTTTATTCAAATTATTAAAGTTGATCAAATATTAAATGTTCATATATAAAAAATTGAACATTTTGGTTGTAGTGTGTACCAGTTTATTAGCTTAGGATTAAACTAAGATATTTTCACAATCTGAAAATTATTATGTATGTGTACTAAGTAACGGTGTGTATTAAGAGGATCAATGGTGTAAATAGAATTACTCATTTTAAAATGAACAAATTGCAATGGTAACCCTTGTATCATTTTAGTCTATGTACTTTCAATTGGCTTAATTTTGACTCTGAATTTATGATTATGTCTCTATTTGGCCTAATTGATTACAATTCTTAGCATTTTTTATGAAAAATATCCACATAAGTGTCATGTGCTGTATTTTTAAAGGCAAAATTATAAATTTACTCAACCTAATTAATTAATCTTAACTAATTTTAGTGATACTTTTTCTTAAAAAAACACTAATGATATAATTAATTGGACAAAATTGAAATAAAATCTAAAATTAAAGGTCAAAATTGAACCAATTGAAAATGTATGGACTAAAATGATATAAGAAATAAAAATATAGGAATCACAGATATAATTTACCATTTTTAAAGTTTTTAATCAAAATCTTATGTTTTGATTTATTCACAAATTAAACCATAAGTCTAGTTCTATTTATCAAAAAACAAAAATACAAAATAAATTCTTCAACACACGTGACATATTCACATTCCTTCTTTGAGCCTATGCCAAATTTATTTAATTACTTTTCAACATAATTATTTATAGCAAACACAACTGAAGAGGGTCAACATGACCGGGGCAAAGGCTTGAACTGCGCCGAGCTCCTCAAATGAGCCGAATCCATCTAAGGCCCATCCACACGAGCCAAACATCGTTAGACCCATGCAGATGGGCTGAACATTAAATGTGGGCCGAACCCCCTTATCCCCACTAAAGTGGGTTGAACATTAATATGGGCTGAACCAACGAGTTGGGCTGAGCCTAACCTAGCGATTTTCTTAGATTACACGTCACCTACTTCAGAGTAGAACTTAAGTACTACATTAATAAATGGGTTGAGGCACCTGCAAACTAAATAAATCTGGAATCGAGTAGCTTGGTTGAATTAGGATGGTTAAAACAAATTTTTAAATCTTTTTTAAAAGATATGTAACAAATATGAGAGATCACATAATTCAAAATGAGTTAAAAATACGAAAATGCATTTTAAATAACTTTCTAAAATAGTCCGTAATATGGCCAAGCTAAAGTAATTCAGTTGGAAGTCAAAGGAAGCACTTCCTAGAAGCGCATCATCCTCTACCGACGCAATGACATTAGGATTGACTCAAAGTTAGATTACACGTCATCACAATCCCAAATGCTTAACGGATAGAAAGAAATATTACGTCAAAAGGACATGGATCGTCAAAAGGACATCCAAATCACTCATCTCAATTGTACTATGCATTTGTGCATTGGACCTGGGACTTGTTTGGTGCAGTTTAAAAATTGCTTATTTTAGCTTTCAGTTTAATTTAAGCTATTTTGATGTGTTTGGTTTAGCTTATAATTTATAATTTATAGCTTTTTGGAAGTCAGAAATCAGCTTATTCTTTGAGTGGGGCAGGAGATGCTTAATTTAGAAGTCAGCTTATGTTCATAGTTATAAGCTATAAGCTGTTTAGGTATAAGCTATAAGTACTTTCCCACAGCTCTACCAAACGGGGCCCTAATCTCCCTTCTTGCCTTACACAATTTTTGAAACTTTAAGGCCTTGTTTGGTTTATTTTTGAGAAAAATTCTCTACAAATAAATTTTCAAGAGTATTCAAACCAAACAAATTTTTTTTAAAAAAATCTCAAAATTTTGTTTGGTTACTTATTTTCCAAAATCACTCTCTTTCTCATATACATCAAATCAATCACTTTTTTTAAAAACTCTCTCTCCAAAATAATTTTCCAATACAATTTCTGAAGAAAGACAAATCAAATAAGTTTTCGTATTTTTTATCTCAAAAACTACTCTACAAACACAAACCAAACACACTTAAAGCTCTAATCAGATCGAAAGGTTGCACCATCACTGGTGGCCTGCCTAACCTAACCCATCCAACTTTTTAAAAAGACTAGAATTTATATTCAGCAGTGATTTAGATCCCCTCAAATTTCAACCCGCACCACCCACACACACGTGGCGAGTGGTGATTGGAGGAGGAGAAAAAAAAGAAAAAGAAAAAAAAAAGTGACCAATCAAAATAGAAAGGGGGTCAAAAGAGAGTGGGAGAAAGGAGTCCCAACCTTTATTCATTTATATTTTAGTACCATAAAATTTGACTTGGTACAGTTTTTAAGGTCATTTATTAAATTGGTTGAATTTTGAAAATAGAAGTTGGAGAACAAATCGGCGTGGCAGATTATCATATAAATTATATAAACGTTTATATATACTAGTTCGTATAACTTTTTTTTTTTTTTTTTTTTTTTTTTTTGCTATTTTGACTTTTTAAGGAAAATTAACTTTTTAGGGATTGTTTGAGATGTCCCAAATAAATGTATTTTTTTGACCATTTGGACTAAAAAGTTGAGGAAAAAAATATGATTGTTTGCGCTAACTTTTTGATTTTTTACGAAAAATGTGTATTAAAAATTTGTATAAATTAGTGTATAGGAGAATATTGGGATATAATAAGCTGTATGGTGGGATGTCCTAAGGGACAACGTGTGGTGTAGGTTAGGAGATGGTTTCTCTTTTTTGGGCATTGAATTGGATAGTACTGTTCGGTCTGTGAGGGCCTACCACGGGTCCCTGTTTTGCTAATCGTAACCGTTCAATGTATAGAACTCGTCGAATACTACATGCTTGTAAAAAATCACGTTGATCGGATATCGATAGCTATCTAATTGGTTTAGTTTTTTTTCAATCGTTAACTATAACACCATTCATTTTTATACAAAACTGATTTGATCATGTAGTTAACGATATTCGATCAATGTGATTTTTTAAAAACATATAGTACTCGACGAGTTCTACACATTGAACGATTCATATTATCAAAACGGGACCCGTGATGAGCTCCCACTGCCCGAACAACACTGTGTTGTTTATGCACCCCGCCTGTGCAATTTTTTCAAAAAAATCAGTTCTGTATCTATGGGGACGGCAAAATTGTTTGTAATAATTTTGTATAAAATTAATTTTTTTATATTTTTTTTGGTGAGTGGTGATAACTTTTTAACTTTTTTAGTAATTTTTTAACTTTTTTTGATTTTTTTAAGTATCCCAAACCATCGCTTACTTAGAAAATTACAAATTAGAAATGGTCTCAAAATGTCAAATCTATTGTGAATATTTAAAATTGTTATTGTGGAACCACAACATGAATGAATTTTGAGCTTCGATTTGATAACAAATTCTGAGCTAGTTTTGATTCATTTTTTCTAAATTCATAAACTGCTATTTTTCTTGTTACCCTAAAAGCCCACATAGAATTGAACTCCTGCCAAACAATGTCCTCCTGTATGCTTCATGCAGGAGCCCTTTTGACTCTTCCATTGCCCAGAAGCTGTTCTTACAAATCACATGTTCCTTTGTACAAGGGACCAATTCCCTTTTGGCTAATTTTCTACCATATACCATACAATTTTGGATACACCGGTTGAGTTGGAACACAATAACTATACAAAAGTAAATTTTTACTTATATACAAAGTATACTGAAGTATATGTAAAGAACTCTCAAAGGCACCTCACTTGGAAATCACTCACACTTGACTGTACTTCTTGTTATTGTTGTTCACACTTGACTCTACTTCTTGTTATTGTTTTTGGTGTACCTTCTAAATGAGATCATTTCCCTTTATATATAGCCATCCACCAAATCAATGGATGGCTAGGATTAATTTAACCCGCTTATACTTTTTCTATATTTTAGAACTCTTTAAACTATTCTAGTATATAGTACTACTTTCTATACTTCTAAAATATTCTAGAACCTTCCGGACCGTTTTAAATTTCTCCAAATTTCTCTAATGTTTCGAAACCTTACTATAATATTTTAAAATCTTCTGAATTTTTCTAGATCTCTCTAGAGTCTTATAGATCTTTCCGAATTTTCTAGATTATTCAACCTATGTAATTAATGGTCTAGATAATTTTAGAAGAATCAACGATAACTCTTAACAATACTCTGCCAGTCTTTATGTTATGATTACAACAATCTACAAGAACACCAACTAACCCCTTGAACCATTAAGCTTCTAATCGACTCTGTTAAATTGACATATTTACTCCCCTAGTTTCTCTCTCTCTCTCTCTCTCTCTCTCTCTACCATTCTTTTCTGGTTAATAAATCAACGTCACTAATTACACTTGTACTTCATGTGCTAGTAGAAGGAGAATGGTTTTAGTATTGCCAAATAACACCATACATAAACATCAAAAAATGACCTGAGTTTTGGGAAATCAAACAAATGAAGACAATCTTAATAATGCATTTAATTAACGAAATTACAATGAAATATGATTTCCATGGCCACAGACAACACAAATCATTTGATTAAGAAGATCTTATCAAGAATGAAACCCCAGTAACACTACTATTTGTGTAACAAGTACTTATTGTTCTCTCTCCATTCCTTGATTTGGCCATCATCAGAGCACTTTTCATAGAAATTTGTCTGATTTTAAGATCCTCTGTTCTTAAATTTCATGTCCCTCTAGTTATTAATGCATTTTCAACTAAAACTATACGCAACAAGCAGCGGTGAGAATTTTGAAATACAAAAATTACGAGATGCGATCGAGCAGTTGAAACTGCATAACATAGGGGAACATGGATTGTAAAGACTTTCAAACTCAAACTACATGTTCCATCATGAACTTCAATTACTACAAGCGAGACAGCTGGGAGTTAACAGGGAAGTATGACACCACAATTGGAGCTCCTTTTGATGATTTTGTGTTCCTTTTGTTTTTCTCCATTGAAGCTGCTTTCACTTGTTGGCTTCCAGCATCGTCAGAAACCTGTGCCGGTGATGATGGAAAGAAGCAACTGAAAATGGCCGAGAAAACAACCATATTGTTTTAGCTGTTTTTTCTTGGATGAAGTTGAAAATGATTTTGGAATGAGAAAAGGTGAGAGAATGAGAAGATGAGTGATATAAAAGTTGAGTTGAGAAGTGAGCTTTATTTACAGAGACAGAGAGAGAGGGAGAGAGAGAAATATGAGGTCTGTTATATGTTAGTCAATGAGCTTGTAGAGCACGGAAGACCAAATAGGCTAATGCAGTTTCCTTCTATTTTCTTTACCGCACCAGATATGTCAATTAGCTTGGGGAGGAAGTTTTTATTTATTTATTATTATTATTATTTTTTATTTTCTACTTCTCTGCTTCCTTCCAAGTTCTTATGGTTGCTTTGATTGTTTTTATTTTCTTCTTCTCTGCTTCCTTCCAAGTTCTTGTGGTTGCTTTTGATTGACCCTTTTTCCCACTTTATGACAAAAGTATCACTTGGAAAAATATTACTACATACTCTTCATTTTTGTCTAAAATTTTATCTTCAATTGATGTGTTATAGAATTTATATACAAATAAAAATTTATCACTCACTGATCATTCTAAATATAAAATTATAAATATAATATATATATAATCATATTTTATTTTGTCTGTTTAATTATGTTCCAATTTCATCAAAGACTTTTCAGAATGATTTGCTTCTCTCATTTAAAGACTTTTGCCGCTTAATTTGTTTGTCATTTTCAACTTCATTTATTTTTTTTTACGGGTGGACCCTTACATGTCACTACGGATAAAAAAAATTCTACATAATTACAATTCTATAACATTTTTCATATAGTTTAATGGGTTAATTACATTTTCATTTGTATAGTTGACTCAAATTTTATTTTAATTTTTATTATTTTAATTTGAATAATTTGTTTCTTACATTTTAAATCCAGTTTCAATTTGATTTTTCTATTTAAATTGACAAGTGTTCCCAAAATTATTAATTCTAACTTTCAATTTGAATAGAATGACCAAATTGAAACTATACTTCGCATTTGGAGATTGAGATTTTAACTAAAAAGTCAAAAACTCTCTATTAATTGTTACATCACTCTTTTTACTTTTTTGTATATCTTTTTGTAAAAAATTAAAAAAAATTTAAAATAACTTGTTTCCAAATGAGGCAAAGAGTGTAGCGACTTGTTCAATTTTATTCTTCCATCTAAATTGACAAGTGTCTTCAAAATTATTAATTCTAACCTCCAATTTGAATGGAACGACTAAATTGAAACTATACTTAAAGTGCAGCGATTTGTTCAATTTAAAATTACAGGACTAAAGGAAAATTTAAATAAAACTACAAGGGTGAAATTACATAGACTAAAGTAAAATTTAGATAACCCTAGTTTAAAATACATTTACACACTATTATATGGAATTGGGGTGGCTTTTGTAGGGAAAGCAACCATTTTTTTTTTGCAGCTGATGTGGCTTATTTTGATTATTTAAATCATTCATTTTTTATTTTACATCGAATAGAACATGCTTGTAAAAATTCAAGGTAATCAAACATCGGTAACTATTTCATCAAATATTATTTGTATTCAGTTTTATACTTTAAATTACATTTACCATTCATTTTTTTTTTATATGCATTCGATGAAAGGGTTTTTGAATGTATCTTAAAAAGTAAATAGTTTTGTTCATCAAAATGAGACCTGAAAATGAGACAATGACTATTGTGCCCTGTATAGCACCCACCCCAATTCCCTTTTATACACTTTGTATACATACACATCAAAATTAATGACCATCCAATAATTACACAAAATCACAACTACCATTTTTTGAATCATCCAAATCACTTATCTCAACTATACCATGCATCACACAATTAGAGCTAAATCCCCATAGGAGTGAGCACGGGCGGTGGCCTGCCTAACCCATCCCAGTTTTTAAAAAGTTTGTGATTTATATTTTATCCCTAAAGTTGGACTTAGTTAAATTGTTAGACCCATTTATGGTCCACGTGGCACCTAAAATTAGGACTTCCAATTTAGTTTACTTTCAAATATAGGTAAGTTTAGGTGAGTCAAAATGAATCACTACAAGAAAATGCATTTTTGCCGACCACTTTTAGCTACTAAAACTAATTTAGTCGCCAAAAGTGTGGGAATTGGCTATCAAAAATAATTTTAGTCGGCAAAAGTCAACTTTTTAGCTACTAATTTTTTTTAGTAGGTGAATGTTGATTATTGGCTACTAAAAAAAATTTAGTAGCTAAAGATATTACAATTGGCGACTAAAAAATTATTTAGTAGCTAAAAATATCACAATTGGCGACTAAAAAAACTTTAGTAGCTAAAGGCACACTTTCGGCTACTAAATGTTTGGTAGCCGAATGTAAATAAAAAAAATTAATTTTTAATCTTTCCCGACCAAATTTTTGGTCGCCAAATGTCAACTTTCGGCGACCAAAGTTATTTTAGTCGCTAAATACCCACTTTCGGCTACTAAATGTTTGGTAGCCGAATGTAAATAAAAAAAATTAATTTTTAATCTTCCCCGACCAAAGGTTTGGTCGCCAAATGTCAACTTTCGGCGACCAAAGTTCTTTTAGTCGCTAAATACCCACTTTCGGCTACTAAATGTTTGGTAGCCGAATGTAAATAAAAAAAATTAATTTTTAATCTTCCCCGACCAAAGGTTTGGTCGCCAAATGTCAACTTTCGGCGACCAAAGTTCTTTTAGTCGCTAAAGACCCACTTTCGGCTACTAAATGTTTGGTAGCCGAATGTAAATAAAAAAAATTAATTATTTACATTTTTATTTATATTTATATTTATATTTATATTTATATTTATATTTTTATTTTTATTTTTATTTTTATGAAGAGGTTGTACACCCACCATCCAAAAATATTATTTTTTTTAAAAAATTAATTATTAAAATAATATGAATTTCTTATTTTGTCCTTTTTTTAAATCCATTAATAATAAAAAATTTACAATTATGACGATTGATATTTCTAAAAAAATATACTATCAAAAGGTAATTTTGATAAATTAATATTTTTAAAATGTAATAATTGTATTATAAAAAGAAATTAAATTATGAAAATAGACTATTATTTTGAGATGAATCTTTTGATTAAACTATTTATACTTTTTACATCATCATATTTCAATAACACTAATAAATTAAGAATAAATCAAAATTCACAAATAAAAGACAAAATATCCCAAAATCGAAAATTTGTGCTTCAGACTTTGGAGGGAAACTTCGGAGGGAAACTTTGGAGTGCTTTAACTTGAACTACCTGACATATTATTTCTTTCCTTTCCATTGCACCTGTGTTACATGGACCATTATCCCTCCCACCTCTGGTTTAGTAGTTCATATTCAAACCATGGGTTTTCATTCAATAGTTGATATCCGAAACACCAAAGGTGTGGAAGTGTGAACTGAGAAAAAATGACCAATGGTGCGGAAGCTTCTCATATTTGATAGCAGAGTGGTTTTCTGCTTCTCATATCAAGGGAGAGATCCAATGGTAGACAGGGTGTTTGATGAAATGCCTCAAATAAGAAGTCATCTTAATTGCAAATCAACTTTACATAGTGTTAGTATGATTTGATATCAAACCTTCCAGGCTAGAGTCAGTCCATTAGATCATGTCAAATATTTGGGACACTAAACAAGCTTAGTTATAGATTAATTGAGAGAGAGAGAATGTCTGTTTCTCTCTCTCATTTTCTCTCTGTCTCTCGCATATTTTTCTTCTCTCTATCTCTCTCATCTATCTTCTCTCTTTGTCTCTCTCGCTCATCTTTCTCGCATATTTTTTAGTATTAATTTTTTCCTTCTTTTTTTTTAATTTTCTTTCTTTCTTTTCTTTCTTATTATATATATATATATATATATAATATTACAATATAAGAAAATAAGATTTTAAAATATATTATTATATTTGTCAGTAAAAAAAATATTATGACAAATATTTAAGATAATTTAATATTTTTAATTTTTTAAATTTATAATTTTATTACTTATATTTTGATTTAAATATAATTCTAATATATTTGTTACTTTTATTCCTTATATTTGTTACATATATATATATTTTTTTTATTTTAGTGCCTATTTTTATATATATTTTTTATTATTTTTACTTTTCCCGACTAAATATTAGTCGCCGATTATAATTAAAATTTTTAAACATTGTTTCAGACTTCGGAGGGAAACAGGGAAACTTGGGAGGGAAACTTTGGGTTTTCATTTTTATGTCTCTCACTCTCTGACTCTCTCCCTCTTTCTCATTCTCTCACGCCTCTGCCCTCCTCCATCTCTCTCTCGCCTTTGTCTCCGTCGGCATCGGGTACGGGAGCATCACCGCCATCTCGCCTCTGCCCTCCTCCAGCTCTCTCTCTCTCTTTCTGATAGCAGGTCTGTTCTTCACACTGGTGAAGCAGATAAAAGAAACGACAGAGAGGAAAGAATCCGGCCGGAAGGGGAAAGAGACAAGAGAAACGAAATCACGGCGGAGGGACTCGATGAAGAAAAATCTCTCCCTTCAACCAGGTTTGGAACCTATTTGTTATAGGGTTACGATTTGGAGATTTGAAAAAAAAAAATTGTTTTTGATTTGGAGATTTCAATTGAAAAAATAATGTTTTGATTGAGGACCTAAAAAATTAGTTTTAGGTTCTTATTGTATAAAACAAATTATTTTGTTGAATCTAAAAATTTAGTGTGTTTGTTGAATCTAAAACGTGTGATTGTATAAAAATTGATGAAATCCCCAAATCATGTTATAGGAGCTGTTATAATGCTTCATGGTCTGAAGCTATTCAATATGGCCTATATATTGTTGGTTTTAGTGTATCAAAGAGGAGCAATGTTGGTTTTAGTGTGTATATATATTGTGTTGCTCTTATATAATAACCTTGGTGGACAGGGTGTTTGATGAAATGCCGCAAAGAAGAATTTAAAGTAGTCAATTATTTTAAAGTAGTCAAATAATTGATGGAGATGATGAAATGTCTGAATAGGATAGGTTATGTTATACATTTAAACACGCGTATTATGTATTGAATAGTTTTAGTTGTATCTTATTCTCATCTTTGTTTTGATTTCACAGGATGATTGTGTGGTCCCATTTGACCGTGTGTTTAAGGAACACCTGGATGGAGGGTAATGCCACTATCTTTATTCTGCATTTTTTTTTTTGGGGGGGGGAAGTTTCAAGCATCAACAATTCTATTTAGGCTGTGTGATTGTCTTTGTTGTTGAACGTAATGATTTTTCTTGCTACATTCTTTGCGATGCATTGGGTATTACCAAATTGATCAAGTCTGTGCTTCTAAGGGTAGTGGGGTAGTAACTCGTGCTGTTTCAAAGGATATTGTTTTTTCTTAAATTTCATGTTCAAATGTTACTTCATAATCTTGGGAAGAAATACCTATGGCCTCCATAATTTAACAAGGTTAATCCATTTTGAATCCTTAATACAAAAGTCTTTCTTGTTATGTATTGAACTTGATGGTACCTGAGCAAGACAATATATTTGAGGCTCATGAGATTGATTGTACAGAAGGGACATGGTGTTGTTTGCCTCCTGAACCAATAAGTGTTTGCCTCCTCTGCTTCACTTGGTAAGAGAGGAGCTTCTCTGGATTGCCTTCTTCGTCAACAAATAAAGGGTCTTTCACCCAACTTTACAGAACCACTCTTTTTGAATCACTCATGGCTTATAAGCAAGCTCATTTATAGCTGATCCTTCAATTATTATATACATATAGCTTTTCTTCATAACCTTATGTAGTTTTATTTGGTAAATGGTAATCTTCAACGCCCTGGATTCATTTGGGAACCATGAATTATTTTCTGGAATATATGGATGGATCTGCATGCATGTCAATGGGACCTTTTTGAAAATAAACTTGTAGCATTTACTTGAATGATTAAAATGGATTCAAGGTTCAGTTTATTATGGGAGAATTAATATTTTGATGAAAGTAATTCTAGATTTTAGGACTATGTAATATTTTATTGTCGAAGATTTTGGTAAAGTGTGTACCTTTATGGAAGAAGATACAGTCTCTGTTAAATCATGTGGTCTGAATGTCATGGAAAATTAACATCCTTTGATTTGGATTAGTTTTGTCTGTTTCTTATAATGAAATTTCTTTCTAGAATATATCATAAAGTAATAATTTGCTTCTTAGGCGACCAGGTGGAGATCGGATATATGGCGTTTTTGATCATCAACTACCAGCTGCTTTTAAAAAGCTTCCGTTGGATCGTCATCTTTCTCTAAATAATGTCAGAAAAGTTATTTCAGAGGCAGATGGTTATCAGCCCCATTTAATTGCTCCTGAACAAGGGTACAGAAGACTAATTGATGGATCTCTTGGCTATTTCAAAGGCCCAGCTGAAGCCTCTGTCGATGCTGTAATGTTCCTTGCTATTTTAGTATCCTACATAGTCCATCTAATTTCTTGCTTTTTACATAGCTAAATATTTTGTGAAGGTTTGGTAGTGTTTTCATCAAATATGGGTCATTTTCTTTAGGGAATTTGGAGACCTTACTTGCAAAATATGTTTTTGCTAGCTACCGTCATGGATGGGAATGTTTTTATTTCTTTTTAACATTTAGAGTAAGGAATTAAGGATCCCACTTTTTTTTAACCCTTGGAATTTTTCTGATTCTAATAAATCTGTAGTTGTCTGCCCAGCACCCTGCCTCTGCCTCCTAGTGTGGGTCACTTCTTCTCAAACGTAAAGGAAAAACCAAAAAGGGTCAATTTACTTGCAATGTCTCTTAATACATAGCGTTGATCTAAGAAAAGTAATTGCTATTTACATTTTAGTTCTTTCCAGAGCATCCTCTTCAAATATAAATCCTAGTTTATTTTAGTTCTTATCATTGATTAGTTTCTATTTATTTTCTTCCTCAGGTACACCTCATTCTGAAAGAACTTGTGAGGAAATCACTATCAGCAACACAGGTAAACAATCTTCAATTTTTCCCCCAGTGAGATAGATCATCTTTGGTTAGTAATATTTCTTTGCAAAATAATTTAAATAATTAACTACCTAACATCAACACGTTTATATTTCTTCACATTTGGAAGTATTCAAGTTATTTGGCGCATCTAACATGCATACTTCAGTCAGTTTGAAATATTCATGTAAAATTGGAATGGATTGGAAAAGTATCCTTGGAAACTTACACAAAAGAATAATTGAATGGCTGCCCTTTTGGCATATATATACATATCAAAGTGTAACTGAGGCATTTTGGACATTTTGAATTGTCCACGTGGCTTTAATATGTTAGCTGTCAGGAAACTATGCAAGCACTGAGAATGCCAACTTGCCAAGGAACTCCACAAACATGAATTCTCTTTAAATATAATTGAATTTCCAATGACAATAAAAGTATATCGATGAATAGTCGACTTCCATGTGACTCATGTATTACCAAGTAAAAGTTAACCTTTTAATTCTTTTATTTAGTTATTTATTTTAGGGCAAGCCTTGGCGCAGCGGTAAGGTTGCTCAATTGCAACTTGGCCGTCATGGGTTTAAGCCACAGAAATAGTCTATCCGGTCCGCGGATAAGGTTGTGTACATTTGACCCTCTCCAGACCCCATAGTGGCGGGGGGGTCCTCATGCAATGGGACTGCCCTTTTATTTATTTACTTATTTGGTTTTCGTTAGCTACATGTTGTGGGTGGGAAGAAGAAAATGCGAGTTCAACCAACAAATGGGTTTCCCATCTGTTTATATATGGTCACTTAATAATGTATGAAAGTACAAAGGCACCAAAAATAGGGGTTGCAAACCCTGTACACTACAATGTATAAAAACAGGCCCCATGTCTATAAATCAACAGGAATGGACAAGTCTTCTAAAATTAAATAAACAACAGGGCAAAAAACGACAAGGAAAACACTATATTGTCTACAAATATAGGGAAATGAGAAGTATTCCCTTCAAAGAATGAGTCAAAAGCTCAACACCCTCAAAAAGACCTGCAGGGTTGCCTTCCACACTTTCTTGTCCTGCCTCAAACTTACCTGTTCCCGACAAACTAAAAGATCAACAGTGGAAGAGGGCATCACTTACCAAAAAATACAAGCTCCAAAGAAGAGCTACACTATAATGATGAAGAATGTGATTCACACTCTCTGTGTTTTTACACATACAAACCCAAATCACAATAATCTTATGCCTTTTCCTGAGGTTATCAATAGCTAAAATAGCCTTAAGAGTTGTCATCCAAATAAAGGCCACCTGACGTAGCATCAAGGGTTGACGTAGCACCAAAAAGAAGAACAGAAGGAGAATGAAACAGAGAAGAAGAAATAAATTGGGGAATCACAATCCCATCATTATATTTTATATCAATATCCCAATTATAGTCTCAAACCATGTCATACACTCAAACCTATTACATATCATAATACGCGTGTTTAAATGTATTTTTCTGGTTTTGGGTACATGATGCAGAATGCATTTGAGCTCGCTCCATTTTATTCTTTTTCCATGCTTACATTAGTTCTCATTGGAATGCTGAATTTGTAAATTTTCCATTTTACTCAAGTCTTAACCAAGTCATATTTGTCTAGTAGTTCATTTCCATTTTTAACTATAATTTGGTTAGCATCATGATGATTTCTTGAAACTAAGTTTGTTTTGGCCCCCCCTCAAAAAATTATCACAAATTAATTGTGACTTTGACTAGCCAATGGAAAAGCAGTTCAAAGCAATTTGTAATGGAAGGTGAGATTATAAAGCACAAAAATTTAGTGTGTGTGTGACACGCACACACATGAAATTAGTTATTCTATTTTACTTTATATGTGGGATATGAAATCTGTTTTTTGACCAAAGTGTGTTGTTTAATTTACAGTGGCAGTTTGGGTATAGTTCTTGCTTCATATAGGGAACTTGTCTAAGTATCCATAACAATTTTAAGTGTCCAAAACTTGGATTTTAATAATCAAGAGATGATCACAATCACCCTCATATAGGGCATTTGCAGATTCCATGATGGAAAAATTGTGCTTCCCCAATGGTATATCCAAAAAACTAAAGAACATTAATGACTCTTGAAAATCATATATCATGAGAACCCAAACCGAAACAGCCAATGAAAATCCAAAATTTAGTACATTTACCAATCAATCTGGTAACAGAACCTATCTGAAGCCTCCCTATGCACAAAGTAGAGCTTACCCATGACATGAAGAACGGCAACAAATGCTATGAAACCAATGCTCATAACAAGAACAACATTGGGAGAAATCTTGAGTCCTGGGGCATCATCTGTGTAAAACTGGAGCATGGTGCCGCTTGCTCCTCCTGCAGCCCCACCACCACTTGTCGTCCTCCTCCTACGCAGATTGGCAGCAGCTGCTGCTGCACTTCCTCTAATAAGGATGCTAATTTATTGAAATAAGGATGCTAATTTTGTTTCCCTATTAATTATTAACTTTGTTTTATCATTGTTATAATTTCTGGGGATGAATTGCATTGTAGAGGTTGGATTAGATTAATGCCACCTGAGGCAGTTGATGGGCTCATTTTTTGCACCGTCAAGCATAGCCTGGTTCAAGCATTGGAGCAACTTGTGCAGAGGAAGGAGAGGTAAATATCTGTCTACCAGAGATTGCTGTGATATTGGATGAAAAGGTCAACATGTTTATTTGAAGTAATTCAACATTTCATATCATTACTTGTGTGGGACACGATGATTGCCAACTGCCAGAGTATAAATCACTTATTTTGAATTGTTGTTTGCTGTCTGTAGGCTTGATCATATATTGTTGGAGACTACAGGATTGGCGAACCCTGCTCCTCTTGCATCTATTCTCTGGTTGGATGATCAGTTAGAATCAGCAGTCAAGCTTGATTCCATAAATACTGTGAGTTTGACACTAATTAAAATTGTAGAAGAGTAAATCACTTATTTTCATGCTCAATTGACCATGAAACTCGAAAAAAGACATTTAAGTGGAAAGACCTCAATTCGCATTACTGGAAAGTTCTTTGGGAGAGGATGGTGGATGATGACACTTAAATATTCATTTCCTCTTGGAGCTAGTATTTGTAGATTATGCTATAGATACAGATGGTAAATATTAACAGAAATGGAAGCGAGTAATGTAGTTTACAAACATAAAATAAGAGGAATAGTTGATGATTTATTCATTTTCTGGTTGACTTAATTTTCCTTGGGCTTTCATTTCTTCATGCTAACTTAGTGTAATTGTCTTCTATTTCAATTCCATGAATGTGTGATCATTTATTTGGTACTATAAAGACTTCGCCCATTTGATCTATAATATAACCAGTACACCATATACTGCAGACTTGTATTCCTTACTAAGTTTCATGTCTTAATTTCCCAGCCACTTCTTTTCTCGTAGTTGTAATACCTGGTTTTAGTTGCTTGATTTATTTTTTCTAACTCTATCTGTCATGTCTATTTACTCTCAGGGATGATGTTGTGATGAAAACTGCCAATGGGGTCCTTGGAGATCTAGCAGATACTTTGGGAAGTAATGCTGGTTCTTTGATTCAGCAATCTCTGTCAAGCAAAAACTTTTTAAATGAATGTTTGTCCTTAGAGGATCATTTGATTAAGGAATCTGCTGAATGGTACAGAAGTTGTAGGTGTACAATTAATTTGGTTATTCATGTATTATGTATGGAATTAAAATATTGACGTTGGATTAGACTTGGTTGTTATGGAATTTGTAATATATATATATGTAATTGGACGTTCAATATTAATTATGTGGATGGTTGGAATTGAAATGTGTGCACGTGGTTGAATGTTTCATAACTTATTTTGTGTTGATGGATTATATTGTCCATACAGGGTACAGGTTGTATTAATAATGGATAAAGGTTGTTTAGAAAAAAAAAAAAAAAAAACACGTTAAAGCATTTGGCTACCAAATGTTTTGGTAGCCAAATAGGTAATCAAGAGTTTTGGCTACTAATAATTTAGTAGCTAAAAAATTTGAGAATGAAAGAAATAAACTATTGGCTACCAATATTTTAGTGGCCAAAACAGACCTTTTGGCGACTAAATTAAGATTAGTAGCCAAATGTGTACTTTCGGCTACTAATTTTTTAGTAGCTAAAAAATCTGAGAATGAGAGAAATAAACTATTGGCTACTAATACTTTAGTGGCCAAAACAGACCTTTTGGCGACTAAATTAAGATTAGTAGCCAAATGTGTACTTTCGGCTACCAATTTTTTAGTAGCTAAAAAATTTGAGAATGAGAGAAATAAACTATTGGCTACTAATACTTTAGTGGCCAAAACAGACCTTTTGGCGACTAAATTAAGATTAGTAGCCAAATGTGTACATTCGGCTACCAATTTTTTAGTAGCTAAAAGTGACCTTTTGCCGACTAAACCAACATTAGTAGCCAAATGTGTACACTTTCGGCGACTAAAAAAATTTTAGTCGCCAATACTATCGCCGACAGAGTAAGGGCGACGAGATTAGCGACGAAAAATTTTGGTCGCTAAAACTTTTGGCGACTAAATAAGTGACTTTCGGCTACCAATATTTTGGTAGCTAAAAGTGACATTTCTTGTAGTGAATTGTGCAATAAAACAATACAATTCAACTCCATACATTTAATAAGTAGATTGAATTGAATTGGGCGAGTTGAACAAATCAATCCAACTAATCCATTCATTTTATTAATTTCTTTTGTCTAATGGTGGTGAGGTGGTATAGTGGAGGAGGTGGCAATGGTGGAGTGGTGGTAGAGGGGATAGTGCAGGAAATGGTGGCATGGTGGTGAAGGAGGTAGTGGTGGGGGTGGGGGTGGAAAAAGATGGCATTGGTGGAGGTGGAGGTGGTAGATAAGGTGGATGTGGATGTGGTAGTGTTGCCAGTGGTGGTGATAGTGTTGAGGTGGAGGTGGTATCTTGGTGGTAGTGGAAGAGAATGAGGCGGTGCTAGTGCTGAGGTGGGTAGGAGTAGTGGTGTAATGGAGGTGTTGATGGTGTGGTGAATCTAGTGGTCGTGACGGTGATGGTGAGAGTGGGGTGGTGAGGGATATACATTATATGCTTTCATTTAGAATACTTCTTTCCAAATACTATTATACACACAACACTGTTATAAGAAAAGGTTATTAGATTTTATGATATCAATTATGAAGCATTGTGATTATATTACAAAGGGAACACACCATAATAGAAGTCTTACTTAACTATTGTCCTTATATTACGAATCATTAAGGGCACTTGGCACTTAAATCCAATTTCAAAATTTTTGAAGCTAAAATGACAAAATAATTTGAAAAACTATATTACTCTTGTATATCTATCTATATGTCCACTTCCCATCTATTTGTTCATATTACCTATCTATCTAAGTATCATCTATTTATTTGTTCTTATGTCATCCTCTATTTGTCCATATGTCACTTATATGTCAAACTATCTATCCATGTCACCACCACAACACTAGTCGCTACTGCCGACGACTTTTCGAGCATTTTTTTGATGGCTGCACCGATGGTCTAGTGGTGATCTAACTACAATGATGTAAAAATGGAAAAGTAAATAAATCAAAACAATGGTTTGTTTTTCTTACCAAACTATTACATTAATCAAGTTTTTCTATCCATAAAAGATCAATCCTTATTTCCCTTAGAAATAGACTTATCACCAATAAACCCAATAAAGTCGTGAACCATGTTTAAAAATAAAATGAAATAAAATAAAATAAATAAAAAGTTTATTGATTTGAAAATTGATGAATATGAATCATAGAAGATCTCACTAACATATGATAAAAAAAATTCATTCATCAAAGTACAAAAGATAGACCCAATTTACCACTCTTAAAAAGATTAAAAAAATAAAACAAAAAATTGTTATGCAAAGAAAAATTTATCACTAAATATTTTTACTACTAGACATGAAGTTGTAAGGTCCACATGAGTAAATACCCAGGACTGAAGTCTTCATGCGTAATAGTAAAAAAAATAACCAAAGGCATACCCATAAACTAGGGACTCATGTCTTTATGCCTTCATCAATTGGTAGTACCATAGCAATACCCAAATATACCATATCAAACTGAACTGCTTCATAAATAAATAACTACAAGCGAGAGAGTTGGGAATTTACAGGGAAGTATGACAACACAATTGGAGCTCCTGATGATTTTGTTGCTTTCCTTTTGGGTTTCTCCGACGAACGAGCTTTCAAGTTTTGGCCGTTGGCATCGTCAGAGATGCGTGGCAGCCACGATGATGGCATGATGCAACTGAAAATAGCTGAGAGAACCATTGCTTTTGTTCTTGAAAGGGTTGTTGAAGATGTGAAGACAGAGCAAACAACGAAATGAATGGGGACTCGCTAATAGGTGATGGATGAATATTGCTAATTTATGTATAGTAAAAAAAAAAAAAAAAAAAGGAAGAAAGAAGAATGGAACAAGAATTTGTTTGTTAGTCAATTTGCTTGCGGATGAAGAGTACCTACCACACATTATTTTTGTGATCTTGGTCACGATTTGCTTATTTTTAAACTTTGGTTGCGTGTGTGTATTATTTATTTATCAAAAAGATAAGAAAGAATGAAAATAATAGTTCTTTTTGAAGAAAACGTTTGCGTTTTGATTAGGAATGCTCGCTGATTGAATTGAGTTGCGTTGCTTTCCATTCGTTATTCATTTAAATTATGTTCTATTTAGTTTATTGAAATGAGTTGTAATGAAATAAAAATCGTATGGATTGATTATTTTTTTTAAATGGTGAATGATAATTTCATTTCTAATTAATACATTTTGTCATTATTTTTTTTGGATAAATTATGCAAATAGTTCATGTAATTTATACGATATGTCAATTTGATTTTCGTTGTTTTAATTTGTTCGATTTTGCTCCTTAATTTAATAGATTACGTAATTTTAGTCCAATAAATAATGGTTGTTAAGTTTGGTGGACGAAAAGTCAAACTATGTATCAATTTGGTCCTTATAGTTTACACAATGTGTCAATTTGGTCTCTGTCAAAATCAAACAAATTAAAACAAAAAGGCCAAATTGACACATTGTGTAAATTATAGGGACCAAATTGATACATTGTGTAGACTTTCCGTCCACCAAACTTAACAACCATTATTTATTGGACTAAAATGACACAATCTATTAAATTAAAGGACAAAATCGAGTAAATTAAAACAACGGGGATCAAATTGACACATCGTATAAATTACAATAACCATTTGCATAATTTATTCTTATTTTTTTAATCAACCAAATATGAAAATGAATATTTTGATGCAATAATTTATTCCATTTTATTCTAGTGGACCAAACACCACCTTAGTGTTTAAAATAAAAATAGTTATACAACAATACTCGCACAAATTTAAAAAAATAATTGAAGAAGAATAACATAACTCTGCTATTTCACTTATATTATTATCATTGCATTCTCATTCTTGTACTTAGGCCTCGTTTGGGAACCAGCCCATTTAGCCAAAAAGTCAAAAAGTTACTAAAAAAGTTAGAAAGCCAACAACTCATACCAAAAAGTCAAAGATTCTCTTTTCTCTCTACTTTTTGCACATCTTTTCGTAAAAAGCTATAAAGTCATCCTAAACATACTAGTTTTTTTTAACTCATATTTTAGCCAAATAGCCAAAAAATTACTAAATTAGCATGTTCCCAAACGAGGTCTTATTATTTCATTACATAGATTACATGACTATAACCTACATGTAACTCACACACTTATGGACCCACTAACTCTGTTATTCTTTGAAAAAAGTATGTTAAGAATTTTTTTATCTTCTTTTAGTGTTACATTAGAGTGTTATATTGGAATGTTACAATTTAAAATTATACATTGGTCCAAAATTTACTAAGGAATTATTGTATTTTGAAATATTTAAAAAATCTCACATCCTTTTTGAATGTTTGATGAATCTCATAACGTAACACTCATGTCATTTTTATACTCTTTTTGAAATATTTTCCAAATAAAAAAATATTCTTATATAAAAATTTATCCCAAATTTGATTCCTATAGATTATGTACCTTACCTTTCTAACACAAAAGAAAAAAGGAGAAGAAAATATAATAGAAATAAGAGTATAACCGTAAATCTAATTTTTAAATAATATATTATTCAAAATCAATAAGACTAACTAATTTATAAGAAAATCTTTAAAACTACATGAATTATCATTTCTCAAGATGAGATTTACAAATAAATTTTCCATTCAACTTTATTTATTTTTGTCATTTGAAGACTTTTCTACTAGATTTATTTTTCGCATGCTGACACACTGAAAATAGATAATATATATATATATATATATATATTTGAATTTCATCCTTCTAACAAGTTAGATCTTGAATTTTTGAAAGGAGATTTTATTTACACATCATGAATCTTCTTAATATATACTATTTAACTGTTAAATTTATATGATAATAATATCTTTAAGTAAAATGACTATTACAAATAATATAGATGTATATGTATTCATTCAAGTAATTCATATATGAAAATACAAATTTATCTTTACAGACCATTACCTACACATTATATCTTTTGGAACAAATCTCTCTACCAACGCTCATCGAAAACTATTCAATTTCACCATTATAATCTAACAAATTATTTCCTTCTTTCTTTCTTTTTTTTTTTTTTTTTTTTTTTCAAACAGTAAAAAAGAGATCTTTATTGATGATAATCAAATAACGTGCAATGACATAATCTTCACTATTATTTTTTAAACTTAAAACATTATTACCTTTGAAAATTTATGGTTTTAAAAACATTAAAATCAATATGTTACGAACATTTGTACACCATGAATGACATCCAGATTGTTGATTTGGAACAATACAACGATAAAAATGTCAGTTTACTTTTTTATTTATCTCATTCATATAGAAGATGGGTTGTTCGTTCATCATGTTTTCGAACCACCAAAGTTGAACATTTATAAAATGTTCAATTATTTATATTTGAATAAAATTATTTTATTTAAATTATTAAAATTGATCAAATATTAAATGTTCATATACTAAAAAATTAAACATTTTGATTGTGCTATGTGCCAGTTTATTAGCTTAGGATTAAACTAAGATATTTTCAGAATCTAAAAATTATTATGTGTATTAAGTAACGGTGTGTACAATGAGGATCGATAGTGTGTAAATAGAATTATCCATTTTTAAATGGACAAATTGCAATGGTAGTCTTTGTATCATTTTAGTCTCTGTACTTTCAATTGGCTTGATTTTGACTTTGAATTTATGATTCTGTCTTTATTTGGTGCAATTGATTAGAACTCTTAGCATTTTTTTTTTTGAAAATATGCACATAAGTGTCATGTACTATATTTTTAAAAGCAAAATTATAAACTTACTCAACTTAATTAATTAATCTCAACTAATTTAGTAATACTTTTTCTTTAAAAAATACTAATGATATTATTAATTGGACAAAATTGAAACAAAATATAAAATTGAAGGTCAAAATTAAGCTAATTGAAAGTGAAATAACTAAAATGAGATGAAAAATAAAATATAAAGACCACCGATATAATTTACCCTTTTTAAAGTTTTTAATCAAAATCTTATGTTCTGAAATCTTATGTTCTGATAATTCGCAATTTAAACCATAAGTCTAGTTCTATTTATCAAAAAAAAAAAAAGTAAATAAATAAATAAATTCTTCAACGCACGTGACATATTCACATTCCTTCTTTGAGACTATGCCAAATTTATAAATTAATTAATTTTCAACATAATTATTTATAACAAACACAACTGAAGAGGGTCAATATGACCGTGGAAAGGCTTGAACTGGGCCGGCTCCTCAAATGGGTCGAATCCATCTAGCCCCATTGACACGGGCCAAACATTGTTAGACCCATTGAAATGGGACAAACATCAAATGGGGGCCGAACCCACTTATCCCCACTAAAATGGGTTGAACATCTATGTGGGCCGAACCAACGAGTTGGGCTGAGCCTAACCTCGCGATTTTCTTACATCACGTGTCACCCACTTCAGAGTAGAAACTTCAGTTGTACATCAAGACACCAAATGGGTTGAGGCACCTGTAAACTAAACAAGTCTAGAATCGAGTAGATTGGTTGAACTAACACAGCGATTAAGGCCCAGCACGTATTATGGCCGAGCTAAAGTAGCGCAGTTCAAAGGAAGCACTTCCTGGAAAAGCACGCATGCCTAACTAATTTGAAGTTCCCACACCCAGGTGTAGTCATTATCAGAGCCAAACAGGCGCATGAGCTACATGCGCGCCCTGGAGAACAAGTCAATAATGCCTATATATGGTACCTTCCTTCTCCTTGGGAAAGAGATCTGATTTGATCCCGACTTCCACTCTCTGCAATTACTCTATATATTTCTTCTCTCTTCCCTCATAAGTCCTTGACTTTAGCATTGGAGGGATTTTATGGCCAACCTCATCTGTGCAGCACTCACTAGTTGTCTGTCTTGCAAATCTCAGCTCCTAGATAGTATAGTTCAGTCACGGAGAGCGTCAAATCAACTCTCTCACAACAACAACCATGCTACAGAGCTCTAAAAGTAGAGCTCTAAAAAGAGCTCTACTGAGCTGGCAGCTAACTTTAAAAAAAAAAAAAAAAAAAAAAAAAAAACAAACAAACAAACAGAAAAAGACAAAACAATGGGCAGAAAAGGACAAATTAATACTAGTTTAGAGCCACTCTTTTAGAGCACTCAAGCAATTTTCCTCACAACAATTATCATTTCTGAAACATCCAAATCACTCATCGCAATTATACTATGCATTTTTTGCATTGGACCTAATCTCCCTTCTTGCCTTACACAATTTTTGAAACTTTAAACTCTAATCAAATGGAAAGGTTGCACCATCCCTAGTGGCTTGCCTAACCCAACCCATCCAACTTTTTAAAAAGACTGGAATTTATATTTTAGTCCCATAAAGTTTGACTTCGTAGAATTTTTAAGCTCGTTTATTAAATTGATCGAGTTTTGAAAATAGATATTGAAGAACAAATTAGCCTGGCCGATTATCATATAAATTATATAAATGTTTATATGCTAGTTCGTATAACGTTTTTTTTTATGCTTTTTTGACTTTTTAAAAAAAATTAACTTTTTACTTACAGAAAGTTACAAATCATAAATTGTCTCATAATGTCAAATCTATCGTGAATATTTAAAATTGTTACTGTGGAATCACACCACGAATGAATCTTGACCTTTGATTTGATTACAAGTTCTGAACTAGTTTTGATTCATTTTTTCTAGATTCATAAACTGCTATTTTTCTTGTTACTCTAAAAGCCCACACAAAATTGAACTACTGCCAAACAATGTCCTCCTGTATGCTTCTTGCAGGGAGCCCTTTTGACTCTTCCATTGCCCAGAAGCTGTTCTTATGAATCACATGTTCCTTTGTTAAACAAGTGACCAGTCCCCTTTTGGCTAATTTTCTAGCATATACCATACTATTTTGGATGTACCTGTTGACTTTGAACACAACAACCATACAAAAGTAAATTTTTATTTAGATACAAAGTAGACTGAAGTATATAAAGGAAACTCGCAAGAACACCTCACTTTGAAATCACTCACACTTGACTCCACTTGTTATTGTTGTTGTTGTTCCTTCTAAATGAGGTCATTCCTCTTTATATAGCCATCCACCTAATCAATAGATGGCTAGGATCATTTTGATCCAAAGACTATTATTAACTCTCTAGAATATTTTAACATATACTCCTTGTTTGACATATACTAAAAAAGTTAAAAAGTCAAAAAGTCACTATCCTATTTAAGTCACATCACATTTTTACCACATCATTTCAAACACAACTCATATTTTATAAAAAGTCAAAAAGTGCACTTATTTAAAAAATTCCAAACAATTTTGTCTATATTTTAAAACTCTCTAAACTATTCTAATATATAGTAGTACTTTCTATACTTTTAAAATATTTTAAAACTTTCCGAACCCTTCTAGATTTTTCTAATGTTTTGGAACTTTTTATAATATTTTAGAATCTTTTGAATTTCTCTAGATCTAGATCTTTCCGAATCTTCTAAATTATTCAACATTTGTAATTAATGGTCTAGATAATTCTAAAAGAATCAACGACTTTTAACAATACTCTGCCATTCTTTATGTTATGATTACAACAATCTACAAAAACACCAACTAACCCCTTGAACCATTAAGCTTCTAATCAACTCTGTTAAATTAACATATTTACTCCCCTAGTTTCTCTCTCTTTCTCTTTCTCTTTCTCTTTACCTTTCTTTTCTGGTTAATAAATCAACATCACAAATTACACTTCTACTTCATGTGCTAGTAGAAGGAGAATGGTTTCTGTTTAGTATTGTCAAACACCACCATACATACACATCAAAAAATGACCTGGGTTTTGAGAAATCAAACAAATGAAGACAATCTTATTAATGAAATTACAATGAAATATGATTTCCATGTCCACAGACAACACAAATCATTCAATTAAGATCTTATCAAGAATGAAACCCCTGTAACACTACTATTTGTGTAACAAGTACTTTTTGCTGTCTCTCCATTCCTTGATTTGGCCATCATCAGAGTACTTTTCAAATAAATTTGTCTGATTTTAAGATCCTCTGTTCTTAAATTTCACGTCCCCCTAGTTATTAATGCATTTTCAACTAAAACTGCACCCAGCAAACTGCGGTGAGAATTTTGACTACAAAAATCATGAGACGCCATAACGCAGTTGAAAATGCATAACATAGGGGAACATGAATTGTGAAGACTTTCAAACTCAAACTACATGTTCCATCATGAACTTCAATTACTACAAGCGAGAGAGCTGTGAGTTAACCGGGAAGTATGACACCACAATTGGAGCTCCTTTTGATGATTTTGTGTTCCTTTTGTCTTTCCCCATTGAAGCTGCTTTCACTTGTTGGCTTCCGGCATCGTCAGAAGCCTGTGCTGGTGATGATGGAAAGAAGCAACTGAAAATGGCTGAGAAACGAACCATACTTTGTATTGTTTTAGCTGTTTTTCTTGGATGAAGTTGAAAATGATTTTGGAATGAGAAAGGATGAGAGAATGCGAAGATGATGAGTGATATAAGATGATTTTGGAATGAGAAAGGATGAGAGAGTGAGAAGATGACGAGTGATATGATGAGTGATATAAGAGTTGAGTTGAGAATTTGGCTTTATTTATAGAGAGAGAGAGAGAGAGAGAGAGAGAGAGAGAGAACAAATATGAGATGAGCTTGTAGAGCACGGAAGACCAAATAGGCTACTACAGTTTCCTTCTATTTTCTTTATGGCTACTGAGACAACAAATATGAGGTTTGTAATGTTAGTCAATGAGCTTGTGGAGCACGGAAGACCAAATAGGCTACTACAGTTTGCTTCTATTTTCTTTGTGGCTACTGATTGTTGACCCCACCAGATATGTGGTAGTCAATTCGCTTGGGGAGGAAGTTTTTATTTATTTATTATTATTGTTTTTATTTTCTACTTCTCTTCTTCCTTCCTTAGTTCTCATGGTTGCTTTGATTGTTTTAATTTTCTACTTCTCTGCTTCCTTCCAAGTTCTTGTGGTTGCTTTGATTGACCCTTTTTCCCACTTGGAAAAATATTACTACATACTCTTCATTTTTGTCTAAAATTTTATCTTCAATTGATGTATTATAGAACTTGCATATCATCATTCATCATTATAAGTGACTGGTAATTCCAAAAAAATACTGAGGAATAAGCATTCCATTACATTCCACTTTTATTCCAGTGAACCAACATAGCACAAGGGTTTAATAGGCTTGTAACTTTACAATATCATTCAACATATCACCCCGTACTATGTACGGAATAAAATAATATATTATTTATTAAAAATATGATAATTATATTTAATTATTTTATATTTTGTCTCTTGTAAATAAAATTTTATATATAAGTCTAAGGATTTTGTTTCAAATGTACGTTTACTATAATATATAGTATAGATAGATTAAAATTGTTGTATTGACAATTAATAATTAAAATTATGCTTTGTTATAAAAAATTGATATAGTTCTAATACTTCACTATTTTAGAATAAAAATATATGAATTTTAAAAAAGCATCATATTGGTTTTTGAAAGGGAAAAAATTAAAAAAAAAAAAATTAAAAACTTAATGAGCAAGAAAAAATCATCATAACATGTAAAACCGCTAAAATTACAGTTAAACCAGCAAATTATTCAAACTAAAAATGGTTTAGCTTAATCAGTTAGGTCAAAAGACAAACCAACTTAAACAAAAAATTAATTAATTAAAATTTTAATTTTTTTTATTAAAATTTAAACTGTCACTAAATATGGGAAGTAATCTATTAATTTAAATTTAAAATTGATACAATATAAATTTTAAATTATAATAATCTATCTCACAATTTATAAGTTTTAAATACAAAGTTAAAATGATCATAATTATCTCATAATTTTTATATTAAGGGGTAGTATGAGTGACATTAAAATTATCGATATATCTATATATTTTATAAAAGAATACTTTTAAGGAGAGATATTATGAGAGTTTCGAAATCTCATTCAAAATTATTTTTAAAATCAAAACCTCTATATGGGATTGTAAAATAAAAAGTAAATAGAAACTACACAATCGAAATTTTATTAATTGTTTAAAATTAAGAAAATAAAAAAAATAATATGAGATATTAATCATAAGACTTCTCACTAAAAATCTCCTTTTACTTATATAAATGAGAGCATAAGATTTAGGCTAAGTTTGGGATGTAGAGAATAATCTAAAAAGCCAAAAAGTTACTCAAAAAATTAAAAAGTTAACACTATTCTCCAAAAGTCAACAATTACGGCTGCACAACTCCCAATTCAAATTTTTCTCTAAAAACTAATTTTTACAATTTTTTATTACACATTTTTCCATAAAAAGTCAAAAAGTTAACCCAAACATCCATATTTTCAACCTCACTTTTTTAGTCAAAAAAGACAAAAAGTGCACTTATTTAGTCTTTCCAAACAAGGCCTTAATTTATGTAAGTGAAACAATTCATTTTTTCATTCTTTTCTCGATATGAGATTATAAAATAAAAGTTAAATAGAATCTAGCCAATGGAGATTTTCTTAATTCTTTAAAAGTTAACAATTATTTAGGCAAAAAATTTATTTCGAATCAAGCAATCTTAGCCATTTAATCTTTAATTAGGTCAATTTTTAATTTATTTCGAATCAAACAAATTTAACCAATATATTTTGATAAAACCGCTAAAATCGTAATTAAGCCAACGAATCAGTCAAACCGAAAACGGTTCACCCTATCAGCTAGGTTAAAGGACGAACCAACTTATACAAAAATTAATTAATTAAAACTTTTAAATTTTATTTTAATTTTAAAATTTAAACTATCTTAAACTGAAATATACACAACATTACAATATTAAATGAGAGTATAAAATTTATATAGTGAAACAACTCTTTTTCTCTCATTTTCCTGATGTGGCATTGCAAAATAAAAGTTAACAGTTATTTGAACGGGAAATTCATTTCTAATCAAGCAATCTTAGTTGTTCAATTTTTAATAAGGTCAATCTTAATTTATTTCAAATCAAACAAATCTAAGTGATATATTTTGATAAAATAGCTAAAATCGCGGTTAAACCAGTGAATCAGTCAAACCGAAAACGATTCAGCCTGATCGGCTAAGTCAAAAGACCAACCAATTTACAATAAAATTAATTAATTAAAACTTTTAAATTTTATTTTAAAATTTAAATTATCTTGAACTGAAACTTGCACAATACTATAATATTCAATGAGAGTATGAGATTCACTTTATATAAGTGAAACAACTCACTTTTTCTTTCTTTTCTCGATATGGGATTGTAATTATTTTTAAGTTAAATATTATGAGAGTTTTAGAATATCATACAAAATTATTTTTAAAATCAAAACCTCTATGAAGAATTGTAAAATAAAAGTTAAATGAAAGTTAACCAATTGAGATTTTCTTAATTGTTTAAAATTAAGAAAATCAAAAAAAAAATGATATTGATTATAGAGCTCTCACTAAAAATCTCATTTTGCTTATATAAATGGGAGCATAAGATTCACTTTATATAAGTGAAACAATTCACTTTTTCTTTCTCTTCTCGATGTGAGATTGTAAAATAAAAGTTAATAAAAGATAGCCAATGTGGATTTTCTTAATTGTTTAAAATTAAAAAAATTCAGTAATTTATATAAATTGGAGCATAAGATTCGTTTTATGTAAATGAAACAATTCATTTTTTTCTTTTTCCCTGATGTGGGATTGTAAAATAAAAGGTAAATAGAAGCTACCCAATGAGAATTTTCTTAATTAAAATTAAGAAAATTCAATAATTTTAGAATGAGGGTTTGGAGCTTTTAGAAGGCTTCTCCCTCAAAACCCCCTTTATAAAATTCACTTTACATAAGTGAAACAATTCACTTTTTCTTTCTTTTTCCCAATGTCGGATTATAACACTTTACATAAGTGAAACAATTCACTTTTTCTTTCTTTTCTAGATGTGAAATTGTAATTATTTTAAAATTAAATATTATGAGAGTTTCAAAATCTCATACAAAATTATTTTTAAAATCAAAACGTCTATGTGTGATTGTAAAATAAAAGTTAAATCGAAACCAACCAATGAAAATTTTCTTAATTGTTTAAAATTAAGAAAATTAAAAAAATGAGTATGAGATATTGATCATCGGGTTTCTCACTAAAAATCTCAATTTGCTTATATAAATAGGAGTATAAGATTCACTTTATCTAAGTAAAATAATTCAATTTTTCTTTCTTTTTCCGATGTGGGATTGTAAAATAAAAGGTAAATGGAAGGTAGCCAATAAAAATTTTCTTAATTGTTTGAAATTAAGAAAATTCAATAATTTTAGAATAAAGGTTTGGAGCTCCTAGAAGGCTTCTCCCTAAAAATCTCATTTTTCTTATATAATATTTAGATTAGATTTATAAGTTTTAAATATAAATTTAAAATTATCATTATTATCTCATAATTTTTGTATTAAGGAGCAGTAAAAATAATGTTGAGATTATCAATATATCTATATATTTTACAAAAAATATTTTTAAGGAGAGATATTATGAAAGTTTCAAAACCTCATACAAAATTATTTTTAAAATTAAAACCTCTATATAAGATTGTACAATAAAAGTCAAATGGAAGCTATCCAATAAGGATATTCTTAATTGTTTAAAATAAAGAAAATAAAAAAAAATAGTTTGAAGTATTGATCATAAGATTTCTCATTCTGCTTATATAAATGGAAGTATAAGATTCACTTTATGTAAGTGAAACAATTCACTTTTTTTTTTCTTTTCCCGATATGAGATTGTAAAATAAAAAGTAATGGAAGGTAGCCAATGAGAATTTTCTTAATTGTTTAAAATTAAGAAAATTCAATAATTTTACAATGAGGGTTTAGAGCTCCTAGAAGGCTTCTCCCTAAAAACCTCATTTTCCTTATATAATATGTAGATAGTGAAACAAACTTTGCTTTTTCTTTTTCTCCCGATGTGGGATTATAAAATAAATCATAAACTAATTAGAGTTGTATTTTTATATAATTAAATAGAAGTTAGCCAATAGAAATTATTTTAATTGTTTAAAATTAATAAAAATCAGTATGAGAAATCGCGATTAAATCGATGAATCGGTCAAACCTAAAATGATTTAGCCTAATTAGTTAGGTCAAATGACCAACCAAATTATATAAAAATTAATTAATTAAAAATTTTAAATGTTATTTTAATTTTAAAATTTAAACTGTCTTAAATTGAAATATACAAAATACTACACTATTAAGATTCACTTTATATAAGTGAAACAACTTACTTTTTTCTTCTTTTTCCGATGTGGAATTATAAAATAAAAGTTAATAATTATTTGGACGGAAAGTTTACTTCTAATAAAGTAATCTCAGTCTTTCAATCTTTAATAAGATCAATTTTTAATTTATTTCGTATCAAACAAATCTAATCAATATATTTTGATAAAACTGTTAAAATCACGATTAAACTAACGAATCAATCAAATCAAAAATGATTTAACCTAATCGGCTAGGTGAAAATTAATTAATTAATTTTTTTTTTAAATTTAGACTATATTTAATTGATACATACACAATACTACAATATTAAATGGCAGATCAATTTTTAGTTTATTTCGAATCAAACAAATCTAATCAATAAATTTTGATAAAACTGCTAAATTTGCGGTTAAACCAACAAATCAATCAAATCAAAAATGATTTAGCCTAATCGGCTAGGTTAAAATTAATTAATTAAAACTTTTAAAATTTAAACTATATTGAATTGAAACATGCACAACACTACAATATTAAATGGGATGAGAGTATGAGATTTACTTTATATGAGTAAAACAACTCATTTTTTTCCCTTCTTCTCCTAATGTGGGATTATCAAATAAAAGTTAGCCAACAGAGATTTTCTTAATTGTTTAAAATTAAGAAAATCAAGAAAATTAGTATGAGATATTGAAACTCTCACATCCCTCCTCACTAAAACCCTTTTTTCTTTATATAATATATAGATTTATATATAAGTAAAAATTTACCACTCACTGATAATTATAAATAAAATTATAGGGCAAATTACAAAAAAAAAAACCCCCCAAGGTTTAGCGTGTTTTGCAAATTAAACCCTAGGTTTTTAATTTTGACAACTAAAATCCTATAATTCATTCCATGTCACAATTTAAGCCCCTCGTCCATCTCCATTTCATGAAGTAACGGAGAAAGCCATTTTTGGCGCCTAAATCAACCCAAAACAACATCGTTCCTTATTAGACCCATATAAAAGCCCTGAAGGATCTGATGTGGAGGGTAATGGGAAGCCAAAGTACCCTGAATTTAGGCCTGAGGTTGATATGGCCAAGTTTGAATTTAAAATTGGAATGTTGTTTAATAATGCCATTGAATTTAAAGATGTTGTGAGGGAATATGTAGTGAAAATGGGCTATGATGTCAAATTCACAAAAAGTGATACATGGAAGGTTCAAGTCAACCATAGTGATGGGTATGAGTGGAGGGTTTATACCTCTAAGATGAGTGGAGAGAACACATTACAAATTAAGACATACAAACCTACACACACTTGCAACAGAAGTTACAAAAACTGACAAGTAACTAGTGCATTTTTGGCATCTAAGTATGTGAACAAATTCAGGGCCACCCCTACTTGGAAAATAAATGAATTTAAGGACTCTGTGAAAGATGACTGTGTTGTAGAAGTATCTAAAATGAAATGTTACAGAGCTAGGAAACAAGCATTGGTACAACTTGAGGGAACAAATGCTGAACAATATACAAAACTGTGGGATTATGCTGCTGAGTTGATAAGGACCAATCTAGGTTCAAGAGTTGACATCAATGTATGGAGGCCTCAACTTCAAATTAAGCATGTTTGTGTGCCTTGATCGAATCAAAACAGGGTTTTTAGCTGGTGTGAGGCCATTGATTGGCTTGGATGCTTGTCATTTGAAAGGACCTTGTCAAGGACAATTATTTATTGCTGTGGGCTGGGATGGAAACAACATGATGTATGCAGTCGCTTATGCAGTGGCTGAGAATCAGAATAAAGAAAGTTGGGCTTGGTTTGTAGAGAATTTGTTTGAATGTATTGGCACAAGTGCAGAGCATGGATGGACCTTCATCACTGATCAACAAAAGGTATATGTATGCTTAATGGTTTTTTCATTAATCTGTTATGTTCCTTAATGTTTTTCATTAGTCATGGTTTTGACATTTATGTTTTGCAGGGACCGGTTCCAACTCTTGAAAAATTGTGCCCTAAAGGCCATTATAGATTTTGTTTCAAACATCTTTATGCAAATTTTAAAAAGGAGTTTAGAGGGAAGTAGCTAAAAGCATGTACAAGGGTTGATTGGGAGAAGCATATGACTAAGTTGCATAGTGTGGACAATAGAGCATATGATTGGATGATAAGACTTAATCCAGCTCAGTGGTTTAGGCATGCATTCAATCCTAGAACAAAGTGTAATAGATTGTTGAACAATATTTCAAAGTCTTTGAACAATTAGGTCTTACCAACTAGAGAGAGATCCATCCTCACTGTGTTAGAGTGGATCATGAGGGCTTTGATGGTGAGGCTGCATGAATTTAGGGACAAAATGTGGAAGTACGAAGGGCCAATATGTGCAAATATACAAACTAAGATTGAGAGGTCAAAGGTAAAATCTAGAGTATGGATACCTACTTGGTCAGGGAGTGCTCTATTTGAAGTTAGATATGGAGTAAGTGGTTATGTTGTCAACTTAGAGAATAGGACATGCACTTGTTTCAAGTGAGATTTAACTAGAATCCCTTGTCCTCATGTTGTGGCTGCTATTTTCTTTCAAAAAGAGAGAGTTGAGGATTATGTGCATATGGCTTTCAAAAAAGAGACCTACTTGAGAACTTATGAGGCACTAATAAATCCACTTAATGGCCAAGATCAGTGGCCTAAGACAGGTTCTAAGCCTTTACTTCCTTCTAAGTTGAAAAGGCCAACTGGTAGGCCTCAAAAGCGGAGGATTAGAGACCTAGATGAGCCTTAGAACCCATTCAAGTTGCAGAGGAAGTGTACCAGCTTGAAATGCTCCAATTGTGGTGTACATGGTCATAATCAAAGAACATGCAAAGGGCCTGTCAAGGGTAAAAATGATGGAGTAAC
Organism: Camellia granthamiana; assembly: GCA_036172215.1. Taxonomy (NCBI): domain Eukaryota; kingdom Viridiplantae; phylum Streptophyta; class Magnoliopsida; order Ericales; family Theaceae; genus Camellia; species Camellia granthamiana. The sequence goes on along the minus strand of CM069908.1, from coordinate 56,517,884 downwards.
AAGTTTATCAAAGAATGTAAGTAATGTATTGGTATGCTCTACTTGTAATTGACCTCCATATATGCTTAAACTGTGATTTAACAATTTTTTGTTAACAGGTGAGGAGTCGACAAATTTTCATAGGATTCAGATCAGATGCAATATCTGGGGAAGCATCAACTGGTGGCCAATAGCAGCAGCCACCATAGAGGACATCAACACCAGTAACAACCATGAAAAGGGATGAAGTTGAACAAGTGTTAGGTAGTCAAGCTAGTGTTAATAGAGACATAGTGAACTAAATGTTGTAATTATGAATTGGTTTTTTTTGTAATGGCCATGTGACTTGAAGACAAATTATGGATAGTGAACTGCTTCTTTTTGTGGTGAACTGCTTATTTTTGTAATGGTGAAAGATGCATATTGGTTTGGAGCAATATATGGATGGTTATTATACTTGCTTATTATACATGACGTACCCAATTGGATGGTTATTATACATGCTTAGAATGTGCTGTATATTGGTTTGAAGTAGGTTGAACAATGGCTACTAATCTGTTTTTGACATGCTTGGTTTTTTACATGCTTGGAACAAGTTGAATAGGTTGACCAATTGAATGGTTATTATACATGCTTGGATTGTGTTATATATTGGTTTGAAACAAGTTGAACAATGGCTTGTGATCTGTTTTTTACAAGCTTGTAATCTGTTTTCCCTTCACTTGGACATTTTCTCAAACACATTCAGAGCTTTGGCTTTGCAAATGCATCAAATTCATTACAAAATTAATACAACCAAACAAACATTACCACAATCCAAACACACATTAAAAACAAAACAACGATTTATCATTTCATTCAAAATTATACATTAAGTTCACATTGGCAAGTGCATAGTTGCATTACATTTCATTTCCTAATCTGTAGCTGCATTACCTTTCCTAAACTAGAAATGTTAACCACCTACCAAAATAACTAACTAACTAAGTAACCTACATTCCCTAACTGCTCACTGTTAACATTCCAATTACAATCACTGTAACAATCAATCCACCTATAATCCATTTCTGTCTACGGCGATAAGTTTGAACATCCTCCTTCAATCTTACAATTTCAGTTACCATCTCCTCTAAGCTTGCAACCTTGTCCACCAACTTCGATAACACTTGTCTACCATGAGGACAAGTGGGTGGATCATACCAATATAAAAAGCCACAAGCCCCATTTTTCTGAAAAAATTAAAAAAAAAAATTAAGTAAATAAATTACAAAATACTAATCAAAGCCAGGTTTTAGGGAACAACAATATACACAAATTTCATATTATTCACAGAACTAGGAAACTTACTCCATAATTTGGACAACCAAGAAAACCTCCTAGCTGGGTTCGCATAGGTCCATGAAGTTCGAAGTTTTGCTTTCATTCCACAATTGCAACGAGTCGACTCACCCCAATTGTTTCCACCCCAACTGTTTCCTTCACTCATATTTCATAATGGCTGAAAATGGAGCTTCGTTCAGCAGTGGATTCGTAGTTCATATTACCCTAAATCGATGAAATCAAAGAAATTGGGGCATATTGTAGCCCTAATTGGTGAAATTAAGGATTTGGGGGCTTTTATATGGGTCTAATAAGGAACAATATCATTTTAGGTTAGTTTAGGAGCCAAAAATGGCTTTCTCCGTTACTTCATGAAACGGAGATGGACAGGGGGCTTACATTGTGACACGGAATGAATTACAGGATTTTAATTGTCAAAATAAAAAACCTGGGATTTAATTTGCAAAACACGCTAAACCTTGGTTTTTTTTTTTTTTTTTTTTTTTTTTTTTGTAATTTGCCCAAAATTATAAATATAATATATATAATTATATTTTATTTTTTCTGTTTAATTGTGTTCCAATTTCATCAAAGACTTTTCTGAATGATTTGCTCCTTTCATTTAAAGACTTTTTCGGCTTCATTTGTTTGTCATTTTCAACTTTATTTGTTTTTTCGCATGTGGACCCTTACATGTCACCAAGGAAAAAAAATTCTACATAATTACAACTTCATAGTTTAATGGGTTAATTACATTTTATCTGTATGGTTGACTCAAATTTTATTTTAGTTTTCATTATTTTAATTTGAATACTCTGTTCCTTACATTTTAAATCCAGTTTTAATTTGATTCCTCTATCTAAATTGACAAGTGTTCCCAAAATTATTAATTCCAACCTTCAATTTGAACAGGATGACGTTAATCAAATTGAAACTATGCTTAAAGTAATTTGATTCTTCCATCTAAATTAACAAGTGTCCCCAAAATTATTAATTCTAACCTCCAATCTAGGTTCAAGAGTTGACATCAATGTATGGAGGCCTCAACTTCAAATTAAGCATGTTTGTGTGCCTTGATCGAATCAAAACAGGGTTTTTAGCTGGTGTAAGGCCATTGATTGGCTTGGATGCTTGTCATTTGAAAAGACCTTGTCAAGGATAATTATTTGCTGCTGTGGGCTGGGATGGAAACAACATGATGTATGCAGTTACTTATGCAGTGGTTGAGAATGAGAATAAAGAAAGTTGGGCTTGGTTTGTAGAGAATTTGTTTGAATGTATTGGCACAAGTGCAGAGCATGGATGGACCTTCATCACTGATCAACAAAAGGTATATGTATGCTTAATGGTTTTTTCATTAATCTGTTATGTTCCTTAATGTTTTTCATTAGTCATGGTTTTGACATTTATGTTTTGCAGGGACCGGTTCCAACTCTTGAAAAATTGTGCCCTAAAGGCCATTATAGATTTTGTTTCAAACATCTTTATGCAAATTTTAAAAAGGAGTTTAGAGGGAAGTAGCTAAAAGCATGTACAAGGGTTGATTGGGAGAAACATATGACTAAGTTGCATAGTGTGGACAATAGAGCATATGATTGGATGATAAGACTTAATCCAGCTCAGTGGTTTAGGCATGCATTCAATCCTAGAACAAAGTGTAATAGATTGTTGAACAATATTTCAAAGTCTTTGAACAATTAGGTCTTACCAACTAGAGAGAGATCCATCCTCACTGTGTTAGAGTGGATCAGGAGGGCTTTGATGGTGAGGCTGCATGAATTTAGGGACAAAATGTGGAAGTACGAAGGGCCAATATGTGCAAATATACAAACTAAGATTGAGAGGTCAAAGGTAAAATCTAGAGTATGGATACCTACTTGGTCAGGGAGTGCTCTATTTGAAGTTAGATATGGAGTAAGTGGTTATGTTGTCAACTTAGAGAATAGGAAATGCACTTGTTTCAAGTGGGATCTAACTAGAATCCCTTGTCCTCATGTTGTGGCTGCTATTTTCTTTCAAAAAGAGAGAGTTGAGGATTATTTGCATATGGCTTTCAAAAAAGAGACATACTTGAGAACTTATGAGGCACTAATAAATCCACTTAATGGCCAAGATCAGTGGCCTAAGACAGGTTCTAAGCCTTTACTTCCTCCTAAGTTGAAAAGGCCAACTGGTAGGCCTCAAAAGCGCAGGATTAGAGACCCAGATGAGCCTTAGAACCCATCTGGCGTCGAAAATACTTATCATGCCGTCTCAAAAAACTTTTAGCGACGGCAAATGAATTTTAGCAATGACAAACGGGGGGTCACAATAGAGGGCATTGCAAAAACTTTTTAGCGACAGCATCATTGTAACGCCCTCAAAATAAACCCATAAATCATCCAACAGTAACATGCTTAGACATAAGAGAATGAAGCATAAATATATTCCATCAGAGTAATCATTACAAAATGTATTACATGTTAACAACAAAAGTAAATGCCCTATGGGCTTACAACTTTCCAAGTCAACACTTGGTTACAAAAAGAGAGTGCTAACTCTATACAAAGAAAGCCCTAGGCTCGATATACATGTAATACAACAAAACAACAAAAGGAGTCCCAGCCACTAAGCCTCCCAAGCTACGTCCTTGGAGATGACATACCTGTACCTGAAAATGATGTCCCATACAGGGTGAGCCACAGCCCAGTAGAAATATACTAAACCAACCATAAACAATGACTAAAATATTAGCATTCAACAGATGGTCCATACTTATATTCCAACTCATGCCATATTACAGTTTCACGACAATCATGCACAAGTTACATTTCAGTTTCCATTTCTTATTCAACCTTCAGTTTGAAAACAAGGCTCATAACCTGGCCCAAATAATTTAATGAGATTAAAACTCATCACTCAACTACTTTCAAAGTTCATGACAGATACACATTTTGGTGTTGTATCAATAACGCATAAAACCACTTTCATACTTCATAAATGATACACATTGTAGTGCTGTATCAATATAACAAAACACTTCCGTACTTCACAACTGATACACATTGTAGTGCTGTATCAATATAAAATAATCTCTGGTTTAGAGGTCCATCCCCTATCTTCCCCTAAACCGTGGAGTACATCCCATATCTCCTTTTACACAACACAACGTATATAAACAATTATCATATACATGTTCAATCATTCAATACACAATTTCGATGTATTAAACAAATCGCTATACTCGATAGCCTATTCAATTGATTAGTTTTAGTTTGCCTAATCATCATGCATTGTCTACAACAATCAAGACTATCCTCCACTGATAGCCCACAGCAGTTATTTCTAAACAGAAAATAAATGCACCAAATGGATAAATTATCAACATTTGCCTAGGTGAGCGATAAATTAATCCAACTACACCCTTTAATCCCATACCTTTCCAATTTGAATATTTCCTATTCAATTTCTCATTTCCCAAAATTAATTATACAAATTAATTTATCAACAATTAAGGCTTTTTCCATAATTACAACACCAACCCTAAGGTTACATTTTCATCAAAAATCCAACACCAAGTCCATTTTCCAATGTATTACATACATAAAGGTTTTAAACTTTGAAAACCCCTCTTTTGAAAATTACACAATGGCCCCAAACTTTCTCAAAATTACCCAACAACCCCCAACATATCGAAATACCAAAATTCAAAGACAAAGCTCATAAGATGGAGTAGGATATCCCTACCTCAAAAGGTGAAACCCAACGAAGGAGATGAAGAAAACGAAGATGCTCCAAATCCCAAAATTCTCGGATCAAAATGTAGCCCTCGACGATCAACACACTTTTTACAAAGGCCAAAGGGTGAGAGATTACTCTAGCTAGATCAAACCCTAGAGAGAAGTGGAGGTTTTAGTGAGAGAAGCTCTCCAGTGGCTGTTTTGAAAAGTAAGAGAGAGAAATGGAGTTGAAAAAGTGATCTAAAAAGCTAAATCTCGGAGTGATATACACGTCTCCCCGCTCGAGCGTGGAACTCCCAGCTCGAGCGTCAGACACAGACTCACACTCGAGCGTCCAAACCCCCGCTCGAGTGCCGGATACACGCTTCCAGAACTTTTGCAGAACCAGGTCCCCGCTCGAGCGTAAAACTCCCCGCTCGAGCGTCACACAAAAACTCACGCTCGAGCGTCGAAACGCCCGCTCGAGCGTCAAACACTACAGAGGAAAGTACTGGGAGATGGATATTACCGCTCGAGCGCCAAAACCCCTGCTCGAGCGGAGAAGCAACAAAGAAGGCCTCGCTCAAGCGTCAAAATCTCCGCTCGAGCGTGAAGGCTAGATTCTGGGCAACTACTTTTGGTTTCTAAGCTCAACCAACTTGTTTCAAACCTGCCCAACACAACCCAAGACTCAAATACAAAGAGTAAAGGATGTAAACGAGACATATACAACAACCAACTTCACAGACCCTAAGTCCGGATACAACAATTAAAGAAAGGGAAACCGGGATCGCTATAATCATGCCGTCGCGTTTTTTTTGCGACAGCATATGCTACTATTTACGACGACATTTTACTGTCGCCAATAATGTGTAAAAATAGAGACCTTTTGCAACGGCTCTGTTTTACCATCGCCAAAAGTTTTATTTGAGACGGCAAAAATTGCCGTTGCAAATTTTTTTTTTTTTTTTTGCTTTTGCGATTGTATATTTTCTTTTTGCAACGGCATTGAATATGTTGCCAAAAAAAGGTTTTGATTTTTTGCGACAGTGTGGTGCCGTCGCAAAAAATTCAATAATTATTAAAAATAAAAAAAATGCCTGTTTTTTACGACAGTTAGGTGCCGTTGCAAAAAAAAAAAAAAAAGCCTTGCTATAAATTAATTAAAAAATATTAACATTACTTGTATTCAATGAAAAATAATTTAAAAAGAAACCAATAATTGCATAATAATATAAAAATTCCTATATAGAAATAACAAATTTTCCATGATAAACATATTCTTGCATTCATAATTATACATCAACAAAATTACTCCAATAAATAATGTTCCATAATACATATATAATGTTTAAATACATAATGTTATTCATAATTCAAAATAACATAAGCCAAAATTAAATTTTTCCTCAGCGTTCTCCATGGTACAAAAACAAAAATTAGTGGCATTCTTCACAGGCATGAAATCCACAAGAAGCAAACTCCTACTCTGGAAATATCTGGAAAAAAAATAAAAATAATAAATGACAATATAATCATGTGTTAATATGTTAATTACAAAAAAAAAAAAAAACATAAAAATTTAACTACTATACAATTACAAAGATAATTAAGTAAATAATTGTGCCGAGACCGAAATCTGACTCTAACTTCCAAATCGGGAACCCGATTCGAGTCTCGTCTTCTCCCACAAGTCTCTCGTGCCAAGGCAGTCATGTGTGCCAAGTTTCGTTCTAATCTGATGCCGTTTGGTGATTTTAGGGCATTAACACCTTAAATTCTAAGTTTTTTAAAGAACTAGTTTACCTAAAGTGAAATCCAGCTCTAGCTCTCAAACCGGGAACGCGATTCGAGTACCGTCTTCTCTCACAAGTCTCACGTGCCAAGGTGGTTGTGTGTGCCAAGTTTCGTGCTAATCCGACGCCGTTTGGTATTTTGGGGTGTCAACACCTCAAATTCTAAGTTTTTTAAAGAACTAGTTTGCCTAGAGAAATCCGGCTCTAACTCTCAAACCGGGAACCCGATTCGAGTCCCGTCTTCTCCCACTAGTCTCTCGTGCCAAGTCGGTCGTGTGTGCCAAGTTTTATGCTAATCCGACACCGTTTAGTAATTTTGGGGCATTAACACCTCGAATTCTAAATTTCTTAAGAAACTAGTTTGTCTAAAGTGAAATCTGGCTCTAACTCCCAAACCAGGAACCCGTTTTGAGTCCCGTCTTCTCCCACAAGTCTCTCGTGCCTAGGCGGTCATGTGTGCCAAGTTTCGTGCTACTCCGACGCCGTTTGGTGATTTTGGGGCATTAACACCTCGAATTCTAAGTTTCTTAAAAAACTAGTTTGCCTAGAGTGAAATCCGGCTCTAACTCCCAAACCGAGAACCTTATTTGAGTCCCGTTTTCTCCCACAAGTCTCTCGTGCCTAGGCGGTCGTGTGTGCCAAGTTTTGTGCTACTCCGACGCTGTTTGGTGATTTTGGGGCATTAACACCTCGAATTCTAAGTTTCTTAAAAAACTAGTTTGCCTACAGTGAAATCTGGCTCTAACTCCCAAACCGAGAACCTTATTTGAGTCCCGTTTTCTCCCACAAGTCTCTCGTGCCTAGGCGGTCGTGTGTGCCAAGTTTTGTGCTACTCCGACGCTGTTTGGTGATTTTGGGGCATTAACACCTCGAATTCTAAGTTTCTTAAAAAACTAGTTTGCTTGGAGTGAAATCTAGCTCTAACTCCCAAACCGAGAATCCGATTCGAGTCTCGTCTTTTCCCACAAGTCTCCCGTGCCTAGGCGGTCGTGTGTGCCAAGTTTCATGTTATTCTGACGCCGTTTGGTGATTTTGGGACGTTAACACCTCGAATTCTAAGTTTCTTAAGAAACTAGTTTGTTTCTTAAAAGTGAAATCCAGCTCTAGCAAATTTAGTTACATCAAGTAGAAAAAGAAGTCCTAATCTATGTATTGTTATATGATAAAATACTAATTACTAAAGTAAGTCAACAAAATCGACGAAAAAAGAAGAAGAAAAAAACATCCACAATAAGTCAAGAGAAAATAAGTTGCCACCAATGAAACAAACAAAAGACCAAATGCTCTCAACATCTCAAATAAATGTCACCTTACCAAACAGAAAACTTGGACAGAATTGGTAATATACAAACTTTATACTATGCAGAGTAGGCTTTGAGCATGTATGAAGAAGTAAACTAATGCCTGTGTTTCTAGAAAGCAAACTAAAAATCCTCTACTCTCCCGGACCTACCACTGATGAGGTATTGCCGGTTATTCTCAAATATTGCATAAACAAAGTCAGGAAAGTGGGTTACCTACTCTTTAATGCTCAAAACAATTTAAATTTTGTATAGAAGATGTAAAACATAAATAAGAAGAGATAAACTGCATACTGTTTATCCTGGTTGGTCCCAGATTGCTCAGATTTTGAGGGCATATCCACTAAACAAACTGAATTAACTGACTTGAGAGACATGGAATTGCTGTCAAATGATCCAAAGCTGCTTGAAGATGCAATTCTCTAAATAAAAGGGTAAAGAACTGTCAGATGATAGGTGAAGAAACACCATTAATAAATGAAGAAACACTATGTTATAACCAATAAAATAATAACTATGCAACCTATGCTTACACCACAATTTGACATATTCACAGTGATAAATATAGTGCTAAACAAAATTTACACTATCTTTGTATAATTGCTTCCACTCATACGTCAGACAAAAACAATAAACATTTTGATCATCTAGTAATCTTTTCTACCACATTTTATCAATTTTTCCTTCGGACATAAATTCATGTTAAAACTAGAAGCATGCATGCAAAAGTTGTAAAATGTGTACACAATGTCCAATTGACATTTAGGCCAATGTCTATCAACTGTGGCAGAAGAGTATATGACGCATCCCCATACCCATATCTAATTTTGGATACGTATCCCAAGATCCTGATTTAAATTTATGAAGGTCTAATGCTCAGATACACACCAGCACCCAAGTCCATGTAACATGGCATCAAAATTGAAGTACTCAGGGAAGGGTAGCGTGTGTGTCCCTGGTCTACATGCCGCAGGTGTTGCCAAGTAAGCATGCTAAGCGTGAGGGAGGGTGTGAAGCGAAGTCCCACATTGCCCAAGTACTAAAATAATGTCAAGCATATCAGTGTGAGGGCACCCTCACCTCTTGAGCTAGCTTTTGGGGTTGAGTTCTACCAAGACCTGTGGGAAATTCGAACATTGGGAAATTTGGGAGGGAGGTAAAAAATTGAGATATGTTTGGTTGATTTTTGTTTAAAAAATATATTTTTGAATTTTTTAAAAAAAATTTGATTCACTTTTTTGAAAATTGAGTTTTTTTAATTTTTTAATTTTTTTTTAATTTTTAGTGAATTTTTAAAATTTTAAGCATTTTTTATTTTTTATATTTTTCGATGTACCTTACTTAGATGTAACTAAAAAGTAAAATATTTGTCCAAAAAAATTTTAAAAATTAATAAATGCACAAGAATAAAAAAAATGTACTAAATTTTCATATATATATATAGAATTTAGTGAATTTTATATAATAAAAAATTTCACAAATATTATATTTTTAAAGTGTGCTTATGTGTGGTGTATTTAAAAATTAAAAAAAATGCTTAGAATATTAAAAAAAAAATTAGTGAAAACATAAAAAATAAAAAAAATAAAAAACATAGACATAAAATAAAAAATTTCAATTTTCTGAAAAATAAATATTAAAAATCTGAACCAAACAAACTGATCATATCCTTTGTAAAATTATATAAAATTGACACGTATGGTAGTTTTGATTTTTTAAATTTTTTCACGAAACTAATTTTTAGTCTTTAAAAAATAAATTTGAATCAAGTTTTAGAAAATCAAACAAAACCAAACCTAGCCACCACCTCAACTTTGGAAAGAGTATCGATTCTCTTAATTTGGTTATGTCAACTTTGGGTTTTGTGGGCTCATTTTGAAACTGATTTCGTCGATCCAAACCATTCACTCTTGTTACAATTTATTGACTAGAAGAGGGAAGAGAGAGAGTGAGAGAAAGACAAAGTGGTCACTAAAAGTGCATTTTCTTATAGTGGATTGATAAATCTAGAGGGAGCTCGGTAAATAGAGAAGAGTAGAGGGAGAGAGTGAGCAAGGCGAACACAGTGGGAGAGAGAGAGAGAGAGAAACAGACAGACAGACAAACAGACAGGCAAACAGAGAGAGAAAGAAAGAAAGAAGAATGATGAGTGAGAGAGAGAGAGACAAGGAGAGAAAGAGATAAAGAGAGAAAGACAGAGATAGAAAAAGAAAGAGAAACAAGAGATGAGCGAGAGATCGATAGAGAGAGAGAGAGAGAGAGAAAGAGAGTGAAAAGAGATAAAGAGAGAGAGACATAGAAAAAGAGAGAGACAGAGAGAGATGAGAGATGAGCGAGAGAGACAGAGAGAGAGATAGAGAAAAAAGAGATGAGCAAAACAGACAGAGAGAGAAGAGAGAAGAGAGATAAGCAAGAGAGATAGAGAGATAGATAGAGAGAAGAGAGATGAGCGAGAGACAGGGATAGAGACAGAGAGACATGATATAGCGATCCCGGTTTTCCTTGTCATGTATTGTGTTCTAGACTCGGATCTAGTGGTTGTATGTTGTTGTCTTATTCTTGTTTCCATCCTTAAATTCTTTGTATTTGAGTTGTGGGATGTGTTGGTTGGATTTGGGACAGGTTGGTTGTGAGTTGAAATAAATGGTTGCTGTCCAGATTTTGGTTTCTTCGCTTGAGCGAGGCTTTTGTCGCTTGAGCAAGCCTTAGGTTTGTGCTTATCCGCTTGAGCGAAGGTTCTTGCGTTCGAGCGAGCTTTCTTTGATGTGTCTCTTGGATCGAGCGAGCACTCTTGCACTCGAGCGTGCGTGTGCGTCTAAATTGGACCTGAAGGTTGGTATTCTTCGCTCGAGCGAGGCTTTTGTCGCTCGAGCTCGCTCGCTCTATGTTTTGTGTTTCTTCGCTCGAGCGAGAACTCTTGCGCTCGAGCGTGCTTCTAGGTTGCAGACCTGAAGCTTCGCATTGTTCGCTCGAGCGACGCTTCTTGTGCTCGAGCGAGGTTCTTTTGTGTCTGGTCGCTCGAGCGACAACTTCTTCGCTCGCGCGAGGTTCGAATATATCAGATCGCAGCAGCAGTTCTCTTCTTCACTTTTTGATCTCTTTTCATCTTCAAACCCTAATTTCGGTTGTCTCTCTCTCCACACACACTCTTTCTCTGTCTACAAATACACCTTGTTCTTGGGTCTCTCTACCCTAGTCTCTTTATAAGAAAGTTGGAGCTTTGCGTGGGCTACATTTTGATTAGAAAATTCTTGGATTTGGAGCATCTTGAGTTTTCTTCATCTTCTACTTTGGGCTCCTAACTTTGAGGTAGGGATAATCTACTCCTTTTTATGAGTTTTAACATAAATGTTGGGCATTTGTATAAATGTAGAGATTTTGGAAAGTTAGGGTTTGATTTGAGATTATGAACGAGAGGTTTCTTGGTTTTGGATTTCATGGTGAATGTGAGGTTTTGAAATGGGGTTATGGGTGTACAATTGATGAAATTGAGCCTTAGAAGTGTTATTTAAGAAAGAGGGAAAAATGCCCTAATTGGGATTAAATGAATTATTTGTCAAAATAACGAAATTAATTATGGAAATACATAATTGGGTTGGGAATGATGAAATTGGGAAAAAATGTAATTAATTGGTGTAGTTGGATTGAAAATCGCTTACCAATGGAAAATGTATTAATTTATTTGTTTGATAAATTTAATTATCTGTTTAAAAATAACTGTTTGGGGCTATCGGCGAAGGATAGCCATGATTGTTGTAGAGTTGCATGACGATTAGGTAAACTGAAACTAATCAATTGGAATATGTCATTGAATATGACTTTTGGAATAACGCATTAAATATGTACAT